>CM028230.1:25241913-26441913 GCA_016432845.1 Psidium guajava
AGGGATTGAATGCATATGTCGCGAGGTGAAGTTATATGTCCTAGATCTTTTCGCTATTGATTGTTGCATTGTTACTTTCCATTTTATCACTTTTTAATTCGACTATTTCGAAATTTATTTTCAACTTGACCTCAAAACGATTGCCGAAAACAACGTTAAGAGAATTTCATAATACGATTCCCTGTGGGTTCGACCATTGCTTGCCCTTGCTATATTTTAGTTAGGTCGGATAAGGATTTATTTTTGTTGCATTGATGACGCGCATCACTTATAAAAGAAAATTATGGTAATTGGGCTTCTAGAATGAAAGCCTTGCTTGGTGACCACGGCGTATGGGAAATGGTCAGCACTGGCTATGATGATCCAGAAGACGAAGCCACTTTGAATCAAACTCAAAGGAATACTTTGGAGAAGGTTCGTATAGAAGACCAATTAGCCTTGTCAATCATCTATCAAGCCCTAGATGATTCCTTGTTCAAGAAAGTCTTGAATGTTTCTACTTCAAAGGAGGAGTAGGAGATCCTTCACAGCACACATCAAGGAGTAGAAAAAGTAAACTTTACAAGGTGGATTCGAGATAATGATGAAGATGTTCCAGATGTTCGTGTTATTGAGAAGATTCTCCGATCCCTAGACAAAAGATATGACCACATTGTTGTTGCAATTGAAGAGTTCAAAGACTTGGACATTATGACAATTGATGAAATTTTGGGTTCATTATAAGCCCATGAAGAAAGACTTAGAAGAAACAAGAATGAGTCTGTGGAGGAAGTACTCCAAGCTCGATTGTCTATCCAGGAAGAGAAGGGCCAGAGTAGTAATCTTGTGTAGTCTCGAGGGATTAATCAAGATCGTGATCAAGGTCGAGGCCGAGGTCGATTTCATGGTAGAGGTCATGGACGAAGCAGACGAGATGTTGCTTGCTATGAGAACCAATACCAGAGTCAAAGAAGTGTTCGTCGAAGAGGAACAAATTCGAGAGGACAATGGTATGATAAATCTAAAATTCGATGTTATCATTGTAACGAAATTGGCCACTACAGTTCTAATTGTTGGAACAAAGAAAGTAGTGGAGCAGATGAAAAGGCGGACTTGGTGAATGATGCGGAGTAGGTTCTTTTATTGGCATTTAAAGAAGATGAAGGTTAACAAATTGATACATGGTATTTGGACACTGGTGCAAGCAACCGCATGTGTGGAAGAAAGGAGATGTTTGCTGAGTTAGATGACACAATCAAAGGGAAAGTCTCGTTCGGTGATAATTCCAAAATTGTAGTTGAAGCCAAAGGTATAATTATGATTTGTTTGAAGAATAGTGCACATCAGTTCATTATGTTCCAAAAATGTCAAGCAATATCTTGAGTTTGGGATAGCTTCTTGAAAAAGGTTATACTATTCACATGAAAGATCTTAGCCTTGTGCTAAGAGACCAAAATAATAAGCTAATTGCAAATGCGAAGATTTCGAAGAATCGGATGTTTCTTCTCGATATAAAAAATGAAATGGCTTGATGTTTAAAGGCATGCGTGGATGATCCTTCATGGTTGTGGCACTTGAGGTTTGGCCATCTCAATTTTGGCAGACTTAATGTGCTCGCTCGCAAGAAGATAGTGTATGGCTTACCACATATTGATCATCCAAATCAAGTATGTGAAGGGTGTGTTATCAGTAAGCATTCCAGAACAAGTTTCCCAACGGAAGCAACTTATCGAGCAAGGAAGCCACTTGAGTTAATTCATTCGGACGTGTGTGGTCTAATCACACCTCAATCGTATGGTAATCATCGATACTTTGTTACATTTATTGATGATTTTACTCAAAAACTTTGGTGTATTTCTTGAAAGAGAAATCGAAAGTGTATTCAAACAATTCAAGAAGTTAGTTGAAAAAGAGAGTGGCTATTTCATCAAAGCCATGAGAACCGATCGTGGAGGTGAATTCACTTCAGCCACATTCAACAAATTTTGTGAAGAACATGGTATTCGACATTTCTTGATAGCTCCGTATTCTCCCCAACAAAATGGTGTGGCTGAATGGAAGAATAGAACCATTCTTGACATGGTTCAAAGCATATTGAAGAGCAAAACTTTACCTAAGAAGCTTTGGGGGTGAAACTGTTAAGTGTGCGGTCTATCTACAAAATAGATGCCCCACAAATGGACTCGATGGTGTGACTCCACAAGAAGCATGGAGCGGAAAAAGGCCTAGTGTTTCTCACTTGAGAATCTTTGGGAGCATTGCATATGCTCACGTACCCGACCAGAAAAGATCGAAACTAAAAGACAAGAGCAAAAAGCTCATGTTTATCCGGTATGACTCTTCTTCCAAAACCTATCGATTATTTGTTCCTAACACTTTGAAAGCGAATATAAGCTGAGATATTAAGTTTGGTGAAGAAGGATGGTGGGAAGAATATCCAAAAGATGATGCAAATGTTCATGGTAATTCTAGCCAAATAGAGTTGAAGGATCACTCTTCACCTTCTTCTCAAATATTTCTTTGACTTCATCACTGTCGACTTCTTCAAATGGTATTGATGAACCATTGGTACCAAGAACGACAAGATTGTCCAAGATTTATGAAGCTACCGATGAGCTTCACCTTGTATGTCTTCTTACTGATTGTAAACCACTTCTTTACGATGATGCCGCCAAAGAAGAAAAATGAAAAAAAGCCATGAATGAAGAAATTGAAGCTATCGAAAAGAATCAAACATGGGAACTTGCGGTTCTTTTGAAGAATAAGAAATTGATCGGTGTGAAATGGGTGTATAAAGCCAAGAAGAACGAGAAACGAGAAGTGACAAGGTATAAGGCCATGTTAGTCGCAAAGGGGTACAAGTAAAATCTCGAGATCAACTATGAAGAAGTATTTGCTCCCTCATCCACATGGAAATAGATAGATTGATGATTTCCATTGTAGTACAAAATAATTGGAGAATTTATTAAATGGATGTCAAATCGGCATTTTTAAATGGCATTCTCGATGGAGAGATTTAGGTTGAGCAACCCGAGGGGTTATTGTGAATGGTCATGAAGACATAGTGATGCAGTTGAAGAAAGCTTTCTATGGGCTTAACAAGCACCGAGAGCATGGAATTTTAGAATCAATGCCCATTTCTCAATGTCCATATGAGTATGCATTTTATTTGAAGCAAGAAAAATATGATGTTTTATTGGCATGTTTATATGTCGATGACCTTGTTTTTACAGGAAATAATCCATCGATGATCAATGCATTTAAGGTGTTGATGGTGAAGGAATTTGAGATGACCGACAATGGTCTCATGAGTTATTTCCTTGGCTTAGAAGTGAAGCAAAGTGTAGATGAGATTTTTATTTCCCTAAAAGGATATGCAGAAAATATCCTTGAAAATTTCAATATGATGAATTGTACACTAGTCAATACATCGATGAGTGCGGTGCCAAGCTTTCAAAGTTTGATGATGGAGATGATGTTGATTCGATGTATTATAGAAGCTTGATTAGAAGCTTGAGATACTTGACTTGTACGGGACCGGATATCAAGTATAGTGTTGGAATTGTGAGTCGATACATAGAGAAACCAAAGACAACTCATTTTAAAGCTGCAAAGAGGATACTTTGCTACATCAAAGGTACTATCGATCATGGTTTACTGTACACTCCATCTAGCTCATTTTAGCTTAGAGCTTATTCAGATAGTGATTATTGTAGAGACATTGATGATAAAAAAAAAAAGCACTACAGGCATTGCATTTTTCTTGTGTAACATCGCTTTCAAGTGATTATTAAAGAAGCAACCTAGTGTTACTCTATTGACATGTGAAGCCGAATGTAGCGGTGTCCTCATGTGTTTGTTATGCGATATGGTTGAGAAGACTACTCAAAGAAATTCACATGAAGGAGAAGAAAGAAACAAAGATTTTTGCCGATAATGTTTCTGTGATTATTTTGGCAAAAAATCTAGTTTTTCATGAACGAAGCAAGCATATCGATATTCGATATCATTTCATTTAAGAGCAAGTGAAAGAGAAAGAGATCGAAATTTCTCATGTGAAGACCAAAGACCATATAGCCGATATTTTTAGGAAACTTCTAGAGGTCGATGCATTTCGGAAGTTGAAAAGGCTATTTAGAATGATCGATGGAAGAGAATTTGATTTAAGGGGGAGTGTTAGAAATTAAACCAAATTCATGAAATGTTGCAGTTGTCGATCAATGTTTGTTCGATTCTGAAAAGTCTTTACTATATTGTTACTTTTCAAGATTCTCTCGATGTCTAATTAATATTTTTGTGAGTTTTTAGGTGTCTATTTCATTAGAATGTTTGTTTTATTTATGAGTCATTTAAGAGTTTGATCAATAGTCATGTAACTAGTTTATATAAAGACGTGTTTTGTAATTGTTTTTATTATGGTGAGATAAGGTGAAGTATTAAAAAAAAATTCAGAAAATTTCTCTTCATCTCGTTCCTCTTTGTGTCTTGAGTATTTTGAGTTAAGAATTTCTTTAATATTAAATTATCTTCCATCACATGAGCAGCCTCGATTGCTGAATCCTGCCGCCGTAACGAAGCCAAGAGAACGTAGTCAAGTCTCGAGCCATTAATCCTGTCATCGACGCCACCGTTGCATCTCAGCCCCCTCCACAAATGCCAACCGGGCTGCTCCCTTGTTGTTCTTGTTCGAGCCATGAGCTGTTTCCATGTTGACGAGTCATCTAGATGGCTCCTTGACGTCATGAAAATTCTTTACTTGCAGCGCCAAATCTTGCGAGCTCTTTCGTTGGTATCTGCAGGTCAAATCTATGGGCAAAATTGAGAAAGATTTATTCATGGCGTTCACAAAACTCACGGCCATTGAGGGACTGCCACGCAGAGAGAGAGAGAGCGGGGGAGGGTACAAGCTTTCTTTGGCAGGTCCACCATGGGGAGAAGTGCACAAAAGTCGGGGGGGCCACTAAACAGTGTACACGGCCATTATGAAGAATGGAAAGCAGCAGAGAGAGCAAGCTGGAAAGGACAAAGCAGGTCCACGATTTTGCAAGTTGTCCTTCAAATCTTGCTTCCAAGATCTGCACAGGTTAAAGCCGAAGAAAAGGTAAGAAGAGAGGGGGCCACAAGGTCAAAAGAAAAAGCAAGAAAGGAAAAAGAGAGGAGAAAACGATAAATGTGATTTTTTACGGATTAAATAATCATTCCTTACTTAACTGTTTGTACAACTTTGTTCGCATCTGTGTGGTCGGAATCAATTGAGAATGGTTAGATCGAGCCTTCATCTGGAGCCCTAAAGCCAGACTCCTCTTGATCAATCTTTAAGTAAAGCTAATTGACGCGCATATTAGCATGTGAAAAATGAGCGACTACTGAAAATAGAATCATCATTTGATCTCATGCATGCTTTAATGGATCATGTGGACCAATACCATCTTGACCATTAGTTGCAAAGCTCGCGTGATCGATGGCAGAGATGGACTTGGCCTACATAGTCAGTTCATAAGGCGTGCTATATCTCATAACGCTAAAGTTTGGAGTGGAAAATATTTGATCCCTGCACACTAATTTGACCAATCCCCAAGTCGTAACTAAAGAGCCTGTTTGCTACCTAGGTTCTTCCATTTCCTGAACCGGAAGCCTATTGCTTCCACGTTTGATCTGGTCTTCTACGATCCAGTTCTTTCACTAGCATGATCTCATTCACGCAGTCTAGTTCTACATGAATCCTAAAACGTGCTCATAAAGCCAACATGATTACTACATTGAAACACAACATTCGATAAATTAAAGAATAAGGATCACATTTTTATAAACAGTTGGTGGTAGCGGTCCCAATCCCGATCTAGTCCTATCCTTAGTTTGGTTCCCGATTTCACATGGGGATCGGATCAGCCCGGACCACGCACACCCCTAGTTGCAAAGGTCTTCATGACAACCTATGTAATCAAGTTAGATTTTAAATTTAAACGACTGCTAACCAAGACAAATAAATTTTGATAACTCAATAGGTAAGTTATTTAATTGAAAAGAACAATTTTATTATTTGTAAGTATCTCAAACAAGATCCTTACGGTAGTTTAGTCTAACAAAATTTGGTAGTTTATCCTATTTTATGTAGGTACCTTAATATTAGAAATTATAAGCTCGAAAATTAGTAAGTTATGCAACCAAAATTTGATACACAAATTGATAAATTATGAACTACAACGGTAATCGGTAATTTGACTAAAAGCGGGGTGAGTAGCCAACAAGTTATCTAGAAAAACAAAACTCATAAAAAACATTACATATAATTTTTTTTTACCTATAATTCTTTGAGATTTGCTATCACTTATTGAAATTTAGTTTAGCATGGATAGAAAATTCTTATTTTTTTTGGGTCACCGAACAATATGATTATGCACATAAAATAGATAGTTCCATTTCTCGTATTGGTAATTTCGTGTTTCCATGTCAAAATAGTTTCGTGTACAGGACATAGTCAAAAAGAAATTGCTCAAATTAAAACAACTAGGTGAAAAATTATTATAGTCAACCTAGTGGACAAAAGTGTAATATCGGTCTTTAGGTGACTTTGAGAATTGCGATATCTTGTGGATAACAAATTCTTGAAAGAGTAGATCCCATAATAATTTTTAATATTTTGTTCTTTATTTTTTTTGTGGTCACTGTTAATTTCACAATAGATTAAAGACTGCCACATAATCATTTCTTACTTATTAAATTATGATAAATAAACTAAACTACAAGGTGTTGACAACTCTTGGTGACGGTGAGGGAAAGTAAACTGTACTATGAAGTAGATCTTATGCTCCTAAAGGTATGTACATGTACTGCCTAGTTTTCTAGTTGGTGATTAAAATGCAATGAAGTCTAGATCTTCTTCACTCTCTGCTTTCTCTTGCTTTTTTCCCAACACATTATGCTTCTCAATAACCTGCTTCTCTCACTTACGTGAGGTCTTAGGTTGACACATATCGATCGACTACACTTCATGTTATGGTGCGGAGAGGTAAGCTGTTTGTTTTGTTTTCCACATGTTCAATTTTATGTGAATCTCACTTATTCTTGTCGTATGATGTGTCCAATACGTTCCTAGCAGTTGCCCACACATAGAACTCATAGCAATTGATATAACTTGCTCATTGCCTACATAGACAAGCAATTATTGAATGTACCAGATTGTACACTAGGGCTTCTCACTCGCTGTGCTACGCAAGTCTTGCATAGAATCTGGATAATACGAATTGTGATTGAGGTATGAATCGGAAGCGCCCCATTTGGTAGAAAGAGCCAGGCCTGGTTCTAGCGCCGATAGACGCACGGGACTAGTGAAATCAAGCTTCTTTCCGCTTGTGAACCTCTTTTTAAGAACTTTAATCTTGTGCAATAGCAATAGAACTCCAGTCTTATGCGTTTATAGTGAATATATTGGTTAAATACATTTCCACTTATTCCTTTTATAGTTTAATATCAAATTAAAGTTCATGCACAATGCTAAAAACACTATGAACTCCACGATGCCAATCCATTATTTCATGTTATCAACCTTTCTTCTGTCTGTCTTCTAGGGCACGCACAACCAAATCTCTTTTTCTCACTCGCTACTTTGTAATTAACATGTTAATACAGCAATAATGCATAAACACGAGATAATAATCGCACTGCATGCCCTTAGCATATTCCCTTTATTCCATTTTTCTCCCACGAGCTCCATGCAAGTTCTTTTTCACGAGCGATCCCTTCATGTCCAACGAGAAATCATTTACTCAACTCTAGGCACGTCCGAGATTAATAATTATGTTACGTATTGGGACAATGAACGAACGGATACACCACGTGTTTTTTTTATACCACGTGCATATATCATAAAGTAAAGGATGATGCTGAGCATTTTTTCATGATTTGTGGACTAAATGATTTGGACCCGAGTAAAAGGTGGCCCCTGACCACCTGGGGTCGAGGAGATCCTCAATGAAATTTTTTTTGGATTAAATAATCATTCCTTAACTGTTTATGCAACTTTTGTTTACATCTGTGTAGTTAGAATCACTAAGCAAAGCTAATTCATGCGCGTATTAGCTGGCAAAAAAATAAAAAGCAACTTCGAGAATTATGATCATCGTTCGATCGAGTGTATTATTTGATAGTTCACGCAGACCAATACCTTCTCAACCATTAGTTGAGCAGCCCGCATGATCATCGATAGAGATAGACTTGATCTACACGGTCACTAGATAAGTCATGCCATATCTTGTAATAACATTAGAATCCATAGGGTAAAATGTTTGATCCCTACACATCAATTTAACCAATGCCCTGGTTGTGACTAAAGAGCCGGTTCACTACCTAGTTGCTCCATTTCCTGAACCGGAAGGCTTCCACATTTGATCTGGCCTCCTAGGATCCGGCATGATCTCATTCATATCGTCTAGTTCTATATGAACCCTAAAACGTGCTCGTAAAGCAAACATGATTGGTACATGAAACACAACATAATTCCACTAGATTAAACTTGATAGATAAGACAACGTATGCTCGTTTTCAATCTTCCCAACTAACTTTGTTTTTGTCTTCGTGTTGTTATTATCATACAGTGTAGTTCATATATTCAAATGGCAACCTACTCCATTGGTTCCGCTAAAAGTGGAAAATTTTAACGCAAAAATCAGAGCATTTGTGAGGAATTTTTTTTAGATATTCGCAAGAAATTATATCCTTACAACTTAATTTGGGTTTCACATTTCGTGCGGCCAATAGTTCTTGATTTAGCGTACCGACATTACTAATTCTTCGAATAATCTTTTGAAAAATTATTTAAAAAGTCCTAAACATATTGTAATTATGCTAATTGAATCATAAACTTTTTTTTGGCTAATCTAGTCCTATACCTTTTATATTTATGTCAATTTTAACTAGAAATTGCTAACATGGATGCTGGCCATCCTATGCAGTATGGTCGGTGCTGATGTGTATATTTTTAATAATACTTTAATGTTTATAATTTTTTATATTTCTTTTTTCTTCCCTTGCACTTAGGGCTATATTGCTCTCGCTAGTGAGGCCCTCGTTAAATCTAGCTACATGAGGGTGCCACAGCCTTGCTGGTGACCCTAGCTAGCCCTAAGTGCAAGTGAAGAAAAAAAGTAAAGAAAATATAATAAAAAAGAAACAATTATATATAATTTATAAATTTACCAAAATATTATTAAAATATTCACGTTAGCGCCGGTCATACCTATATGGCCTGGCGGCATCCACGTCAGATTTTTTTGGCCAAAATTAACCAAATAGACTGAATTGACACAAATGAAAAATATTTAGGACTGTGTTGGCGAGAAAAAAAGGGGTTTAGGACTGGAATGACACAATTGCAATAGATTTAGGACTTTTTCGATAATTTTCCAAATAATCGCTCATCCACATTCCTAAGTTACGCTAAAGATGTTTTATAATTCTTTCATTGTAAACTCTAGCTTATATCATGAAGATGCCTTATTATCACATGCATTGATAATAAGCTCAACTATTTTGTTTTTTTTTTGTTTTTTTGTTTTGGCCATTTCAACAAGTTCCATTAGTCTTGCAGTACTTTTGAAATTTCTCGCAGCGTGTTGACTTATTAGAAGGTATACCATATTTTTCTCTTTTTTGCTATGGAAAATTATATGTTTCCAATGAAAATATGAAGTTCGGATAATTTATTAAAAAAATATTAAGTTGTGTTAGCAAATGGAATTCAATTCCAAACATGTTTTTAGAAATAGTAAAATAGAAAAATAGGAACATAAAATTGTTTTCATATGTGCCTAGTGACTCTATTTATTGGGGGGTGGTTCATATTGCCCTAAATAGGAAAGCATGTAGGTCTTTTTCATGAATAGCTATTATTATATATATGTACATACACACGCACACGCACACACACACACACTCTCTTTTTTCTCTTGTAATTGATGGATGTAATGTGAGATGCGAGGTGCTAATTATAGTGAAATCCTCTGCTGAACGTAGCCTTAGCTTAAAAGTGAACTAGGATAAAATATCATATCTTAATTTCTATTTCTCACTGCTTTTATCCTTTACTTCATGTTATTATGCATTGATTCTGACATTTGGTATTAGAGCGAGGTTTAAGATTAAGGTTTTCTTGGTGAAGAGAGACTCGAAAAATCAAATCTTGAGAGTATGTCGACTAGTTAATCACAGATTGAAATAGAGAAGTTAGGAGGGAAGGATTTCGAGTTATGGAAGTTGACTATGGAGGCTTTGCTCATGGATAGATATCTATGATACGTGATCAAATAAGATATGATTACCAAGGAGAACGTGAAGGAGGAGGAGATTGTGTCTACATCTAATCAATTGAAGGCACGAATCAGCAGCTATTGAAAGACGTGAAGCCTAATCTGGCTATGTCCAATAATATCTTGGTGAATATGGCCTTTGAGAAGATGATGAAGGATTTTTGGACTAAATTAAGAAGCCTTTATCAAAGCAAATCACTCATGAATAGGTTATTTTTGTGGAAGCGATATTGGGAAATTCATCCCAGTGGTGCATAGGCAAAGACAATCAAAACATACATGGAAAGCAGCAGAAGCACACATACCTGTGCACCTAGATCATCTTAGGGTATCTCGTGTGTTGTAATCTAAAATCTAAACCACGCATCAAGGAGCTTTAGGCTTACCTCAAAAATCGATGGTTGGGCAAACTCGTTCTCATGTTCTCGGAGTTCGTTAAATGTCGAACCTTTAGTTCAGATACACCATCGATTGCACAGTGACCGAAGACGAAGCTCGCAGCCATCCGTTCCTCGATCGTGCTAGCGACCCTTGAGAAACGATGAATGAAGCTCGATTTCATGATCACCAACAACCTCACGACCCTCTAGTCGTTCTCGATGAAACGGGAGTTCAAAATTCCCTAGGTTTAATCATGAGAACGGCACGAGACTCACATGAAGATGGGTGAACTTTTGGGGTGTCTAAAGTCTCTCAACATTTACCTCCAACCTTTTTTTATAAGGATTGGGGTTCTCTCATTTTTCATACGATTTTATAAGATAACAAATCTTATTTGCTAGAATTTCTAGATAAGACATTCTATCCTCAGATTTTTCTAGAGGATAAGAAATCTTATCCTTTAGAATTTCTGGATAAGAAATTTTATCCTTAGACTTTTCTAGAGGATAAGAAACCTTATCTCATCATCTCGTGGTTTGTACAGATGTCACATTAAGATGACATTGCGTTTGCGCAACGCTTACATCGTATGGTCATCCATATGACATCATGCTTGCGTAGCGCTTGAATCAGCACTTGCGCAACGCTTGCATCATGTAGTTATCTATATGAAATCATGCTTGCGCAGACTTGCATCATGTAGCCATCAATATGATATCATGCTTGCGCAGCACTTGCATCATGTAGTCATCCATATGATATCATGCTTGCGCAGCACTTGCATCATGTAGTCATCCATATGATATCATGCTTGCGTAGCACTTGCATCAACGCTTTATCTGTTCGTGATTAGAAATTAAAATCAATTCCAATTTGAACTAATTTCTATCTGATTATCTCAATAGTCAATTGCAAACACCTTTGCAATATCGTTTTCCATATTTGATGTCACCATGCACTGGTTATGGTGTGTGACATTCCTAGATTCACCACTATGCTGGTAGTGAGACTTAGGCTGCATATGGTAACGATTCTGATCCCAAAAACTGATTCTAATTAAAATGACTTTTTTTTATTCTGTTCTTGGATGAGTTTTGGAGAACCAAAGACGTGTTTGATAACTGCACAAAATTTATATTTCAAAAAACTGTTTCTCTTCCTAATTTGTTTTTCATTTAAGTCAAATACTATGTAGTTACTTTGTAAAATTTCATCCTAAATGAAGGCTAATTTCCAATGCACACAAAATAATTTAAAATACATTTATTTTCTTAGCATGTCAAAAATGAAACACAAATTTTAATACATGATATTTGAAGTTTGATTGAAGCATGAGACACGTTTCCATATTAAGGACTCATTTTTTCTTTAAATGTTGCGTTGTCCAAATACATACAAACATAACAGTCAAATAATAAATTATCTACTGAAAAAAAAGACCAAAGTATCCTCTTTCATATGAAGTACGAGTCCTTCACTATCATTTTGCAACTTGTCCTAAATCCAAGTGGGAGTTTGGCTCTAGCTCCACGTGTAGATGGCTACATTTTGTGACACACGGCTACGATTATATATGTTACCATCCGCATGTTGGATGCCCTCATCTTTTGCAACATTTTTTGTAGAAGAGTGAAATTTAGGAAATCTAGAAAATTTAGGCCCCAATTTATGAAAATGAGGTCAAACTAGCATAATCTAAGCTTTTTCTATTTTTAGCAAATTTCTAAAATTTTTTTGTGATTTTTAAAAAAAATTATTAATTCTTTAAAAAAATTTATTTTTATTTTTATTAGGTTGAGAGAAAAGTGATGAGAAAACTAAAAGGGAAAAGTGAAAGATGTGAGATTTCATTATGTTTTGTGATTGTCACAAGTGATTTTTTTTTTCAAAATCAACTTTTTTTTGTTCTGGATTTTACTCTAAAACTTATTTTGATTCTCTAAAATTGATTTTGGGAACAGAATCAGAATCAGAATTATTTGGGTTACCAAACATAATTTTCATTCTTTATTATTCTAGGGAACAGAATCAAAGAATGAGAATGGTTACCATATGCAGCCTTATACTATCAAATAAGTATCTCCAAGAGAATTGATTGTCCCAATTAGTCTCTGGGTCTCACACGCCATGAGTGACATCTAGCAACATATCATGACTACCTAGGCAATGTGAATGTTATGAGAACATGAATGAACCTGTCCGCTTTGGCTTATAGTGTAATTCAATCATTCTGTCTTAACCTTGTCCTAATTGAACGAATGTCATGGAATTGTCAAGCCTACAAAATTCGATCATATACCTCAATCTATCTGACATGCATTCATGAGACAATCTTGCCTTACCATAATTGAGGATTTTCCAATGCATCGTCATAAGTAGATTGCATAGGACAACAATCTTGCTTCGCATAGCAAGGAGATAAATCCCACTATTGCGCACACGTGTGACTTTATATGCGAATGACCATGGCCATCAAGTATAGAGGTAGATCGACGACCTACCAATATACGCTTGTGAACCATCGCCACACAACATACATGTTAACATTGTGTCTCAAGTCTCAGGATCACTTACATACCAAAGCTTAAGCAATTAGACGTTGACCCACTGCAAAGCTTTCCATACTTGCTAATCGCTCATTGTGTGTCACATTCAATGAACTCATTCTCGAAGAGCACCCGCGTTTCCAACTTGGACATCTAATGTCCAATAACTTGTGACTCGTCATCCCCATTGAGTATATAATATTCAACAACGAAGTTCCTAGAAATGCACCAGTCTCAATTGGTTCAATAATGCCCATTCATTGAACCATTGATTAGGAACTATTTAAAGATCGTGTATTGACTAAAGGCCTGTCACATATATTCTCGACGTCTAAAGAATAAGTTTCAGTCACATCTAATCTTATGGACCTCATTCTTTTAAGTAATGGGACAAGATGGATGAACACGTATTGCCAATTAACTAGATGTCAAATCAAAAGTTCAACATATACATATCATGTAACGATTATATGGTTGTTTTTAGGGCATACTCCCAACAAGCGACTGTACAACTTTTGAATGAGTGAAGGTGATTCTTCTTCTGCACACCTAAACAGGTTTAATACTATATGTGTGCAGCTTGCTTCTATTGATGTTAATCTAGACGAGGAAGATAAATCATGTCCTTTGTTGTGTTCACTGCAGAGTTCATGGAAACATATGATCGTTTCAATTGGCACCGGTGTTAATGTGTTATCCTTTGAGAACATTGTATATGTGTTATTATTTGAGGAGAGCAGGTTATGATAATGTAACAAATGAGGCTCTTTTCGTAAAATGAAGGAATAGTGAAAGATCCAAATCTTGATTTGTTGGGAGGAATAACTCCAGAGGAAGATCTAAAAGCCGAGATCGATATGAAATAAAGTGTTAGAAGTATGAAAAAGCTAGACATTTAACAAAAGATTACAAACGTAAAAGTATGGGTCTAGAAAAGCAAGATAAGTCATCATCCTCTAGTACAAAGAAGGATGATGACAATAGTATAGGAGATATGTATCTCATTTGTAACTCATCTCAAATTGACCATGATGCATGGATAATTGATACCAGAGTGTCTTTCCGCATGACAGCTCGTAGAGATTGATTATGTTATTATCGGCCACATTAGAGAGGTACAATGTGGATGGGAGATGATATGACATTTTATATTGTTAGTCGTGGAAAGGTGAAGTTGAAGATAAAAGATAGGATAATCGAGAATTTTGTGAACATTGTATCTATGAAAAACAGAATCGAGTATCTTTTGAATTTGTAGGAGGAAGAGCGAAAGGGATTCTTGATTTAAGCCACAATGACGTCTTCGATCCTGCATCTGTAGCATCGTTTGGAAAATCAATGTATTATGTTTCTTTTACTAATGATTATTTCAAATATGTGTGGATATATTTCTTATAGAGAAGAGATGACGTGTTTGGAAAATTTTGTAAGCTCAAAGCTTTGGCTAAAAATTAGTTTGATAGAAAGATCAACGTTTTTCCAACTGACAACGGAGGACAATTTTGTTTAGCGAAATTTGATCAATTTCGTATGACTAGTAGCATAACAAAGCAAAAAAAAAAAAAAAAGAGGTGCCATATTCACCTCATTAAAATAGGGTGATAGAGAGGCTTAATCTGTTTCTCGTGGACATGACAATGAGTATGTTAAGCAATGTAGGCTTAGCAGGTGAGTTTTGTGTAAAAGTAGTAGCCACCACATGCTATCTGAAGAATAGGTCTCCCATATCAACTTTGAAGGATTAGACATCATTTGAGGCACTATTCAGGAAAAAAGATAGAGATATCCTATGTCAAAGTGTTTGGTTGTGAAGCATATGTACATGTGCTAAAAGAAACGAGGAATAAACTTGAGAGCAAGTCAGAGAAGTGTCTCTTTATTGGGTACAAGGATGGTATCAAAGGGTATAAGCTATGGAATCCTGATATTACACATATTATCTATAGCATGGATGTAGTGTTCAAAGAATCTATGATAAATTAGATTGTTTCATAGGTTCTTGAAGTACCTCAAATGGTTGAGTTAAATGCTGGTTTACAGGGAGACATAGAGGCTACACAAGCTAAAATAGAAAGTTAGATTCTAAAGTTGATGAGTCTAATGTGGTGGATGATATAGTAGATGCTAATATTGAGTTTGAAGATAAAGTATCACTTGAACCAAACTAAAGGAGGTCCACACACCAAAGAAGACCACCTGAGAGGTATACCATATTTGCTAGTAATGAAAAATTATGCTCTGAATGTTACATGTGATGATCCAAATACTGTCAAAGAAGCAAGAAGCCTGAAAGATGCTAAACAGTATTAGAAAGCCATAAAAGATGAGATGGACTTGTTAAATAAAAACAGAACATGGAGTCTGGTAAAACTACATATAGATTGGAAGGTAATTTGTTGTAAATGGGTGTTCAAGAAGAAGATATATGCAAATGGAGAGATAGAATGATATAAAACTCGTTTGATTGTGACGGAATATTGCTAGATGGAGGGAATTGATTATGGTTAGATTTTTTTCTCTTGTTGCAAAAATTAAATTCCATAGGACTTGTGTTATCTGTAGCAGCGGCATATAATTTGGAGGTGAAATAGCTTGATGTAAAAACTACTTTCTTACATGGTGAATTGAAGGAGGATATTTACATAAAACAACTAGATGGATTTGTGGTCAAAGAAAAAGAAGATTTTATTTGCAAACTGAAAAAGTTTTCATATGACTTAAAACAATCTCTAAGGATGTGGTAATAGAAGTTCGACTCATATGCCTTAAAGTTTAGCTTTATTTGCTGTGATGCTTATGTCAAGAGTTTAGATGATAATTTTGTTATTTTAACCTAATATGTTGATGATATACTGATATTTGATAATAATATGAGAATTTAGTTCTATGAAAGGATTGTCGACAAAACAGTTTGGAATGAAAGATTTAGGCCCATCAAACTTCATCTTGAGCATGCAAATAAAAAGGACCATTAGAATGGGAAGTTGTGGTTAAGTCAAAAGAAATATGATAACAGTGTGTTGAAAAAGTTTAACGTGACAGACTATAAACCTGTGAAGACCCTTATATCCATAAGTTTCAAGTTATCAACGCTCCAATGTCCCAAAATTAACGAAGAAGCTAAAGAAATGGCAGCGGTTTCATATGCAAGTGCAATTTGGAGCTTAATGCATGACATGGTGTGTATTTGTCCAGATATTGCTCAAGCAATAGGAGTATTGAGCAAATATATATCCAATCTGGGGAAAAATA
Source organism: Psidium guajava (assembly GCA_016432845.1). NCBI lineage: Eukaryota > Viridiplantae > Streptophyta > Magnoliopsida > Myrtales > Myrtaceae > Psidium > Psidium guajava. The sequence continues at coordinate 25,258,376 of CM028230.1, forward strand.
TATTGGCTAGCTGCAAAGAGGGTCCTTCATTATATTTATGGTACATCTGACTTTGAGTTATGTTACGAACACATAAAAAGCTTAAAGGGACAGTAAGTGTTAGAATTGAAGTGTTTTGTTGATGCAGATTGGGGATGTGACATTAATAGCAGGAAGTCGACCAGTGATTATTTTATTTCCTTATTCAACGAAGTTGTGAGTTAGTTGAGTAAGAGGTAGAGCACGGTTGCTTTATCTACTATTGACGCAGAGTACATGACTCTTACTTGTGCTGCTAAGGAAGTGAACTGGATGCATAGATAGTATAAAGAGGTTGGCTTTACATAAGGAGAAGTGAAGATTGGGTGTGATAGCTAGAGTGTTATATTCTTGATTGAGAATCCTGCATTTTATGCAAGAACAAAACACATTAACATATAATGTCACTTCATCTGAGAGAAAGTAGAGCAAAAAGTTGAAGTGCTAGAAAAAGTTGATATACAAGTGAATAGTGCATATTTTTTTACCAATGCAGTGAGTGCGGAAAAAAGTTTAACATGCGTACAACTGTGTTGGGTCCAAAAAAAGCATAAGAAGTATTCACTGAGTGAGAGAATATTGGGATGTAGTTCATATTCCCCTATGATAGGAAAACACGTGACTCCCGCTTATATTTTTTTCATTAGTAGTTTGATTGCTTATATTTTTTTCATTAGTAGTTTGATTTAGGCTCATGAATAGTTGCTACTATATATACTCTTTTTCTTTTGTAATTGACGTATGTAACGAGACGTGCAAAGTATGTTAATTATAGTGGAATCTTTTACTAGACATAGCCCTAGTTTAAGAGTGATTCATTATAAAATATGGTGTCTAGATTTTTATTTCTCACTGCTTTTATGCTTTATTTTGTATTACTGTCCGTTGTTCCTAGCAATATTTAGCCCAGTATCATGGGACTGGTCGACCTGTGTCCAAAACGTTGACGCCTATTGTCTGGCAGCAGTTGAAGAGCGCGTAAAGAAATGATTTTTTTTTTTTTACTCTCTCTCTCTCTTGCCGGTATGACTAAGTAAAAACAAGGGGAGAACGTCAGCTCGTTCCTGTGCAGTGCTCTTCAACCAATCTTCTTCATCTTCGCGGACACACGAGAAAAATGAGAAGAATGTCAGCTCGTTCCTTTGAAAGACGAATGCTCTATTTTTAATAAAAAAAATTATTTGCTGTAATGTCAGAGGGCACGTTGTTTCTGTCGTTTTCACGTGGGGGCAGACAGGGAGCGTCTTAACGGATACCTCCTAACACTGATAGAAGTTTCCTATAAGAAGCCCCCTTTCAATGGAAGGGGAAGCTCACGGAAGAAGACCCAGACTGATCGTAACACAAGTTTAAAGAGAGAGAGAAGTGATGGGAAGATTTCTAGGGTTAGGATTCACTCTGACCCTGCTCTTTTGCATGGCTCAAGGCGATGTCCTCCACTATGATTTCGTGGTGAGTATGAACATCTCCTTCTTCAGTTCTTAAGTGTCTTTTCTGGGGCCAGACAGTTCATTTGTTCCAAGTTTTAAACTCTCTCAGAGACATTGCGGTTGACCACGACCTCATAATTCTAAATCTTGGACTATGGTCGAGGCCAGGTGTTACAGCATTCATATACCAAACTAAAAGGACTAAAAAATGTAATTTTTGGCTCAAATTGGGGTTATATTTAAAGAAGGACTTCATAACTCCGAATTGAATTTTTCAAATTTTAAAGGGCCAAAATGAAAAGGGAATTGAAAGAATAAATCTGGACTATTTTTGTGTATTTTTATGGTCAAAAATTCTTTTTTTCTTTTTTTTTTGGGATATATTCTAATATATGAAAAATATTTCAAAAATACGAAAAATAGTTTGAGACCATAGTTCATACAAGATATCCTGTTAGTGTGTCTTGTCTGGGCCATAAAGACAGTTTTGAGACCACAGTTCATACATGATGACCTATTAGTGTATTCAACACTAGATTCTCCATCTTTCAACAATGATCTTCACGCCTAAATCTTCAGCAACTAATTCTTGAGGCCATGAATTACAGCATTCAAATATCTACAGTTGCATAGTTTATTTGCTTATTCTTTTGGGATGTGGTTTCCAGCCTCATTTGGAGTCTTTCATTCACAAAGAAAATCCAGTTGAAGGCCTTTGAATAAATTAAGGTTACTTGTAGATAATGCTGTAGCAAAAGGACTCTGCATCGATTTAATAAGAGATATTTTATTGTGTGTATGAAGGTCCAAGAGTCATACGGTGATTTTTGTTGCAGGTGAAGGAGACACCTATTCAGATGTTATGTGAGACAAACCGGACTGTATTGACTGTGAATGGCTTGTTTCCAGGGCCGGAGATCCGTGCTCACAAGGGCGACACCATCTACGTTAACGTCACTAACATAGGACCTTATGGAATCACCATTCACTGGTAAAAAAAGAAAAGAAAAAGAGAAACCACTGCTCCTCCACCTTGACCCTCCCCTCCCTCCCTCCTAATATTGTACACACATGCAGGCATGGAGTGAGACAAATAAGGTATCCCTGGTCTGACGGTCCAGAGTACATCACACAGTGCCCAATCCCTTCGAACTCAAGCTTCATTCAGAAAATCGTACTTACCGAAGAAGAAGGCACGCTGTGGTGGCACGCCCACAGCGATTGGACACGTGCCACTGTACATGGCCCTATAATCATTTTACCTGTCAATGACACCGGTTACCCTTACAAGTTTGACGTGCAACACACTATCGTAATCGGTATTCTACTTTCATATAAGTTACAGGATAGAAATAAAAAAGGACAAATAATTCGACAAAAAAAAAAGGACAAATAATTTTTCACTCACAAATGCGCAAATAACAATTTGTCTTTGGTTCTAATTTGCATGATGCAGCTGAATGGTATGCGAGAGACACAAAGGACATAATCGACGAAGCTCTTGCTTCCGGAGGCGATCCAGACTTGTCCGTGGCCTATACCATCAATGGTCAACCAGGAGACAATTACCCATGCTCTAATGGTACGAATTCTATTATATAGGGGTGTGTGATATACGCTATTAGTATTTATAAGAAAATGTCTTATTCACCGGTAATGAAAATAAAACCTTTTAACTCTATATTAGTGAAATGCGATGCCAAATTATTATTCGCTAGAACTTATTAAGGATGATTGATATATGGTACGGATAATTGCAACATCTTCATCGATACTATCTAATACAGTGTTTTTCTTTTTCTTTCATAGGTTCGGCTTACAATATAACGGTTGTGCAAGGAAAAACGTATCTATTCCGGATCATCCATTCTGGGCTAAACGAAGAGATGTTCTTTGGCATAGCTGAGCACAACATCACTGTGGTCGGAATGGACGGAGCTTATTTGAAGCCACTCAATAGCAATTTCCTCATGATAACTCCTGGCCAAACAATGGACATTTTGGTCACGGCAAATCAAACCCCAGGTCGCTACTATATGGTATTCAGTCCATTCGTGGACACAACAGCCCCGTCCAATGAGAACATCACACGGGGGATATTCCAATACAATGGTAGTTATAACCACTCGGAGACTCCCGTGTCACCTGAGCTTCCTGGTTTTACCAACAAGAGCGATGCTGGAAACTTCACTATCCAATTGAAGAGTTTGAACAGCAAAGAACATCCAACCACGGTTCCGACCAAAATCACCAGGAACATTACAATCACAGTGTCCGTGAATCAGCAACCATGTCCTGCTAATCAAACTTGTACTGGTCCAGATGGCGAAATGCATTCAGCAAGCTTGAACAACATAAGCTTTTCGGCTCCGTCAATTAGCATTCTCCAAGCATACTACAAGTATGTAAATCGGTAGACCTACAAATCTTGATCCTATTTGTCCGGATTGAATATCTCACTCAAACCGATAGAGTTGATTCGAGTTTACATATTCTCCAAATTGAATCAATTTAACCGGTTAAAACCTTAAATGTCTTAAAGCGGAGGTGTAATTCAACATCTAAATGTCTCTATAAAAATGTGTTTTTGTTGTGTGCAGCAATCTGCAAGGAGTGCACAACGAAACTTTTCCCGATAAGCCTCCTTTCGTGTTCGACTACACCGGGAATGTTTCGGCCTTAGGGGAAGCTGCCAACGTGAGTACCGAAGTATTGATGGTTAACTATAACGAGGAGGTCGAAATAAGATTCCAAGGGACCAACTTAGGAGCAGCGGAGAATCACCCCATGCATTTACATGGCTATAGCTTTTATGTGGTCGGAATGGGCGATGGAAATTTTAGCGACACCTATGTATCAGACTATAATACGGTGGATCCGCCTTACGTCAACACCGTCGGACTCCCCAAAAATGGGTGGGCAGCGATCAGATTCAAAGCAGATAATCCAGGTACTACAATTTATTATCGCGCATATATCATTTTGGCATTAGTTTTGCATGAATATGATCTTGCATTTGAACGCACAATTGACAGACTAGTCTTTTTCGGGTGCTTGTAGGAGTGTGGTTCATGCACTGTCACTTAGAACGCCATTCAAGCTGGGGAATGGACACAGTCCTCGTCGTCACAGATGGGAAGGAAAAACATCAGAAAGTTCGTCCACCACCCAAAGACATGCCTCCTTGTTCCGTGTCTTGATCAAGATGTTGTGTCCTCCGAGTTCATTGCTAGTGGCAAAAGCCTGTTGATATCCCAATGGAAATAAATCATCTATATTGAGTATCATATTTGGGCATTTTGCATCATTCAAAGATGTTTTGATTGTAATGTGTGTTTCGGCATGTAAGAAGTTTTTGTTCGATTCAAAATAATGTATCTTTTGCCCCATAAGTGATTCTAAATGTATTTGTGAATCGCCCATGATGACTCCAAATTCAATTGATGGGGCCGAAATTTGCAACGATGTTGACTGAAAGTATCATTCCCAGTACAAAATAAAAGTTGAACATCATCTTGGATGTGGGCGATTTGCAGCAGCGAACTTGAGCTTTGATTGGTATGAAATAGCAAGGAAACCGCTTCCCAAAATGTGTAGTAATTCGCCCTAATTATGAGCAAAAATCTGCGCTGATTAGTAGCAAATAATCACCCAAATAGAACTGTGTTTGGGTTCCGATCAGCATCAAAACAGACCTGGAACAGCAGTAAACTCCAACTCCAAACTGCAGCGAGAACAGCCTTTGAACAGCTCCGGCTTAGGCACCGAACAGCAAGAAAAAGACCTTCAAACAGCAGTGGCTTCACCTCCCAAACAGAAGCACGAATTTTCTCGTATAATGCCTCGAAGGCACGCCCAAACAGCAGCGAAACTCGCCTGGACAGCAGAGAAAAATTGCCTAAACAGCAGCCAATCAGTGCTGGTTAGCGGCATCCGTGGCAAAATTGAGGTTCGATGGACACTGATCAGCATCCAAAATAGCACCGAAAAGGGATAGAAACTGGGCTATTTTGAACACGATGGATCGGGACGGCTTTGGATCTGTGGATTCGAGGAAAGTCGCGGATTCATGGTTCCTGGGTGGCTGACCGATCATACATGTAATGGAGAAGACAAGTAAGAGGTATTGGCCTCCAAACATAGCAAAATGTACTATGTTCCTCACCAATTGGCCCTCTCCAATCACTCTTTAAGATTCCACTATCCTATATGTGAACGAGTTGGAGACAATTGAGACTGCCTGAGAATCTGCTAATCACATGAACATTAGTAATGACAAAACAAGTACTTGTAGAGATGATCCAAATAAGAGAGCGAAAGAGAGAGAGTCCATCCGTGACGACTTTCGTTGGTGCAGAGCTCGGTGAGGCTGGTCTTTGATGCCATACGAAGCAAAAAATGGGCAAGTCAATTATAACGTCGAGGGACGCCTAATAGACCTTTGAGCGCGTTGTAGGAAGCACCAAATGGCACCGCAATCAGCAGCCCTTTGAAATAAGGTCCAAGCACAAACAAGTCAGTAGATCATGGCATTTAAAGCTTCGTGGATAGCGAGAAAGCTTTTGGGGTTGATAGGCGGCGGTGATCACTTGAGGAAGGACTTCGGCAGCATCCCCGAAAAAGCCATTCTCCTTCTCACAGAACACTTTTTCTCCCTTCTCTCCATCTGCCGTGTGGGAATTTCTATGACCCTAGATACAATTAATTAGTCCCTCTCTGGCATGCATGTGAGCATCATGCATTATTTATAGCAAAACAAGAAGGGTTTTGTTCAAACAAAAGGCTAATCTTGAGCTCATCTTTTAAAACATCCTTATCTTTTATTTGAACACAATCAAGACCATAAGGATTATTTTAAATTGAAATGAATAATGCAGACCTCCGAGTCCTGCATCTCAAGTGCATATAGCTATATTACAACCATGGGCTTGATCAAATTTTCAAACAACATGGACTCAGTTTTGATCTATTTTGACAAAGCCCATAAATCCTATTTTCGCCTTCCAATTTTGGACACCATGTCCCCTCCATGGGCCTACCAAGTTTCCTATGGGTTTTTACTTAATCCATATGTCCGTTTTAGGTTTGCTTCCACCGCCGGTCCAAATAAATGAAAATGCAACATATGCTAAAATTAAATATGAAAACCAAAATGGATTATTTTTTTATAGGAACTAAAGTTAATTCCTAATTTTATGCAAGATAAATGATTAAAAGAAAAATCAAAATTTAGGTGTTAACATTCACCGAAAATGGATATAATTTAAATCACAAGTTGGTTGACGATTTGCTCAAAGAATCCAAGATCAAGTTTCTAAACTCTTCTCTCGTATCTTCCTCAGATGAATGGAGTAGTGGAAGTAGCTAACAAGAATATTAAGAAGATCTTAGCCAAAACTGCTGAGAACTATTGAGATTGGCATGAACGGCTACTTGTTGCATTTATGGTGTATCGAACTTCAATCCAAAGCTTGACTAGGGCAACCCCCATATTCTCTTGTGTACGGAATGGAAGTGGTGTTACCAGTTGAAGTAGAAATCCCTTTCTTGCGTATTCTTTCTCAGGTCAAGTTGACTAAAGCCGATTGGATCCAATAAATGATGGATCAATTAACTTTGATTGAGAAGAGGCGGCTCAAAGCCTTATATCATGGCCAGTGCTGCTAGTAGAGGGTTGTCAAGTCCTTTTAACAAGAAGGTTCTACCTCGATATTTTTAGGTAGGTGACCCTGTTTTGAGAAAGCTCTTACCAAACTATGGTGGATCACATGTCATGAAGAAGGTTCTCCTAGGTAGTGCCCTAATCTTAGCAAAAATGGATAATCGTGTGTTTATCAGTCTTATCAATTCTGATGGTGTAAAAAAGTATTACATTTGATTTGTTTTAAATCTATTGATTGATCAAGTTGTGATGTTCATTCATGATCCAAAATTTTCATACATCTATTTTTGCCTACCATTGTTTGCATTATTGATTTTCATTAGAAGGATACTTCGGTTAAGAAATTTGTTTGATCCTATGAAATGAACTTATGGAACAAGACACGTTAGGATGATAAAAGGCAAGCCATTACCCATACATGTCCCCGCGTTTCTAATCCCTAGTGAGTTGAATATGAAAGAAATTTTCATGCTTACAAGGTAAAGGGTTATCTTGCAAAAGTATGATGGCCAAAGTGACAAGAGGTATTCATGTTCTCTATCCATACACTATATAGTTTATCCTTTGCTTTAGCCCATTTGAATGAAGGATTCATTCCTTACCCATGTCAGGAGCAACCCCACATTGGGGCAATTTTCAGATAGTTCAAATGACTAGAATTTTCTTGCTTTCACTTACATCAATCTTCTAGTGCATTTGTTGCATTCCAATTTTTTGTTAACTCTAATGCCTTAAACATGATGAAGAGTATTTTCTTTCTACACCCTATACACTCAATCTATTGCTCACCAACTTGAATGGTGTTTTCATTTCAAATGACCAAATTGGTGATCATACTCCTAAAAATGGTCACCTCAAAGCATCCGACAAATAAAGAGCAAAATTCCCTTAGGCCAAAATGAGATTTTGTCAAAGGAGAACAATTTGTACAAGCTCATTAGATAAGGTTTCGTTCTTCTTTCAAAACAAGAAAAAGAAAAAGAAAAAGAAAAATAAAAAAAGAGTCAAAAAGAAAAATCTCTCAAAAAAGTTCTTAGAAAAAGAAGAAAGAAAGGTAGACCTCGGCCGAAATGGTTCGGAGAACATTCCTCAAAAGAGAAATCATTTGTGGAAAACCTGTCAAGTCACTTGCCCCATGATTAGTGGTGCCCCAAAGTATCAGGGATGGGTGATCACCAATCCATTCATAACAACCCTCTTGATTGAAATAGGTCTTTCATTCCAAGCCTACCCATGCCTATATTACAACCATTGCCAAAGTCTCTTCAAATTAGAGTACTTGAGTTAATGTAGAATTGCAAATGATTACAATGCCACTCGAAAAAGTGCGAGTAAGATTATTTTATCTCATTTTTGTAGGGTTCCTGACTTGTAAACTTGATGCAACTAAAGATATTATTTCATTTCAAAGCCAAATGACTCACATGAGTTCCTTTGTTTAAACCAGTAACCTAGCCTAAGTTACAGTCCTAGCAAAGACCTCTCGAATTGGTCCAATCATATCAATTGTGAGAGTACCCAAACCTTTGTCCAACATGATGATGGCATTTACAAGTGATTCTTCTACCCATATCAATGGTTGTGTTCAAAAGCATTTTCTCTTGAGAAAGAGTGAAAGTACTTTTTGACTGAATGTTCCTCACTTAGTCTAATTAAGTTGCTAGAAGGATCAAACAAATTTTCTTATCAATAAGACCTCCAAATAATGCCCTGTAATACAAGCAAGAAGTTACCAAACTCGTTAGCATATGATGTTATATTAACTTTGCATGATTAATCATTTTTTAGCGTATTGATAGGAGTGACGTGGTCAGCTTGCCTATTCCTCAAATTTAAAAAATCTAGGTGAGTTCTTTGAACTCATTTTGAATGTGGCAAATTTTTGCCTATTCTAGTTATCATTCAATCTTTTTTTGTGATTCATGCTGTGAGATTCACGACACAATCCTTCGATTCATGCTGTGAGATTTGCGATACATCCCTTTTTATGATTTGCACTGTGAGATTCACTACGTAATCCCTTAATGTGATTCACGCTGTAAGATTCGTGATACATCCCTTTTGTGATTCGCACTGTGAGATTTGTGACACAAACCCGTTTTTATATTCACACTGATGAGATTCATCCACGTTGCGAGATTCACAACACATCCTTTTGATTTGTGCTGTGAGATTTGCAATACAACTCTTCTTTGTGTTCACACTTGTGAGATTTGTGGGATACATCTCTTGATATAATTTGCATTGTGAGATTCACGACACATCCCTCTTTATGTTTTTAAATAATACATTACTCGTAGGCTAATGAGATTTGTGTGATGTGCTCTTTTTGAGACTCGGGCTTAATGTCGTGATAGTACTGACGAGATTTATATGACATATACCTTTCTGTTTCTCAACACCTTGATATCCTCACAATCAAAAAGAAGAATCATGAAAATCAAGGAAATCATCAGCATTATGAGATGTTTAGCAAGATCAATATTTCATATGCGATACATGTGCAGGTTTTTCTAATCCATTTCCTTAGAGTAGAGAAGTCTTAACAGATGTTATTTGTAGTTACGCATATCATGCATCACTTGCACAAAATGAGGTTAAAAACTCCCACAAAAATCATCATCATCCATTTCGTTTGCATTAATTTGATTCTATTTTGGTCAATATTCAACATCTTACAAAGCTACACCCCTGTGTTAGATCATCTTGCTATCTAGAATAGAAATCTAGTGAAAAGGAGACTGATTGGAATGCAATTTTGACGCTATGCCTGTTCTGGAACTTAGCTCAAAGAAGGTAATTTTCTTAACTTTTGTTCATTAATCTATGCTTGCTTGACTGATAATATGCACATTTGGTCATGCATCTTCATGAATGTATACAAATTTGGGGTCAAGGTTGTAAAATTCAAAGGTTTTTTTTTTTCATTCCATGCTAGAATAGAAAATTGACTTGTTCTGGTCAGAATTCTGATTTTCATTGAAATAGCCCAATTGGATCGTGAAACTAGTTGAATTATATGGGTAATCTAATAATTGATCTTAACTGGAAAAACATCCTATTTTCCTCAAATTATGTTCATCGATCCTAAGGTCAAATTGAATTGTTTAAAAAGGATGAATTTTTTTAGCTGGTTAAGATGGAGTTTTCAGCACTCTATCCCTCTCTTTCGGCCAATTGCACTAGTGGATGACCCTTGATTTTATTCTTCGCATATTGCTTTGTCAGATGAAGTTGTCTCGTGGATACGTAATATTATATCTGCTGTTATGGGTAGTGATCATCACGAATGATTTTTATGATTGGTTACAAAAGAAAAAATCAGAGTTTTTGGATGCAGGAATTTATAGTTCATATGCTCTCTTGGCCAAAACTAAATGAGCCGTGCCCCATGAATTTTATCACATGATTAGTTGAATTCCTTTATCTCTTGTAATATTTCATGTTATGGATATGGTTTGGTGTTTAGATTTCTCTGGTTTTTTAGAATTATTTTGCAAACCTTGTGGATGATTTTCGAAACTGAACTTTGGACGAGGAAAGGTGGACCCCACTCATATTTTTGGCCATCCCTTTTATTTTTTGAAAAAAATTAAAAATAAATTCAAGTCAACTCTAAGTCATTTGTCTATCTTTTGTCACGTTTGTTTGATTGCTTGATTATTATAAGTTTGCATATCTATAAACAAACATGCCCATAATATATACTTCATTGTGTTTTGTTGCTTTGATAAAATAAATTGCATGCCTTAGCCATGATCACGTGGAATGGGATGGCAATTAAGTATATAATTTCATGTTATGCCATTTGGTAACAAGAGATGATGTTATTCTAAGCAATTATCTGTATACTGGTGTGAATATTCGAGGACATAGCGGATAAAATTTTTCCTTAGTTCATATTTTTAGGAATGAGTGAATTTATTTAAAACAAATTGAAATTAAACGGTATATTATGAGCACTTTCGTTTATTTTTGTTTCCTCTTCGCATCTTTTTGTTTCATTAAATAAAAAGCCCAAAAAAAAAACTCTCATTTTTTCATAGTTAATCATCCCAAAAGTCTATTTTCATCCCAAAAATATTGTCTAACATAAGTTAAGAATTTGAAAAATCATTTTCTTAGACTAAATTGTACAATAACTCATTTTAAAGCATCTTTTGAAAAATAGTTATCATTAAATCCGAAAATATTAAAAAAATCATTTTTTTGCATTTCACTTGGTTATTCATGTTATTTTTCGAAGGAAAAGTCATTCAATTCACAATCATCAATGAAAAAGTATTTTTCATGAAATTTGGTGCCAAAATGGCATTGATTTTTTCAAATTAAGGTAATCAAGTCTCCGAACTCATTTTCTTTGGTTCATGGAAATAAATTGATTCTCTCATTATTTATTTAGGTTTCTAATCAACCTACCATAAATGATTAGTAGTAACTCTAAATTGAATTAATTTTTCATGAATTGAACCTAAGTTACAATTTGATAGGACTTGGGAGGATCTGAATTAGGTTAGTTAAATTAACCTAATAATCCGTTGCCTATTAATTAATTTTTAGGTCACAACATTGATAGAGATCAACTTGGAAGAATTGAACTAGATCAATCATGAATCAAAAATCTGTTTTGACTCGGAATGAATTAAAATTTGGTCGAGTGCTTGGAAATGAGGCACCGGTCAACAATCATTGCTTTGATGTGATCAATGGTGGATTTTATGCATTCCAAAGTTGTTTTGATGAGTTTTTAGGTGATTTTTTGTGATTCCCGTAATGGTCTCGTAATTTCAGTTTTCACTTATCTTGTTATAATAGATGACTAGGTAGAATATCTATGTATCTATTCAAGTGGATAGTATTATTATAGGACTAGTAGAATTTGTGTAGTGAAACCGATAGATGGGATCTAGCTAGCAAAACATGCTAAATATTAGCATGAGAAGGTGAGACCGTTTCATGGCAAAAAATCTCATTTTCATATTGAGTTGTAATGGGTTTCAACTCGTGGCCTTCCATCATTGTGGTTTGGTCCTTCATTATAATGATTAATTGAATCGTTATAGATATATAGGAGTCAATTGTCAATTATAATATTGGACCACTCTATTAAATATTGGATGTTGTGGGGGTGAAGGCTAGATGATTTTCAATAACTGTTAGGTGATGGGTCATTTGTGTTTTCGATACCTACAAAAAACAATGGTTCAGACTTAACTATGATCATGAGATCAATAACTATCAGGTAAGACTTTCATGATTTGGAGGCCGAAGTTATGATTGAGACTTGCATATGAGCTATTGGTTATGTAAACCACTCATCAAGTTCATGGAATGCCAATAACTGTTAGGTGAGGTGGGCCATGAACTGATGGGATTCCAATCCCCACTAGTAATCCCACCCAATAAGGATTATTGTCTCTCATTTAAGAAGTGTGAGATTCGATAAATTTAGTGGGAGCATCTATTTCATTCAAAGGCCATAATAAAATAGTCTTCTTGTAAGTACAACACCTTACACTAGTTTTCTACATAGACTTTTATGTACTCTGCCAAATAGTGAACACAAACTTAATAGCTTCAATTCTTGACAAGAACTGCTTGACTAGGCCTAATTTCAATGATTGGCTGAGGAATTTGAGAATAGTTTTCAATCTAGAGAAGCTTAGATATGTGCTTGATGAGAAAAATGTCATCTTCATTTCCTAAAGGTATAACCTAAGAGAAATGTGACACTTATGGGAAGAAAAAGGAGGATAATCTAAAAGTTAGGTAATACATGCTTACTTCTATGAACAATAAGTTTTAGAAGAAGTATGAGAATGTGAATAGTGCTAGATCAATTATTCTACATCTGAAGAAATTCTTCGATGAGAATAGTCGCATCTTAAGATATAAGATATCTAAAGCACTATATTGTGTGAAGATGGCAGAAGGATTATCTGTGAATGATCATGTTTTCAAGATGATTAGGCACATTGAAGAGCTGGCGAGATTGGATCCCATTATGGGTAGTGAGCTAGCTGTGGATTTGATCCTCTAATTCTGCGTGATTCATTCTCTAGATTTGTCCAGAACTTCCATATGCATAATATGGAGAAAACCCTAGTTAAGCTACATAGTATGCTTATAGTATATGAGAAGGAAATGCATAATATAATAGCTGTGGTTGAAACTTCATCTTTGAAAAGTAGGACTTCTTCAAAGAAAAGCAAGAGAAAGCCTAAGAAGGGAGTTGTTCAACCAAAGCGAATTATTAAAAGGGGTAAATGTAATCACTATGGTCAAATAGGGCATTTCAAAAGAAACTGTAAGAAGTACCTTGTGAGCTTGAAAATTAAGGCTAAGGTTCGATCTTATAAAGGTATGGTATCCATGATTATTAAGACTAATTTGATTAGTGCAAAATCCAGTTTATGAATTCTAGATTCTACTACAACATCTCATGTTTACGTGTCATTGTAGAATCTGGAAATAAGCAGGATGCTGGGATGAAATGAAATTGTCATGACATTGCGAATGGAGCAAGAGTTACTTCTACAACAATAGGAATGTTTTCCTTTATGTTTACCCTCAGGACATGTAATGGTTTTACAAAATTTTCTGTATTATGACAATGTTGTAAAGAATATTATCTCTATACCACACTTTGTAAAGGAGAATTATGAATTTTCTTTTGCTAAAGATAAATTTTCATTTTTCATAATAGAATATGTATTGGTTCTAGTACATTAACCAACGATCTATATATCATTATAATGTCTAGTAATGTGATTACCAATATCAATAAAAAGAAAGACTACGATGTGAATGCCATTAGTAAACATCCTAGTGATAGTGCAAATCCAAAGTATCTTTAGAATCTTATATTAAGTCATATTTGAGAGGGCAAATCGATAAGTTGAATAAAGATGGATATATCAATCCATCTGATTTTGAACCATATTCAAATTGCGAGGCATGTCTTCAAGGAAAAATGACCAAGATGCCCTCTATAGGGTATAGTGAACGAGCTGTCGACTTACTTGGATTGATACATTCAAATGTATATGGGCCAATCAATGATATTGCTAGAAACGGATATTCTTACTTCATTACAATCACCAATGATTACTCATGGTTTGGTTATTTATATTTGATGAAGTATAAGTTTAAATCTTTTGAAAAGTTTAAGGAATTCAAAAATGAAATTGAGAAACAAATAGGAAAGAGTATTAAAGCACTTCGATCTAATCGAGATGGTGAATACCTTAGTGCCGAGCTCCTAGATTATCTCAAGCAAAATAGCATTCTATCGCAATGGACACCTCCTATTACTTCAGAGCATAACAGGGTCTCAAAAAGGAGAAATAGTACCCTATTGGATATGGTGTGATCCATGATGAGTTATAATGATTTGCTTGTATCCCTTTGAGGATATGCCCTTGAAACTGCTATGTATATACTGAACAAAGTGGTATCCAAGTCTATTACTACTAAGCCCTATGAGAAATAGCATGGTAGGAGACTAAGTCTTAACCATGTTAAGATTTGGGGCTATCCAACTTTTGTTAAGAAGCTGAAGATAGATAAATTGGATGTAAGGTCTGAACGAGGTCACTTCATTAGGTATCCAAAAAAAAAAGTCTTGAATATTATTTCTATTTTCACTGTAACCAAAAAGTTTAGGTGAATAGGCATGCCACTTTTCTAGATAATCAATTCATCTAAGAAGATTGCGTTGGACGCAAAATAGTTTTATAAGAAGAAATCAATAAAGCACTGCCTATTATACAAGTTCAAACACCAATCTTTGGTTCGGTGGGAGTTTCTAATATATAGCCTCTTATCAGAAGTATGAGAGAGCCTTGTTTTTCTGTACATTATGGATACTTACTTGAGGATATTCATCCTTGCAATGGTTGTATTTAAACATTTTATTATACTTTCAATCATATTAATGGCAAGATGTGTTCATTTATTATGTCTCTTTTTTTAATGAATGGAGTCTATAATATTAAGCATATAATACTTAATGGCAAGACACTTGCTTGAGAACCTATTCTCGAGACGTTAATAATATATGTGATAGGTCTTAGTTAAACACAGTCTTTAAACTGTTCCTGATCAATGGATTGTTAAGTGGACATCAATGATCCTATTAAGACCAGTATGTTTTGCACTTTATCATTAACTATTGTATGTTCAAGAGGATGATGAGTCACAAGTCATTGGACATTAAATGTCCGAGTTAAAACAGAGGTGCTCGTATCGAGCAAGTTCATTGAATGTGATACATGCTAAATAATTAGCATGCATAGAAGCATTATGTGGGGAAACAATCATTCATGCTTTAGTCACGTGTAAAAGATTCTTTGACTTGAGGAACGATGCTAGCTTGTATATTGAGTGGCTGTGGTCCATAGGTTCACATATTGGTTGGTCATTGATCCACCTCTGTACTTAATGGTTATGGTTCACTCAAATACGAAGTGATAGGTGTGTGCAACTATAGGATCTGTCTTCTTGTTTAGGTATGAGGCTGATGTCCTATGCTATCTCTACTATATATTCATGACGGTGAAAATCTCGATCGGGGTTGATGAGAATGTCTCATGGATGTCAAGATAAGATAGATTGATGCATATGATCGAATTAGTGGCTTGACTGCATTCCATGGCCTTTGTTCGATTGGGACATGGTAAGATAGAAGGATCGAATTATATTGTAGACAAAGTTGATAGGTTCATTATATTCTTGCAACATTCAAACTATATGGATAGTCATGATATAATGATAGATATCACTCATGGCTTATGAGACCCAAAGATTGATTAAGGACAGTCAAGACTCTTTGTGATACTAATTGGTTAGTATATGTCCTATTGCCAGCTCAATGGTAAACCTAGGAATGTCACACACCATAACAAATACGTGAAGATATTGAAATGGAAGGCAGAATTGCAAAGGTGTTTGCAATTGTGACTATAGAGTTAGCCAATTGAAATTAGATCAAATGATATTTGATTCTAATTTCTAAATCATGAACGGATAAGCATGCGATGCATGCATGACCTCAGCATAATGTCATATGGATGTGACATCTGCACGAATCATGAGTTAATAAGGTTTATCATTTAAACTATAAGAGATAAGATTTCTTATTCAATAAAAGTCAAATGATAGCGTTTGTTATCCATTAGACAAAGTAAGTAAAAGGCGAAGAGGCACAAGATAAACTGTGAATGACACAAGGAAGGAAAAACCGAGGGTGCCATTGCCTTTGACCAACTCAAAGGTGATGGACCACCCACCTCCCAAAACTGCCCTAAAGTAGGGCACTTTAAGGATTACCCCAATCCCTACAAATTTATAAATAGGGGTTTGGGGCTAAGGAAAAAAAAGTCTTTCTCCTCTTGTTCTCGCCCATACCACATGAGTTTTGTTCCATTTTATTTCATGCATGGGTGAGAATTTTTCTCTCATGAAACACTTGAGGGTAGAGAGTTTGCTCATGATCAAATTTTGAGTTTGGTTCGTCACGTCTCAAGAGTTCCTAGCACGATCGAGGAGAGATCGTTCGCAAGCTTCGTCTTCCGTCGCCACGCGATTGGTGGTGTGTTTGAACTAGAGGCTCAATATTTGTGAAGCTCAAAAACATAACGAATTAAGTTGGTTTGGACCTTCTTAGTGCATATTTAAGTTTTTGATTGAAATCCATGGATAGTCCCTAAGGAAGATTCACATATGGGTTATGTTTTATTTCCACTTTACTTTATTTTGATGAAAAATTCATCATATTTGCGCATATGAATCCAATAAGGTTATCATTAGAAAGAATGTATCGACTATGATGAAACCTTCTCACCTATGGCCATGCTAAAGTCAATTACGATTTTATTGGTTATAGCTACTGTTGACACCTGATTTTCAATCACCTTTTCTTTTCTTCTTTTTTAAAATTAATAGAAAATCCATAAAAATTCATAAATTTGAAAAAATTAACTTTGGAGACCTTTGCCAAGCCTAGGGAACCAATTTTGACCAAAAAATGATTTTTCATATTTTCAGTATTTTTCGGTATTTTTATTTTCTAAAATTGATAGAAAATCTATAAAAATAAGAAAATTGCAAAATCAACTTTGGAAGCCTTGGCCAAGCTTAGGCAACCATTTTTGAGTAAAAAAATAATTTTTCATATTTTTTGTATTTTTTTAAATATAATTTTTAGAAATTAGGAAAATATTTAATAAATAATAGCATTTGAGGCCACAAAAATACATAAAAATAGTCAATATTTTTCCTTTAAATCCCTTTTCATGTTGGCCATCGCAAATTTAAAAAATCCAATTGGAGGTCGTGTATTCCTTAACGAGCATAATCTCGAATCGGGCCTAAAAAAATTCAATTTGAGTCAATTTATTTTCATTTTTCACTTTTAGGAGTTGTGACATTGTTCTTTAATATTCCAAATTTTCATCTTGGCCCAATTATACCCAGAATGACTCAATTTTACAAACAGGGCTTTAATTAAATTTTGCATTATTTTCAATAGCAAGAAATGAGCTTAAATTCAACATGCGATAGGTGTGTCGAAAATTGTGAGGAGATTTGGACTTAAAGAAATATTTCTCCATGGACTGAATTACAAATACTTAAAATCTCATGGACTAGAGTGCAAATACCTAATACTTGAGGGATTATTTTGTAAATAACAAAAAGAAGAGTTAGTGGAGAAATTAGAATAGAGAAGGGAAGATGGAGAAGAGGAGATGAAGATAGGAAGATGGAGAAGAGGAGATGGAGAAGAGAAGATAAAGAAAATAAGATGAGAATAGAGAAGGGAAGATGGAGATGAAGAAGAGTTAGTAGAATGGGAGATAGATATGGAGAAGGGAAGATGAATATGAAGAAGAGTTAGTGAAGAAATTAGAATGTGAGATAGAGATGGAGAAGGGAAGATGAAAATGAAGAAGAGTTAGTGGAGAAATTAGAATGGGAGATAGAGTTAATGGAAAAATTAGAATGGGAGATAGATGAGTGGTTTATAAAAGGAGGAAGAAGTGAGCTTGAGAGGGAAATTTTTTTGGAGAGAAAATTTTGGATGTTTGAGAGAGTTTTGGGAGATTGAAGAAAAACTGGAGAGAAAAAAAAATTTTGGAGAGATTTCAAGAGAAAAAAAATTTTGAGAGAGAAAAATTCGCCGCCGTGGAACAAGCCTTGGCGACGCGACGGATTCATCTCCAACGAGCTCTAAGCACATCAGCATGTGCAATTATCTGGTAACTCAATTTTTCGTGTTTAGATGACGAAATCTCGAAAATAAATATACTGAACATTCGTAGATGACTTCGAGATCTTCGATTTGATATATTATGGCGCGAAAATGTACGTCGTTTGCTATGTCAAAAGGGTCCCGAAATTGAAAGCAGAAATCTGGAAATATGGTGATCAGAACCTGAGATGGAATTTTTCTGATCTGACCTTTCACGCTAAATGATTTTCCATGGGTTATTCTAGACTTTGTTTCATAAAGACCTCTTCATGACATTTGTTCATAAGATCTTAATGCATAACATATAAAAAATACAAAAATATTCATGCACGTTTCGTATTTTTAATGCATTTAATGAAATCATGCAATTCTGTTGGCGTCCTTGAGTCTGAGTGTTTTTCTGTGCGTGGTCATATTGATTTGTAGTTATCTCATGTTTAGAGTCTTCTTTTGAAACTTCACAAAAAATGAAAGTTGTTCATTGGGGTCTTGTTTAGTAGACTGGAAATTTTGGTGCATTAATTTTGAGATTTGAGTGTCCATTTAAGCTTAATCCTGAAATATGTCTGTTCTGTGAAATTTGTTTGTTTGCTGCTGAGCTCTCATGAAAGACCATTTTCTACACGAAAATGAGTGTCTCTTCAATAAGAATGTAAAACAGGAAAGTTGTCAAAGACACATTTTCCCATCTACACAAAAAATCTCAGAATTTTTACATACATTTCATTATTTCTTTTGTATTTTATGGTTACTGCTTTCTCCCTAAGAATGTTCATGGACAGTATGATTTAATTCGTATTTTTTGTGTTAATGCATTGGAAAATGTAAAAAATGGTCTCAATGAAGTTTAATCAGCACGTGTTAAACTCTCTTTGAGTTTTTGAATTGTCTTAACTCATTGGTGATTGTGCATGTCCGATTGGATAAGTTCATTATTTTCATTTGGCTTTCGACCCGATGCTTTGAAGACTGGAGGATGACCGATGTCCATTCCGGTCCGTTTTGTTGTACTCTCGACCCACGAGGCTTGGCGACGGGTGTTTGACCGATGTCCATTCCGGTCCATTTTTGTTGTATTCCCGATCATGTCTCGGGTTTTATTTAATTGGTCTGTAATTATTCACCCGACGAGTTGCGGGTTTTATTTTCACTGTCCTTAGGGTAGTTTTACTTTACCTGCTCTCTCTTCACATCTTCATTTGCTTTGGGTGATTTTGCATTCTTTTATAATACATCCAAAATACAAAAAAAAAAATGTAGAAAATCCAAAAAACCAAAAAAAAAAATGGAAAATCTGAAAATACAAAAAATGCCATTCATGTGCATCTCATGTAGTATGTCTCATGTATGTTTGTTATGTTATCCGTATGTTCGTATAGACATATCGTATTTGTTTGTTCTCGTATGCACGTCACGTACGCGACGTTTGCAAATCCACATTTGTCTGTTATGATATGTTATTAACCCATGCATATTCATTCAGAAAAATCAAAAATTTCAAAATGAGGGTTTTATCCCCTCTTTTTCAAAAATGAGGGTTTTATCCCATCTTTTCAAAATGACGACTTTGCCCTTTATGGGCAAAATCGAAATGTACGTATTTACATACACATATCACTATGCATGTCACATATATATGTCACGTATTTGTATGGTGTATGTATGCATGTTACATATCGTATTCGTGTGTCTTCATACGCATGTCACATACGTATTCGTATTCGTCTATCCCCGCATGCATGTTGTATTCATACGCATGTCACGTATGCATATCATTCGCATGTCCACGTACGTATGTCCTTCGCATGTAACGCACGTATATGTATTCGTCTATCCCGTATGCATATTGTATTCATACACATGTCACGTACGTATGTCGTTCGCATGTCATGTACGTATGTCATTCGCACGTCACGCACGTATTCGTATTCGCATATCTACGTATTCGTATATCATATTCGTATGTCCGTATTTGTGTGTCGTATTTGTATGTCAACGTTTGCGTTCATACCCTTTATGCATTTCATTTTAAAGTGAAAACATAAAAAGAACACCTTACCAGGGTCTTAGGAATAAATCAAGTGAGAGTTGCCAAAATAGAATATCCATGGAATTAAGGTACCGAAAGGGCATTAGTTTTAATTAACTAGTGTAACCAAGTCCTCGAACTCATAATCTCTGGTTTGCAGGAGTAATTTAGTTCTCCCGCTAGGTTACTTAGGTTTCTAATCAACCTACCAAAAATGATTAGTGGCGACTCCAAATTCTAAAATCATGTGAAAAAAAATCAAAGTTGCGATTTGGTAGAGCTTGGGAGAGCTCGAACTAGGTTAGTTAATTTAATTAATTAATCTGGTAATCCATTAACCTAAAAATGAATTTTAGGTCGCGACAGCTACACACTTGGATTATGAGATATTCCAGATAGATGTAAAGATGTCATTATTAAATGGATTCCTTGAAGAGGACATATGTATGGAACAATCTTGAGGTTTTGAATCTCTTAGTGAAACCTATGAAGTATGCAAGCTTAGAAAGTCTATTTATAAACTCAAATAAGCCTCTAGAAGTTGGAATATCTGTTTTGATAAAGTGATCAAATTGTTTGGCTTCATCAAGAATCCAAATGAACCATATGTATACAAGAAGCTCAGTGGGAGTGCTATTCCGTTTTTGGTTTTATACGTGGATGACATACTTTTAATTAGTAATGATGCACCAATGTTATCATCTATTAAGCTATTCTTATCTTAGAAATTCTCCTTGAAGGACTTGGGAGAGGCAACACATATATTAGGCATCAAGATTTATAGAAATAAATTGAGACGATTGATTAACCATTCACAGTCCATGTACATAGACAAAGTGCTGAAGTGGTTTAGCATGTAAAATTTCAAGAGAGGATTATCGTCTTTGAGGCACGGAATCCGTCGTTCCAAGTGATATATTCTAAGACCCCTAAGGAAAGAGAGTGGATAGCAAAGGTCCCTTATGTATCTGTTATTGGAAGCATAATGTATGCAATGCTATGTACGAAATCTAATATTGCCCATGCTGTAAGCGTTACAAGCAGATATCAGCCTGATCTAAATGAGGAGCATTGGATGACCCTCAAGAACATCTTTAAATAGTTATGGAGAACTAAGGATCTATTCTTGATATACGATGAGGGAGAATTTAAAGTTGAGGCTTATATGGATTTCAATTTTCAGTCGGATCCTGATGACTTTAAGTCGACATTTCGGTTTCTATTCACATTGAATGGTGCTATAATTTATAGAAAAAGTTTCAAACAAAGAACAATTACTGATTCCATCACTGAGGTAGAATATATAGTAACTTTTGAAGCTATAAAGGAGGCAACTTGAATGAAAAGGTCATCTCAAAGCTTGGAGTGGTTTCCCAATTGAGCAGCCGATCACACTGTTATGTGACAACAATGGGGCAATCGCTCAAACAAATGAGCCAAGATCTTACTAGAAATCTAAGCATATCAAGAGGTGCTTCCATCTCATTCGTGAGATTAATGGGAGAGGTGACATTGCCTTGCAGAACGTAGCATCACTTGAAAATGTGATGTAGCCATTCACTAAGGTCTTATCTTAGTCTTTATTTGAAAGACACATTGAAAGAATGTGTATGAGATACCAACTTGGTTGGATTTAGTGCAGTGGGAGATTTGTTATGTATATTCCCTTAAGCAACCATGTGATAGTTGTATTTGGATATTTTATTGTACTTTCAATCATATTAATGACAAGATATGTTCATTCATTTTCTCTCATTTTTCTAATGAATGAAGTCTATAAAATCAGTTGCGACTAAACCTATTCTCGAGGCGTCAAGAATATATGTGATAGGTCTCAGTTAAATACGATCTTTAAACTGTTCTTGATCAATAGATCATTGAGTAGATGTTAATGATCCTATTGAGACTAATGCATTCTGAACTTTGTTATTGAGTATTAGATGCTTATAGGGATGATGAGTCACAAGTCATTGGATATTAGATGTCCAAGTTAGAATGCAAGTGCTAGTATCAAGTGAGTTCACTGAATGTGACACACGTTGAATGAGTAGCAAGCATGGAAGCTTCACATAAGGTTAACGTCTAATTAATAATGCTTTGATCATGGGTAAAGATCTTTAAATCTGAGGCACGACATTAGCTTTTAAGTTGAGTAGCTATGTTTTACAAGTACGCATACTTGTAAGTCGTCAATCCACCTCTACACTTGATAGTCATAGTTCATTTGCATATAAAGTCATAGGCATGTGCAATAGTGGGATCTGTCTCTTTGTTTATGTATGTGGTTGATATCCTATGCTATCTATTTATGATGGTGCATAGAAAATCTTGTTGACAGAAATGTCTCGTGTTAATACACATCAAATAGATTGATGCATATAATTGAATTGGTAGCTTGACTATAATCCATGACCTTTATTTGATCGAGGGCATGGTTAAGATAGAATGATTGAATTACATTGTAATCAAAGCTAACATGTTCACTATGTTCTTGTAACATTCATACTGTTTAGATAGCTAAAAAATATTGCTAGATATCACTCATGACTTGTGGAACCTAGAGATTGAATAGGGATAATCAATCCTCTTGGTGATACTAATTAGTTAATAAAAGTCCTATTACCAACTTAGTAATGAATCTAGGGATGTCATACATCATAACTAATGTATGATGACATTGAAATGGAAGATGAAATTGCAAAGGTATTTGCAATGGTGACTATAGAAATAGTCAAGTGAAATTAGATCAAATGGGATTTGATTCTAATTTCTATATCACAAATGGATAAGCATGCGATGCAAGCACGACCTCAGCATGGTGTCATACTGATGTGACATCTGCACGAATCATGAGATGATAAGGTTTATCATCTAAAAAGATAAGAGATAAGATTTTTTATCCAATAAAAGTCAAAGTATAACATTTGTTATCTGATAAGACAGAGTGATAAAGCACGCAGCATGAGGGGATGAGTTTGTGCGAAATGATGTGAAAATGGGTCGACAAAGTTGCCGACCCATTGACTGGTAAGCCAGCTAGCGGGGACTGTTGGCCTTAGTGGTCAAAGGAGACATTGCCACCATTAACCAGCCACTAACCAACTAGGCTAGTTAGCTGGTCAAAGGTAACAACTGCCGCCTTTGACAAGCCAACTAGCCGGACATGTAGTGGCCACCTATTGGCTGCAGCATGAGGCAACAAAAGGGAGGTTGGCTATGCTAATCTCCCTCTCTCCTTTTCCCTTTAAACCTCAACCCTTATTAATAGGGGTTAGGGGTTAATAGTTAGTACTTGATGCCCAACGAAATTCTTATCTCATCTTCATGAGCTCCTCATTTCATTTTCATGTGCGTGTGCGATTGCTCTCGCCTGAAAACACTTGAGGATTGAGATTTTATTCATGATCAAAGATCGAGCTTCGTTCGATGTATCTTAAGGGTTGCTAGCACGATCAAGGAGTAGTTGTCTGCAAACCTTATCTTCCATTGTTGTGCAATTGCTGGGGTGTGTGTGTATAAACTAGAGGCTTGACATTTGTAGAGCTCAAGAACGTAAGGAATCGAGTCAGTTCAAGCAAATTTCTTGAGGTAAGCTAAGAACCCTATTAATGTATGTTTTCTTTTTTTCTTGAAATGCACAGATATCCCCTAAAGAAGATTAATGTACAAGTTTTAGTGTTTATTCTGCTACACTTGCTCTAATTTGAGGAAAAAGTTTCCAAATTTTCTGTACGAAACCTAACAAATTATGTTAAAGAGTTCTGGCTACCAAAAACAGATAAGCCCCATAACAGAAATGGAAATAGAAAGAAAAAAGAGAAATAGGTTACAATGACAGTGGCATTTGATGGTGATATTGTGTTCATTTGTGACAATGGTTGTGTAAACATTCATGCTAAGGCTCTAGTTGGGTTGATTCTATAGCTTCTTTTCATGTTACCTTACAACGTGACTACTTTATATCTTATCACAATGGTGAATTTCATTGTTGTTTATAAGGTTATTGGTATGTGAGATGTTTGTTTGGAGACCGATGTGAGATGTAATTTTCTTTTGAGAACGTGAGACATGCCTCGGGCATTCGACTTCACTTAATCTCCATGGGAGCTTTAGATGACGATGATTATTGCAATTTCTTCTATGATGGCAAATGGAAATTGATTAAAGCTTCTATGATAGTGGTAAAAAGCAAAAAGACGTTCGCTTTTTACACCATGGAAGCAAACTTGATTAGAGAAAAGGTAAATGCAATGGAAGACTCCTCAATTGATCTATAGCACATGAGGCTTTAATCATTTTAGCAAAAAAGGGACTTAAAACTCTTGCTAGAAAGAATCTTCTACCTTTGAAGGAGAGTTTTCTAACAAAAATGGACTCATTGTCTAATGGATAAACAATATAGATTCTCATTTCATAGTTCATCTCCACACACGAAATCAAATGAACTTAATTTAGTTCACCCTAATGTTTGTTGCATGGATGCTAGAACACTTATTGGTGTATTATACTTTGTGACATTTATTAATGACTGCTCTAAAAAAGTATGGGACATTGCTTTGAAATAAAAAGACCTAGTGCTTATGTCTTTCAAACAATTTCATGTCAACATGGAAAGAGAAATTGAAAGAAGCTAAAATGTGTTAATGCTGACAATAATCATGAATATAGTCTCATTTGAATGTTATTGTAGGGATTATGGTATCAAGCTTGAGAAGACTATTCCGAAAGCACAATAGCAAAATTGAGCAACAGAGAGAATGAACCAAAAATCAATGATTGGATTCGGTGTATGCTCTCTCACATGAAGTTGCCTAACTCATTATGGGGTGAAGTGATGAAAACAAGAGTTGACTTGATAAACTTTTCCTCATCAACTCTTCTTAGGCAGATGTTCCACAAAGAGTATGGAGCAGGAAAGATGTTTCATACAGTTATCTGAAAGTGTTCAGTTGCTGAGCATTTGTGCATGTTTCAAGAGATGAAAGGTCTAAGCTTGATTATAAGTTTAAACGATATACCTTTTCAAGTTATGAATATGAAGAGTTTGACTACAATTTATGGAATCTAGCTATAAAGAAAGCCATTAGAATTTGAGATGTGGTGTTCTTTGATCATTAAACCATTGAAGATATTGACAAGTCAGGGAAGCCAAACAATGTAGATGAACACAATCTTAGTTTCAACCTGATTCCTTCTATTGTATTAGGTGAAATCACGAGGGAGAAGTGCATGGTGAAGATGAATCTTGACATAATGTTGATTCTTCAGTTGAGACAGGTAAAATAATTGAGCCATAATCATCAGTCAGCAAGAGTCACTCGTTGAGTAAGAATATCTAGTCCTACCTTAGGTTAGAAGATTAGAAAGAGAATGTAGACCCTCATAGAGATATCAACCACATGAGCATGTGATACTCACTAATGTAGGAGTGCTAAAACTTATAAAGGGGCTATGTTCTATAATCAAAAGACTGAGTGGCATAAAGCCATACAAGAGGAGCTCAAATCTGTGCGTTAGAACTATACATTTGAGCTGGTGAAGTTGCCCAAGTGCAAGAGACCATTCATAAATAAGAGCGTGTACAAGTTAAAGATGAAAGAAAGCAGTTTGAAACCACGATAAAAGACTAGGCTTATTTTGAAGGACTTTCGTCAAAAGAAGGGAATTGGCTTTGAAGAGATCCTTTCACCGGTTGTAAAAATACATTCTATTCAAGTTGTTCTTGGGTTGATTGCTAGTTTGGATTTGAAAATCGAATAGTTTGATGTAAAGAAAGCTTTTCTTCATGAAGACTTAGAAGAAGAAATATATATATAGAGCAACTGGAATGTTTTAAAGTTGAATACAAGGAGCATCTTATATTCAGATTGAGAAAGAGTCTATATGATCTTAAGCAAGCACCATGACAGTGGTATATGAAGTTTGATGAATTCATGAAAGCTGATGGATAGGGTAAGATCAACTCTGACTCTTGTGTCTTTATGAAAAGATTTCCATATGATGATTTTATTATCTTCCCACTCTATGTGGATGACATGTTGATAGTTGGGCATGATGCTAATAAAATCAAGAGTTTGAAAAATGATTTTGAGTAAAGCTTTTGCAATGAAGGATCTTTAGTCAACTAAGCAAATCATTGGCATGAGGATTACTCCTGATAGGAAGAATAAGAAACTTTGACTATCTTAGGAGAAGTACATTGAAAAAGTACTAGAAAAATTCAATATGAGTACATGTAAGTGTTACGACCCTCTTGAGATTTTTAGATATCTTAAGGGAGCTAATGGATTGACAAGATTTCATTTGCTCGATAGGATAGGTGAGATCGACATGCGGGCCCCTAGGTGCATACCAAATTGTGTCATAGAGCAATTTTAAATTGAGGTTGACCTTAATATGGTCAGGTGACATGTGATCCATATGCATGCCATCGGAATCGCAATCAATTTTTTTAGGGTAGACTAGAAATCGTACCATATGGTTGGTAGAGAACATTCAGTTCTACGAAAAATAGAGAGATGGATTTGAGGATTTAGTTATATTAATTTTTAGTCGACGCTCTTTTAGTACCTAAGTTGAGTAATTTCATAACCTATAGAATTCACGCATATGTTTTTGGAGCTGAGGTAAATCTTAAAATCTAAAAGGTTCATATAGATGAGGAACTGACTATCCTATCAGAGATAATCAATAATTGAAAATGGGCAAATCAAGAAATTAATACATGCAGATAAATCACATCAAATTAGCACTTGAAAGCTTAGTAGTGCCCAAAAGGTTTAGAGAATGCACCAAATAGGCTTAGAGGTAGTTTGGAAAAATTTAGGTCAAATTAATCACAGGGGTAAAATGGTCATTTTCAAGGCTTAAGAATCCAAAATCATGAAAATAGGTCAAACCAGTTAAATGTTATCATTTTCCTATTTTTTGTGATTTTTGGTAATTTTTCTAAAATTTTTTCTGATTTTTCTAGATTTTTTTTCTAACTTTTTCTATTTTATGGATTTTTTAAAACATTTTCAGATTTTTATTATTTTATATTTATTTTCTTCAGACCGGGTCAAGTTGGTCATGCTCACATACCTAAAGACCTGGCCCAAACCCACACGAGTTTAAACCACGCCTAAATATGATGCAATTTTATGTTTTTTTAATTAATTTTCCAATTTTCCTTTTTTTAGATGTTCTCATAATTTTATTATAATCGGCTAATTTGACGGCCCAAAATTGGCCATGTGGCTAAGCCACACTTCTCAACGTTAGAGAATCATTATTGACGGCTCAGATCAGACCTTCGCTAAATCTCAACCCTTCAAATCAATTACCAAACCTAACGGCCATGATTAAATTGAAAGACCTAATCTAAACCGTTAGATCTAAATTTTATTTTTTTATTATGAAAAATATTTTGATAATGAAAAAATGATTTTCAAAAATCTATTTTTATTTTGGAAAATACTAGATTTGGAAAAGTGACACCCACCCCTACCGTCCGATCTATTCTATTTTTTTATTCTAAAAATAGCAAAGCTGACATGGCATGCCAAGTCAGACTCGGACCAATCAAAGAGAGGACATGGCGATGCCACGTTAGCATTGACTAAGTCAATGAGTTGATGTGGCATCGCCTTCCTCCCTTGACATTAACCAAATGAACAGCCTAGGTTCGCCGGCAATCATCCAATGGTGAAAACGTCATCGATTAGACTAAAACTAATGCCGATTAACTCCTAAACTAGTCTAAATCAAGACATCTTAGATTTAACTAGATCCAACGGCTAAAATAGGAATGATTAAGCTCCCATGGAACAGCCATGGCGAAACTAGAAATCAGAAACTAGAGCATAATAATTCAATTCATCCGTAAGGGAGCATCATAGAGGGTTAAGGAGACTTACCTGAAGCTTTGATCGAGCTCTAGGTTGCTAGATTTGGCTATGGAGGCTATAATAGACTCGAGGTTTTCTGAAGCTCAGCCATGGCAATTCATGCGAAAACAATTCAACAAAACACATAAGCATGACTTATTGATGCTCAAGGATGAGAACACCTCAAACAGTTTAAGAAATGATGGTCAGAAATAAGCTCTGCCTTTGATATGCAGAGTAGAGCTCGAGAATGGCACTTACCAATCTAAGGGTTCTCAAGCTTCAAGAGCTGGTTCGATCAACTCTTGAAGTTGAAACAAAGCTCCTATGACTAATCTTAAGCTTTGATTTGGTCTGAATCTCCGTGGCTGAAGTTACGAAGCTCCTCCTTCAAGCTCTAGCAATGGCGATTACAGAGCTCTCTCTCTCTCTCTCTCTCTCTCTCTATATATATATATATATATATATATATATATATATTGTTTCTTCTGGTGCACAAATGAGCATCCTCGCCGTTAAAACTATGTCGAATTGTGTATATCTCATTTAAAAATTTTCAAGTGCTTTTGTGGGTGTCGCGACCTAAAATAAATCGAGCTTTTTAAATTTTAGGTTAATGGATTACCAAGTTAATTAATTAGATTAATTAATTTAGCTCGAACTCTCCCAAGTTCTACTAATTCGTGACTTATGGTTCAAGTGATCATTAGACAAAAGATTATAATTTTTGGAGTCGTCACTAATCATTTTGGGTAGGTTGATTAAATACCTAAATAAAGTATTGGAAGGAATACTTTATTCCTATGAATCAGAGATCAATGAGTTCGGGGAATTGATTACATTAATTTTCCAATTAATGTACTTTCGATACTAATTTCATGAAAAATGTTCAATTTGACACTTACGATGAATTTCCACTTGAAATTTAAAGGTACAAAATTTTTTTATATGACAATATGAAGAACTAAACTATATGCAATGCATGTCGTGAATGATTAAAAAAATGAATTTTCATTTATTGAGATGTAATTTTAAAAGAAATGTGATTCAACATTAATATTTACAAGATAGATCACGCGTGCAATTATCTACATGATGTAAGTTTTTGAAAGATGTAAATTTTAAGCATGGAAATGAAGTGATATATCCAACAAGATTTAATCGGGATTTAAATCAATCAATTTAGGCAACAAAGTTTTTTGATATTCTAAAGATTAGAATCGTTACCTAATTTGGTGAATTTGACTACCAAATTCAAATCCTATATTGCGTTGTTGATCAGGATGTTGGATCACGACTCCAACGATGGGGATGGATGCGGTTTTGTGTCGATGAAGGAGGAATTGGCGATGGTAGCATCGAACTTCCAAACTTTCACTCTCGAAAACCGTCCTCTAAAAAATATGCACTTATTTAGTTCCCTTTGGATTTTCTTCTTAATCCTCTCATTCAAAGCATTCTTTCATTCTCCTTTTATAGTCTTCTCTTCTATCTCCGTTTCTCCATCTCTATCCACCCTTCTCTCTATCAATCTTCCTTTCTTCATCTCCATCTCCTTTCTCTATCTCTATCTCTTTTTCTCTACCTTCATCTCCCTTTCATCCTTTCTCCATCTTCCTGTCTCTACCTTCCTTTTTAATTTCTCCACTAACTGACCTTTTTAGTTATTTACAAAATAGTCCCTTAATTTTTAAATATTTACATTCTAGTCCTTGAAGTCTTAAATATTTGTAATTCAGTCCCTGAGAAAATATTTCTTTAAATCCAAGCCTTCATAAAATTTTCAATACGTTTCCCCTATGGTTAGTCCAATTGACTATCAATTTAAGCTCATATCCACCGCCACAACCAGAATGAGATGCATAAATAAATATGA
Source organism: Psidium guajava (assembly GCA_016432845.1). Lineage (NCBI taxonomy): Eukaryota > Viridiplantae > Streptophyta > Magnoliopsida > Myrtales > Myrtaceae > Psidium > Psidium guajava. Next base: position 25,288,510 of record CM028230.1, read on the forward strand.
AAAACGATTTAATTATATTTAGTAAGAACTAAAATTAGTTCTATTTTTTTTATGAAAAATAATTTAAAAAGTTAGTCAAAAATTTAGATGACAACAGTCATTTCTTTTTGTTTTTTTTTTGGGAGGGGGGGAGGAGGTAATTGACTTGGTTTAGCATGCGACTCTAGGTGATTTTTGGTCAAATTGATGCCATAGTGGAGTGGCAATTCAAGAAGTCAAAATGGTGCACCAGCGAATAGGATAGTGGAGTGGCAATTCAAGAAGTCAAAATGGTACACCAGTGAATAGGAATTTGCTTGGAATCGGGTTGGATTTGGCCCGTTTTCATGCATGAAGACTAGTTGGGAGAAGGGTTAACAAGGTCTTGGATTGGATTTGGTTTGACCCAACAGATCTGGTAAATCAAAAATTGCAAAATAGTCCTCCAAAACTTCAAATTTTCCCAAATTAAATCTCAAAATTGAATTCATGGGCATGAAATCTATTAGAAAATGTATTTTCCCCCAAAAATATGCTTGGAATTATAACAAAACCTCAATTTTCACAAATGGATTTAGAGGCTAAAAAACTATGGGCTTACATGCTTAGATTTTCAATTCAATCCCTAGAAAATTTTTAATTACATTTTATTGAATTTACGAACTAAATTGCAATTTCTTTTTATGCCGTTTAGTCCTTTTCGTGAATTCTGGCAATTCCTTGAACTTTTTGGATTAAATGTAATTTTAAAAAATAGAGGGGAATGTAACGACTCTAAAAATGAAAAAAAGGGAAATTTAAAGTGCTAGAATACAATTTCTAGGAGTTTTGGGAATTAATTCGAGAATATGTTTTATGAAGAAAATAATAATCCTGAAGCATTTTTTTTCAAATTTTCATAGACAAAAATGAATATAAAATTAAAATAAAAATATTGGCTATTTTATGTATTTTTTTGGCTGTAAATTCTTTTTTTGTGAATTTTCAAGTAATTATATATTTTTTGAAAATATTTAAAAAGAAAAATATATAAAAAATTATTTTTGTTAAAAAATGATTTTCTAGTCTTGACCAAGGTTTCCAAAGTTGATTTTCTAATTTTATAAAATAAAATGTTGAAAATATGAAAAATTATTTTTTGTTCGAAAATGATGCCTTAGGCTTGGCCAAGGCTTCCAAAGTTTTTTTTTTCCAATTTATGATTTTGTTTGGATTTTATTTGAATTTTATAAAAATAAAATGACTAAAAATTAAATGTCAACAACTGCCCCTCGTTAAGAGAGGTCTCATGAGAGATCACTTTCAAAGATAAAACGACACCTAAGATTTAGTTTACTCGACTTGAAAAATGTCGTGACATTTGACACATACACGTTTCTATGAAAGCTTAAGTTCAATATATATTCTGCTCTTTTGATATGAGAGAAATAGAGAGATTTACTTGAAGCTTACCTGCTTGCCATATGGATGTCGTTGATAGTGGAGTGAGAACTTAAGGATTCATTATAAGAAATTCCCTAGGAGCATTAAACTTGGACCCATATGCTAGGTCAATCCACAGAATATTCCTATTGAAAGGATTATAAATGATTAAAATTTGATTAAGATCTAACTCATATAGTAGGTCATTCCATAAGGGTTTTAAAATTCGACCTCTATGGTAGGTGGTCCAAAAAAGTTTTGATAGTTTTGAAATTTGACTAGCATGGTAGGTCGTCTCATAAAAGTTTTGATAGTTTTGAAATTTGTCTTGTATGGTAGGTCAACCCATAAAAGGTTGACTCTTAAAGATAGAGACGACTATAGAATTGACTCTTAAGGATAAAGATACCCATAGAATTAACATTTAAGGATAGAGACAACCATAGAATTGACTCGTAAGGATAGAGACAATCAAAAAATCGACTCTTAATGGCAGGGATAGCTAGGGATTATGTCATTCTTAAATCATGAAATTAGCAAGGAATACTCTAATGTTGCTTTCTAGGTGAACAAAAGAACCATGGATTAAGAAGAAGGATCATCCCTTAACATGCAATCACTTGAAAAATATCTAATGACACTTTCTGGTGAACAAAAGAAATATAGATTAAAAGATTGAGTTTGGGTACAATTCTGGGGTTTGGGGAGACCAAAAAACTTATAGAAGTTTGAAACTAATTTATATTATCCAAAAAAGAGTGTCCTCTTAGGATCTAGGGAAACTAGAAAACCTGCAAAAATAAAAATCGATTTTTCTCCTCAAGGAAATAGATGTTAGAAAATTTCATCTATTTCAAAGTTTGCTGATTTCAAAAATAAGCCATACTTTTATGGTGACTGTCTAAGAGTCGTGTAGAATTTTTCAAAGGATGCATTGTGATGGAGGAGGTTATCCAAAATATCTTGCAACATAACAAGCGTGATAAGAAATCCCTTATGAGGATGATTTTGAATAAAATGATTTGAAATTATCAAAAGAGTTTGATTAAAGTGTCAATTGGAGTAAACTAATCAAAGACTTCTCACAATTTTTCTTTCCTCACTGGAAAAATTTCTAAAAGTACTCAAACTATTACTGGAAACCTATGTCAAGAATTTCAGGACTATTTACAATGTATACATTCTGATTAATCTGGAAAGGTTTTTCTAAGGGACCATAGTGTAGGTTTGGTTAAAAATTTATGTAATGGATAGGCATTTTGAGGCCTAAAAATGAATCCAAATTTGAAGATATCTCATTTGGGTTTACAAATCAAGAAACTCGAAGATAAGATAAAATAAGATTATACTTAGTCCTTTAGGTAGTAACTTCTTGTGTAAAATCCCATGTGGACTTAAAACATCTCAATGAGGAAAGTCTTCGGGATAGGTTGTAACACTGATTTAGGATAGGCTTGAAAAAGGCAATATTTCTAGAACGAAAGGCACAAAAGGTTGGTGATCACCTTTACATCATTTGTATCATTAGGGATAGATCTATATTTTGAACTTCAAAAGTTTCATAGACGCTCATTTTTTACCTAGTTCTAGAGCTCTTTTCTTCTTTTCTCATCTCACTTGGCAAACTTTGCCTTTTATCATGATCATGTTGTTTTCAAATGAATCTTATATTTCCAAATTTTTCTTCCAATTAAGGGCTTTGGTCTTACTTTTATAAATAACTTTGCTTTTGTTAGCCCTTAACTTTGCTCACTTTTGCCTTTTTGACTCTATCTTTTTTTTCAAGATTAAGCTCCAAGGACTTTTCACTTATGATCTTATTCTCTTTAGGTGAATCATATGCATTGCCCTAGTGTAGGGAGGCTATCATTAACAAGGCTTAGAAAATGAAGATTTTAAAGCCTCAAATTGGCTCATCGAAGGGTAATATGCTTGGGATAGAGAAATAAAATGCTCCCCCTCACTTCAAAATATTTCAAGCTTCCATGAGATATCACTTGCAGTTATCACAAAAAATTTAATGCAAATTAGCACAATAATGTAGTGTGAGGTAGTTCTTGATAGGTTACTATAAGAATTTTCCCTTTATAGCCTTAAATAGGTTTACAAATGATATAACATGTTTAGGATAGAGCAACGAATGTGCCTTTCGTCATTTGAATCCATGTAATCACTGCAAATAATCCCTACATTTATAGACAAGGATTTTTATCTCACCTTTCTATTAATCATCACTCAAGTGTTAGGGACATGTTTCGATATGATTTGCCTCTTCTCTTCTGAGTTACTCCATCTAAAATGTCTTAAATACCTACATTTGGAAATTCATTTCAATTTCGTCAAAAATCAATTCCCATGGGGAATTATGATGCATGATGTATGTTTCAAACATATTTTGGATAACTTCAAAGCTTTTTGAATAAAAATGCAAATGAAGTGGTTTTGAGGATTTGGAAAGTTTTGTACTATGAACCATTGTGACGGAGACAAATTTAGAAGTTCGAGGGTAAGGGATACTTACTTGCTCATCATGATAGAAGCTCTAAGTAGGAAACAAAAGGATTATGAGTTAGTGTACATTCTCATTTTTAAGAGAATTGGAATGATATAACTTTTACCCTTGATCGTGGCTTGTGCACTCCAAAAGGTAATTTCCCAAACAAATTAAACACCACAGTGAATTGAAGTTCATTCTCAATTGAACACAATTTACCTGTCTCGTGGACTTCTCTTTACTATAGTGTTTTGATCTAGGTAGGGTCGCCTCAAGTTATCATCTTAGTTTGGAAACCACTCTTGGACCTATAATACATAGAAAGATGCACATGTATGCATGAAATGCATGTAATAGTTATTAATGTGACTCAGACATCCATGGGGAATGGGAGATGATCAAATCTCCACTTTATTCAAGGGTAGTATTTCTTGACAGCATCTGCATTTATAATATTTGTCAATTCTTCTCTATCAATGTTTACAAGGATTAAAGCATCACCATGTAGAATTTTATGAATTACATACGAGTCTTCATAATTCAGCATGACCTTGCCCCCTTGGATGCAAGGCTTTAGGAAGTGTCTTCTTCACAACTAAATCCCCAACTATGAAATTTCTGAGCTTGATTTTTCGATTGAATAATTTAGCCATCCATTTCTGATAGGCCTAACCATGATAGTTAGCCTTTAATCGCTTCTTGTGAATTAGATTAAATTATTCATGCCTTTGCTAGATCCATTGGGCCTCTGAGAGTTTAGCTTGGGATAGAACTCGTAGAAAAGGAATCTCAACCTCCATAGGTAGGACTACTTCCACGTCATATGCTAAAGAGTGGGGGAGTTGCCCTCGTTGAAGTTCGAATCGAAGTTCAGTGTGCTATTGATGGTATGGCAATCTCTCATGCCAATCTAAAAAATTCTCTATAGTCTTAGATAAGATTATCTTAATGTTCTTATTTTCCACTTCCATAGCTCCACTCGTTTGTGGGCGGTAAAGAGAGAAATTAAGGTGTTGAATCTTAAAGCGATCCAAGAGGTCATTAATCACCTTATTGTTCAAGTTAGAACCGTTATCTATAATGATAGCTTAGGGTGTCTCATATCTTGAGATGATATCTCGTTTAACAAACCTCTCCATGCTTTTTGTCGTGACGTTATCGTATGAATTAACCTCAATCTACCTAGTGAAGTAATCGATCGCCACCAGAATAAAGTAATATCCATTTGAGGCATTCGTATTGATCGGTCTAATCATAGCAATACCCCCACATCGAGAAGGACCAGTCCTCAGACATTTGATGAAGTTCATTCAGGGGAGCATTAATTCTGTCACCATATACTTGATATTGATGGCAGGACCTCACATGGTGGTTGCAATCTGACTCCATAGTTATCCAATAATAATCGAGTCTCATTATCTTCTTAGTGAGAAGATAAACATTCGTATATGGTCCACATTCTCCCTCATGAATTTACTTCATAAGCCGATTTGCTTCTTTGGCATCTATGCACCTTAGCATAACTGAGTCAAATGATTTCTTGTATAAGGTCTGGCTACTGAGAAAGAATTTCACAACTATTTTGGCTATCATTCTTAACTCCAATTTGGCTCCCTTAAGGGTGTTCACCCTTCAATATATAATTCTTAATGTCATAATACCATGGTTGATCATTGAACCCCTCTTCAATCACCATGCAATAAGTTAGTTGCCTGATGATGTCAATTCTCAAAGGTTCAATATCTATGCCATCCACCACTTGTAGCATGGATGATAGAGTAGCCAAGGCATTAAGAAAATGATTCTGACTCCTCGGCAAGCATTTAAAGTCAATCTCCTTGAACTTCTTAATTATTTCTTCTAAGAACTTATGATAGAAAATGAGCTTGGAATCGTTCGTTTACCATTCACCCTCAGTCTATAAGACTGTCTACATGGATTCTCCATAAACTTGCAGTTTCTTTATTTCATAATGAGGGCCAGTTGCAGCCCTAGAATGTAAGCCTCATGTTTTGAAATATTGTTAGTAGATGGGAAATACCAATTTTGCAGCAGCTGGATAATCTAGGCCCTCTAGGGACTTCAAATTCGTAACATGGTCCTCCACTTCTTCATTGCTTGGGACTTCAAATTCGTAAGTATTTTCTGCTAACATATATGTTATGACCCCTCCTTTAACTGACTTCTGAGTTGAACTCCCAATGTCAAATTTTGATAGGAGCACTTACCACTTAGCTAGTTTTCTTATTAAAGATGGCTTCTCCAAAAGGTACTTGATTGGGTCCTTTTTTCGTAATCAACTGAATATGGTGATGAAGTGTATATTGTCTCAACCTATGAAGTACCCATACCAGTGCAACACACATCTTCTGGAATGTGAGATAATTCATCTTAGATGCAGTGAACTTCTTGCTTAGATAATAGATTGTCTAGTCTTTGCCATCCTCTAAGCTTGTTGGGGCTAACAAAGCTCCTAAGGATTCTTGATAGGCCATGAGATATAGAATCAGTGGAAAATCAGGCATAGGAGGCATGAGGACTAGCAATGATATGAGATATTTCTTAATCTTCTCCAATGCCTAATGACATTTGAAATCCCAATTCATCTTGACTCCTTTTCTTAGCAACTTAAAGAATGGTTTTGCTATGTCAGAAAGCTGATAGATAAACATGGCGATGTGATTCAATCTCCCTAGTAAATTCCTCATTTCTTTGACAATTGTAGCATTTTTTATATCCAATATCGCCTTACCTTTAAAAGGGTAAATTTCAATTCATTGGTTGCTGACCATAAATCCAAGGAGCTTTCCTAATCGTGCCTAACTACGCATTTAGCGAGATTCAGCTTCAACTTATACTTCTGATGTCATTCAAATATTTTTCTCAAATAATTTTCTCAGTACTTAAATGTGGTATGCGCCAAATTTAGACTTTGTAATTATATTATCCATATAGACCTCGATTTCTTTGTGCATTATATCGTGGAATAGAGCCACCGTAGCTCTATGGTATGTCGCTTCTGCATTTTTCATATCAAAAGGCGTGACCTTATAATAGAAGGTGCATCATGGTGTTATGAAGAAAGTTTTATCCTTATCCTCTTCTTTTATAAGGATTTGGTTGTATCTAGCTAATTCATCCATAAATGAGAATAGCTCAAAATTGACAGCATTGTCTGTTGAGTTTTCCCAAGCGCGGCTCTTGGTAAGTAAACAAGTTCAATCAACATGGCGGAAGCAAATATAAAACTACGTACCTTATCCCTTAGGGTCCTTCATATGCTTCAATAAAAAATCCAAACTATTTAAAAGTGGGTCGTTGGAATACCTGGAACCCAACGCTAAAGCTAACTTCGTTCATGTGTTCTCGTTATTTGTCAAGTACTAAACCGCTAGTTTAGACACAGCACCAATCGTGCGATGATGAAAGATAAGGCAAACCGACCTAAAATGATGTAGTTTTGACCTTTTTTTTTTATTGAAATTTCAAATTTTTGAATTTTTTGAAATTTTAATTCTATTTTCTATTTTTCCGCCCATTTCTAATCTAAAGGCTACGGAGGTGACACATGGAAAATTCTTAACCACTAGATCATAATTTTTTTTTTATTTTCAAAAAATGATTTTTTTTTATTTTTTATATTTTTTTATTTTGAAAAATTATTTTTTATTTAAAAAGGGAGGCTGACGTGGCATGCCACGTCAGCGCCACTTCATTGTTGACCGGTCAACTGTCTAAAGGTTGAAGACAACCAGCAGACGGCCAGAATTTCTTCGACTCCTATGAATGGGCAAATCTACTCCGATTAGGGCAATCTTGGTACCGTTGGAATCATCTCAATGAAGGCTATAATATATTCAAAATTCAGCACGATCCAATGGTGGAAACTACTTGAAAAATGCATGAACATATTCTGCCATAACAGATTTTTCAGCAAGTATACACAGCATATCAAGCTATTCTGGACGTTCGACAAGCACAAATAGAGTTAGAGGAAACTTATCTCGAGTCTTGATAGCTCCAATCGACACTGAAAATAGCTCGTGAAGCTCAAGGTAGGTTCGGGAGATTCGTGGCCAACTCGATGAGTTTCAAGTGATGAAAATACAAAATAAAGGTATGGACATGCTCAGTAGGTTCCAAAGAGTAATCTAAACCAAGAATTACGAAGAAATTCGGAGAATCAGGAGATCCGCTGTTGGTGGACCTTCGAAGGTTCATTAATGGCTCCTACCCATTTCGATGACGCAACATCAAACCGCGGAGTTCAGGACGTTCCTTACGGCTTCACAAAGCTCGGACGGGTGATCTTAGGGTTTGGTTTTACGCCAGTAACCTTGACGAGGCTCTCAAAGTTTTTGGGGCTCTAGTTCCGACGGCGTCCTTGGAAGTTTTCTAGAGCTACCCCCTCTCTCTATCTCGCTCTCTATTTTCTTTTTTAGCCAACCGAGAGCCTTTTTTCTTAGTCATGAGTTGCCTATCATCATTTAATGGGCTCCCTCCATCATGAAAGATCCACGGAAAGTCCTCTTGAGGAGTATCTTTTGCTACCCTCTTTTTTTATTCACCTACACTTATCATTGCCTTTTCTTTTTGCTCTTTCATCGAGTGCCTTCTTTCGGTCAGTGGGGTTTCACATGGCCATGTCCCCCCACCTTCAACTTTTCTCACTCCGTGCATTCGCGAAAGCAACTAAAGACTCCACCATCAAGTTTATCATACCCTTAATCTTGTCGGCATTCATCTTAGGAGCAAGAAACTTTCTCTAGTTAGCCCTTGGAGGTGTCTTTCCCTTATTTTCTCTTTAGCTATGGATCCTCCTTCGTTGGAAGACTCGCCGGGGTATCTGAGGTAGAGGGCCTCTAACAAAGAAATGCCGCCACTCAAGCTCTGGATCCGAACAAATGATAAATTGAATTCAAAAAATGAACGCCAACCACGAAAAATACACCATCAGGCCATTGAAAAAATTAGGCTATTAGAGGACAATGTCACGACTCTAGAAATGTAACAACCAAAAATTAGAGCTATAATAAATTTTCTACAATTTTTTTTTCAGTTAATCTGAAAATGAGATTGCCGCGACCCTAAAAAATAAATTCTTGAATGGGTGAACAGATTATTAGGTTAACTAGATGGATTAACCTAATACGGGCCCTCTCAAGCCCTACCGAATCGAAACTTTGGTGTTTGTTAAGATAATTTTAGAATTTAGAGTCGCCACTAATCATTTTTGGTAGATTGATTAGAAACCTAAGTAAATTAGCGGGAGAACTAAATTACTTCTACGAGCCAGAGATTATGAGTTCGAAGACTTGGTTACACCAGTTAATTAAAACTAATAACCTTTTGGTACCTTAATTTCATGGATATCCTATTTTGGCAATTCAGGCTTGGTTTATTCCTAAGGCTCTAGTAGAGTGTTCTCTTTTTGTGTTTTCACTTTTTAAATGGGATGCATTGATGGTATTTTTTTTTTGGTATTTTCAAAGTATTACAATTCCCTGAAGTCGAAAGAGGAAGTGTGTTGTTGACAACTTCTGTATGGTGTTACGACATAGTCATTTTGGAGTCTAGTGATTCAAAAATTGAATTACAGAAAGTAAATGACAGTAAATAAAGATCTCCAATGGGCGGCCTAGCATTGGCTTGGCTCTTCCCTTTGGGATTTAATGGTGCTGGAATTAAATTGCAGGAATTTAAATGACAATAAGTAAGACCTCCAATGGGCGGCCTAGCATTGGCTTGGCTCTTCCTTTTGGGATTTAATGGTACAGGAATTAAATTGCAGGAATTTAAATAACGGTAAGTAAAACCTCCAATGGGCGGCCTAACATTGGCTTGACTCTTCTCTTTGGGGTTTAATGTGCTGGAATTAAATTACACGTATTTAAATGACTGTAAGTAAAAACATTCAATGGGTTACCTAACATTGGCTTGGCTCTTCCCTTTAGGGTTTAATGGTGCGGGAATTAAATTGCATGAATTTAAATGACAGTAAGTAAAAACCTCCTACAGGCGGCTTAGCATCGGCTTGGTTCTTCCCTTTGGGGTTTAATGGTGCAGAAATTAAATTACAGGTATTTAAATGACGGTAAGTAAAAACCTCCGATGGGCTGCCTAGCATTGACTTGGCTCTTCCCTTTGGGGTTTAATATGCAGGAATTTAAATTGCATGTATTTAATTGATGGTAAGTAAAACCTCCAATGGGCGGCCTAGCATTGGCTTGGCTTTTCCCTTTAAGGTTTAATGGCGCAGGAATTAAATTGCATGAATTTAAATTACAATAAATAAAGACCTCCAATGGACAGCCCAGCCTTGGCTTGGCCCTTTCTTCTGGAGTGTAAAGTACAAAATTTAAATTGCAGGAATTTAAATTACAATAAATAAAGACTCCAATGGATGGCTCAGCCTTGGCTTAGCCCTCTCTTTTTGGGTTTAAGGTGCATGGATTTAAATCGCAGGAATTTAAAGACCTCCAGTGGATGGGATTTGCCCTCTCCATTCTGGGGTTTGAATTCTTTAAAATAAAATACAACAAATTGATTCAATCATTTGAATCTAAATTCTTCGAAGGATCAAATGGGAATTTAGTAGACCATTTGGAGCTTGTGTGGACCAATTTTTCACCTCCATGGAACTTACCGTTGATGTGGGGTCTTTTTTTTTTTTTTACCTGACATAAAAATATTGGGAAATGGGGAGATCAGGGCAGCAAATATGTGTTAATCTTTACCCAAAAAATAGAGAGAATAAAGAGAGGACTTAGCTTTAAATTATTGCTAAACTTTTCTGAAATTGGCCTTCAATTGCTGGTGATGGATCACATCTTCGGGGCTTCCACCTCAATAACATTATCTGAGAATAAGTGAATGTATACTGCCAGCGTCGGACTCAGCTGAACTTCTGACTCTAATATTCAAATATGGGTGAGAAGCACGCAAACTATATTTCCCTAAAGGAACACTTTTTTGAACTTGTGGCTTCCTTCAGATGACATAGAAACGGAAGAGACAATATCACCAGTAGAGGCTAGAGGATCAACATTTATCTTAGAAAGGACACTCATTCCCACGAGAACAACTCTTATCACCAATAGCTCCTACAACCCCTTCCTGACACTGTGAACCCGGCAAATCGGAGATTAATATCATCGTCGTGGTTGCAAATAGTACCGTTTAGCACAATAGAGACTTTATCAGGAAACCATGACCATCCTTCACGCCCACAACTCATCTACAGTGTCCAGTTCATCCACGATTTCAGAAATGTCCAACCTCCCATTATTCGGCCTCCCCGTGTAGTGAATTTTCGAATTGGATGCTAACACCCTCAGCATGATTCACCTATTTGCATCGGTCTTAAACATAGTGGAGGCTCAGACTAAAGATAATAACAAAACAAAGTCCTCATATACTTCCCATAAGAAGTGCCTCAGTTCCAGTATTCAGATACTTGAGTTTCCTCGCCTCGAATTCCCCCATAGTCAACGATTTTATCGCCCTCTTTGACCATCTGGGAACATTCTCGATGGAAGAGACTCTATCTGGCTTTGCGGTCGGGAGGCTGAAGGTGATGGTGGCGATGATTTGGGGCGCGGCTTCAACAACCGAGAGATGGGACTCACCAAACCGAACGTGAAATCGCTTGCGTCGAGCCATGCATCCGTCAATCCAAACGAGCACGCGAGACTCGATCGGCGAGAGAATTGAGCGCCAGCCGCTGTCGAGAGGAGGGTTGACGGCAAAGGTCTGGAGAAATCGTGAAATGCCCTTTCCATGCAGGTCGAACAGAAGCTCGAGAGTTGTCGCGGAGTTGCTGCTACTTCGGAAGATTTGGAGAGGGACTTGCCGAATCACCCCCCCAACTTTCTGTTTTGCTCATGCTCCTCGCATTGTCGGTGAAGAGATCATCAAAGTCGTCTGCGGTTTGGGACATAACATTTAAATTCAAGCCGTAGGTGTAGTAGGGATTGGAGAGGCGAGTAGATTGAGATCCGAGGTCGAAGTTGCAGGAGGCCGTCATGGAGACAGCAGATGAGAAGGGTTTCGTCGGAGCCGGTTTGCCTAGGCGATTAGAGGGCGAAATTGACACCCAAAACCCCCCCCCAACAAACTTCTTTTGGCAACAAAGATGAGCCCGACACAATATCATTGACCGCAGAGACACATAAAGAAGGGAAGAACATAAATGGCTCGGAGATTAGATGTTCAACAATGTTCTTTTTCTGAAGCACCAACTTCTTTCCACCAACGACAGACTTAATTGAAGAATGCTTCAAGAAAATGGTGTCTACTTCATGCCATTCTATTGGAATGTTGTTAAACAATTTATGGAGGTCAAAAGAGCTTCCATATTCTTTACCATAATGGATTGGTGCTTCAATCGGTCTTTTGTTGCCCTGATTTGTTAGAATGAAAGTTCGATTTCTCAACTCCAATGTCAGAAAATCTCTTTCAACATGGCTACTAGGGCAGCTAGACTACAATGCATAAATTGAAGTTGAAAAACCGAACGCGACAACGAACAACCCACTATCAGGCCATTGACTATTAGAGGACAATGTCACGATTCTAAAAATGCAAAAATCAAAAATTACAAAGCTAAAATGAATTTTCCTGCAATTTTTATTAACCTGAAAATGAGATCAACCAAGTAATTCCTGATTTCAGCTTAATTTTAGCAGATTCTCTTCGACCGAAATGAAGAGAAAATTAAAATAAAAATACTAACTATTTTTTCATATTTTTGTGGCCTCAAATGTTATTATTTTCAATTTTTGTATTTTCTGCAAGTATTCAAAAAATCAAAAAAATATGAAAAATTATTTTTTGGTCAAAATTGGTTTTTTAGGCTATTCCAAGGTCCTCAAAGTTAATTTTTTTAATTTTATGAATTTTTATATATTTTCTATTAATTTTCGAAAATAAAAAATGCTGAAAAATACCAAAAATATGGAAAATCCTTTTTTGGTCAAAATTGGTTCCCTAGGCTTGGCCAAGGTCCCCAAAGTTGATTTTTCAATTTTATAAAAAAAATTTATATTTTTTTATTAATTTTAAAAGAGAAAAGATGATTAAAAATCAGGTGTCAACAGAGATTAACAAAGTAATTCCTGATTCCAGATTAATTTTTACAGATTTTCTTCATCCAAAACGTAGAAAAAATTAAAATAAAAATACTGACTATTTGTTTATATTTCTATGGCCTCAAATTCCATTTTTAAATAAATTTCCAATATTTTTCTAATTTCTAAAAAATTAAAAATGTGAAAAATATGAAAAAAATGTTTTTGTTCAAAAATCATTGCCTAGGCTTGGCCAAGGCTTGCAAAGTTGATTTTACAATTTTTTTTATTTTTTCTTGATTTCCTAAAAATTTTCTAGAAATGAAATTGGCCAAAAATCAAGTGTCAACATTTTAGCCACAATCACGTGAAATGGGCAAGCAATTTGTATAGAATTTCATGTCTAATCATTTGTATTAAGGGATGATGTTCTTTTATACCCTCATTCGCTTATTGACTTGAATCTAAGAGCACGTTGCGAATAAATTCCATCCGACATAACCTTTGGATACGAGTGAATTAATTGTGAAATTCGGAATCAAAGGTATATTATTTTTTGTTTATTTTTATTCAATCTTTGCATTTCATTTTTCATTTAGTTAAATAAAAAAAGTCAAAAAATAACTCTCATTTTCTAATAACTATATTTTAAGGTATGTTTTCATAATAGTCATTATTTAATTCAGAAATACTAAAAAAAATTATCTTTTTTAGTATCATATGGTCATCCATGCCACATTTTTCTAAGCAAAAATCAGCCAATCCACATCATCAATCAAAAGAGATTCTTTTTTTATGAAATTTGATACCAAAAGGGTATTAATTTTTTCAAATTAATGTAACCAAGTCTCTAGACTCAATTTCTTTGGTTTGTGGAAATAAATTAATTCTCTCATTAATTTATTTGGGTGTCTAATCAGCTTATCAAGAAATGATTGGTGACGGCTCCAATTTAATAATTTTCTTGAATTGAATCAATTGCGATTCAGTAGGACTTGGAAGGTCTGAATTATGTTAGTTAATTTAATTAACCCGATAATGTGTTAACTTACGATTTTCTAATCTTTAGGTCCCGACAAATACAAGGTAAAAGTGCATGACAAGATAGACGGCAGGCACGCCCAACAAGGTATGGCCTTATAGGTTTTCCTACTCGCACTCATATAACACGTATTAATTAGAACATGAGCAGTAATTCAGGTTTTGACACAAAATCAAACATCTCATTTTCCCCATATATGTACATAGATGAACTTCGGTTTTCTTTACATTGATGCAAACCAAAACCACTGGGAAAGCGGGACCAAAATACACCAACTTTGACTAGATCATCATACCATCTAACTTTCTCCGGCCATTCAAAAAGTGATATTGCCCCCAACATACTCGTCCTGATCCTCCAACATCACCACACTTCTACTCTTCAACGCCTCCAGTACCATCGTTGACTGCGTTTGGAGCTAAGGGGAGTGGACCCAACAGCCTACCATCCTGACCTGCTATGCACATAGCTCCAAAACGAAACAGTACTGGGGTGGTAGCTAATCCCACTTCAACCAACAGAAAACTAACTTTTTAATTGAACCTCCGAAAAATCAAGGTCCACATGACCTTCGCACGAACTAATACATTCCCTAGGGACACCGAAGCAAGCAGTGGGAAAAAAAAATCACGATTTCATCATCAGTGAACCAGAGCTCCACGATTAAAAGTCTAACACAATAACTTATAAACATCGAATTCAGAACATAACATCAAATTTACAAATCAACATCAAATGATACCATGAGATTATCATGCAACTCTGCAGCTTAATGCGCATATACGAGATCTATGCATGAGATTTCTCTTGATCTCACCATCTGACAGTTTCACATTCATTTCAGGCTCACACTGTTGATTTTCGTGGAGCACTCAACATGGCTTCTCATGCTTGAGGCATCCTAGATCACACGGTAGGGACATCTCCACTAGTCGGAGGCACCCCGATTTTCGTACGGCCCCACGGGGCAACGTCGGCTCAACAGCATCACTCTCTCTTAGCTTTCAATGAAAGGTGGTAATATGAATATGCAATGCAGTTTTACCTTTGTCGGCATTTTTATTAATGACACGTTCAACACTTAAGCACGATTTCATAAATCGAAGGGCAAACTCTCAAACCATTCATTCTCATATGATTCTAAAGCCAATCTCTAAAAGCTATACGAGTTAGAAATCCACTCGCCTTTGTTTTCAAATGAAGTGAGAACCTCATTAACCGCTTGGAAAAACCATGAGCGGTGATGAAGCAACACAGTAGCATGCTTGGGGTCTTAATCACGGCAGTAAGGGCACACAGCGATACAAAGGACATGTGCAACTAGCAACGATAGCAAGTGGTTGGAGGTGAGGGTCAGGAATGAGAAGTGGTTTGATTTGACGATCAAATGACAAAACAAACTAATGGCAAGGTGTATTTATAGGGGAAACAAGGGTAGGTGGTGGTGGTGATGCGATGCCACGTGGCACGTTGCCTCGCCCCACTGCCATGTAATGCCACATGTTTCACCATGTGGCTAACACATAGTGCCACTTGGCCATCGTCTGCCACATGTCACCTTGGTTGTGACACGTGGCGCCTAAGGGTGTTGCTTGTCATTCTTTTGCCACCTGTCATCAGTGATAACATATAGCGCCCAAAGGAGCACCACTTGGCATACCCTTGCCTCGTGTCGTTGTTGTCCTCATTTGGTCCCAATTTCTCATGTGTTTAGCGCAATAGGGCTAAGTTCAAGCATAATATGTTCCCTCATTGTCCCATCGTCAACCATTAATGCCATTAGTCATTAATCATATGTGCTTATTGTGATGACATTTTAAAATAAGTTAATTGAAAATTTGTGGTCATTACGGCCGACCTCAAGCGAGGATAGCCCTTGCTAGCCCCAAGTGAGGGTTGTTCATGCATGCCCATGTGAGAGCGACCCTTACCAACTCAAGGCCAGATGGTCCTCGCCTGATGCTAATAACGGGGCCCGGCAGTGGCTAATGGATGAAAAAGAAAAGAAAAGATAAAAGTAAAAGATAAAAATAATTAAAAATAGTAAAATATTACTAAAAATTATCCATGTCAATCCTTATGTCCATGTCAACGATTTTTGGCTAAAATTGCCCAGATTGACATAATTAAAAAAACATGAAAATATTTACACCTCAGTTGATAAAATTATAAAGTTTATGATTGAATTGACAAAAATACAATAGATTCAAAACTTTTTGGCAATTTTCTGTCTATAATCTCTTTGGTTTTATTTAGAAAAGGGATACCTCAAGAAAAGCCCTAATCCTAGGCCTATATAATCATGCTTTTTCTGAAAAATCAAAAGGGACATGATTAGGCTCACATATAGGGAACATCACAAGCCAAAGAGAAGAGCGCTCCTCACTCTCTGTGGTGGCTGCCATTTGCTAAGCTCCTACCACTACTACTGAGAAGCCAGAGTCCCTTGCTCCCTATTTCCGATGAAGTCGCAAGACTTCATTACCCTTCGGTTGAAGTCAGTGCGTCGTAGCATGTTGTTGTTAAATTTATGCCTTAAAGTAACTATGTAATAGTTACATATTAGGAATTTCGGTTGTATTTCAATTTATTATTAAATTAATGGCAAAGACGTGTTTATTCATTTGTCCAATTATATATGAATAAATTCCATAAGATCAGTTGTGACTAGACCTATTCTTGAGACATCAAGAATATGTGTGGCAGGTTCATAGTTAGACTGAATCTTTAAACTGTTCTCGGTCGATGGATCATTGAGTGGATATTAATGATCCTGTTGAGACCGATGTGTTCTTAATTTCGCTTTTAAGTATTGGATACTTAAAGGAATGACGAGTCACGAGTCATTAGGTATTGTGATGCCCAAGTTGGAACACAGGTGCTTTGTTAGACAAGTTTACTGAACGTGACACACATTTAACGATTAGCGACATGGAAGTTTTTAGTGTGGTCAATGTCCAATCGTTCATGCTCAAGTCTTGTGTAAATAATCCTTAGACTTGAGGCACAGTGTTGGCATGTACGTTGGATGGCTATAGTTCACAAGTGTGCACATTGGAGATTCGCTGATCCATCTCTATACTTAATGGTTATAGTTTGTGCATATACAAAATCACATGTGTGCACAAAATGGAATCTGTCTCCTTGTTACATGCAAGGTATGATGTCCTATGCAATCTAGTTATGACAATGAATTGAAATCCTCGGCCGGAGTTGTAGTCAAGAATAAAATGTTTATGTCTCGTACAAATGCATGTAAATTAGATTTGTGCATATGATCGAATTGGTAGCTTGACAAATAATCCATGGCCTTTGTTCGATCGAGACATAGCAAGACAGAGGGATTGAATTACACTGTAACTAGAGCTGACAGGTTCATTATGTTCTTTATATATTCACACTGTCTAGGTAGCCATGACATATTGCTAGATGTCACTCATGGCTTGTAGGACCTAGTGGTTGATCGGAACAATCTGTTCTCTTGGAGGTACTAATGTGTTATTACTTGTCTTACTACCAGCTCAGTGATGAACCTAGGGATGTCACACACCTTAACCAATACATGATGATGTTGAACGGAAAATATGATATTGCAAATGTGTTGCAATCACGACTATCTGATCTGTCGGAATGAAATTAAATTAAATTGGATTTAATTTGATTCTTATTTTTTTGGTCATGGACGTACGTGCATACGATGCGTGTGCACGCTTAAAATGGACACATATTGATGCATCCAAAATACATGCATGTGGTTGCACTATCTTGTTTTTTATTAAATTATATATATAATTCATGAATATATTTACATATATATATTTTAAATTATGTTGCACGACATGGTTAGCACAATTGTGCTGACCATGGGGTTTCTTAATAATATAATATAAAAAAAGGAAAGGAAACAAACAAAAGAAAAGAAAAGGAGTGCATCAATTGTTGATTACGTGGATCACGGTCAGCATAATTTTTGTTGACCTATTCCTTGCACGACCAATAACCACTGATCATGTAATTTTGCTTAAAATGCACAACGCGCACGATCAGTAACCGTCAGTGATCGTGCGCACGTGGTTTTCTCAAGCTTTCAACCTGCAAATAGTTGCAGAGAAAAAGGAGAAAGTGTGTGTAATTTTTAAGAGAATGCCCGTGAGAAAAATTAGAGAGAGAAACCAGAAAAATTCTTTCTACGGTTTTGTTCTTGCGGTGATCAAAAATCAAGTACATGGAGAGTTTTTCATCACGATATTGCTAGCACAATCAAGTGTGGATCTGTATATTTGGAATCAACTGAGAATGGATAGGGCGAATCAATTGAGTCCTAGAGCTAGATTCCTCCGGATCAATCTGTAACCAACCTAATCGATGCACGTTCCACAGTTGTATCAGCGGATCATCACTCGACCTGGTTGGAAAACAGAGATATTTCTAACTTCTGCACCACCTCTTTTGCTGCATCATTGGTCCATCTGTGTAATATGAGACTAGCAACAGTACTTGTTGTTGCGACCCTAAAAATTAGAGGCTAACGGGTTATTAGGTTAACTGACTAACCTAATTTAGACCCTCTCAAGTCCCACCGAATTGCAACTTAGGTTTTTTTTTCATGCAAAGTTTATTCAATTTGGAGCTGCCACTAATCGTTCTTGATAGATCGATTAGAAATCAAAATTAATTAATAGGAGAATTAATTTATTTCTGCGAACCAGAGAAAATGAGTCCGAAGACTTGATTATATTAATTTGGAATAATTAATGCCTTTTCGGTACCAAATTTCATAAAAAAAAAATCCTTTTCCATTGATGATGACATGAATGACCATGTGTGTGCAAGAATGATTTTTTTCTTAATATTTTCGAAATTTATGTGCCACATAAAAAAATCTTATGAGATTTTGAAAATATATTCAGATAAAAAATCAACCTGCCCTATCCGCGAAAGCTCACATCATTTCAGACTCAAACAATTATCTTGTGAGATTTTGAAAATATATTCAGATAATTCTCAATTTGCAAAGATATTTTCAATTAAAGCCAATGTTTATCGGCAAGACATTAAAATATGCTCAAAACATAGATTGCTTCAAATTCAAATTAAGATAATTCAAACACTCCAGAAGATACACGCAATTCCTTCAAGATAATGATCGAGATTTAGATTTACTTGAAAATCAAGCTACGAGATAAATCTAAAATCCAACAAGCATATCCAAAAGCCAAATTCAAAAAAAAAAATGCAATATTCAATGAGATATACTTAGAATCCAATTCAATCAGTCTAGGCAACTTAATATTCAAAATATTTTCGGGATAGACTTTGTTACCTAAATTGTGGATAATGCCCCAAATTTAAAACAATTGAAATTACGGATTACGATGATTCTGACTCACGTCGACTCTTATGCGTGGTAGAACTTGAGCGGTTCTTAGCGGCTATGGGGCTTCACGACCACGATTGTGGACTCTAGACAGTAGGTAATCAAACACCAAACGGCAAGTCAAAACGAGGTTGGCCAGCAACTAGCTTCATGTGATGCAGGCAAACAACGAGCGTTGGACTTCATATGTCATACTCCAAGCAAATCGGTGCCACAGCTTAGTCAATTCAGTGGAACAACTTGGTCTATAGTGCAGCAACTTGTCCTTTGATGCAGTAGTTATTGAACACTGAGCAGCAAGAGATCAAAAGATGAATTTTTGCAGAAATTCGACTTGAGCAGGGGCTGAATTGGACTCCCAATTGGTGGAGGATGACACCAAAGAGCGAGGCTTCAGGATTGGATAGCAAAGACGCCTGGCTGGTAGTGCATCATGAATCGGATGAAGATCTCCTTGGGCAGAATCCTCGCCAGTAACATAAACTACACCTTGAGGGGAGCTCCAAAATTGTGAAGAAAGTTCTCTCACTCTCTCACCAATATCACATTGTTTTCTGAGCAGAAATTGTTCCCCTGAAGTCTCTCCCTCGATGTTTTCTTCTCAATGTGCTCTCTGACGATTGTTTCTTCTCAATATGCTTTCAAAATCCCCCCTCATGTGTAGAGCCTCCTCACCATTTTATTTCTTCCCATGCTCGCCTCACTTCAACTTTTTTTAGATGGGATGGGAGCCCCACCCATCTTTCTTGCTCCCTACAAAATGAGACTATCATTCCGTCCACCTTTCGGCTTCCTACTTGCCTCAAAAGAAGATCATCATAATGTCGTTGCAAATTTATTTGACGGATCAAATCTTTGATGGCTTGCATAGCCACCTCGTATTTTTCATTGTCTGTTTGTACAGTCACAAAATCCCCATTGCAAGTTTTGTTGGCCGTCCGAAAGAGCTCATCAGGAATAAGGGCCAACCTGTTTGCAAATGATACCCTCGAGTTGTCATCAATATAAGTATCCATCTTAGGATTCACGAGCACATAACCCTTGAGGTTCATTTGTGGGTAAACCATATCTTGATTACTATACATGATTGCTTTGACGACCAAGGGAAAAGTTATCCCCGAGTAAGAATCTCCATCGATGTACAGCTAGTTTGATTGGAACATGGGATGACTCAACATCCACCTTCTTTTCCAAAAGCTTCCCCACTATTTTTATCTTCACATATGATGGTATCCAAGGTTTCCAACTTCTTCAACTTAAATTTCTGATCCTCAAAATGTTTTATAGTTAATTCCCCCATTGTATATATTTTCCTCAGTCTTCGACCTTCAAGAAGGTTTTCAAGATTGAAAGCTAGAGGCTAGAATGATCCACACAATATATATGCACCAAGGATGAATTCCAGAGCCTCCCACTTCAACGAATAACGAAGGATGCCATATCATTATTCCATTCCTCTCAAGAACCTGGGAGGCTTGGGCCAAATCCAAATATACCGGACATGATCAATGGACACGCCAACCTCAATCTGCAATTTTACCAAAAACTTTCATCGCAAGCAAATGTTTGCCTAGTAACATTTCTTCCACTGTCCAATCATCAGCTTTCTTCTGTCGTAATTTAGCTCAACTTCTTGCCGTCAACGCAACAATGCAATGTAAATAAAAATAAAAATGCGATACATGAGAAAATATTTTTTGTGAGAATTAATTCTCAATTTTTATGCAATATATAAATCAAAATCAAAATCAAAATTTATGTGTCAACACTTATCCAGGGGAAAAAAAAAGGTGATTCCTACCAAGCAGGTGGACAAGCTTTTCTTGGGAAAAGGACACTTTTAATGCCAAAAGATGTATATGGTGGTCACGTGCCAAAACTTTCAAAACGATCACTTAAGTATCAATTTTTCTTTAAAAGAATCACTTAGATTTCAACTTTTTTGAAAAATGATCACTTTAATGCTAAAACTTTAAAAACGATCACTTCATTACCAATATTTTGAAAAAAAAAGATCACCTAAGTATTAATTATTTTGAAAAAGCGATCACTTAAGTGCGGATTTTGGGTCACCGAATGTGGCACTTAAATGATCTTTTAAAAAAATGATATTTAAATGATCGTTTTGAAAATTTCTTGGCACTTAAGTGATCATTTTGAAAGTTTTAGTACTAAAATAAGTGCCGTACATAACTTTTGGCATTAAAAGTGTCATTTTTCCCCGACGGTCCATATAAAATCCTACTTTGACTAGGATTAGTAATTCTTAAACTAAAGAGGGCTATCCTAGAGTTCGGAGGATGGCAATTCATATTTTTTTAGATGATATTAGAGAGAGAGAGAGAGAGAGAGAGAGAGAGATATCTCGGCAGCACCCAAGGTTAGTCAAGACCCCTTCTTGGTGCACCACCATACCGCCGTTGAGCAGCCGTCGTCTGTGCTGCCGTACACATCAGTACCAACACCACCTATAACACCAACTCAACCTTTGTTAGAATATGTCTCGAATTTAAGCCCGAAGCAAAAATTTGAATTTCGAAAATAAATATATCTTAATCTTAAAATTAAAGATAAGATTTGTTTGAATATCATGGAAATCTATCTTGAAGAAAATAGTGTGATATATTCTATTTTATATATTTCAAATCAAGATCAAGAACAATATTTCTATTGAAACTTTTCACGTAAAATAAAGACAAAATAGGAAAGTCAATCTTTGTTTTCATTAACCGAACTTCCCTATTTTATTTATTCAATATGTGTGTGGCTTATTTTGTCTATATACAAGTCTGCTGCTATTGATAAGAAGATTATCAAGGAAGTGTCATTTTGTCGAGTGCTTGGTAAGCGTCTATTTTTGTGGAATTACATCAAGAATTCAAGTGTTGAAGCAGATTAAATCTTGTTGCAAGATTTGTGTATTAATTTCTTTGTGAGATTGAAAGATTATTTCATTAGGAATTGTAGGGCCAAATACTGCATGCGTTCTTGAATGTAATTGGGGTTGAGAAATACTAAGAGTGTTTGAGTGACTCAAGTGTGGTTTGTAATTTCCATGTGTCGCTTGATCTATAGTGAAATTCGTTGCTGTTCTTTCCGTAGACGTAAGTCTCTACAACCGAACCACGTATATTTGGCATCTGATTTATTTTCTTGTTCTGTCTATTTATTGTTCAATCGCTTGTTCCGCGTAACAGCCTTAGTGAACCCTTGACGGTGCTCCGCAACGCCGATGTCCCGAAGCCATTCGACATCACTTGCCTCACACGCCCAAGGCTGCTGTTCAGCCCATTTTTGCTCATTAATTAGCTCGTCTGTAAAGTTATTCGGCTCAGTTTTAGTTGTTATCAAAGGACTAACATAGCGGTTAATCTTGTGTAAGAGTTTTGGTGATCTTTGAGCTCAATCTTTCCGCAAGCTTAAGAAAAGAGGGCTGTTTTAAGCGAATCGAGCAAGGTGCAAAATTTAGCTTAAGAGAGGTAAATTTTTCTCAAATTTTGATTATAAATCGATGTTTGTTTGATTAGAAAGCATGCGTATTGATCTTGCATATTGCTGGATTCATATGATTTTGCAGTCAAATTCTTGAGAAGTAAAACCTTTTTCGGTAGAAAGAATAAACTTTTATTGATCATCAAAAGCAAGCCTTTTGAGATATTGCTTGTTTTGTATTTCCTTTGATCAACAATGTATGACGTTCTAGAACCCGTAACCTGGAGTTACTTGAAACGATTTACGTTTTAAAATATCGAAAATTGGTCATGTTTTGATAATCAATTTTAGCTCATGATTTTTTAGCAAACTGAAAAGAATTGGAATTTTTTATGAATTAAGATCTGAAATTTTCAGCTATATCTCCCTCTTTGGCCGAATCTCATATGTTATGGATGATATTTGCTTTTGTTAATTATCTCTTGCATATCAATTCGTTGGACTGCATCATCCTATGACTATCTAATGGCTTTTTCATGTTATGGATGAGGATTGAGCTGAATTGGACTTTGTCTGATTTTTTAGAATATCTTAATCGAATTGTCTGGATAGTCTTTTGCATATCAATCGGTTGGGTCGCATTATCTTGTGGATTTTCTATGATGTTTGATGCTATAGATAATATTTGATTTACTTGGATAATTATCTGATAATTTTTTAGAATTATTTGAAATTTTTTGGCAAATCTTAAAAGATATATTTCTCAAAAATTAAGATTGAATCCTGGATAGGGAAGTGACTTCCACACTTGAATTTTCCGCCATCCCTCTTTTTTTCGAAAATTTTGAGCTGGAAGGTTGACTTTGCTTCTCATCTAATTGATTTTGTTTTGTCATGTTTGCTTATTTTAATTTTTTTATTTTACTATAAAGTTTGCACAATTATAAACAAATATGCCCATAATATATGTTCCCATCTATGCCCCATCCCTTCAAAAAATAAATTCCATACCCTATCCATAGTCAGTTAGGCATTGGTGACTAATCATAGACAGAACATTGCAATGTTTGTAATAGTTGCAGTGATGATGTGAAGCATGCGAGTATATTTGTGAAATATTCCCCTTCCACCCTTGTTTTGAAAATCGTATGGAAAAATCAGTTGGGAAAATTACTAAAAAAGTCTTAATCTTATTGCAATTTTGTTAATTCAATCCTTTTTTTGTCAATTCAGTTCTAAACCTTATTGCAATCATGTCAATGCAATCTAAATTTGTATCCATTCAGTTCATCCAGCCAATTTTACTAAATTGACCCGGTTCATTCCATACTGGGTGATTTGATAGTAACATTCTAAGAAATTCTTTCCCCATTCAGAATAATCTAATTTTCTTCGATAAGTGATTTGCAATGTGTCTGTATGATGAGTCCAGAACACCAATGGATAGTATGTTGCGACCTTATTTTTTTTTCCAGATAATTACAGCTTAAGATGATTATTGAGATTTCCAACCCTTCTTTATAAATTGTTTGGAGAAACTTCATGGAATTTTAGTAATTGAAAAACTTTCGTTAGGATTTATGACGGTGCAATAGTATCACTTAGAAAGTAAATGGTATCCGATTTATTATTTAAAAGGACTTGTCTACTATCATATTATTAAGGCAAAGGGCGATGAGGCTTCTAAGTCTTTGGCATCTACTTCCTACAGTCCTCAAAGGAACTTGTGGACCAGAATATGGCAAACCCAAACCAACCCAAAGGTGCGAATTTTTCTCTGGAGTATCTGCAACAACACGCTCTCGACTATGGATAACTTATTTAGAAGGAAAATAATACCTGACACCTTATGCTCTCTTTGCGGCCAAAGCCCAGAAACAATAGAACACCTATTCCTGCTATGCAATTGGACAAAGGAGATCTAGTCAGACATGAGACTGAACATCGATACCTCTCCAACGCAAATCAAAAGAACTGAGAAGTGGATAGCACATAACCTTACAAGGAGCGCAAGTCCCCCACAATCCGATGAGGACCCCCCCCCATCCAATCGCTGCTAGCAGAAGTTCTCTGGACAATCTAGACCACTCGCAACGGATGGATCTTTCGAAGAAATGCACCGAAACCCTGCACCATCATTGAAGATGCAATCAATTCTATGAAGCTTTACATGAGATGGAACCCGACTGGCAAGCCTAAACAGAATGAGCAGAAACCTCTTCCTCCTCGAGGGAGCTTTCGACACAAAACGGGTTGAAATTGAATATAGACACATCGTGGACTGGTGGAGGAGGGGAGGCTGCGGTTGCCGGTCTCCTTCGAGATGCTTCAGGTGTATTAATTTCCGGCTTTGCGAGGAGTTTTAGCACGTCTTCTGTGACCCAGGCAGAAACCCTAGCTTTGAGAGAAGGCTTGGAGTTCCTGTGGAAAGTACGAAGATGGAAAGCTGAAGAAAATCTTGGAGTCTTGGATTCTCTGGATGTGGAAGTACGTATTGAAGCAGATTGCCTTCCAATTGTTCGATGGATACTGGGCTAGGAGGAAAGTCCATGGACTGAATGCTCAATTGTCTCGGACTGCACGGTACTGATGAAAAGATTGGACCGAGTCAGTCTAAATTACTGCCCTCGTTCTGCAAATCTAGCCGCCGACTGGGTGGCAAAAGCTAAGCACTCTAATACACTCCCCCCTAATTGGCTGTGGAATTGCCTCCTCTTTTTTCCCTTTTATGTATTGACTACGGTCAATCCTCTTTAACCTTTTCAAGTTCTTGAATGAATGTATGCGTTCTTTCGGCCAAAAAAAGAATTCCACTATTTCATGTTATCAACCTTTCTTTTGTCTCTCTTCTAGGGCACGCACAACCAAATCTCTTTTTCTTACTCGTCTACTTTGTAATTAATTTTTTAATATAGCAATCATAGATAATCGCGATATTAATAATCGTCCTGCCCTTAGCATATTCCCTTTATTCCTTTTTTCTCCCCCGAGCTCCATGCAAGTTGTTTTTACACGTGCTATCCCTTCATGTCCGACGAGAAATCATTTATTCAACTCTAGGCGTCCGCAATTAATAATTGAACAAACAGATACACCGCGTATTTTTTTACCACGTGCATATATCATAAAGTAAACGATGATGCTGAACGCTTTGTCACGATTTGTGGACTAAATGATTTGGACCCGAGGAAAAGGTGGTCCATGACCAGCAGCTTATACGACTTATGTTTAGATCTGTGTGGTTGGAATCAATTGAGAATGGTTAGACTGACCCTTCATCTAGAGCGCTAGAGCTAAACTCCTCTTGATGAATCACTAAGCAAAGCTGATTGATAGGCGTATTAGCGGGTCAAAAACAAGCAACTTGGAGAATTAGGATCATCATTCGATCTCTTGCATATTTCGTTAGATCACGTAGACCAATACAATCTCAATCATTAATTGTGGAGGCCGCATGATCAACGGCAGATATGAACTTGGTCTACACAATCAATAGATAATGCACAAGCCACATCTCGTAACTCTAATGTTTAGAGTGGAAAATATTTTATTCCTGCGCACCAATTTGACCAATACCCTAGTTGTGACTGAAGAGCCGGTTTTCTACCTAGGTTCTTCCATTTCCTGAACCGGAACGCTGTTGCTTCCACGTTGGATCTGGTCTTCTAGGATCCCGTTCTTTCACCGGTATGATCCCATTCATGTCGTCTAGTTCTACACGAACCCTAAAACGTGCTCATAAAGCAAACATTATTATTACATGAAACACAACATTCGGCCTACAGGATATTATAACAAATTGAAGAACAAGGTCACTTCCATGCAGGCAACGAGTTAATTTGGTCCCCGATTACAGGGACCAACAGGTCGGCCACGTTACGCTCATCTTCTAATTTGCCCCCACATGACCTTGGGCATGATAATAACGACACGAAGGCAAAAACAAAGTGAGTGGGGAAGATTGAAAATGAGCTCACGTTGTCGTCTTGATCAACCTTGACCTAGTGGAATTATCTTGCGTAATCGACACGACAACGTAACACAAATATTGGCAAGGAATCATATGCTTGCAACTTAATTTGAGTTTCAGATTTTGTGAGGCGCATGGTTCTTGATTACGATACTGGCATCACTAATTCTGTGAATAATCTCTCTCAACTTGGATGCCGCGAGGTAGACCTTGAAAAATTATCAAAAAAGTTCTAGACATATTGGAATTATGCTAATTTAATCAAAAACGTTTTTTTTTGTGCTAATCCAATCCTATACCTTTTATATTTATGTCAAATTTGACCAGAAATCATTGATGCCAAAATCAAACATCTTACATGGTATGGTCGGCACTGATGTGCATATTTAATTTTTTTATATTTTTTTTTTCTTTTCCTTTTTTCTTCCCCTACACTTAGGGCGGAGATGCCCTCATCGGCCAGGGGGCGAGGACGTGCAACCCCTCTCTTAGATCTGGCGAGGGCCTTGATGCCCTTGCCCAATCTACCGAGATGAGGGTGATACCACCTTGGTCAGCCCTAAGTGTAGGACTGTTGGGATTCACATAACATGCATAGGCAAAAAGATAATAAACGCAGCGGAAATAAGAACCCATACATGTATCTCCAGAGGCGTTGTTTGTGCGTTTCAATCAAAAATCGAATTAAACAAAGAAGGTTAAACGGATTACCTCTTGTAGCGCGCTTGAAAACGATTGGTCCAAATATTCTTCAGTGCAAGTCCCACAAGCGTCGGACCTCTAGTTCATACACACCACCAATCGTACGACGAACGGAAGAAAGACGACACGGAAAAACTCCACACTCGATTGTGCTAGCAATCTTGTGATGAAAAACTCTCCATGTATTTGATTTTCGATCACCGAAAGAACAAAACCGTAGAGAGAATTTTTTTGGTTTTTCTCTCTAGTTTTTCTCACTAGCACACACTCTTAATTACGCACTCTCTGATTTACGCACGCTTATTATCCATCTCTGCAACCGTTTTGCACATTAAAACGTCAAATGAACCTACGCGCACAATCAGTTACGGTTACTGATCGTGCGCGTTGTGCAATTTTCTGCACAAAAGCACGATCAGCAATCGTGCGTGGCGCAAGTCAGTCAAAAAATGCTGACCACTTTTCATTTCACTTCCTGAGCATGTTTCAATAAAGAGTGGAACTTTTGACCTTTTTGACTTTTTTTTTAATATTCTAATAAAAGTCATGGTCAGCACAATTATGCTGACCATGCAACATAACAATTATATATAATATATAAAAATATATTTATAAATTATATCTTCATATAATTTAATAAAAATACATGCG
Source organism: Psidium guajava (assembly GCA_016432845.1). Classification (NCBI taxonomy): domain Eukaryota; kingdom Viridiplantae; phylum Streptophyta; class Magnoliopsida; order Myrtales; family Myrtaceae; genus Psidium; species Psidium guajava. Next base: position 25,316,647 of record CM028230.1, read on the forward strand.
TGCATTTTGGATACATCAATATGTGTCCTATTTAAAGAGTGCGTGTGCATCATATGCACATACGTCCAAGACCAAAAAATAAAAATTAAATTAAATCTAATTTAATTTAATTTCAATTTGACTAATTCGATAGTCGTAATTGCAACATATGTGCAATATCATATTTTCCGTTCAACGTCGTCATGTATTGGTTAAGGTGTGTGACATCCCTAGGTTCGTCACTGAGCTGGTAGTAAGACAAGTACTAACACATTAGTACTTCCAAGAGAATCGATTGTCCCGATCAACCTCTAGGTCCTACAAGCCACGAGTAACATCTAGCAATATGTCATGGCTACCCAAACAATATGAATATTTTAAGAACATAATGAACCTATCAGCTCTAGCTACAGTGTAATTCAATCCCTCTGTCTTACTATGTCCCGATCGAACAAAGGCCATGGAATATTTGTCAAGCCGCCAATTCGATCATATGCACAAATCTAATTCACATGCATTTGTACGAGATATAAACATTTTATTCTCGGCTACAGCCCCGGCCAAGGATTTCAATGCATTGTCATAACTAGATCGCATAGGACATCATACCTTGCATGTAACAAGGAGACAGATTCCATTTTGCGCACACGTGTAACTTCGTATGTGCACGAACTATAACCATCAAGTACAGAGACGGATCAACGAACCGCCAATATGCGCACTTATGAACTATAGCCATCCATTGTACAAGTCAACACTATGCCTCAGGTCTAAGGATTATTTACACAAGACTTGAGCATGAACGATTAGACATTGACCACGCTAAAAGCTTCCATGTCGCTAATCGTTAAATGTGTGTCACGTTCAGTGAACATGTCTAACACAAGCACCTGCGTTCCAATTCGGGCATCCCAATACCTAATGACTCGTGACTCATCATTCCTTCAAGTATCAAATACTTAAAAAGCAGAATTAAGAACACATCGGTCTCAACAGGATCATTAATATCCATTCAATGATCCATGGACCGAGAACAGTTTAAAGATTCAGTCTAACTATGAACCTGCCACGCATATTCTTGACGTCTCAAGAATAGGTCTAGTCACAACTGATCCTATGAAATTTATTCATATATAATTGGACAAATAAATAAACATGTCTTTGCCATTAATTTAATAATAAATTGAAATACAACCGAAATCCCTAATATGTAACTATTACATAGTTGCTTTAGGGCATATATCTAACAATCTCCCACTTGCACTAAAGCCAACTTGTTTGGTACCTCAAACCCATTTTGTCAATGTGTCTTTCAAAAGAAGACTGAGGTAAGGCCTTAGTAAAGGGGTCTGCCACGTTTTCCGCTGAGGCAATTTTCTGCAAGGCGATATCACCTCTCCCAACTATTTCTCTGATGAGATGGAGGCGTATCTCAATATTCTTGGACTTCTGGTGAGACCTTGGTTCCTTAGCTTGAGCTATTGCCCCATTGTTGTCGCAAAACAATGTAATCGGCTGCTCAATGGAAGGAACTACTCCAAGTTCTGAAATGAACTTCTTCATCCAAGCGGCCTCCTTTGCTGCTTCAGAAGCGGCTACATACTCTGCCTCAGTGGTGGAATCAGCAGTTATGCTTTGTTTGGAACTCTTCCAACTAACTGCACCACCATTGAGTATAAAGATAAACCCAGATATAGACTTATAGTCATTAGGATCCGATTGGAAATCGGAATCAGTATAAGCTTCAACTTTAAACTCTCCTTCTCCATATATCAAGAATATATCCTTAGTCATTCGTAAGTATTTAAGGATATTCTTGACTGCTATCCAGTGTTTTTCCCCTGGATCAGACTGATATCTACTAGTAATGCTTACAGCATGTGTAATATCAGGTCTGGTACATAGCATTGCATACATTATGCTTCCAATAGCGGATGCGTAAGGTATCCTCGACATCCGTTCTCTTTCTTCAAGAGTGTTGGGACACATCTCCTTGGAAAGACGGATTCCATGCCTAAAAGGCAATAATCCTCTTTTGGAACATTGCATGTTAAACCGTGTTAACACTTTGTCTATGTACGTAGATTGTGAGAGGCCAATTAATCGTCTCGATCTATCTTTATAGATCTTGATGCCTAAAATGTAGGTTGTCTCTCCTAAATCTTTCATGGAGAAATTCTGTGACAAGAATAGTTTGATCGATGATATCATCGGTATATCATTCCCGATCAAAAGTATATCATCGACGTACAGAACTAGAAATACAATTGCGCTCCCACTAAGCTTCTTGTATACACAAGGTTCATCCGGATTTTTGATAAAACCAAACGATTTGACCACCTCATCAAAACGGATGTTCCAACTTCTGGAGGCTTGTTTGAGTCCATAAATGGATCTCTTAAGCCTACACACCTTTCGACTTTCACCATTGGATTCAAAACCCTGTGGTTGTTCCCATATAAATGTCCTCCTCGAGGAAATCATTTAGAAAAGCCGTTTTGACATCTATCTGAAATATCTCATAATCAAGGTGCGCAGCTATAGCCAACATAATCCGAATGGATTTTAGCATGGCTACAGGTGAGAAAGTTTCGTCATAATTGATCCCTTCGTTTTGACGATATCCTTTCGCCACCAACCGTGCTTTATACGTTCCAACTTGACCATTAGTGTTCATCTTCCTCTTGAAGATCCATTTGCAGCCAATTGGTACAATACCTTTAGGCAGATCAACTAGAGTCCAAACATCGTTGGAATACATTGAATCCATTTCGGATTTCATGGCTTCTAGCCATTTACCAAAATCGATGTCCGATATCGCCTCCTCATAAGTATTAGGGTCACTCGGCTGATCACTATCATTCACAATGAACAGTGACTCAATATCTTCAATCGAGTGTCTATAACGAATAGGTAGACGAGACGTTCTCACACTCTTCTTAAGAGGTTGTGTATCAGAAGCTCCCACTGAATCAGAGATCGGTGTTTGAACTTGGTTATTTGGTATTTCATAATTTTCTTCTTGTAAGACTATTTTCCGTCCAACACCACCATCCTGGACGAACTGATTCTCCAGAAATGAAGCATGCCTACCGACCGAAACCCTTTAATCAGAGTGAAAATAGAAATAATATCCAAGAGTCTCTTTTGGATATCCAATGAAGCGACCTTGTCCAGACCTGGCCTCCAATTTTTTTGTTCTCAGCTTCTTAACGAAAGCTGGACAACCCCAAATCTTAATATGATTAAGACTTGGTTTCCCACCATGCCATATCTCATAAGACGTAGTTGAAACAGATTTGGATGGCACTCTGTTCAGTAAATATGCAGCTGTTTCAAGGGCATATCCCCAAAGGGGTATAGGCAAATCGGTGTAACTCATCATAGATTATACCATATTTAATAAAGTACGATTTCTTCTTTCAGATACACCATTATGCTCTGGAGTTGCAGGAGGTGTCCATTGTGATAAAATGCCATTATCTTTAAGATAATTCAAGAATTCGGTACTAAGGTATTCACCTCCTCGATCAGATCGAAGAGCCTTAATACTCTTTTTTATTTGTTTCTCAACTTCAGAGCTGAATTCTTTGAACTTTTCAAAAGATTCGGATTTATACTTCATTAAGTATAAATACCCATACCATGAATGATCATCGGTAAAGGTAATGAAGTAAGAATAACCACCTCTAGCAGTTTCATTAATTGGTCACATACATCTGTGTGTATCAATCCCAGTATGTCAGCAGCTCGCGCACTATGTCCTACAAAGGGCGCTTTGGTCAATTTTCCCAGAAGACATGCTTCACAAGTCGAGTATGGTTCAAAACCAATTGGATTAATATATCCATTATTACTCAACTTGTTGATTCCGTCTTCTCCAATATGACCTAATCGGAGATGCCAAACATACTTTGGATTTGGACTATCTATAGAGCGTTTAGTTATGGCATTTACATTATGATTATTTTGCTTATTGACATTGGTAATCGCATTACCAGACATCGTAATGGTATAAAGATTATTGGTTAATAAGCCAAAACCAACACACGTTCTATTATAATAAATAGAACATACATCATCTATAAAAGAAAATTCATAATTCTCTTTACCCAAACGAGGTATAGAGATGATGTTCCGAACAGCATTCTCATAATGCAAACAATTCTTTAAAACCAAAATATGTCCAGAAGGCAAACATAAACGAAAAGTCCCTATAGCTATTGCAGCAACTCTTGCTCCATTTGCAAATGTCAGGACAATCTCATTTCGCCCCAGTATCCTGCTTATTTCCAGATTCTGTAAAGACATACAAATATGTGAGGTTGCAGTAGAATCTAAAATCCATAAGCTGGATTCAGCACTAACCATCATGTTAATTTCAATAAGCATAGACACTATACCTTCGCAAGGTTGGTTCTTGTCTTGACCTTCAAGCTTGCAAGGTACTTCTTGCAATTCCTCCTCCAATGCCTCATGACACCACAATAATGACATTTCCCTTTTTCAACCTTGGGCTTTGGTTGCACAGCAGTTTTCACGGGCTTCTTCCATTTCTTCTTCTTCAAAATAGTCTTACTCCTTGAAGAAGAAGCCTTAGCCATAGCTATCATATGAGGTCTCGTGTTGTGCATTTCCTTCTCATAAACTACCAACATGCTATATAACTCAGCAAGAGTTTTCTCCATCTTATGCATGTGAAAGTTTTGAACAAAACCAGAAAAGGAATCGGGTAAAGATTGGAGGATCAAATCCACAGCTAAGTCATTGTCCATAACAAGATTCAGCCTCGCCAATTCTTCTATGTGCCAGATCATTTCGAAACATGATCATTAACTGATGATCCCTCAGCCATCCTCATGCGATACAATGCCTTAGATATCTCATATCTAGAGGTTCGACCATTTTCATCAAAGAATTCCTTTAAGTGCAAAATGATCGATCTAGCATCTTCCATAGCTTCATACTTCTTTTGAAATTCATTATTCATCGAAGCAAGCATATATGACCTAACTTTTAAGTCATCATCACGCCACTTATCATAAGTGACATGTTCCTCTTGGGTCCCACCCTCAGGAAAAGAGGTTGGCATCTTTTCATCAAGCACATACCCGAGTTTTTCTGAATTGAGAACAATTCTCAAATTCCTCACCCAGTCGGTGAAATTGGGTCCAGTCAAACAATTCTTGTCAAGTATCGAAGCAAGCGGGTTTGAGTTTACCATTTTTCTGAGTAATAAATATCTGTGCAGAAAATAAATTGTTAGTCGTTGTCTTTCAAAATAACTATTTCATTTTGGCCTTTAAATGAAATAGATCCTCCCACCAAATTTATATTCAGATCCCATGCTCCTTAAAATGGGAAACGGTAATCTTTGTTGGGTAAAGACTACTAGTGGGGATTGGAGTCTCACCAGCTCATAGTTCACCTCACCTAGTAGTTATTGGTATTCCATGAACTTGGTGAGTGAATCAACTTATTCAACGCATCACATGCGAGTCCCAATCATAACTTCGGCCTCTAGACCATGAAAATCTCACCTGACAGTTATTGACTTCATGATCATAGTTAAGTCTAAACCATCGTCTCATGCAAGTATTGAAAAAGCAAACGACCCCTCACCTAATAGTTATTGGAAATCGTTCGGTTTCAACCCCACAACATCATATGTTTAATGGAGTGGTCCATTATTATGAATGACAATTGACCCCTATGTATCCATAGCCAGTCAATCAATCACTATAATATAGGATCAAACCACGACAATGGAAAGGCCACGAGTCCCAAACCCGTTACGACTTAATATTATTTTAAAGGAGGTTTGGGTCATTATTAAAGGTCTCACTTTGCACATTAACCGGTTTAACATGCTCTCATAAACATAATAAATAAATAGATGTCAAACGCATAAACATCTATCCTATGTGGTGATCATAGAATTATGGTTTAATGGGTCTCGAGCCAAAAAGACCACATTTAACCATTTTAATATTTTAATAACGGAGAACTGCTTCACTTCTTCTTGGTTCCTCGAACTCTTCGCGAACTGGGCCCATAGAGCTCACCGGCTTAACGGTTCCTCCACGTAATCCTCGTAGCATTTACATCAACAATTGATTATGCTAAACTACACTAAAAATAAATATTACATGGAAAAATAAAAGAAGGACACAGCCTCCATTTAAAAATTACAACCCCAAAAAATACCAATAAACCTCATACATTCATTAGGGTTTTTCCATGATCACCACCCTTCCACGTAAGCAATAAATTCATAATTTAAAGCTTCGGAAGGCACAAATAAAAATTCTGCATTGATTCAAAATTTATGGTCGAGCAACGCAAGCCGCGTTAAGAAATCAACGTCGGCGAAACAATTTCACATGCGTAATTCTAAGCGGTAAAAGCGTCGTCGCCTCTAGATATACAATCTCAAATCATTTTGCTGAATACATACATAAAAAAAAAATACTAACTACAGACTTTCGATTCAAAATTGATTTAGTTCTAATTTTTCTGCTCAGTTGATCAAATTTATCATATAAAATAATCAACTTCTATCGGCCACGTAAAAGCGAACAATTCACTAAAATTGAATTGACCATGAGAACGCAGAAAAATTACGACGAACCTAAATCAATTAAACGCACCAGAACGCCTAAGGACTGGCTCTGATACCACTGTTGGGATTCACATAACATGCATAGGCAAAAAGATAATAAACGCAGCGGAAATAAAAACACATACATGTATCTCCAGTGGCGTTGTTCGTACGTTTCAATCAAAAATCGAATTAAACAAAAAAGGTTAAACGGATTACCTCTTGTAGCGTGCTTGAAAACGATTGGTCCAAATATTCTTCAGTGCAAGTCCCACAAGCGTCGGACCTCTAGTTCAGACACACCACCAATAGTATGACGAACGGAAGAAAGATGACGCGGGAAAACTCCACACTCGATTGTGCTAGCAATCTTGTGATGAAAAACTCTCCACGTATTTGATTTTCGGTCACCGCAAGAACAAAACCGTAGAGAGAATTTTTCTGGTTTTTCTCTTTAGTTTTTCTCACGAGCACACACTCTTAATTACGCACTCTCTGATTTACGCACGCTTATTATCCATCTCTGCAACCGTTTTGCACATTAAAACGTCAAATGAACAATACACTACGCGCACGATCAGTTACGGTTACTGATCGTGCGCGTTGTGCAATTTTCTGCACAAAAGCACGATCAGCGATCGTGCGTGGCGCAAGTCAGTCAAAAAATGCTGACCACTTTTCATTTCACTTCCTGAGAACGTTTCAGTAAAGAGTGGAACTTTTGACCTTTTTGACTTTTTTTTTAATATTCTAATAAAAGTCATGGTCAGCACAATTGTGCTGACCATAAGCAACATAACAATTATATATATAATATATAAAAATATATTTATAAATTATATCTTCATATAATTTAATAAAAATACATGCGTGCATTTTGGATACATCAATATGTGTCCTATTTAAAGAGTGCGTGTGCACCGTATGCACGTACGTCCAAGACCAAAAAATAAAAATTAAATTAAATCTAATTTAATTTAATTTCAATTTGACTAATTCGATAGTCGTAATTGCAACATATGTGCAATATCATATTTTCTGTTCAACGTCGTCATGTATTGGTTAAGGTGTGTGACATCCCTAGGTTCATCACTGAGTTGGTAGTAAGACAAGTACTAACACATTAGTATTTCCAAGAGAATCGATTGTCCCGATCAACCTCTAGGTCCTACAAGCCACGAGTAACATCTAGCAATATGTCATGGCTACCCAAACAATGTGAATATTTTAAGAACATAATGAACCTGTCAGCTCTAGCTACAGTGTAATTCAATCCATTTGTCTTACTATGTCCCGATCGAACAAAGGCCATGGAATATTTGTCAAGCCGCCAATTCGATCATATGCACAAATCTAATTCACATGCATTTGTATGAGATATAAACATTTTATTCTCGGCTACAACCCCGGCCGAGGATTTCAATGCATTGTCATAACTAGATCGCATAGGACATCATACCTTGCATGTAATAAGGAGACAGATTCCATTTTGCGCACACGTGTAACTTCATATGTGCACGAACTATAACCATCAAGTACAGAGACGGATCAACGAACCGCCAATATGCGCACTTATGAACTATAGCCATCCATCGTACAAGTCATACCTTGCATGTAACAAGGAGACAGATTCCATTTTGCGCACACGTGTAACTTCATATGTGCACGAACTATAACCATCAAGTACAGAGACGGATCAACGAACCGCCAATATGCGCACTAATGAACTATAGCCATCTATCGTACAAGTCAACACTGTGCCTCAAGTCTAAGGATTATTTACACAAGACTTGAGCATGAACGATTAGACATTGACCACGCTAAAAACTTCCATGTCGCTAATCGTTAAATGTGTGTCACGTTCAGTGAATTTGTCTGACACAAGCACCTGCGTTCCAATTCGGGCATCGCAATATCTAATAACTCGTGACTCATCATTCCTTTAAGTATCCAATACTTAAAAAGCAGAATTAAGAACACATCGGTCTCAACAGGATCATTAATATCCATTCAATGATCCATCGACTAAGAACAGTTTAAAGATTCAGTCCAACTATGAACCTGCCACGCATATTCTTAACGTCTCAAAAATAGGTCTAGTTACAACTGATCTTATGAAATTTATTTATGTATAATTGGACAAATGAATAAACACGTCTTTGCCATTAATTTAATAATAAATTGAAATACAACCGAAATCCTTAATATGTAACTATTACATAGTTGCTTTATGGCATATATCTAACAAGGACTTGGTCATTTCAGTGTTTCCACCGACGCCCTTTCGGCACTGAATTTGAGTGTTTTCTAAATATGTTTTATGCAAAATTTTAATTTATTTTTAAACCTATGAGATAAGGCAATGCCAAGTGTTCAAATAGGTTATTTTTGTCTTTTTCAATTTTTATAAAACTAGACTAAGTCTAAAGTATATAAATCTATGCAACGCACAATCAAATGAATCAAGTGCTCAATCAAAGAATTATGACATTGAAAATAGAATCATAATCAAAATTAAAATTTTATCTTTTTCCAAACAAAAAAATTCTTATTTTTACTCCAAAACTGTTTTTGAAAATAGAATCAAAACTAGAATGTGGATTATTTACGTTAACAAACATGATTTTCATCATTTTTTATTTTGAAAAACAGAATTAGAGAACTAAAATAGTTGTCATTTAGGCCCTTAGTATAGTATAACTTGTCCGTATGGATAGGCCAAGCATTATATCAGACATCAAGTCAAATCTATGATCATGATTAATATATTAACTTGTGCCAAAAAATTCCAAGTCATCTTACCCAAGAAAAATATTATATTACGTAGTATTTAAATCTAACCACTTAAGTAATCGTTGCCGATTATAGACGGTTGCTGACTATATATGATATACTTTTTTGGGTCATAAAAAATAAAGAGTAAATCAGAGATGGATGATTTTATTATACAGGTATATGGGCATTTTATTTAGAAAAAGTTAAACAGATATCGAAGCCCGATAATTGTCCGATTACCGTTGCATTTTTTGAATAGAGAGATGGATAGAGATATATCTCAATTTTGAATTGGAATCTCTACATTGCTACTTACTACCAAAATCCTTAGTGCGCAAAATAAGGTGTTTTGCTTTTTCCACGCCCTATTTAAATAAAACACGTTATTTTTATGTCAACTAACCAAATTACCTTCGTCACAAAATTGGTTCAATATAATGAAATTCATCTCATGTTGCCGCATCTCTCGATAAAATTTGGGTCATGCTAATTCCACACTCGAATTAGCTCCATACAAACCTTGAAAAGTTAGGTGACCAAGTTACCCTTGTGAATCTACAACCCCTTTCTTTATCACTTATGTTGGTAGTTAATTTATCCTATTTTAGGTCAGTATTTTGATATTGGGGATTATAAGTTCAAAAGTTAGTAAGTTATCCAAATAAAATTTGATAAGTTAGTCCAAAATTTAGTAATTTACAAACTACAGAAGTAATTGGTAATTTCAATAAAAGCGGGGTAACTTACCAATTAGTTATTTGGAAAAACAAAAGCTCATAAAAAATACCAAATGTCATATTGTTTTTGTAGTAACTTTTCGACATTTACTAGTACTTATTATTGAACTTTACTCGCATGGATAGAAAATTCACACGCACACACATTTTTTGCCGCGAAACAATATAATGCTGCACATAGTTTCATTTATAGAATATAGTAAAAAAGAAATTGGTAATATTAAAACAACAATAGGTGAATAATTATTAAATTCAACCTAACAGACAAAACCATAATTTTGGGGATTGTTCACGGTCCTTACCAAAACCCTAGAAACTGCAAAAGGGCTTTACTAATATAGCAGTCTTTATGTGACTTTAAGAGTAATTACATGTCATGGGTAACAAATTATTGAAGAAACAGACAATACAATAACTTCTAATCTTTTTTTTTTTTTTGTTTTGTGGCCGCCCTTAATTTCATAATAAATTAAGAACTGTCTCATCATCATTTCTTAATTATTAAATTATGATAAATAAACTAAACAACAAGGTGTTGACAACTCCTAGTGACGGTGAGGGAAAGTACACTGTACTATGAAGTACATCTTATACTCCAAAAGGTTTGTACATGTACTGCCTAGTTTTCTAGTTGGTGATTAAAACGCAACGAAGTCTAGATCTCCTCCACTCTCTTCTTTCTCCTGCTTTTTTCCCAACACGTTATGCTTCTCAATAACCTGCGCCTCTCACTTACATGAGGCCTCGGGTTGACACATGTCAATCAGCGAAACTTCATGTTTTGGCGTCGGGGGGTAAGCATTTTGTTTTATTTTCCACATGTTCAAATTTTTTTTTTTTTGCGAATCTCGCTTATTCTTGTCGTATGATGTGCCCAATACCTTCCTAACAATTGCACACGCATAGAACTCACAGCAATTGATATAACTTGCTCATTGCCTACATAGACAAGCAATTATTGTATGTACCGGATTGTGCACTGGGGTTTCTCACTCGATATGCTGCGCAAGTCTTGCATAGAGTCCGCATAATATGAATTGTGGTTGAAATATGAGCCTGAAGCGCCCCATTTCGTAGAAAGTGCCCAACTTGGTTCTGGCGCTGATAGACACATGGGACAAGTGAAATCAAGCTTCTTTTCGCTTGTGAACCACCTTTTCCGAACTCTAATCTTGTGCAGCAGCAATAGAACTCTAGCCTTATGAGTTTATAGTTAATATATCGGTTAAATACATTTCCACTTATTCGTTTTATAGTTTACTATCAAATTGCAGTTCAGGCACAATGCTAAAAACACCATAAACTCCACGATGCCAATCCACTATTTCATGTTATCAAACTTCCTTTTGTCTCTCTTCTAGGGCATGCACAACCAAATCTCCTTTTCTTACTCGTCTACTTTGTAATTAATATTTTAATACAGCAATCATGCATAATCTCGAGATTAATAATCGTACTGCCCTTAGCATATTCCCTTTATTCATTTTTTCTCCCCCGAGCTCCATTGAAGTTGTTTTTCACGTGCGAACCTTCATGCCCGACAAGAAATCATTTACTCAACTCTAGGCGTCCGAAATTAATAATTGAACAAACAGATGCACCACGTGTTTTTTTATACCACGCGCATATATCATAAAGTAAAGGTTGATGCTGAACGTTTTGCCATGATTTGTGGACTAAATGATTTGAACCCGAGGAAAAGGTGGCCCATGACCACCTGGTGTCGACGAGATCCGGTCTTCTAGGATCCGGTTCTTACACTGGTATGATCCCATTCATGTCGTCTAGTTTTACACGAACCCTAAAACGTGCTCATAAAGCAAACATTATTATTACATGAAACACAACATTCGGCCTACAGGATATTATAACAAATTGAAGAACAAGGTCACTTCCATGCAGGCAACGAGTTAATTTGGTCCCCGATTACAGGGACCGACAGGTTGGCCACGTTACGCTTGTCTTCTATTTTGCCCCCACATGACCTTATGCATGATAATAACGACACGAAGACAAAAACAAAGTGAGTGGGGAAGATTGAAAATGAGCTCACGTTGTCGTATTGATCAACCTTGACCTAGTGGAATTATCTTGCGTAATCGATACGACAACGTAACACAAATATTCGCGAGGAATCATATGCTTACAACCTAATTTGAGTTTCACATTTTGTGAGGCGCATGGCTCTTGATTACGATACCAACATCTCTAATTTTGTGAGTAATCTCTCTCAACTTGGATGCCATGAGGTGGGCCTTGAAAAATTATCGAAAAAATCCTAAATCTATTGCAATTATGTTAATTTAATCATAAACTTTTTTTGTGCTAATCCAATCCCATACCTTTTACATTTTATGTCAATTTTGACTAGAAATCATTGATAAGAAAAAAAAAACAACGGCATGGTCGGCACTAATGTGCATATTATTTAATAATAATTTATTTTTTATATATATTTTTGCTTTTTTCTTTTGCCTTTTTCTTCCCATGCGCTTAGGGCAAAGATGCCCTCGCCAGCTAGGGCCGAGGGTGTGCAACCCCTCTCTTAGATCCGGCAGGGCCTTGATGCCCTTGCCTAATTTAGCTAGGCAAGGGCAATGATGCGACCCTAGTTGACCCTAAGTGTAGGGGAAGAAAAAAAGTAAAGAAAAAAAATAGAAAATTTGTTGAAGTATGAATTTAAAATGTCCACGTCAATGAGTTCCCTTAGTCATACGGCACTTTTGAAATTTTCGTACCGCGATGGCTTACTAAAAGGCACTCCATGTTTTTTTTCTCATTTTTTGCTATGGAACATTGTCGGGTTTTCGAGGAAAATATGAAGTTCCGACCATGGGGCTTGTGGTCCAAGAAACATGTTTCATGGTTTCTCGTCCGCTTAAGGAGTGACTAGGTAAGGGGGATGTGGCCCTTGTCGACCCTATGTGCAGAAAAAAAGCAAAGACAAGAAAATAAAAATAGAAAAAAATTATGAAAAAATTAGAAAATTTATTGAAATATGATTTTAAAATGTCCCCGTAAATGAACTCAGACTTTTGCTTTGAAGCATTGTCTGTTTCTGAAGAAAATATGAAGTTCCTATTATGGAGGCTGTGGTCCGTGAAACGTGTTTCGCGATTTCATAAAGAGTGGGATAGGGATAGGGATAAGGATGGGGCTAGGGATCTCATCCGGTTGAGGAGGGGAGATCGTGGGAATAGCATCAATTTAAGGAAAGTGTCTACACGCCTCAGATCGTATGCGTTCGGTTTTGCTCTTTGGCACGCTTTTCAATAATTCACCGACGGACGTTACGTGTAGAAGTTCACTAGCATCTAAGAAAACCAGAAAATACAAAATATTTAGGTTTTGTTTATTTCGTAAAAAAATATGATGTTTCTGAAAAATATATTTCGTAAAAATTATTTTTTTAGTAAAATGATAATATTTTTCAGTCTTTTGTTGAAACCTGAAAATGAAGTAAAAAAAAAAATTCACCGTTTGATATGGCAAATTGAATTTAACTTTCCTCCGTGCACCGCCTATGATATTTTAATATTATATTATTTTATTTTCGTTTAAAAATATAAAATTTTTATTATTTTTTTATTGTTCTCTCTTTTTTTTATATACTGTTTTTGTCTTTCCCTTCCTCTTCGGCCGGTTTGCCGTGGCCAGGGACTGGCCAAAGAAGAATGAAAAAGAGAAAGAAAGAAAAAAGAAAATAAATTAAAAATCTAATTTTTTTATTTAGAAAAAAAACGGAGCCTTTACTTGATGATTTATTTGGATGGGCTGTCGATGTGGTGCAATCGGAAGTTTATAAAAATTTCTACGGGTGAGGCGAAGGGGCCATGATAACCGGTCTCTAAGAACCATTGACTTTTGGATTAGTTAACGTGAGGCAAAATGTAACTTTTAATTTTTCTCTGTCAAAACTTAGAATTTCATCAAAATCTCAAAAAATCATTAAAGAAAATGTAAGTGAATTTACGTGTCAAATATATATTGTGTGAGAGTTTTAGATATCTTATGGATAAGAAAAGTCAAAATATGTCATTCGCAAGATTTAGATTAAGCAAAAAGCAAAGAGTAAGCGCTAGAGAATTTCCAATTGATAGAGGGGCATCAGGAGATTTCCAACTAGGAACTGGTGATCACTTATTCGAATCGCACTCGCATATAAACTACTAAGGATTAGGGTCCTTGCACAGGTCAATATATTTGAAAGTAATTGGTTTATGAAACCTGCAGGATGTTCCATGAATCTTTGACTAGCGATTTTCATGTCCACATCTTCTGATTATAGACAAAAGAAAAAATGGTAATAGACAAAAAAAAAAATCTAGACATGATATTTAAGGTTTGCGGATGTGGCATCTCAAGGTTCATTTTTTAATCATTAATCACGCAAATTTCGTTTCCTTTCATGTTTATTAGTCATTCGGCCATCCAAAGTAACTCTTGCTACAATAAGCAATTTTTGAGAATCAATCAGCATTTATCCTGTCATGGCTTGAGAATTCACATTTCGGAAACAGTTTGTGCCCGAGCATTTTATCACGCGTTACAAAAGTATACGGCAGGACTTTCCTATAGACAATATTTTCCTCTGTGCGTGGGGAAAATAGGAAATCAAAGTCTCTTCCGGAAAGCATCATAGCAGCATCTCAACATCCCTGTATTTAAGTTAAAGTTGGACCACTTCGAAGCCTTCTATAAGATGAGGCTCACAACGGCCTTTCTTTCCAAAAAAAAAAAAAAAGGGGCCCCACTTCACACCTTATAATCACTAGAAAAAAAAAACATCTTTAACGTATGCAAAGAAACGTTAAACGCCAGTACACCCAATAATTTGGACCACACTGTAGAAGATCCACGGGCCGTCGAGGGATTCCATTTCATACTTGTGAAAGAAGGTTGACCACATGCATCTCGTCCGATCCTGTGGATCCTAACTATCATAAAAGGAAAAAGCTGGGCTGGCCGCATGGTCACTCTGCCAAGAGTCACGGTGCAATCTTGGCCTAAAAATTTTCCTCGGAAACCCCCCAAAAAAAAAATTCCAATCAGCGGAAAGTTTTGCCAAAGTAAGTTAAAAGGGGGCTAAAATAAATACAAGATTAATAATGACCACATATTCATTTGCTTTAATTCTTGTACCACAAACTATTTTTCCTTTAATCCCACTGGTGAGATTTCTCATATGTGAATGTAAAAAAAAAAAAACTAAGAAAACTGTGAAGTTTTCTATAGAAGAGAGTGCAAAGAAGAAATGGGAAATACGATGTAGTGTATTGCTTTCTCAATTGCAAATTGTATGGATATAATCCTATTTATAATACAAAAGTTTAGCAAATTAAAGAAAGAATACATGAAAAGGAAAAGAGTGATTTCCTAATACACAATACTCTAATACTTAAAATAAAAACATTCACATAGAAGGTGAATCAATTAAAACAAGCGATATATCAATTTGGAGATGATTTGATTGGACGACCAAATCGTGGAGAAATTGTAGCAGTTCCGAAATCAATGCCGTTGGGATTTCTTTCCTTTGACAAAAACAACCCATGACAAAACAAAAATTATGATTAGACCTATTCATCACCACCAATTGAGAGACCATGACTGCGAGCTCAAATTCGAGTGGCCCTGGCAACCTTTAGCTTCGCAGTGAGAAAAGAGTTAGCGAACAAGACCAACGCAGGTGATTATGGCTTCCACAAACTTAAACTCGTGCATTCATGGCTGCAAGCAAGCTTAGAGCTTGAGCTTGTGGCTTTCGCGGTTGTGACGGACGATTATTCTTTTGTAGTGTCTGGTGCAGTGCTTATTTGGCAGCACATTATAATGTGGATCGAATCATAGTATGACACCCGTATTCTAATTCTTTTGTTAGCAATTATGCAATTCATATCAATAAAAAACCACCCACAAAATATAAAGTATAACAAAAGGGGTAACGTAGGGCACTTTCTATCATAAAGAACACAGAAGGATGGTTTTGATTTTCGGCCAAAAATATATGCGCCACCGGTTATATTATTCCTTTAATAAAATAAAAAGACCAACTCTTTATTGCACACTTTCTTGCATCCAGTTGCCCATTTCTCCTAAGTTGAAACTTGTGGTCAATAGGCCACGTTTGGAAATTCATTGTAACAGTACCATCCTCTCAGCAGGACCCATTATAAAACGGGGTAGATGGATGTGCAACTTGCAAAACAAATCGTACAACACACCCCCAAACGTACTTATTTTGTCGAATCATGCAGTCAACTGCTCGAACATAATTTTTCTAGGGGCTATTGTAATAAGACTCTGATCTGGATCCACTCTGTTTACATTATCTAGAGAAAGATCAGTAGAGCGATTTCGTACACGCTTCTGTTTCGCGAAGGATCAGGAACAAGCTTCGTCTACGGTGTATGTCTCCACAGAAGTATTGGTGGAAGTAGCCATGACTGACCACAAGCCATTATTTCCACCGTTTGGAACATAAACTATATTTGCTTTTACATTCCAGAAAGAAGGAGACTGCAAGTATAAAGTGAGGAGAAAATTGAAGATGGTTTTTCTAGATTTCCCTCCGATATTTTCTATTGGTGGGAGAATGGCAATTTTTGTGCTGTGTTTTCACTTCCATAATCTACAACATTTTATTGTGACATTTTGAATTAACTCACTGAGGCATTATCCGCTTTGACTCGTCCTATGACGGGCCTGATGGTTTTTTCGTTTAGTATATAGGTGGGCACCTTCCTCAAAGATAATTCACTTTAGGAGTGTTCTCACTTGAGCACGCTTGTCATTGGAATTTCAAAGTTAAGTATTGATGTTATGTCAAAAAATACATTCAGGAGTTAATTCCAATTTTCATATTTATATATATGTGCACGCTTGCGCATTTCAGAATCGCTTTCCTCGTATTCGATGTATAATTTGGTTCATTCTTATCCGCTTTGCTATCCTAAAAGCCTGTTAGGAGCCACTCCTTGTCCCGGCCCTCTAGTTCCAGCGAACACTCTCCACCCTCGTCCGACTAGGTCATTACACGGGCCAAGACAAAACGAAAAGAAGGTATTTATATAGTTTAACATATGGTCAAGACAAAAGAATATCTGGAAAGGGAGTCATACATTTTATGGAATGATTCGATTTTTAGAACTTTTCTTTAGTCATGTTACAAGAAAGTTTCCCTTTTTTATTGCTGAAATCGAAACGGATGTTCAGGAAAGGGCCAAGGGCGAATGGGAGACGTGGATCATATACATTTTGTGGCCATTGGCGACCGACGAAAGTCGACAGGCAGATAGAAACCAGTAGCTAGCAGATCAATAAATGGACGGTGGATGGTGAATAGCGGCTAGCGGATGTTGATCAGTGGCAAGGATTCAAGAGAGAGGGAGACCGCATGCAAGAGAGGGGTAAGCAATAAGAGTTTTTTTTTTGTTTCTATTTTAGAAATAAAAATTGGTAGAAAATTACTACTTCTTATTTTTGCTCCAAATCTATTTTCGGATAAAAAATTTATCACAAAAACAAAGAAATGAAATTACGTTAGCAATTGGAATTCAATTCTAAACGTATTCTTTGAAACAGTAAAATAGAAAAACATGAAAATAAAATTATTGTCATGCACGCCTGGTGGCTCTATTTACCCCAGTGTCATGGGACTGGTCGACTGTATCCAAGAAGAAGAAAATGGGAGGTGGTTGTAAAACTTCTTTTACGAGCAATCCTCCACGAAAACGCTGACGCCTAATGTCTTGCAGCTGTAGAAGAGAGCGTAAAGAAATGATTTTGTTTTTTTTTTGTTAGATTCTCTCTCTTTCTTGCCGGTATGTCTAAGTAAAAGCAAGAGAAGTTTGTCAGCTCGTTCGTCTGCGGTGCTCTTCAGCCGATCTTCTTCTTCGTGGAAACACGAGAAAAATTAGCACGAGCCTTTGAAAGACGAATGCTGCCCCTCTCTCTCTCTCTCTCTCTCTCTCTCTCTCTCTCTCTCTCTCTCTCTGTTTTTTTTTTAATTAAAAAAATTATTTGCTGTAATGTCAGAGGACACGTGGTTTCGGTGGGCAATACGCGACGTCGTTTTCACGTGGGGGCAGACACAGCGCGTCTTGACGGAGACCACCAATCACTGACAGAAGTTTCCTATAAGAAGCCCCCCTTCAATGGAAGGTGAAGGTCATACAAGAAGAAACAGACT
This sequence comes from Psidium guajava, assembly GCA_016432845.1. NCBI lineage: Eukaryota > Viridiplantae > Streptophyta > Magnoliopsida > Myrtales > Myrtaceae > Psidium > Psidium guajava. The sequence goes on from CM028230.1 coordinate 25,334,930, forward strand.
GATCATAACACAAGTTTAGAGAGAGAGAGAGAGAGAGAGGATGGGCAGATTTCTACGGTTTGGGTTCACTCTAACCTTGCTCTTTTGCATGGCTCATGGCGAAGTCCACTACTATGATTACTTGGTGAGTAGGAATATCTCCTTCTTGAGCTCTTTAAGTGTGTCTTGTTTGGGCCTTGCAGACCATTTTGAGACCATAGTTCATACATGATATCCTGTTAGTGTATTCAGCACAATATTCTTCATCTTTCGACAATGATCTTCACGTCTAAATCTTCAGCTAACTAATGCTTGAGGCCAAGTATTGCAGCATTCATACACCAAACTACGTTCAAATATCTACAGTTGCATAATTTATTTACTTACTCTTTTGGGATGTGGTTTCCAGCCCCATTTGGAGTCTTTTATTCACAAAGAAAGTCCGGGTGCAGGCCCTTGAATAAATTAAGGTTACCTGTAGATGATGCTGTACCAAAAGGATTCTTCATCAATTTAATAAAAGATATTGTATTATGGGTATGAAGGTCAATGGTCCAAGAGTCATAGGATGATCTTTGTTGCAGGTGAAGGAGACACCTATTGAGATGTTGTGTGAGACGAATCGGACCGTATTGACAGTGAATGGTTTGTTTCCGGGGCCAGAGATCCGTGCTCACAAGGGCGACACTATCTATGTTAATGTCACCAACATAGGACCTTATGGAGTCACCATTCACTGGTAAAACGAAAAAAAAAAAAAAAGAAAGAAGAAAAACAACACCACCTCCATTCTGACCCCCCCTCCCTCCCTCCCTTCTAATATTGTATACACATGCAGGCATGGAGTGAGACAAATAAGGTATCCCTGGTCTGACGGTCCAGAATATGTTACGCAGTGCCCAATCCCTACAAACTCAAGCTTCCTTCAGAAAATCATACTCACCGAAGAAGAAGGCACAGTATGGTGGCACGCCCATAGCGACTGGACACGTGCCACTGTACACGGCCCTATAATCATTTTGCCCATCAATGGCACCAGTTATCCTTACAAGTTTGACGTGGAACACACCATTGTGATCGGTATTCTACTTTCATCTAACTTAAAGGATAGAAATAAAAATGGACAGAAATAATTCGACCAAAAAAAAAAGGACCGAAAGAAGTTTTCACTCATAAACGGTCAAATAACAATTGGTGTTTGGTTTTCTTACCAAAATTCTAATTTGCATGATGCAGCTGAATGGTATGCGAGAGATACGAAGGACATAATCGACGAGGCTCTTGCTTCTGGAGGCGATCCAGACTTGTCCGTGGCCTATACCATCAATGGTCAACCAGGAGACAGTTACCCATGCTCTAATGGTACGAATTCTATTATATAGGTGTGCGTGTGTTATGTGCTATTAGTATTTATAAGAAAGGCCTTATTCAAAGGTAATGAAATAAGACCTTTTAACTCTATATTAGTGAAATGTGATCTTATGAAATTATTATTCGCTCGAACTTATTAATGATGATTGATATATAGTATGAATGCTTTCAACATCTTCGTCGATCCTATTTAATATAGTGTTTCTCTTTTTCTTTCATAGGTTCAGCTTACAATATAACAGTTGTGCATGGAAAAACGTATCTCCTCCGAATCATCCATTCTGGGATGAACGAAGAGATGTTCTTCGGCATAGCCGAGCATAACATCACTGTGGTCGGAATGGATGGAGCTTATTTGAAGCCCCTCAATACTAATTACCTCATGATAACTCCTGGCCAAACGATGGACGTTTTGGTCACCGCGAACCAAACCCCGGGTCGCTACTACATGGTATTTAGTCCATTCGTCGACACCAATGCCCCATCCAACGATAACGTCACACGAGGGATATTCCAATACAATGGTACTTATAACCACTCAGAGACTCCTGTGTTACCTGAGCTTCCCGGTTTTACCAACAAGAGCGATGCCGGAAACTTCACTATTCAGCTGAGGAGTTTGAACAGCGAAGAACATCCGTCCACGGTCCCGACCAACATCACTAGGAACATTACGATCACAGTGTCCGTGAATCAGCAGCCATGTCCTGCTAATCAAACATGTACTGGTCCAGATGGAGAAATGCATTCGGCAAGCTTGAACAACATAAGTTTTTTGGCTCCATCGATTAGCATTCTCCAAGCATACTACAAGTACGTAAATCACTTGAGCTACAAATCTTTATCCTATTTGTTCAGATTGAATATCTTTCTCAAATCGATAGAGTTGATTCGGGTTTAAATATTATCCAAATCAAACCAATTTAACCAGTTAAAACCTTAATTGTCTTAAAGCGGAGGTGTAATTCGACATCTACATGTCTCTTCAACAATGTGTTTTTGGTGTGTGCAGCAATCTACAAGGAGTCTACAACGAAACTTTTCCAAATAATCCTCCTTTCGTGTTTGACTACACCGGGAATGTTTCGGCCTTAGGGGAAGCTGCCAATGTGAGTACCGAAGTTTTGATGATTAACTATAACGAGGAGGTTGAAATAAGGTTCCAAGGGACTAATTTAGGAGCAGCGGAGAATCACCCCATGCATTTACATGGCTATAGCTTTTATGTGGTCGGAATGGGCGATGGAAACTTTAGTGACGCCTATGTATCAGACTACAATACGGTGGATCCGCCTTATGTAAACACCGTTGGACTCCCCAAAAATGGGTGGACAGCAATCAGATTCAAAGCCGATAATCCAGGTACTATGATTTATTATCACGTGTCTACCATTTCGGCATTAGTTTTGCATGAATATGATCTTGTATTTGAATGCATAGTTGACAGACTAGTCTTTTTCGGGTGCTGGTAGGGGTGTGGTTCATGCACTGTCACTTAGAACGCCATTCGAGCTGGGGAATGGACACAGTCCTCATTGTTGCAGATGGGAAGGAAAAAAATCAGACAGTCTTTCCGCCACCCAAAGACATGCCTCCTTGTTTTGTATCTTGATCAGGATGTTGTGTCTCGGTTACTGGTGTGGACTATAAAGGAAGGGACACTGTACGTGCCAGTTCTAGTCACTTATATGGAGATAAGCCACCACAAATTCCCAGCCAGGAGAAAGTTATCATAGAAGCTATAGTAGATGTTGGTGCAAGGTTAAGGGCCCAGAGTTCTAAGTTTAGTATGAGTTTGTTTGATGGTAATGGTCAACCCATTCCTCTTACCCAAATTTTAATTAGATGCACTTTTTACCGGGAAGAATATGTTTTATGGTGTAAAAATAATAGCTGCCATATATTAAATAAAAAAGTGTGTTCTATGAAGAAGTTTATTGCCCATGTTTTGGTTACACCTTCTCTGCTTGCCAAAGTTAAAAGAAATCAATAATTAAAGAAGTCGGAGAATATCTTGGATGGTCACACTAATGCCCCATCCAATGAAAACGTCGCCAGAGGGATATTCCAAACAAAGGTAGACAGAACCCCTAGGAGAATCCCAAGTTACCCAAGCTTCTGGGTTTTACCATCAAGGGTGACGCTGGAAACTTCACTATTCAGCTGAGTTTGAATAGCAAAGAACATCCATCCAAGGTTCCGACCAAAATAACTAGGAGCATTATGATTGCGGTGTCCCTGAATCAGTAGCCATGTCCTTCTAATCAAACATGCATCGGTCCACAGGGCGACATGCATTCCACAAGCTTGAACAACATAAGTTTTTTGGCTCTGTCGATTGGCATTCTCCAATCGTACTACAAGAACATAAATTGCAAGACTTTCCAATATTTATACTGTTTGTCAGAATTGAATATTTCCCTCAAACCAATACGATTGATCCGCGTTGAAATATTCTCCAAATCGAACCCAATTTAACCGGTTAAAACCTTCAATGTCTTTAAGGCAAGGCATAAATCAACATCTACATGTCTCTATAACATTATGTTTGCGGGGTGTGCAGTAACATATATTTAGTCTACAACAAAACATTTCCAGATGAAACACCTTCTTTGTTTGACTTCACTGAAAACGTCTCGGCCTTAGGGGAAGCCGCCCATGTGTTTGTAGTATTGATAAATCACACCCAATAAAGTCAAGTGCACAATTAAAGATCGTAGTATTGATAAATCACATCATAAAATTTGAACAAAGCCCTAAGGGCTTAGAGAATGTAGTTCAAGTTTAATTTCAAAAGTGTTTGTGAGTTTCCTAAAAAAAACAAAATCTATGAAATCTAGGGAATCTAGATCAAAATTTATGAATAAAAAAAAGGTCAAACTAACCTAATCTAAGCTTCTTCTATTTTTAGGGATTTTCTGAAATTTTTCTGATTTTTTAAAAATTTTAGAATTTTTTATTTTTTATTATCTTTTTTTAAAATGAAACCTTATTCTATTTTAGGTCGAGGGAAAAGTGACAAGAGATTTGAAAGAGAAAAGTAAGAAATGTGGTACTTCATTTCGTTTTGTAATTCTTACAAGTAATTTTTTTTTCAGAACCAACTTTTATTTTGTTCTTATTTTAGTTCCAAAAATGTTCTCAGGAACAAAATCAAAAACAAAATCATTTACGTTGCCAAACAGAATTCTAATCTTTTTTTGTTCCATGAAATACAATCACAAAACTAGAATGGTTACCATACGTAGCCTAAGTTTCTTGAAGAAATCACCACCTATCTCTCGTCTCTAGATCATTCTTGATTAGTCTTATCTATTCATGTTTTGGATGTCTAGTTAATGTAACTATTCTCCCAAGATTCCATCTCCTTGGAATGCTAGGTTATCATTTATGAATCAAACCATGAGTAATGTATTATGCATATATATATATATATGTAAGTCTTGTAATAATTGAATATTGTAATAAGAAATAAAATAGCACATTCATCTCCTTCTTTGAGTGTTCTCCTTGTGCTTAGAGTTACCAACAATCAAACCTTATTGACGCTTTTGAAACCTAGCTGATGCTTACGAAGTTCAATATTTGATATCAGAGCCTAAGTTTTCTGGGACCATTATTTGTGAGCAAGCAGTGAAGGACTGGGGAATGCCAAAATTCTGCCATTACACAGTTAGGGACTTGTTGACACCTAAATTTTGACTTTTTAAAATTCATTCACTTAAGTACATAAAAAAATGAGAATTTGTTCTCACCAAAAATTAATTTTTTCATGCATTGCATATTTAATTTTTTGTCGGTCATGCATTTTATTATGGCTAACGACGGAGGATTTGAGCTTAAATTGACAAATGATTGGATTGAGCATGAGGGAGGTGTGCCGAAAGGCTTATGAAGTTTTGAACTTAAAAGAAATTTTGCTTCAGGGACTGAATTGCAAATACATAAAACTTCAGGGACTGAATTGCAAATACATAAAACTTCAGGGGCTGAATTGCAAATACATAAAATTTTAGGGATAGTGGATAAATTAGAAAGGAAGATGGAGAAGGGGAGATATAGAAGGGAAGATGGAGAAATTAGAAAGGAAGATGGAGAAGGGAAGATATAGAAGGGAAGATGGAGAAATTAGAAGGAAAGATGGAGAATGGAAGATGGTAGAATTAGAAGGGAAGATGAAGAATTAGAATGGGCGATGGAAAGATTAGAATGAAAGATGGTGAATTAGAAGGGAAGATGGAGATAAAGAATGGAGGATGGTGGAATTAGAAGGGAAGATGAAGTTAGTGGAAAAATTAGAATGATAGATGAAGATAGAGAAATGAGGATGGGGGAGTAGGCTATAAAAGGAGGAAGAATGAGAGATTTGAAGGGGGGACTTTTGGAGAGATTAGAGAGAAATTAGGAAGACTTTGGAGATTGAAGAAAACTTGAGGAGATATTTTGGGAGAGAAGAAAATTTAGAGAGAAAAAGAAAACAAAAAAAAGGAGAGAATTCTTTTAGAAGAGAGAATTGAGAGGAACGAGAGTTCGAAGCTCGGAGTTACCATCTTCATCGACCAATACAATCCGCGAGTCCATCCCCGTCGTTCGAGCCGCGATCCGCAATCTTGATCCACGAGGAAATTCGAGGTTCGAGTTCGATAATCAAATCCGTCAAGTCAGGTAACGATTCTAATCATTTAGAATATTCGAAATTGTGTTGCCTAAATGGATTGATTTGAATTTCGATTATACCTTGTTGGACATATTGCATTTCTTTGGAATAAATTGCATATCCAATTTTTGAGATTTTTATTGCACGTTGTAATATTTTCTTTAAAAAAATATAAAAAGGGGTTTGCTTTTGTTGCACATTTTCACATCATGTAGATAATTGCACGCGTAATTTATCTTGTAAATATTTAGATTAAACCGCATGCATTGCATATAATTTAGTTCCTTACCTTATCATAAAAAGAAAATAAAAAAATTTGCACCTTTGAATCTCAAGTGAAAATTCATCAAAATTGCCAAGTTGAACATTTTCATGAAATTGGTACCGAAAGGGCGCTAGTAGAAATATTAGTGTAACCAAGTCCCCAAACTCATTAATCTCTGGTTCGTAGGAATAAAGTATTTCTCCCGATACTTTATTTAGGTGTCTAATCAACCTACCCAAAATGATTAGTGGCGACTCTAAGATAAATCCTTCTTTTGATGAAATTGAACCTAAGTCACGATTTGGTAGAACTTGGGAGAGTTCGAGTTAGGCTAGTTAATTCAATTTAATTAACTTGGTAATCCATTAACTTTAAAAATTGGGAAACTGACTTTTTTAGGTCGCGATAGTTTGGCGACTCCACTGGGGAATAACTTGAATTTTTTGAAATTTAAGGAGGACTTAGGCCAGAAAAATTTCATGAAAATTCACTTGGTTTGGCAATTGGTTGAATTTTAATCCTTATGTGTTAAATGGTTTTGTAGAACGGGAGTTATAAGGGGTGGAGTGTTTGGCTAACCCTTTATTTTGCAGGTTTGGTGTGTGAAACTTGTCATTTAATTTTTGAATTATTGAGGCGGTGTTTGCATTTAATTGTTGTGCATGATTAATCGCTTTAGCACTACATCACACACATCCCGTGGTCGGACTTGGGCCACTAGTTTTAGGATGGTATTGTGATTTGGTTCTAGCGTTCGCCGTGAGATCACGTCGAAAGTTAGTCCAGATTCAATCCCGAACTTCTTTTTAAAAATGAGTTTCAAAAGTTATGCCTCAGGCTTGGTAAGATTACCAAAGCGGTGGTTTTAATTTTTGACTCGAGTAGCCGAAGTGGAAAGGCCCAGCTAATCTTGGTTACGTCGCGGGATAGCGACTAATCTTGATTATGTGCACGAGATTGTCACCTTATCGTAAGTCTTTCGCTTCAATTTGTGAGCCTTTAGGATAGTTAGAATAAGGTTAACCCACGAGTCATGTGCATGTCCATGTGATTGTTTATTTTCCTATCCCACGGTAAAGTACGCTTCTGAACTTCATATTATCTTATGTTATTGTTTGGGTCGGTCCATGACACTTAGGATTGTGGCGCGTGATTTATAGACAATGGGACACATTGATATCCGTTTCGTGTACATTCTAAAGGCCGAGTTGAAGCAGATGTGGAGGCACTTGAGAATTGATGCACAGACCTATGCCCTTAGTCGTATGGGTCACTGTTGACACTTTATTTTTGGCCAATTTTATTTTCAAAAAATTTTAGAAAATCCATAAAAATTCATAAAATTGCAAAATCAGCTTTGAGGACCTCAGCATAGCCTAGGGAACCAATTTTTAACAAAAAATAATTTTCCTTATTTTTTGTATTTTTCCGCATTTTATTTTCTAAAATTCATAAAAAATAAATAAAAAGTGAGGAAATTGAAAAATCAGCTTTGGGGACCTCAGCATAGCCTAGGGAACCAATTTTGAACAAAAAATAGTTTTCCTTATTTTTTGTATTTTTCTGCATTTTATTTTCAAAAAATTCATAAACAATAAATAAAAAGTGAGAAAATTGAAAAATCAGCTTTGGGGACCTCATACTAGCCTAGGGAACCAATTTTGAACAAAAAATAATTTTCCTTATTTTTGCATTTTTAATATTTTCAGAAATTAGGAAAATAATAGAAAATTAATAAAAAATATCATTTGAAGCCAGACAATTACCAAAAAATACTAAATATTTTTAATTTAACTTTCTATTCATTTTTGATGAATAAATTGTGAAAAATAAAGCCTGAAATCTAGGGTTTCTTTGTTAATTTTATTTTTTAGATTATTTAAATAATTCTAGAAATTCCATTTTAGCTTTTTAATTTTCCATTTTTACATTTTTAGAGTCGTGTCATCCTCCTCTATTTTTCAAAATTAAAATTGAGTCCAAAGGCCCTCAAAATTGCCCAATTTCGGTAAAAGGACCAAAGTGCAATTTCTGATTTTTCAATTTAGTCCCTAAAATCACTAAAAATGAAATTAAAAATTTTCTAGGGACTAAATTGAAAATAGGGCGACGTCACCCCCTATATTTTGACCTTCTGAATCCAATGGTAGCAACGATTTTTGCAAAAAAGGACCCTAAGACTTTGGATTTTGCAAAATGGGTCCTCGGGTCAAATTGAAAATTTGGGGTTTTTGTACAAATAATGAAAATTTTCAGCCGAAAATACCATTTTCAAGTAAATTCAATGCCCCTAAGTCCAATTCTGGTGTCAATTTTGGAAAAAAGTGGAAAATTTGGGCTCAATTTGAAGAAAATAGTTACTCAGGTTAGTCGGGTCGGATCGGATCCGACCTGACCCGACCCGACCCATCCATCGTCATCTTCCTCAGAAACCCTGCGCGTGCCATGATTTGAAACCGGGAGAAATCTGTTGAAAAAACAAGGCGATTCGCCAAGATTTTCGGCACGGATCAAAAGGAAAATCTTCAATCTGTTGGTGGAATCTTGAGAGAGGGGTTGTAGGGGTTTCTGTTGGAAAATTGGCCAGGTATAAAGAAAAGAAGGAGGCTCTGTTTTGAAGAGGCCATTAGAGGGGAGTTGGCCGAGAGGAAAGAGGCTTGGCCAGGCCGTTTGCCAAGGAATCAAGCTCCAACGTCGACTACACGAGCTTCCTGAAACTCAAAGGAATCATTTGAACTAAACGGTAAGTCATTCTGATGTTATTGCAATGAACTTCCATGGATGCTCAACTGAAGGTCCATCAATGGCGGTTTCTTTATTTCGCCATCATTTTCTATGATTCTAGGCGCAAAATGACTCTACACCTGCGCTGATTCCATTCCTGCATTCTGTTTCGTTTTTCATTGCATGAACCCTCGTGTCGTCCTCCGAAACCCCTCGGCCTGCGTTGAGCTCGCGAGCTCGTTTCGTGCCGAATCAAGCCTAGTTGGACATCAGGTAAGTTTTCCCATGTTCCTACAATGCCGTTCGACGATTTTTTGTGAGCTGTTTTGTGTTAGAATAGGCTGAGATGGATTGTCGCCGGAGTAGTGCCCGGCCGGAGTTGAAATGGCAGTTTTATGTCGTTTTTCTTAATCCTAAACTCATGAATATGCGCGATAGAAAGGAGGAGGTTACATTTCAAGTGAAATTAAAGGATTTCGGCGATAATTTGACCATTTCTGGGGATCACCGGCGAACTTCCGGCGAAGTCGCAGGAGGCCGGAGAAGCTCCAGTTACCTCCTTCGGCGAGACGTTGACCGGCCAACGAAAGTTGACCAGGTCAACGTCCAGGTGGCACTGACGTGGCGCCACGTGGCGGTCACGTCAGCTTAAATGTTCAAATCAATTAGGTCAAATAAGGGAGGAGATCCAACGGTCGAGAACCAGCCACGTGTCTCAATCGTGAATTTTTTAAAAAAAAAAATCTTCATTCGAATTTTTAATTATTTTCAAAAATCTGAAATGATAGACGGTCAGATCTGAGTCATAAATTGATCCGGGCCATAGATTCGGTAAGAGGAGTGAATGGTTGGATATAGAGCCACGAGGCGAGTCTCTGGTCGTTCGATTAGAGATAGGTAGAAATAAACGAAAGTAGAATAAAAAAATGAAAACAATTCGAAAATTCAAAAATTGGCCCAAAACGTGGTCGTTTTTTTTAATTGGGTTTAAAATAGTGGGTCTTAGGCTTGGGTAGTGGGCCGGGTCCATTCGACCCGGTCCGTATAACAAATAATAAAAAATAAAAAAATAATAAATTAAAAGATAATAAAGAATATAGGAAATAGATAAAATAAAAAACATAATAGAAAATTATTAAAAATCAAAACTGTGTCGTTTAACATAGGGTTCAAGTCTGAGCCTTCGGGCCGGGTTCTCGGGCAGGCTGGGTCGACCCGACCCGGTCCGAAAAATTAAAAATAATAAAAAATAAACAATAAAAAATAATAATAAACAAATAAACAGTAAAAAAAATAAAATAATAATAAAATAAGAATAAAAATAATAAGAAATTCCAAAAATCAAAATGATAGATCTACGTCGTTTCGGCCCAAGAATAAAAAATATTAAATAAAAAATATGAAACGAAATTTTAAATAACCTAAAAAAGGGGAAAAATCATTAAAAAAAAAAAAAAAAATCTTGGAAAAGTAAAAAAAATTTGAAAAAAAAAATCATAGAAACCCTAAAAAAATTTAGAAAAATTGTTAGAAAATATAAAAAAAATGTTTTGAAAAGCTAGGAAAAATATTAGAAAAATAAAAAATAAAAATTCTATAAAATATAGAAAATATTCTAAAAAATAGGAAAAATCCCTAGAGAGTCTTAGAAAATCCTAAAAAAATAGGAAAAATATTAGAAAATAAAAATAATAATTCCAGAAAATGTAGAAAATATTCTATAAAATAGGAAAATCCTTAGAAAATTCTTAGAAATTCTAAAAAAATTCTAAAAAACTTATAGAAAATTTTAGAAAAATCAGAGGAATTCCTAAAAATCGTGAAAATTAGGGAAAAACCACATTCAGCTGGTTTAACCTATTTTCACGGCTTTGGCGTCCCGAGCCTTCTAAAATGACCATTCTGCCCTTCTGGTCAATCTGACCAAAACCATTCCAAATCACCCCGAATCATCCTGAAACCAAATTGATGAGTTTTTCCTAGAATTTTAAGACTCCCTTTTATTTGTATTGGTCGATTTCGACGTGATTTCTCTTTGACTTGATTCATTGGTTGCATATTTATTTTATGATTGTGATTGATAGGATAGATACTCCCATTTGTATGAATCCCTTAGATCCTTAGAGCCTACCTTATCCAACCCCGCCTGCATGAATTCCTTAGATTAGGAAATTACTCAACTTAGGTACCAAAAGGGCGTTGATAGCAATATTGACGTAATAAAGTCCCCGAATCTAGATCTCTGGTTTTCGTAGGATTGAGCGATCTCTCCCAATCGTTCGATAGGGTTTCCAGTCATACCCTCCAATAAATGATTGGTGGCGACTCCTATGGCATACACACTATGCACATGTCACCCGACCACACTAAGGTCGACATCGAATTTAAAATTTCCTGACGCGATTTGGTATGGGCCTGGGAGGCCCCAACTTAGCCCAAATATCCAATGGGCCTAGCAATCCATTAACTCCCTCGGGATCCCTGGAAAATCTCGGGAGGGTTGCAACAGTCACGTATTGCCACTTTTGGATATCGAATTACAGACTGGGGTCATGCAGGCGCTTGCACATTTCTGGTGCCCATATACTGCTACTTTCATTTTAGGTAAGTATGAGCTCACTCCGACTTTGGAAGAGTATAGCCTTGCCATTGGAAAACCTTTGAGCATTGATTTAATTCGCCCTTGTGTGGAAATGGATCCAATTTTCATTTTTGCTGAGTTTTTGAAAATTGGCGAAAATAAAATGAGGAAAATTTTAAAAGGAAATTGTCATATGTGCCCTTTCTCATTCCTCGTTGAACTTTTTTATGAGAGCAATTCATACTTGCAAAGCAGGATCTTTATTCTAGCTTTCTTCGGACTTGTGGTCTTTCCGCTCCAAAAGGATTTTATTAGTCCATCCATGGCTTGGATAGCTAGGCAAGTTTGCAGTGGAATGAACTTTACTAATGCTATCCTGGTCGAGACTTTTATATCTTTGACTCGTTTTAAGTAAAACAAGGAAAAAACATTTCACGCTCCGGTTGGACTTTTGCAAATGTGGTTTTTCTCTCATTATGTTAAGTTCGGCTCAAAAATGACCATTCCACGGGTAAGTCAAGAGGAAAACCCAATTGCAAAATTTCAAGAGTTGCAAAAAAATATTGCTAGATTGTCTTATTCTGAGTGGATTGATTTATTTAAAGATTCGAGTCCCAATGTTTTTCTATGGCAAGCTATATGGTTTCAAGTCTCTAAGGCTCGTTTGTACCATGGTGAGCGAGAGCCTATACTTCTTTTGGGTATTACCGGTATGACGCAGTATCATCCTCTCCGTGTGGTACGGCAATATGGAGTTTTACAGGATATTCCACCACCTTTGGGGCCAAACACTTTTCAAGTTAAATTCTTTGTAGGCGAGAATTATAGAACCGAGATCAAGCATCTTGACCAAACTTGGCTCAAGTCCAAGACTCGCTCACTATCATTACCCAAGGAGGAGCTCGAGGGAAAGGAAAAGTGTTATCATGCGAAGGCTCGGTATATTAAGTATCATTTGATACCAACTCACATGCTTCCGAAGTTCCCGTTGGTGATTGTGAAGCCCACCCGTCAAGCCGAGATCGAGACCTATGCAAAGAAGACGCAAAAGGCGAAAAGACAAATGAAGAGCTTAGCTAAGGAAAATGCACAACTTCGGAAAGAGTTGGAGGCCCATTTGTCTATAGATTGCGTCGCTACAAAGAAAACAAAAACAGCTTGATTTGCCATTGTTGTTCCATGTTGCATTTTCATGACTTTATGAGCTTTTCTTGTAATAAAGGTTACTGTTCAGATATGACTTTCTGGTATTACATAATTTTTATTGAACTTTATAGTTTTAATTGATCCATAGAGTCTTCACAGAAAACATTCACAAGACCCTAATTCATCACTCAAAAAAATTTCTGAATCAATTCAATGTATTTTCCATTTATTACTAAATTTAATGTGAAATAAAAACTGTCTGGATTCTGGAATTTTCTCGACTTCACTTTTGTTTCTCCATTTATCACTAGAAAACATGCTCTTTTGAGAAAAATTAAAATATGAAAGTTGCAGATTGGGCTTTTAATTAGTGAGCTGGAAATGTTTGGGCATCAATTCACATTTTTGATGACCCATTTATCCTCGAAGTAAAAACCGGACAGATCAGTTTTCTGGACAAAAATTTTACAAAGAAGTATTAAACTGTATTAATCCACAAAGAATTTTCCTGTGACCAAAACATGAAAGTTGTTAATCATCATCTTGGGTATCGGCTCCCAAATGTTCATACCATTTTGACCTTTGTACGAATTAATATGATATTTCTCGTAAAGGTCGACGAAACTGGAAGCTACCTGAATCAATCCTTTCGTTTTATCTTTGCCTCATTTTGGAGCTTAGAGAGTGTCATGGACCAACCCACTTTTTTCACACATTATACTTACCCCAATCATTAATTTTGTAGGTAATTCATCACAGATCTCTAGCACCCACATATTACCCGGTCAGTGACGAGAAAAATGGCCGACAAAGTTGAGATCAACACTATCGTTCACGAAGCACTGCAAGGAGCCTTGAAGGAGCACACGAACATGATGAATAACCATTTCGAGGGAATGCTGTCCCATGCGATGGAGAAGTTGACGGTCGATCTCCTAGGCCAGCTGCAACTGTCCAGCTCCGTCTTTCCAGCCAAGGCAATTCCTTCACCAGACAACGCTAGCAAAGGCACTGACCGTGCTCTCATATATGTTCCACCCTCGAAGATGTCATTATCACTGGTGCCAGCTCTGGCACATCGCTTGTTGCCCCCACACCCCAAGCTAGCCCTGTGGCTGGGGGAATAAGCAAAGAAGCCATGAAAGCCATTGCTCAAATGAAGCAGCAGATACGAGAGATGGAAGGGGCGCACAACATACCACAGATTGACCTATCTATCTTTTCAAAGGTCGATGTGCCAGAGAAGTTCAAGATACCCGATTTTGAGAAGTACGACGGCACTTCCAATCCAGTTTAACATGTCCAGATGTACCAAGCAAGAATGGGCAGGCCTGTGGCAAACGGCCCTCTGATGGTTCAGACTTTTCAGGCCAGTCTAAAGGATGCAGCCATGAGGTGGTACATTGACTACGAGATCTATCGCATGGATGATTGGGAAAAGATGGCCACTGCATTTGTCAAGCATTTTAATTTCAACCTGGACGTCCTGACCACTAGAGAGGACCTGGAACAGTCAGAGATGAAGAAGGGTGAGACAATCAAGCAATACGCCTCTAGATGGAGGAATATTGCATCCCAGCAAATACGCTCCCTCAAGCGATGCGATCACGTATTTTGGGAACTGGGGCAACATCGTTCAGCCACCTCATTGCAATGGGAGAGGAAATAGAGATCGGAATTAAGAAGGGATGGTACGGAGATGCTGGTACCAATGCAAAGCGGTTTGGAACGAAAAAGGACAAAGAACCAGCCCCATAGGTGAATTTTACCTACACGCAAAGGCCTCCGATTCAAGCGCCAAAAGTTCAACAGCAAGCCAACTTTGACACTCAAGGGCAAAGAGGATTCAGGCGCAATAATCGACAATTTTCCCTACTTCCCGGAACTCTTTCCCAGGTCTTGATTGTCCTACGTAAGAAAGAGCTGTTGACATCAGAACCGATGCGCTCGAACTATGCATCTTTTGCAAGGTACGACCCATCAAAGAAGTGTGATTACCACCGCGGTGAGCCCGGGCACGACACGGATGAATGCTTCGCTCTCAAGAACCGGATCGAGGACTTGCTCGAGTCCAAAGCATTCACATTCCAGGATAATCAACAACCCAATGTCCAAAATAATCCTTTGCCTGATCACTCGGGCAAGGTCAATGCTATTTTTAGTTCGGAAGCTGATCCAGTTGGCGGTTTCAAGGCGCGGATAGTTGACACCTTTGATGCTCTAGTTAGGGCAGGCTATTATCGTACCGGAGAGGTGGTATCTTTTGACCAACTGAAGAAAAAAGTCTTCACCCTGATCGACCAAGGGATGATCATATGTACTAGCCAAGATGGGTTAGTGGCAACCACGTCACAGATAATAATAGACTGGGATCAAGAGTTTGCAGCTTTAGCTATGATACAAGGTGTGTCCGAGAAAAAAGCCGATCTGAATAAGAACGATATTACAGAATTCATTAAAGATGATCCAGAATTAGCTGACATGCCGCCCTTGGAAGACGCTTGTGATGATGAACTCGGGATTGTTATAGTCGCTGCACCACAGCCATTCCCGTACGCAGATAATAACACAGTACCATGGTCTTATGATTTAGCATTGGTGACTAGATCGGGACGGGTTTATGATCATGATCAGACAGCTAAGCATGTTAATGAGAAAGAGGCTAAGGAATTCTTAGCAATCATCAAAGCCAGCGAGTATAGTATAGTTGATCAGCTGAGAAAGTTGCCAGCCCAGGTTTCCTTGCTGGAGCTCCTACAGTTATCTGAGAAGCATCTAGACTCATTAATGAAGGTATTGGGGCAAGTGCACGTGCCTGAAGATATTGATCAAGACAAATTAGAGAACTTTGTTGAGACAATCCTGCTAAAAGATCAAGTAGCATTCGCCGACAATGAGATCCCGATTGAAGGGCGAGGTCACAATATGGCCTTGCACATAACGGTGAAGCACAAGCAAACCCATGTAGCCCGGGTACTGATCAACAATGGTTCGGCTCTAAACTTGTGTCCCCTAGCTACTCTCAACCGCCTGGGTATTAACTTGGCCAGAATGCAGACCGCTAACACTTCGGTTAGAGCATTCGATGGTATGAAGAAGAATGTTCTGGGACAGATCAACCTTGAAATTCAAATCGGACCTTCCATGTTCGATGTTTTATTCCAAGTATTAGACATCCCTTCAGCCTTCAATTTGCTGCTTAGCCGTCCATGGATCCATAATGCAGGTGCCGTACCATCGAGTCTTCACCAGAAAGTTAAGTTTGTAGTCAAGCAAAAACTGGTGGTTGTCCATGGTGAGGAAGATCATCGTATTTTCAATGCAACCGCCATCCCTTACATTGAACCAGCCCATACTGAAGAGGACTCGTATCATGCTTTCGAGTTGATACATACTATCCACGCCTCACCAGATAGCCCTTTACCGGTTCTTGAACTGTCAAAAGCTTCTCTCATGGTTGCCAAGGTAATGGTGGGCAATGGGTACGAGCCTGGTACTGGTTTAGGCAAAAGCAGTCAAGGAATGCTCACTCTGATCGAGGCTAGTGGACAAATCCATACAGCTGGCTTAGGATACCGGGGAGATAGGCACCGTGGACGAGGTCGCTGGTATCGTCGAATTAACCATGGATGCCAAAGCCTGATAGGCTGTAGAAAGTCAGAATATAGACCTTTACCCCTGCCTCTTTATCAGACTTTCATTTTAGCCGGAGTGGTGGGCGGCTATGATGAATTGAGTAAATTCAAGGATGATCTTGGCATAGTCTTCCCCGACTCAAAAGGACAGAAACCTCCGCCAATGGTTTTCGATAACAAAGATGCTGATGAGGATAACATATCTAGCCTAGCCGACTGGTTTGGAGACTTAACTATTGCTGCAATATTTGAAGATCCAATGCAGGTTAATGAGAGCCCCGATGAAGAGCCTTACATGGTGCCTAAACCACCAAGATCGTCCGTCAATGTCATATTCGACGATCCACTGGAGGGTTTAGATTCAGAGTAACATCTTTATGTTTATGTTTTCCCCTACATGGGAACTTCCATCGTTTTCTAGAATTCTGTTTCCATGTCATTTTTTAAGATTTCCTTTTATGTTGCACTGCACGATTTCCCTTTCAATAAGATGTAATTAATTGATTCTTATATCAATAAAATTACAGATATTTTTATCAAAATTTTTTTTTGAATCTTGTCGAAGTATTCCAAACCAACCCGATGACGATAACCAACGATTGAATAATATTGTCATTCATGGTAAGAACTGAGGGTTGGGCTTTTTCAAGCAATTCTCGTCCCGCGATTTGCAAAAAAAAAAAATTTCGAAGGAAGTAAAATACCGTGTGTTTAAACCTTGTTTGTTTTTCTGACTCAACTACCTTATGTTCAGGGGCAAACATGAGGAAGGAAATGCAGTGGATCCTACCATATGCCATGCCAATGACTCGGATAGTTCGGATGAATCAGGTTCTGACATCGAGGCAATACAACGGAATCTTGAACACCATGAGAAGGTTAAAGCTCTAACCGGCGAGGAAACTGTCGCAATAAACCTTGGCAGTGAAGAAAACCCTAGAGAGATTAAAATCGGGGCGAATCTTCCTATGGGCACAGCTGAGCGTCTGACGAACCTTTTAAGGGACTACCAGGATATCTTTTCCTGGTCTTATGCAGATATGCCTGGTCTTGATGGATCAATCGTCGAACATTGTCTACCGACCGATCCCTTGATTGAACCT
This sequence comes from Psidium guajava, assembly GCA_016432845.1. Classification (NCBI taxonomy): domain Eukaryota; kingdom Viridiplantae; phylum Streptophyta; class Magnoliopsida; order Myrtales; family Myrtaceae; genus Psidium; species Psidium guajava. The sequence goes on from CM028230.1 coordinate 25,352,391, forward strand.
ATGAAGCAAAGGCAGCGAAAGGCTAAACCAGAACTCGCAAAGAAGATTGAAGAAGAAGTCATGAAACTTATCGACGTTGGATTCATTGAAGTTACCCAATACCCGAGTTGGGTGGCCAACATAGTCCCGGTCTTGAAGAAGGATGGTCATGTACGAGTCTGTGTGGATTATCGTGACTTGAATAAAGCTAGTCCGAAGGATAATTTTCCTCTCCCACATATCGATTTGCTTGTCGATAGTACAGCGGGTTTCGAATTATTCTCATTCATGGACGGTTTCTCTGGCTATAATCAAATCCTGATGAATGAGGAAGATAAAGAAAAGACAGCATTCACAACCCCATGGGGGTGTTCCATTACAAAGTTATGCCTTTTGGTCTCAAGAATGCCGGGGCAACATACCAGCGAGCAATGGTTGCGCTATTTCATGACATGATGCATAATGAGATTGAGGTCTACGTTGATGACATGATCGCCAAGACTCGGCGTGGAGAGGATCACGTCGTGACATTGACAAAATTATTTGAAAGGCTGCGAAAGTTCAAGTTACGCCTCAACCTCGCCAAGTGTGTCTTTGGTACCAGCTCGAGTAAATTATTGGGGTTCATTGTTAGTAACAAGGGCATTGAGATCGACCCGGCCAAGGTAAAGGCTATTTGTGAGCTTAAGCCGCCAACGACCGTCAAGGAAGTCCGTAGCCTCATGGGCAGAGTGAATTACATTGCCCGATTTATTGCTCAGTTGTCTGAGACTGCTAAGCCATTTTTTAGGCTACTCAAGAAGAATGCACTGGTCAAATGGGATGGTGAATGTGAAGAAGCTTTTGAAAAATTGAAGCAGCACCTCATGAATCCACTCATACTTGTTCCACCCACTTCGGGATGCCCTCTAATCTTATATCTTATAATTCATGATGAGTCTTTGGGTGCTATGCTTGCTCAGACAAGTAAAGAAGATGGTAAAGAACGAGCTATCTACTATTTGAGTAAAAAGTTCACAACCTCCGAACTGAATTACTCCGAAGCGGAAAAGACGTGCGCAGCACTAGTCTGGGTGTTACACCGATTACGGCAGTACACTTTGCATTACCAAATATTCTTGGTGACGGAATGTGATCCCATCAAATACTTACTAAATCAACCCGCCTTAGTTGGGAAGCTTGCAAAGTGGCAGATTCTCATTTCTGAGTTTGACGTTCAGTATTTGTCACAAAAGTCAGTCAAAGGGCGAGTAATAGCTGATGTCCTGGCCGAAAATCCGGGACAGTATGAAGATGTCGACCATCCCGAAGATCGAATCATGTCGGTAGGTGACTATTCTTGGACCATGTTTTTTGATGGAGCCGTAAATTTGTCCGGGTCAGGTACCGGTGCAGTGTTGATATCCCTAGGAGGACAATATTATCCAGTGGCAGCGAAATTGATTTTTCCTTGTACTAACAACATCGCAGAGTACGAAGCATGCATTCTTGGATTGCAAGCCGCAATTGAGATGGGAGTAACCCGGCTTAAGGTGTTTGGGGATTCAGCGTTGATTATTCTGCAAACCGTTGGGAAGTGGAAGACACGAGATGCCAAATTGCTGCCTTACCATGAATATCTTGATGAATTAGTGGTTGAGTTTGATGACATCTCATTTGAATATCTATCTAGAACGCAAAATCAGTTCGCTGATGCACTAGCAACCCTATCATCAATGTTGCAAGCCACTGATGGGCTAGAAGTCGAGCCTTTGAAGATCGAGGTATTGAGAAGACCGGTTTATTGTATGGTTACGACCGAGGAACCGGATGGTAGGCCTTGGTACCATGACATCAAGACTTATATCCAAAAGCAGGAGTTTCTAGAGAAGAGTATCGCAACCGATCGGAGGTATATAAAGAAAATGGCCTCAAAATTCTTTTTGAGTGGCGAGTGCCTATACAAGCGGTCCTTTGATTCGATCCTTTTAAGATGCATTGATTCTACAGAGGCAGTTCATCTGATGATGGAGGTGCATGAAGGGATTTGTGGTTCGTACATGAACGGCCACATGCTGGCCAAGAAGATCATGAGGTTGGGATATTACTGGCTCACCCTTGAGAGCGATTGCATTCAACATGTCCGGAGTTGTCATAAGTGCCAGATCCATGGTGACAAAATTAATGTTCCTCCAAGTGAGTTGCATCAGTTATCTGAGCCATGGCCATTCTCTATGTGGAGTATCGACGTGATCGGCCCTATCAATCCGAAAGCATCTAATGCGCATCGTTTTATTCTGGTCGGTATTGATTATTTTTCAAAATGGATCGAAGCCGCATCGTATTTGGCAGTTACAGCACGAAATGTTGTGAAATTCATCCGTCGGGACATTATTGCTCGATACGGTTCGCCTGAAACCATAATCACAGATAATGGCTCAAATATGAATAACAAGCAAGTGGATGAGTTGTTCAAAGAATTCAAAATCAAGCATCTGAATTCTTCTCTATATCGCCCTCAGATGAATGGAGCGGTGGAGGCAGCCAATAAGAACATCAAGAAGATCTTAGCTAAAACGGCTGAGAATCATCGTGATTGGCATGAGAGGCTGCCATTTGCAGTCATGGCATATTGAACTTCAATTCGAACATCTACTAGGGCAACCCCGTACTCTTTTGTATACGGAATGGAAGCGGTGTTACCAGTTGAAGTAGAGATTCCTTCCTTGCGCATATTGTCCCAAGATGGGCTGGAAGAAGTCGAATGGATCCAACAGCGGATGGATCAATTGAACCTGATTGATGAGAAGCGGCTCAAAGCCATTTGTCACAGCCAGTGCTACCAGCAAAGGGTCGCTAAATCCTTTAACAAGAAAGTCAGGCCCCGACAATTCCAGGAAAGAGATCTTGTTTTTCGAAAGTTGTTGCCCATAATTCCACTCCCAGAAGGGAAGTTTGCGCCAAACTATGGTGGTCCGTACGTTGTGAAGAAGGTACTGCCAGGTGGTGCTCTAATTCTGGCAGAGATGGATGGTCGAGTTTTTACCAATCCTGTTAACTCTGATGCTGTAAAGAAGTATTATGCTTGAATTGTTTTGACATTATTGATAATCTGAAGTTTTCATGATTCTCTAATGCATGTCTATTCAATTCCTGCTTGCATTACTAATCTCCATTTGGGATGGTTTCAATTGGGAAAGTCTCTTTGGTCCAATTGAATTTACCAACTTTGAATAGGGAACGTAAATTACATGTGATACATCGAGTGTACAGAATGGGGCATGACGGGATGATGAAAGGTAAGCCATTCCCATACACATCCTATGGTCTAATCTCCAGTGAGATGAGTAGTAGTCGGGATCCACATTCCTCGAGGCGATGGGTTTTCTCGCAAAAGGTACGATAGCCGAAGTGACAGAGGCATTCAATTCCCCATCCAAATGCTACAGGTGTCCATTGCAAACCTTCTTGAGCGGCGATTTCATTTTCTTACTCCTGTCAAGAACCACCCCACATTGGGGCAAGACAAGGTAATTCCAGTAGCGACATGAGGTAAATGGTTAGAAATTCTCTTGCTTTGACCAGCATCAATCTTCGGGTGTTTCTTTACATTAAACTCGAACTTTAATTCAAGTGCCTTAGGATTGAGAATGGAAGATGGAGGAATTAGAAGGGAAGATGAAGAATTAGAATGGGAGATGGAAAGATTAGAATGGAAGATGGTGAATTAGAAGGGAAGATGGGGATAAAGAATGGAGGATGGTGGAATTAGAAGGGAAGATGAAGTTAGTGGAAAAATTAGAATGATAGATGAAGATAGAGAAATGAGGATGGGGGAATAGGCTATAAAAGGAGGAAGGATGAGAGATTTGAAGGGGGGGACTTTTGGAGAGATTAGAGAGAAATTAGGAAGACTTTGGAGATTGAAGAAAACTTGAGGAGAGAAGAAAATTTAGGGAGAAAAAGAAAACAAAAAAAAGGAGAGAATTCTTTTAGAAGAGAGAATTGAGGGGAACGAGAGTTCGAAGCTCGGACTTACCATCTTCATCGACCAATACAATCCGTGAGTCCATCCCCGTCGTTCGAGCCGCGATCCGCAATCTTGATCCACGAGGAAATCCGAGGCTCGAGTTCGATAATCAAATCCATCAAGTCAGGTAACGATTCTAATCATTTAGAATATTCGAAATTGTGTTGCCTAAATGGATTGATTTGAATTTCGATTATACCTTGTTGGACATATTGCATTTCTTTGGAATAAATTGCATATCCAATTTTTGAGATTTTTATTGCACGTTGTAATATTTTCTTTAAAAAAATAAAAAAAGGGGTTTACTTTTGTTGCACATTTTCACATCATGTAGATAATTGCACGCGTAATTTATCTTGTAAATATTTAGATTAAACCGCATGCATTGCATATAATTTAGTTCCTTACCTTGTCATAAAAAGAAAATAAAAAAAATTGCACCTTTGAATCTCAAGTGAAAATTCATCAAAATTGCCAAGTTGAACATTTTCGTGAAATTGGTACCGAAAGGGCGCTAGTAGAAATATTAGTGTAACCAAGTCCCCGAACTTATTAATCTCTGGTTCGTAGGAATAAAGTATTTCTCCCGATGCTTTATTTAGGTGTCTAATCAACCTACCCAAAATGATTAGTGGCGACTCCAAGATAAATCTTTCTTTTGATGAAATTGAACCTAAGTCACGATTTGATAGAATTTGGGAGAGTTCGAGCTAGGCTAGTTAATTCAATTTAATTAATCTGGTAATCCATTAACTTTAAAAATTGGGAAACTGATTTTTTTAGGTCGCGACAGGACTATGATCGATTGGTTTGGGACCAAGCTTAATTGGTGTAGTGCTGAGCATTATATCCAAGTCAGATGGCAGATATTTCAAGTTTGATGGTGTTGAGAAACTCAACAACTCCAATTATTACTCGCATGTAGTTTTACTTGCAGGGACAAGACTTGTGGGATATCGTTGATGGTAGCAACACAACACCACCCATTAATATGACATTATATTTGAATGCATAATTGATAGACTAGTCTTTTTGGGTGCTTGTAGGAGTGTGGTTCATGCACTATCACTTAGAACGCCACTCGAGTTGGGGAATGGACACGGTCTCGTCGTCGTAGATAGGGAAAAAAAATATCAGAAGGTTCTTTCACCACCCAAAGACATGCCTCCTTGTTTTGTGTCTTGATCGGGATGTTGTGTCCTTTGAGTTCGTTACTAGGGCAAAAGGCTATTGCTATCCCAATGGAAATAAATCATCTTTATTGAGTATCGTATTTGGACATTCTGCATCATTCAAATAAGTTTCAATTGTAATGTGTGTTTTAGCATGTAAGAAGTTTTTGTTCAATTCAAAATAGTGTATCTTTTGTCCCGTAAGTGATTTGAAATGTATTTGTACATTGCCAATGATAACTCCAAATTTAATTGATAGGGACGAAATTTGCAACAATGTTGATTGAAAGGATCATTCCCAATGCAAAAAAAAAAAGTTGAACATCATCTTAAATGCGTCAGGATGATTGCTGGCACGAGAAATTATTTGAAAACAATCACCAAATTTAATGGGTAGGAACTCTTCAATTTGATTGTGATGTTAGCCTAATGTATGTACTGGGAGTAAAGTAAAAAAATATGTGCAAACTTCGTCTTTTCTTTGGAACCTTATGACTAATAAGGTATCATCATATCTCGAACTTTCAATTGGCTTTGTCCACTAGAATTTGCCGCGGTTAATCTACTTCTTGAACAAGATTGGCGGCATTATTATATCGGCATTATGATCTTTGTGCTCCATTAATTTAAGCTACTAAACCCTAAAGAGCTTTTTTAAATCGTTTGCACAATTAAAAATAAATTGCTAACTTAACTTTAAGATGATATCCGCTGTCATAGAATAATTAGAAGTGCGCGCATGTGTTTTTTGGAATTTATGTGATTAAGAAGCGCCTATAAAAAGTGCTTCATTAACTTATACTGCCTACTTTTACAGTTGGATTTAATGAAACAACTATAAGATACATGTTGGTGGGACTGCCTTTTTGGGATCTGCCTAAAAAATAAAGAACAAGAAACAAAACAAGAAAAAGACAAGAGAGAGAGGGAGAGAGAAGTCAGAAAGCAAAAGAAAAATAGAAAAACAAAAGAAGTGTGGGCTGTCTTGAGTTAGTGCCCAAGAAAGAAAAAACGGGGGAGAAGAGATGTTTGTCTCAGCCAAGTGAGGCGAGCAACCGAGGGAGAAGAAGAGAAAGAAAAATCGATGCAATTTTGTGGTACCGATTCGAAGGTCAAATGTTAGATCGAATTGGCTTAAATTTTAGTATGTTGTTTGTGAGGTCGAGGTATACAAGCTGGCCAGTTTCATTCGTTGAGATTCGTCTCTGAATTCTCCAATTGTGTTTAGGATTTTCTTCCCTGCTTTATTGAATGTCATTTGGGGACCAATTAGAAACCTACAACTAAGAAAAACAAACGTGAAGTTCTCTGATCCCAAGTCAAAGAACTAATATGGTAATTAAAGCTTAATGGGATAGATTATGAGAGAAAAGCTCTATATTATTATGCAGGAATTATACTCTCCAAGAAAACATAAACTTCCCAAACGTATGTCTTTGCTTTCTGAAGTTCACCCCTTGCTGGAGGAAAGTCAGGAAGACTTCTTGGCAGTGGGCGTTGGAGATTCCAAGATGGCGTGCCACCCTTCTCTTCTCTCTCTGTCTCGTTATTTTTTTTTTCCTCAAGTAATTTTTCTGAATGCTTCTGAGTTTATGACTGCTTGATTTGTTGGCTTTTTGGCTCTCCACGTGCTGCAAGAATATAGCACCAGGCAACTATGGAATCTCCGGGACTTAATCAGCAATGTCAAACAGTGGGTAGCATCTTGGTGTGAACATCAATAGAGCCTCTGTTCCTGTGTGGCAGTTTTGTGTATGAAACTCCCAATGGCGGTGAATAATGAAGCCCTCGTTTGGCGTCTTCCACAAGTGGGGAATTTCCAAAAGAGCATGAATCCGTCTCTCTCTCTCTCTTCTCTACAGAACGTAAACTCCCCTTGTATCAATTGTGCCATTTGGTATCAATATGTGGCCTACTCCTTTTCTCTATGGTAGGTATCCTTTTATAGGCCAATGGCTAGGGTTTTCTTCAAGGAAAAGAGTAATCAGCTTTCCTTATCCTTCACTACACACATATCTCCTCTTGAAGATTATTGCCGATTATTTATTCTGCAACCAAATCTTGTTAACTTGAAAATTCAAATTTTTTTTATCCGGCACAAATAATTTCGGTCACCACACTCTTATCTAGTTAATTTAGAGCTTTTAATCCACCCACCACCAATCTAAACTATAATGTAATGCAATGCAATGGATGCTAAAATTAAACTATACTATATGAAAATGATTTATTATTTTTGGTAGGGACGGAAATTAACCTCTAATTTTATACGAAATAAATGATTAAAAAGTAGTCAAAATTTAGATGTCAACAGTTGTCATTCTTTGAGTGGAGGCTCGTAGAGATTTCGCTTAAAGATTGATACCTAAATTTCAACCATGTAAATGATGAATGATTTTTTTTGTGGGGTTGTTAATTCCTAAAATTCTTATGCAATGATATGATGCATGATATACAAAATACAAATAGTAAATAACATATACATAGGCTTCTTACTTCGAGCGGAGCGATAAAAGAGCCATACATACAAATCGTACACAAAACACCCAAGCTTGGAAATGTTTTCTAATGCTAACAACTTCCTTGATCTCCAAAATTAATAAAAGTGGGGTTTTCAAGATCCAGGTGCCCGTTTGTTACCTAAGGTTTGCCTCAGATGTGAAACAACACAAGATGTTTGAAAAATGTGCTTGAGTTATTGTTTAAACTACGCCATTTTTGTCACTTGGAACCCCCTCCATTCTAATGGGCTGCTATGAGACGGTAGACGTCTCTCAAGACCCCTTTATTTTAATGGATCACTGTAAGTCCGTAAAATGTCTCTTGGGGCCACCTCCAATTTAATCGGTCATTGTGAGTCAGTAAAATTTTGATTTGAAAAGAGATGTGATGCCGAGCTAATCGATGCAAACACAAAGGGGATGCACCACCTGAGCTAATTGGAGTGAATACAAAGGGAAGTAATAATCGATCTAATTAGTATGAACACAAAATGATGTCACACTTGAGCTAATTAGCGTGAACACAAAGGGGTGTGATGCCTGAGCTAATCAGAACGAACATAAAAGTGGTGTGATGCCTGAGCTAATTAGAATGAACACAAAAGGGTTGTCTCACCTAAGCTAATCATTGTCAATACAAAGAGATGTGATAATCGAGTTAATCGATATGACCACAAAAGGATGTGACACCTAAGCTAATCAGCACTAATACAAATGGGTGTGACACTTGATCTAATTAGAATGAACAAAAAAGAGGTGTATCGTCTGAGCTAATCAAAACGAACACAAAGGGGGTGTGACATCTGAACTAATGAAAACAAACACGAAGGGATGCCCCACCTGAGTTAATCGGTATGAACATAAATGGGGTATGATGCCTAAACTAATCAAAATGAACACAAAGGTGTATACCACTTGAGATGAGTCACTTGAATCAAATCAGGATGAACACAACATATAGGCCTGAGTCAGATTAGGATTGATACAAAATGAGATGTGTCGCTTAAGTCAAATCAGGATGAACACAAGAATTACCACGTGAGTCGAATTAGGACGAGCATTTATATAGAAATGTGTAATCAATGTCACCTGAGCTGATCAAGTGAAGCACTTGTGTAAAAATGTGAAATCAATGTCACCCTAGTCGATTGGGTGAAACATTTGTGTAAAAGATGTGAGTCGATGGAGTGTTAATGTGGAGCAAGATTTTGAAGGAAAATCAGAAAATATACCTAACTTCAAACAATGATCAAGAAGTAGACAGGCTAGACACATGATACCTATCTATTCATCTAGAGTAGGATTTAATCATGTGCATAAAACTAATGCAACATGTTCTCTACAAAATTCATATTTTATTGAGGAAAGCTAATACCATAATGATCATGGGTACCGCACTAGATTCGAATATCTTGACAATCGTCGGTACTCATTCTCTTGAAAGGTTCAGATTAAAGATACATTTACTTAAGGATTTGGAAGCTTGCATGGTCTACACTCACTAGGAGGGCTTGTTCATTCAATAACCCTTGCATAAATTTTGAGATCTTGAGAGGTAACTCAAATATTGGGAAGGCATCTGGTCAAATAATGTCAAAGGTAATACGTGCAAGCATACATGCTTAAATTCACTCAATGGATTCACGCAAAACTACTTAGCCTAATTTGTATTCCCAATGATTATGAGCAAAAATGTGTATGACTCATAAAGCGATGCATGTATGACTATTCTGTTAAGTTTGCATTACCAATTCTGTTTAAGGAGGTCATCACATTGTGAATACCTCGAACGTTACCTGAATGGGGACCTTTGATCCAAAAGGACTTTTTCTCATTCTCGAAAAAGTTGTTTATCTTGACAATAGGATTCAAGAGAATCACTCAACCTTGTCATCATTGTATTTGACAAGGGTTTGAGTAATCTCTAATTGTTACGACCAAGCCGATTTGGAGGTCTTGATTAGAACCATAATTGGGGCTAGGTCAAAGGTTTATAAAGGGGACCTCTAATCGAGTCAAAGCTTATTTGAAAGAGAAGTTTTCATCATCTGCTTTGGGTTTACAAGTCAAAAATCTTACAAAATTGAGAGAGAAATAATCTTGCTCAAACTTTCTCAAGCGATACTTAAAATTATTCAACTCTACATTAACTCAAGTGCCCTAATCAGAAGAGACCTTCAAGGGTTGTAACGCACATTTGAATTAGGGACTAAGAAACAAAAAAGACTCGTTTTAGCTCAGAAAATATTGGTAATCATTGATGCATTGTCATCGATCTTGGCTTTTCGAATTTGATTCCTCCAATTTCTTCATTGCTTGAGGACGACATGAATTCAGTCGAGGATCACATTTAGCAATTTGGATCCTCTAGGGATCTTTCTTTATAGATGAATGCCTTTGTAGTTCAGAGGAAAAATAACCTGCAAAAATGTGCATTCAAAATTTAAAAGTACGTTACAAATGAACTAGGATTTGAATGTGCATTAGCCTTATTTTTGATAGGCACTTTGCATGTTTTTATCCTTAAGATTTTTCTTCTCATTCTTTGCTTTTCCTACTCCCAACTCCCATTTTTCTCTTCTTCTTTTTTTCTTTTCTCGATGTCCCAATTTTTTTTCTTTTTTTTGGGAGCAAGCACTTTTCTTTTAGGCTACACTTTCTTCCTTTTTAACAATCCCATGATTTTGAATCTTTTTTTTAAGGAATTACAACAAGAAGACAATTTATAAAAATTATGCCATACATTAGATGAAAAATCCAACATACAAGATGAGTTCATTCAGGAATTCTCTATTGACCTGATTCTCTTCAACTCTGCCCTAGGGAAAGCACCATCTTTGCTTTGGAATGAGCAATGATCACTAACAAGGGTTTAAGAAATGAAGTTGCAAGCTCAAGTGGGAAATGTAAGGGTTATAAGTGTGCATAATAGAAAAATGAATGCTCTTCATCATCCTAAGACCCTTGAATTGTAGCTTGAGTTTAAATGCATAGAAGTACTCAAAAATTGATGTTAGTCCAAACAAAAGAATTTCTAACCATTTAGCTCATATTACTACTGGAATTTCCTCTATTTGGCCATGATGTGGGCTGATTCTTGATAAAGGTAGAGAAATGAAATTGTCACTGAAAGGGTTACTGATAGCCACCTATATTGTTTGGGATAGAGAGATAAATGCCTTTGTCACTTTGGCTATCTTACCTTTTGTGAGAAAATCCTTTACTGTGGGGAATGCGAAGCCTAACTACTGCTCAGCTTACTTGGGAAAATGTACCTAGGATGTGATTAGGAAAAGGCTTGCCTTTGATCATCCTATTGTGCCCTCTTCTATACGTTCCACGCATCTTATGCTCCCTATTCATAGTTGGTAAATTAAGCATGTAGAATGATCATGCATAAATCATGCCATGTGTGAGCATTTTCCAAGCATGTAAATGTAACAATTTTTAGCATAAGTTATATTTTATGAGCATTTCATGTATTTGATTAAGGAACAGACTATGCAAGCATGCAAGAGAAGTCTTAAGAATGGGGAAATTTGGATTGCCCTTGATCATGTGAGTGGATCAAAATAGCTCATTCCAAGCTTTGCCCCAAGCATACATGAACGAGTCGAGTGAAGACTCGAGGTGCTCTAATTGCCCCTGTTCAAAGAAAAATGTTCATGTGAAATATGCTGAGTAGAAACTTGACATGTCTGGTCGTTCAATGGTAATGACTATCATGCTAGTCATACACTCTTGCAAGGTGGAGAATTTTATCTCTAAAACCAAATAAGTTAAAGAAGATATACTCCCTTTTTCTGAGTTAGGGGTTGATTATCGGTTTGCCCTATTTTTTCTCCGAATGGACTGCGACGGAAGACCGTAGACTTACAAAGACCTGGGATCACCCCTAGGTATGACCAATGTTAGGAATTTGGTTTGAGGCCTTGGTAAATGACATGTTTCTTTTCATGACCTTAAACAAAAAGATGTGTATGAATATGGTGTTAAGAAATTCCTTCCAATTGCTCATTTGTTTCAAAGCAATTAGGGACACATTTCCTGACTAGTACCTATAAGGAGGAAAACAAAGTATCATTTTTAGAAATGATCAAGGTTAAGAAAAGATACTCCCTTTTGAGATCAGGTGGCCTTGGTTTTACCCCTTTTTTGTTTGCTAATACAGCACGATCATAGAATCAATTGAGGCAAAACAATGATCAGCCTAAGCTAGCTAATGGATAGGTGCATAGGATCGACTAGGGTCTTCAGACTCGATCATGAACTACGGGGCTCAAAACTCATGCAATAATTGTGTGAGGCCAACCGATGATCGATTAAGACTGGTTCAAAATTCAGGTTATGAATCTGTTCCCTATTCTTGGATTAATTCTGAAAGATTTAGCAGTTGAGTCATTAAAACAGCTAGGTAAAAGTACACCCTAAGTGCTAAAACTTGTGTAGGGTGTGCACTTTGGTGTCAAAACTTTCAAATCGTTCACTTAAGTGCTAAGTTTTAAGAAAAGTGTGCACTTTAGTGCCAAGTCCAATCAGAAGCATAGGTGGCATGCCGAAACGTCTACGTGGATTTTTTACATTAAAAACTTTGGATGACGTGGCTTGCCAGAGGGTGAGTCAGCAATTTGAAGATCAAAACAACCTCGTTCATTTCACTTTGCCCATAAACTCCTAAATCCCCAATTGAACCCCAAATTGAGAACCCTAACTTGCTGGCCCCCAAAGCAGAGGAAGAATGTGAACAATGGAATCAGTTTCGATTCACCGAGCCGCTCGAAATTCTACGACTATTTCTTCCGATCCCCTCATCATATCACTCTTGTAAAGGCATTCCAAAAGTTTATGTTTGGCATCCATTTTCTTGTCTGTGATGATTTTTGCTAACTGATGTTCATCTTCTTTTCTTTAGGGTCGGAAAATAAGTGATTTGTCATTTTTTCTTTATTTTCTTATGTCTACATAAGCTTGAAATTCATAAAATAGCCCATACTTCAAAATGGAGGGAAGGAGCTTCAGTAGTAGCTCAAATTCGTTTCTACCAATTAAAGAAGATGGTAAGGTTTATTGTTATTATGGGTTACCTAGTCCAAGAAAAACATCTTGGACTCAATTGAATCTAGGGAGAAGATTCCATGAATGTGGTAGGTATAAAGAGGGATCCAAGTGCAAATATATCAAATGGATAGATCAAAAGTTATTCAACCGAGCCACAGATGTGATATTAGAGCTTCTTGAAAAATGACATGAACCTCTACCTACATTCATGGATAAGGAGTTAGATGATGTCAATTCAAGAGAAGCTTAGATGAAAGCTGTAAAATCTATGACCAATCAAATGAAGAAGGAAGTGTCAATGCTGAAAAGACAAATAAAGTATCATCAAGCGTTAATTGTGTTTTTGTTCTGTTATGTAGCTTATTTAATGGTCAAATGTAAGATGTGTGATGAGAGAAAGTTTCTCAATGTACCGTAGGTGAAGAACACTTGGACATATACTTGTAATGGATAATGTATAAGTAAGGGATGATTTTTGTACGAATGAAAACGTTACTACGGTATTTTGTTGGAAATGGATGGTTGTAATGCAGTGTTTGCTTAGTTTTTGCTCAGTTCTTGGACTATCCATGTATTGTCAATCTCTATTCGCTTAGTTTTTGCTTCGCTTGTTTGGTTTAGTGCAAATGTGGCTACTGGTTTGCTACTTACTTACTTTGCTGGTTTACTGCATTTGCAGTCCAGGAAATGTTGGTGGTTTGTTGCAAATGTTGGTGATTGAGTTGTTAGAATTTACAGGTAATTGGGTTGGTAATTTGTTGCAAATCATACTTTACGTGGTTATTATTTAAGTGCCATAGTTGGTTTGGAAGGTTGTAATGTAGTGTCATATTTGTTTAGTTCTTGGACTATCTATGTATTATCAATCTCTATTCGCTTAATTTTTGAATAAAGGTTTGCTGCAAATGTTGGCTGCTGGTATGCTGCAAATGTTGGCTACTAGTTTGCTACTCTGCTGCTTTACTGGTTTGCCGCATTTGCAAACCAGCAAATGTTGGCGATTGACTTTTTAGAATTGTAATTTGGGTTAGTGATTTTTAGAATTGTAATTTGGGTTAGTGATTTGCTGCAAATCCTGATATTATTATTATTATTATTATTATTATTATTATTATTATTTAAGTACCATAATTTGCAAATGTTGATCACTTAAGTGCCAGTCGAAGGTAAAAATTGATCAATTAAGTTCCAATTATCTTTAGGAAAGATCACTTTAGTGCCAAGTTATTGTCAAAGTGATCACTTAAGTGCTTAGTTTTTTTGAAATTGATTACTTTAGTGCTAACTTGTTATGAAAGTGTTCACTTAAGTACATCTTCAAAACTTGCAATACCAATTCGTGCCCCAGCAACTTGCTGATGTAACCTGACTTACAATATCTGACCATAATGCACCAGCAACTGCAATTACCATTGTGCACCAACAACTTAGTTCAGAAATTGACAAGTATACACAGCAAGAATGCATTGACAAGTGCACCGGTAATGCACAGCAAGTTGCTAATGCAATCACAAATATGCATTCACAGAAATTGAAGTAGCTAGTGCTCCGGTGCACCAAAAAAGTATGCATTCACCATTGACAACAATAGAATTTACAATATTTACAATATTCACAGTATGCACCAAAACAGACTTCACAATATGCATTTACAGTATTCATAGTTATGGTGCATTCTTTGTTGACAACAACAATTGCAAGCACATCCACCATAACAATGTAAAATAGGAAAAGCATAATTGAAAAATTTCACATTGCTCCGTTGACATAGTTTTACATAAATTAAATTAACAACCATATCCTTCCTAGCAAATGTCCAACAAATAGACAATTGTAGTTCCCAAAAACTAATACTAACTTATGAACTCCTCTCCTAATCAGTCAATATTGATAATCCCAGCTCATTTTCCTTTCGATGGCTTTTTAACTTAGTTCCTAAGCCTAGCACTCTTTTTTGTAGGTTGTGGTTCTTCAAGTAGTCCTTCAAGGCTTGGTTCAAGTAAAACCCTGCTGGTCTCTTTCTTGGTTGCTATTTCTTAGCTGCAATTATTGTCTTCTTCTTTGTCAATTTCTTTTTTAGTGCAGTCATTGACTCTTGAGTTGGATTACCTTCAAAGATAAACATCTCTGAGCTTCTCCCAGGCTACAACAATATAAAAGCATAAGCAAATGGGCTTTAGAATTACAAATGCCGTAAATTAAGCACATAATTCCTACCAAACTTACATGCAATATAGTCATTCCAGTACGTTCATCTTGGAATAGGCCATAACCATATTTCATCAACCTCTTACCAAGAGCCCTCTTGTTCGTCGTGAAAGTGATGGCTGTGCAGCAAGTTTTGTTGACTCTTGAGGTAGTGGTAGTGGCCGTTGTGCAGCAAGTTCTATTGGCCCTTGAGGAGATGGCGGTAGAGGCGGCTGTGTAGCAAGATCTGCTGGTCCATAAGGTAGTGGTGGCGACTGGGCAGCATGCCCTACTCTTGCCTTTCTTTCGACCTACAGTGCCAAAACAAGATTAGACTACTGGCCATTAAATAAGAAAAATTGACAACGTACAATTACTGGATATTTTCTCTTTTGTTCAATAGTAGACTTAGTACGCTCATCTGTTTAGTCTTCATCTAGTTGCACAACATGCCTTATTGTTGGCACTTCAGTTGGCTATGAAACATCTCCTTCTGTTGGCCCTAGAGGTGGTGGTGGTGGTAGCTGTACAGCAAGTTCTATTAGCCCTTCAAGTGGTAGTGGCGGCAGTGGCTGGGTAACATGCCCTGCTCTTGCTTTTCTTCTCACTTGAAGTATGGAAATAGAGTTAGACAAATGGCTATAAAACAAGATAAACAAATAAACAATGTACAACTTACTGGATATTTTCTCCTTGGTTGTTAAACAGTAGATCTAGTATACTCTTCTGTTGGCCCTTGAAATAGCTGTATAGCATGCCTTCCTGCTGCATTTCTCCTCAGTTGAAGTATGGAAACGGGGTTAGATAAATGACCATAAAATAAGACAAACAAACAACGTACAACTTACTAGATATTTACTCCTCGTTTGTTAAACAGTAGACCCTCCTTTTGCCACTTCAGTTAGCTATCCAACTTGTCTATATGTTAGCCCTTCATTCAGCTCTTGTGTGGGATTTGCAGTAAACTATTGCTTCCTTAATTCACAGTCTTTCTTAATATGACCTCCCTTATGACAGTAGGAGCACGTCATCTTTACACCAGCCTTAGTCATCCATTGCACTGAAATCTCCCCTTCTTGCATTCTTCATCTTCGCTTTGGCCTTCCAACTTGTTTCTTTAGTAGAAAAGGTGCAAGGGCATCCTAATTTGTTGGCTCCCAGAATTTGCTACTTCTAATGGGCTGCATCATGAATTGGTATGTGTTAAGATATAGCCTTTTATTGTAGCAATTAAATAGGTAATCTTTTGGGTTTTCTTCCAGGTGATGGATCACAGAAATGGCATGTGGGCAAGGAATTCCAGTTAGTTGCCATTCTCGACATGAACATTTCCTCCTCTCTAGATAAACGACATAAGTATCGTCATTCTTTTTTATCTCAAATCTGTCATCGCCATTCCAAATTGAATGGTAGAACCTGCTACCAACCAAGTTCTCATTTAATCTCTTGGCAATCCTAGGACCACATACTCTAGTCCACTTTCCAGCCTCGTCTCTTCTATTGTGCAGCCTAGTCATTACCATAAGTCATATATCCTCAAGCATGACAAAGATTGGTTTGCACCTCGCGACTAATATGTTGCCATTGAAAGCTTCGCTGAGGTTGTTGTCGATAATGTTGCACTTAAATTCCTCGCTGAAGAAGGTCTTACACTAATGCTTTGCTTCTATTTTGAATAGTGCTTAAAAACCATCCTTAGTCTGGTGAAGCAAACTCTCTTTCACTATTCTGAATTTAATCATGTTTGTGCTCTTTGCAATTTGCCAAAATTGCTTCTGCAGCCCATCCCCTTTGTACTTCTTTGACCAATTTGCATATATATGTCTTGCACACATTCTATACTCGGCATATGGCATCAACTTAGCCAATGTACGAACAAGTCTCTATACTATTAAATCAAGGCATAATTGTAAGAACAAGGACAAATACAGCATAATGCAATTAAAATTTTGAAAGAACTAATTGACAATGGTATTACATTCTGTTGATTGCTCATGAAAGCCCAACCTCCCCCATCAATTATCTCTAAGTCAACCATCAAATTTTTTATGAACCAAGACCAAGTGTCCTTGTTTTCTATCTTTACTACTGTTCAAGCTATTGAAAACATTTGGTTATTGGCATCTCAACTAACTGCAGCCAATAATTCTCTTTTGAACAAACCATTTATAAAGCATCAATCCATTCCTACGACTTTTCTAGAACTAGATAAAAATCCCTATTTGCATGCATCGAATCACACATAAAACCTATCAAAGATAGTCTCAAAATCAGGCAGTGGCCTTTCCACAACCTCCATATACACTCTACTTGGTGGGTTTTGAAGTCTACATTTGTAAGCATAATCCCAAATATGGCCATACTCTTTCTCGTACTGATCCATGAGTGTTTTCATGACCTTATACTTGGCTCTCTTACACTAAGTCACTGACACAATAATCCCTATTTGCTCCTTCACCAGTTGCTTTAAGTAAGGACCCCTAATCTTAGGCATCGCCTTAATCGTGTTGAAGAAGTGCTTCGACAACCACTTACTTGTTACCCTTTTATTGTCAAAAACAATTGAACGCATATATTCGTCCTCGAAGGACCTAATTTGAATGACCTGCTCCTTTTACTCAGTGAGCCATGGATCTCCCATGCACAATGTCATTGTGTACACCTAGCTCTCGCAAAATCTTTCGTATTTCTAACAAACTCAATAGTTCTCTACTCAGCAATAGATTTCTTCAGAATAGCATCCTTGAATTGTTTCGCATCCTCAGATTTTATCATCAACATCAACATCACCTTTATCTCAAACTAGTTAGGGTTGACGGTCGATGAATCCGAAGTGAAAAGCTTAAAATATACTAAAAAAGAAAAAATATAGGTGCCAAAAAGAAAATAATAATAGTAATAATGAAAAATAAAATAAAAGAATAAAAAATATATATAAGAAATAAATATAAATATAAATATAAATAAATATAAATATAAATGACTAAATAAGGCACTTTGGAATATAGGAAATCCCCCCCTCTATAACGCGAATAGCTTTCCTCCACTCCGTCCTAAGATAGATCGTACGCCAATCTATTTCCCACTCCATTAAATCTTGTTTTAGTACCTTCCCCCAAGTAAGTTTCGGCCGACCTCATCCTTTCTTCATATCGTGTTCTCGATAACACACTTCTGTTCTTATTGGAGCATCTAGGAGTCTACGGAGGATATGTCCAACACATAAAACAAGGCATGCTAGAGTTGGATCATAGAAATGATACTTACTCTTTCTACGCACAAGTAAAGCTACTCCTTTTTCTTTAGTCTCGTTCTCGAAAGTACCGATCCAGTCATCACTGGTACTTTCTTCAGGTGCACCAGTAGCTGTAGCAGGTGTAGATTCTTGTTCTCTATTTACTGGTCCAGCTCCCTCTAATTCTCCAAAGATTACTTTTTTTCTTTCTCGCAAACTCCTTGCGATTTTGCCTTGATTGTGCAAGCTTTTCATCGTCATCGGCATCATCAATCCTTAGGAAACTAACATTTCCCAAAACTTCATCGTTATCATGATCATCATCGATACTGGATTGTGCAACTTGCCAATATAATCCAGCGATTTCTTCATCACTTATATGGCTTACCCCCTTGTCCTCCCTATCCTCCTCCTTGCCCTCCACCTCCTTACAATTCTGCCTATCCTCCTAATCCTCCCTGTTTGCCTACTCCTGATGTTCCTCTACAATGGTATCATCCCCACCATGAGAAGTGGAATGAAGGCCTACTTCTCCTATTTTAATTACATCTTCATGCTGAACATCATCATCATCTTCATCATCACTATCATTATCACTGTCGACATATACTTTTGCTTCGTTGCCATGAAGATAATGATAAATCAAATCCTAAACCCACTTTCATCCAACAATAGTCGCAGTCTATCCTTCAAGCCCTTCCCAGGAACACAATAAAGTAATTTACCTACTTTGCATCCTAAAATGTGCACTATATCTCTCACGAGTGAAACATACGATGATGTCCTTACATCGAAAAAAATGGTTCCTTCATTTCCATCTTCGTACTTCCACTCGTCGATACCAATCACAAAATCCCCACGATAGAAAACAATGATAGCAACAAGATTCTTGTCCATGCCTACACCAAAAGGAAAAAAAAGTCAATAAATGTATCAGCTTTAAGGACCATAATACAAAAGGTACAACAAATTCACATGGAGGTCCCCACAGGCCAACTTTTGATGAAAGAGTCATTTTTGTTAGGTAGTGACCACAAAGTAACAGGAAAACCAATGCATAAATGCACTATGCTTTACACGAATGAATTTGAGATCCTCGTGGTGTTAACTTCATTATTTCCTAGCAAATAAAAAACAACATTTTAGTTTGCAAAGGCATTCAAGGTTGTCATTAAACAAGTGAACCGAAAGGATTTAAACATGTCAACTTCTCAAAAGGGACTGATGGGACCGAAAGGCATTCTCTTCCTTTATCAAAAAACCAAAGTTAGAGGTTCTTATTAAACAAGAAGACATCTTCAACGCATAAGCTTTGAGCCTTAATTTTACCATACAATTACTAATTTTGCCCTCTAAACTCTAATATCCCCCATCGAAGCCCTAATTTTCCCATCGGAGCCCTAACTTCGTCTCTAGGTCTAACTTTCAAATTAAGATAAAAGACGCATACCTGGCAAGGGTATGATGGTGGCGAGCGACGGCGGTGTCCAAGCGCCGGCGGCGATCGAGCGAGCAACAACGGCGACTCCACCACAGACAGCGCGATTGGATTTTCCACAATGGACCCACTCCTTCTCACGAGAGGGGGTAATCTAAGAGAGACGTCGTTTGTTAATCATAACACAAACGATGTCATTTTTTATTTCAACAAAATACTTGGCCACGTTCAATTTCCACCATGGCATTAGCTTCTCAAAATTTGCCACATAAACTAATAAAATAAATTATAAAATTCACGTAATTCATTTGGCCAGATTAGCACTGAAGTGCATGCTTTTCTCCGAACTTGGCACGTAAGTGAATGATTTGAAATTTTTGACACCAAACTACACGCCATGTACAAGTTTTGACACTCGGAGTGTATTTTTGCCAAATAACTAGGGTTAAATTACAAGCAAGTCCCTTCTTATTTTTCCAAAAAAAAAAATTTTGAATTTTTTAAATTATTTTTTGATTTTTTTCAAAAATTTTGTTTTCAATTTCCAAGCCTCCGTGAGCTACCATCTTCATATGCATCATCATCAATTGCTCTTCCCCCACTCCCTCCCTCTTTCTTTTTTGAGCCTTGAAGAACTTTCTCCCAAGCTCTATCGCTCTCGGCTACAGCTTTTTCTCTCTTCTCTATTCCTCTTCCTCCTCCTCCCCGCTCTCCTCTCGAGCACGCCATTAGAATGGGCGATGTGAAGGAAAATTAGACTAGGCCTAGCTGGAAAAGAAAATAAGAGAGTGGGCCTAAGTTTATGCAAGCCTAAATGAGAAAAGAGAAGGCTCGCGAGCTTCAGCCAAACTGACACGATCACATTTATTTCATAATTTTTTAATTTATATTTTTTTGTACTTTTCTATTTTACAATAAAACAAGAAACGATGCATATTTAAATAATTAGGTATATTCGAATTTATCAGCTATGTTGTATTGATGTAACATCTATACAAATCATGAGATGATAAGATTTGTCATCTAAAAGATAAGAGATAAGATTTCTTATCTAAGAAAAGTCAAAGAGATAAGATTTGATATCCAAAAGGATAAGGAGATAAGCCACACAACATGAAGTGATAAGATCATGTAGATCGAGGGGATAATGGGTCAACAAATGTTGCTGACGATTGATTGGTTGATTGTCCGTTAACTAAGTAGCGAGTAGCCACCTGTCAATAGACTAGTTGGCGGAGCCAGCTAGTCATCACATGAAGCAGTAAAGGAGGTCGGCTTCCCTCTCTTCCCCAAAAAAAGCCAATCGCTATAAATAGGGGTTAGGGTTAAGGTTTAGGGGTTCTAATCCTTCCCTTTCTCTCAAAAGTTCCTATCCCATCTTTGTGAAAGCTCAAGTGATTTTTCTTGTGCATGCATGAGATTGTTCTCATGTAAAACACTAGAGGGTCATGCAGCTATTTGTGATCAAAAGAAAGAGCTTGGTTCATCATGTCTCATGGATTGCTAGCATAATCGAGGAGCGATCATCCCCAAGCTTCGCCTTCCATTCGTCATGTGATTAGTGATATGGGTTGCTCTTCTTTCACTACACATCTCTATTTTCGGATGAAAAGCTTTTGAACTTTTTGTGCAAAACCCAATAAGTGGTATCAGAGTCATCCTTAGGCATTTGATTGGTTCTATTTGTTATGTTTTTTGTGATAGACCATCTTATCATTGAAAATCGTCTTTCTATGTCAAAAGGTCTATCAAAGTTGATTTTGATCAACTTGATAAGAACTAAACTAAATTAATTATGAAGTGAAAATATAATTTTGGTTGTGATTGTTTAACATGATCTTATTGGCTTAAGATTCATTAAACTTGCACCTAAATGGATACTTCATGTTTGATATTTATCTATCTGTTTTGTTTGTGAAAGCATCCTAAAGGGTTAGTATGCGAGATGAGATCGAATTAGGATCATTTATGGCCTAAATCTCCTTATTCAAACATTAAGTCATAACAAGTTTCAAACTCGTGGCCTTCCATTGTCGTGATTTAATCCTTTATTATAACGATTGATTGACTAGCTATGGATACCTAGGATTCAATTGTCAATTATAGTATTGAACCATTCTATTAAGTATTTGATATCGTGGGGTTGAAAATAGACGATTTCCAATAACTATTAGGTGAGGGTCGTTTGCATTTTTAATACTTACAAGAGACGATAGGTCAAACTTAACTATAATCATGGAGTCAATAACTATCAAGTGAGGGTTTCATGGTCTAAAGGTCAAATTTATGATTGAGACTCACATGTGATTCGTTGAATAGGCTAATTCACTCATCTAACTCATAGAACGCAATAACTATCAGGTGAGGTGAACTGTGAACTAATGGGACTCCATTCCCCACTAGCAATCTTACCCAACAAAGATTACCATTTCTTATTCAAGAAGTGTGAGATTCAATAAATTGAGTGGGTGCATCTATTTTATTTAAAGGCCATAATAAAATAGCTATTTTGAAAGTACGATAACTAACACTTAGTTTTCTGCATAGACTTTTATTTACTCTACTACGATGGTGAGCATAAATCTTATAGCTTCAATTCTTGATAAGAATTGCTTGACTGGCCTTAATTTCAATGATTGACTAAGGAATTTGAGAATGGTTCCCAACTTAAAAAAGCTTGGATATGTGATGGACGTAAAAATGACATCCTTGTTCCTTGAGGGTGGGGCCCAAAAGGAACGTGACACTTACGAAAAGAGGAAAGAGGATGATCTAAAAGTTAGGTTATACATACGTTTTTCTACAAACAATGATTTCAAGAAGAAGTATGAGAATATGGATAGTGTTAAGTCGATTATTCTTCACATAAAGGAATTCTTCAATGAGAATAGTCGCACCTTCGATTATGAGATATCTAAAGCAACTGTATACCGTATGAAGATGGCCAAGGGGTCATCTTTGAATGATCATATTCTCAACATGATCTGACACATCAAAGAGCTGGCGAGATTAGATCTCATGATAGATAATGAATTGGCTATGGATTTGATCTTCCAATTATTGCTTGATTCCTTCTCTAGATTTGTCCAAAATTTTCACATGCATAATATGGAGAAAACCTTTTTGAGTTACATAGTATGCTTACAATTTATGAGAAAGAAATGCACAACTCCAAGCCAAACATAATAATTATGGCTGAAGCTTTGTCTTCAAGAAGTAAGACTTCTTTGAGGAAAAGCAAAAGAGAGTCTAAGAAGAGAGTTGTGCAACCAAAGCCAAAGATTAAAAGAAGGAAGATGTCATCATTATGGTATGATGGGGCATTGGAAGAGGAACTGCAAAAAGTTCCTTGCGAGCTTGAAAGTTAAGTCGAAGGACTAATCTTATGAATAGTCTATGCTTATTGAGACTAATTTGATTAGTATAGAATCCAAATTGTGAGTCCTAGATTCTGTTGCAATATCACACATTTGTATGTCATTGCAGAATCTAGAAATAAGCAGGATGTTAGGACGAAATGAACTTGTTGTGACATTTGTGAATAGAGCAAGAGTTGCTGCCTTAACGATAGAGACGTTTCATTTGCATTTTCCCACAGGATCTATAATAATTTTGCAGAATTATCTGCATTATAAAAATGCTAGAAGGAACATTATGGAGCACCCTACTTCGAGTGCTACCATCAGAGGTGTAGTGCCTAAGTCGCCACGTTGAACTATTCAAAAAAATGAGGTTATTCTCATGCAGTGGTATTCATAAGTTTAAAATTATATATTTAAGGAGTACTCATAAATATCTAGTCATATCTGACATATATATATATATAACATAGGATCAGCTGATTGCATTATCTGATTAGATTACTAATTACATGGGGATTTTTACCTGGGATCACCTATGCCAACTATTTACATAGCCACACATCCCTCATCTATTCACAATCAAAATGTCGTACTCTTGTCCCAAGAGTATGGTCTTTCAAAAATCTGACTCTCGATCACCCCCTAGGCCACCACGTTACCTACTCACCTTCCTGAGCCCCTCCACTTGGACCATTATCGTCATTACTTCCATCCTCCCATTTGTCAAACATGACTCGGGGAATAGGCTCCTCCTACGTCCCATCAATGTTGATAAAGACTGCAACAAACTTATACTGAACATAGGCCATTCCTACAGCCACAACTACAATATATGTGGCAACAACATGAGTAAAAGTGATACCATTCAAACTTGGGATCTCAAAGTCCTAACTTTTGAATTCCAAAGAGATAGGGGGCCTATAACGGAATCTAAGAGGTATCGAGATCGAGCCCATTTCTGTCAATCTAAAAATACATATATAATAAATGTGAGTAATCTCAGTGAGAAAATTCAATCACTCTAACCCTCGCTTGATTCATTGCGCCCTTCAAGTCCATGACAAATAATCTAATGTCTTGATAATTGAATAAATAATTAAGGTTCAATATAGCTGTTGGGTTTCGCATGGAAAATTTCAAAATTCTCATACAAAATAGAGATATGTAGTGGAAATAAAACATAACCTATACATAGATCTCCCTCAAGGGCTATTTACACATTTTAATCGAAAACTAAAACGTACATTGAGAGGGTTTGAGGCTTATCTCAAGAAGTAGGCTTGAGCCAATTTGATTCCTTAATTTCTTGAACCTTACGAGTATTGGGCCCCTAGTTCAGACACACCACCAATCACATAGCGATAGAAGATGAGGCTTGCGGATGATCGCTCCTCAATTGTGCTAGCAATCCTTGAAAGTTGATGAACCAAGTCTTGCTTTTGCACCACGGATGGCTCACGACCCTCAAGTGTTCATGTGAGAATAATTTCACACGTGGATGAAGAAAACAACCCGAAACTCACACTGATGGTCAAAGAAACCAAAGGGAAAAATTACCCTAAGTCTTAATCCCCAACCCCTATTTATTGGGGTTGGGATCTCATAAGCTGCCCTATAGGGTGGTTTACTTAGGGACGGTGAATATCCTCTACTTTTGAGCCCCTTTGATTGACTTAAAGGTGGTGGCTGGCCATTGTCGGCCATGGTTGGCCGATAGCCCGTCGTGCCTTGCTTCGCCTATTTGCCATCTGTGTTTGTCTCACGCTGCATGATCTTATCACTTTATCTAATGGATAACAAACCCTATTCCTTTGACTTTTTTTGGATAAGAAATCTTATCTCTTATCCTTTAGATGATAAACCATTTCATCTCATGATTCCTATAGATATCACATCAGTATGACATCATGTTAAGGTTGTGCTTTCATCATATGCTTATTTGTTCGTGATTCGAAATTAAAATTAAATCCTATTCGATTTAGTTTTTGTTTGACTATTTCTATAGTCAAGATTGCAAACACTTTTGTGATTCCTTCTTCCACATAAATGTTGTCACGTATTGGTTAAGGTGTGTGATATCTCTAGGTTCATCACTAAGTTGACAGTGGGATATATATTAACAGTTTAATATTACCAAGAGAATTGACTATCCTTAATCAATCTTTGGGTACCACAAGTTATGAGTAACATATAGTAATATATCATGACTACCCAGGTGTGTGAATATTAGAAGAACATAATGGACCTGTCAGCTTGGCAACAGTGTAATTCAATCCTTCTATCTTACTATGTCTCGATCAAACAAAGATAATGGATTATTAGTTAAGTCGCCAATTCGATCATATGCTCAGATTTATCTGACATGCATAATCTCGAGACATTCTCGATAACAACCCCGATTGAGGATTTTCCATGCATTGTCATGATTAAATCATATAGGACATTAACCTCATACTTAAATAAGGAGATATATATCTCACTATTGCGCACGCCTATGATTTCATAAGCAAATAAATCATGACCATCAAGCATAGAGGCAGATCAATGACCCACTAATATGTCCACTTATGAACCATAACCATTCGACATATAAGCTAGCATCATGCCTCAAATTTGAGAATCACCGATATAGCTAAAGCGTTGAACGATTAAACATTATTCTCGCTCGAAACTTCCATATTTACTAATTGTTCAACATGTGTCATGTTCAGGGAACTCGTTCAATACGAGCACCTCTATTTCTAACTTGGATATATAATGTCCAATGACTTGTGACTTGTCATCCTCTTTGCATATTCAATACTCAATTGCAAAGTTTAGAATGCACTAGTTTCAACAAGATCATTAACCACTCAATGATCTATTGATTAGGAGCAGTTCAAAAATCGTGTTTAACTCAGACCAATCCCATATATTCTCAACGTCTCAAGAATAGATTTAGGTACAATTGATCTTATAAACTTCATTTATTTAAAGCCAAGGGACAAAATGAATAAACATGTCTTGCCGTTAATATGATTGAAAGTACCACAAACGTCCATATTCCAACTATTACATAGTTGTTTTAGGGCATACACCTAACAATAGCCACATATATATGCAACATAAATGTAATGATATGCAAATGAATGAGTGTGTACTCCCATGTAGATTCCTTTAACATTGTCATAACCTAGTTCAATTACCAACTCGTGAAATTAATATCTTGGCTCAACCACAGATCCTCAAGGCAACTCCTTACCTTGAGATACTCACTTTGAGACTTTGCGTTATATATCATACGATCCTCTTGGAACCACCAATCAAAGCATCTCGTATCTTAAGGAGAATCAATTGAGTTAATTTTCGTAGTCCTAAACCCCTTTCACCCAATACATGTCATGCTCATAATGTACATGTTAATTGATACAACGAAACAAGTCAGGTATGAGAATTTCACATCATCGATACCGTTACTATTTGGCTTATCAAACCAGAGTTATTCATGCTACTCGAAATCAACTAGAACAACGTGAAATATAATCACAAAAAAAGGGTTCTCATTTCCTTCATGGCTAATGAGTACACTCAGTCATTTCTCATAGCTAGTGACCAAAATATTATTTTCAAGGACCTTTAGTTCCACATTGTTTGACGACTGATTCTACCCAAATGTATGCAATCATAGTTAATTTAATATGGATATTCGTGTAACTAATATTGGCACTCACTAGTCCGCATTAACATAAAACACAAGTAGAGGTTTGTTGATTCTTAGGTAAACAATCCCCACTTATCTCATACGCATGTGAAATGAACGATTGGTATACCTAAAATCTAAAAACAAAAAAAGTCTGCTTGGTAAGGTTTTCATACATTAAATTTATAATTCATTCCTCATACATTTTAAATTGTACATATCATGCATATCGTGCATTATTTCAAAAGTTATTCGAGTGATTCATTTGAAAGCCATTTCCAATACACAAGGATGGTTTTCCCAAATCACTCTATAGCTCCTAATATGTTCATAAGGGGGCAATGGAGCACTAAACGTCATACCACCAATATGGAGTCATTTGGAGCATTCTGATTCGCCCATGTAGAGAGTTCACTAGTTATAATTTCCTCTACTCAAGCGATTCACATCATAGCATTCGTAAGTGAATTGGAGGTAGACCACAAAGTCAAAGAATTGATCAAAATTCAAGAAGCTAAGAATTATCATCGTATTGAGAGAGCAAAGACTAGAGCAAGGAACCTACCCATCAGTGGCCCAGCTAGTTTGCGCTCTGCTCCTTTCATGAGAGGTCATAGGTTCGAACCTCGTTAGATACCGGTAATTTAAGTAGAGGGTCGTGGCGGTGGGATGCTACGCTAGTCCTCCCGGAGGATTAATAGAGATGTACGATCCGTATGGATGCTGGCCCGAACACCTTTGATACCAAAAAAAAAGACTAAAGTAAGCCATCTCCTTATGATCAAGAAGCCACGCACCACGAGAGTGGTACTTAGACGATCATTGTCCAAAACTTTCAAACATTCTGCTATCGGAAAGCATGGATGAAGTGTTAACAAGACAGACTCAACCGCTTACTCATCCTCAAATAAAGAGGTTACATCAAAGAAACCAATCACATTATCTAGATACGATCTATAAGTGATGTCATCCAGTGAAGGAACTCGATTTGGACCAGACGACTTCTAACTTGATCACACCCATTTACCTTAGATTTTATTTCTGATCTCTAAATTTTGAATTTACTCATGTGGAAATCCGTTCTATCTCATCCCTCTAGATTCGATGTATTAGAGATCTTTTGAGCTGTATGTAGACTATTTGGGCTTCTCTAGAAATTTTTAGTAAATAGGTGTGATAGTGGCTTTCATTCTAATCATTCAAATGATTCTAATCAATTGTATAATTCCTTTTGAAAGAAATCTAATTTAAAACTCTTTATTTGATCTCCTTTGGTCAAATAAAAGCATTTAACCCTTATTTCACCAAAAAAAATATATGAAATTAAATTAGTGCATTTTCATTATATTTGGATCATATCCCCATTCATGTTGCATTATAACTAGTGATAATTGATTTTAGTATTTTTCTTAACATATTCAAAAATAAATGGGGAAATTAGATATCAAGGTTATTTCGATCCCGCGTAAGAACCTCTCAACATGGTGGAGCTGCTTCAATCCAAACAATCAGGCATATGTCAAAGAGCGTTTGGGGTGCCTAGCAGAGCTCATTAAAGTGGACTATCAACCCACTCTAATCTAGACATTGGCGAGGTTCTAGGATTCAGATACCCTAACTTGTGACTTTTGAGGATTGGAGATCACACCTACCTTGAAGGAATATATCACCATTATTATTGGGGTGAACTTTGATGAGCACATTATGCAACCTCTATTGGGAAAGGCCTCCACTCAAGTCCTATCTAAATTCTTTTGTCTCAAAACATCTGAGATTGAGAAGGTCTTTAAATCCAATTCTAGTATGTTCACCATTTCCTTCCTCTATAATAACTATTCACCCCTTCCAATTGACACTGATCATAGGTTAGCTAAAATATTCATTTTAGCCTACTTCGCATTTGTCCTATTCCCTACTTTTGGGATCATGTTCGATCCTTCTATGTTCCATATTGCTCAATGTGCAAACTACCATTGGAACTATTCTTAGATGATCTTAGTTGAGACATTCCTTTCTCTAAACCATTTCTAATCTACCCAAAAGGGCACTTTTCAAGCTTCCAATAGCCTTCTGCATATGTAGTTTGCCTCACAAATCAAAACTTTCAATCTTCACGCTGAGTATTAGAGATTAGCTGTCATATCCATCCTATTGGATCCTTCCTAAAATGTCAATCTTCTATCCCAAAGCTATCTTTCAAAGATTTGACCAAACTACTTAACAACTACAGTAGCACTTGACCTAGCCAAGAACATTGAAAGCTCACCTTACTGGAATAGATGAAAATCCTATCTCCCTATTAGATTGCGCAGGCACAATTGTATACTATCCAATCACGGTAGTAAGGTAGTTTGGCATGTTACAAATGGTCCCACTAGTAGTATGTCATGGGATTTTCCCCTTTAACTTACCACAAGCCGAGCTCACTGAGGAGACCAAGACACTCCACTAGGCCAAGGTCGACCTCATAGTCCATGCTTTGAATGATTTTCCTTCTAGGAGGTAAAATGTCCAGATCATCTAGATGGAGAGATGAAGACTTGTCATGCATTTAAGGAATACATCAAGCAATTCAAGGAGTATCGGTAGTTTATGGTGGAGTTGTACGTACTTGATTACATCATTTCGTATTTGCTCGGAATGGAGCCATATGTACCAAAAAATATCAGATCGCTATCTCTCGAAGAAGATAAAGACCTTTACTTGTGGGACTCAAAAAGATCGAAGGATGCTAAGGATACCTTAGCCCCTAAACATCTCTAGATTGCATACACAATTTTTCCTATCTAGTTTAAATATGTGGATGTTATCATTTTAAACATCTTTGAGAGACTTCAGTTGCAATAAACTCATATCATCTTCTTATATGCATATTCAACATGTTTGTCTTAATATAACAAGAAGTGGTTATCATGGATTATATCCCTTCTTAATGGCATGTTCATTTGCGGTTAATGACGAGAAATACCGTTTGCATGGGGTTAAGGCTCATGATCGAACCTTTCTTTACATTAACCTCATATAAACATGATATTGAGGAGTTTTTTTTTTGAAAATTCAACACTTCAATTCTCCATTACCTTGTTTTTGACTTTCGATCTAAAACTCAGGTTATAATTTTCAGTTACGAGAACTTACAACTAGACAAAGTAGTTAAGAATGCAACACGAGGAGCTAGCTCCTAGGGTAGTCAATCTTGAGGCATAGATGAATATGGTAGCTACCATGGTTGCAGAGATGAAGGTGATGATGATTACTATACAAGGGAATTACCCAACTACACCTGAATCCAATCAAACTCCGTATCCGAACTCATCTACTAACTTGGAGGCTGATTAGACAACTAATGCAGAGCCCAATAAGGAGGCACTCCTTATGGCTCCTCCATTGGTAGTAGATTTGGAAAGGGAGAAGAAAGAGAAGCCCGTGGCTTAGACCATGGAAAGCGTGAGGAGACTAGCGAAAATTGAAGAGCGTTTGAGTAGCCAAGATTATGAATTTGCACGTTTAACAAAATTTTTCCATTTGCAAAAATAGAAGTCCCAGCTAGTTACAAAGAGCCTATATGCATTCGAAAGTATAATAGGACAGGCTATCCTCGAGTATACCTAAAATAATACTTGCACAAGATAGCACATTAATCCAATTACATTTCACTATTAATGAACACATTCCAAGAAAACTTAGCTAGCGCCACTTTGGCCTAGTTTATTGAAGTAAACATGAAAGACTTTGATAGCTTTGAAGATTTAGCCGAGGAATTCCTTCATTAGTACAAATTTAACACAGTTACAGTACCAACCAGAGAGGATTTATTAAGGACCTTGAAAGGGAAAATCAGACAATGTATTCCTTCACCCAAAGATGGCAAGTGATGACTACTCAAGTCAAACCAATGATCTTAAAGGATGAGCTAGTGGATCTATTCTTAAAGGTGCTACCCTATGAGTACTTTGAAAAGCTAAACACCTAGGAGTAACAAAATTTCGCGTATCTCATGTCATTGAACGCCATGAATAGGCTTTAAGGGAGAAATACATATCGAAGCTATCGTTCAAACAACATTATTTGGTCAGAAAGGAGCTGGATAATTCAGGTGATGTTGCCTTTGCATCAAATCCATCAAAACCAAGAAAATTTTCAGAATCCACCCCCACTCAATGTGGCATATTATGGTCAACCCAATGAAGCTTGAAACTAAGAAGAGTACTCTACCGGTCTTCACGTCATTACCTCGTCCGCTAACAAAGTTGTTACCAATGTTGCTAGAAGGGCACCTGATCACCAAGAAACCTCAAAGATCAAACCTGTCTAGATTGCTAGGGTTGCACCTACCACATGTGTGAGAAAGGGCACAATGTAGATAATTATCTCGCACATAAGTACAAAGTGCAAGCATTGATAGATGAGAGGGTGTTAAAATTTGATAAAACAGAGCCGAATGTGTAGCTGAATCCTCTACTAGAGTATAATGAGGTGAATGCTATCTAGGATAAAAGCGACATGGACAAGTTAGAGTTCATGGTAGACCTAACAAAACTGTAGGAATTATTGGAATTAGCTTCCATGTACCCCGTTGAGAGGGAAACCTCGAGAGAAGAAAAGATGCATTGCTTGGTGAAATTGGTCACCTTAGAAGTTCTTGACCAAGTCAGTGGGTCCATAACTAATGGTGCACATTCAATGATTGAGTTGTCCTCTAATGAGTTTAAGTTGGAAATTGATGACGGGAGTCCTTGGAGGATCCCCTTTGAGTATACACTAAGTAGCAATCATATCATAGAAGAGTTCAGTGAAGAGCTTGATAATGAGGAAGTTCTTTGTAAAGAGGCACATGAGGCCAATAAGAAATTTTTACAAGAAGCCCTTAAGAGTGGTGAAATCGTAGACACCTTGGGGCAGGATAACAAAGGCTACAATTGCTGAGCACTTTACTCATTTTCATCGAGTTTCTTTATCAAAACTGAAGACATTGTCCCAAATGGTTAAGATGGCATGGACGATCCTACTGAAGATGAGTGGGTTTGCGTAATTAACGAAGAAACCCAAATCATGATAGCTTCATAACGAAAGAGAAGAATACTAGAACCCATGAACAACCCACTGCCAAAGATAAAGTATGAATCATTTAGTCTCGATGATATCTGAAAGTATGAACTACTTAGTCTCGATAATATCTGAACTATCTAGGATGGTAGCCAATATTAATATGTCATGTATATAAGAAAATTACTAGATGTTAAAACTGAGGAGGACTATTGAATGACAAAATTACAGGTTAGCCAACTTAGAAGAGCATTCTAAAGACTTGGCCAATATAAAATTAGAACCAAAGGAGCTCATCGTTCGAGAAGGGGATAGGGCACCCTATCAGGTTGATCAATTGATAACATTCCCACAGAAGTTTAGGGGTATTGATTGCTCTTTGGATCACGTTTCGTACTATCTCCATAATATGGTAGGCTATCACGAGGATGGTCAGGTATTTATCAGTAACTTTGAAGGAAGTTTAATAGGTCCAACCTTGCATTGGTATCTTTCGATTGATTTAGATTGAATTTTGAATTGGGAAGATCTCTCGGATCAATTTATACGGCACTTTGAAGCCAATTTAAAATTCATAGTAACCAAAGATGACATGACCCTTGTCACTATGAATGAGGGCAAAGAGTTTAAGGTGTTTACACATAGGTGGAAGCTGCAAGCTAGGCAGATTTTACCCCTACTAATTGAAAGTGAATAATGGAGTACATCTTAAAAGGTCTTCCCAAATAATATTCAAATCGAATGTGTAGATACGAATTTCAGTCTTTCGAATATATAGTAAGCATTGGAGCGAGACATGAAAGCAAGCATCCTCCAAAGAAATTAGGTTAGAAATGGTAAAGGTCCTAACTAGGCTGGCACCTCTATTGAAATAATCTAAACTAGAGATCGTTGATGAAGGAATAACTTTTCACCCTCGATCAAACTAATAGAGATATTGCCTAAAAGACCATATGACAGCTATAATTTCAAAGACATCGACGATGATGAGTTGATTGCAGTGATAGAATCAAAGGCTCTCTTATTTATTAAATTGGATGAGGTGGACAACTGGAAAGAAGCTGAAGGAAGCTCCCTTGATCATGTGGTAATTGCCCTATCTGGTCTAGAGTTAGATGATACAGATGCAGAGCATAATAAAAAGGTTGAGACCGTTATGATAAAGGTCCTGCCACAAGAGGTTTATGATTCCAATGCAGTCCCTTGGGACTATGGTGCAAGTGAGATAGACACCATCATAAGGTCCGAGAGATGCTATGCACATAGAGAAGGTGAAATCAAGTAAAAGGAAGTGTCAAAGGAGGATGTAGAGAAAATGTTGTATATTGTAAAGACAAGTAAATTTGAGGTAATAAAGCAGCTGAGGAAAATGTCGACCCAAATCTCACTACCGGATCTCTTTATTATCACAAGAACATACTGCTAAAGGTGCTAAATGAGGCACACATACCCGAGACTACAAGGTACAGCTAGAGGACTTCGTTAGATCTATCCTTCTTGGACGAGGATTTTCCTGCAAACGGATGGGCTCATAACAAGGCCCTGTATATATTCGTGATAAGTCATGGTAAGAAAGTCTCCCATATATTAATAGACAATGGATCCACATTCAACATATGTCCACTTGCCACACTGAGGAACTGGGCATAACTAAAGAGTTGTTTCGCACCTCTAAGGTGACCATCTGAGCTTTTAATGGGATAAAAAGGAACGTAGTAGGAGAGATCAAGCTGGATATCTTTGTCGAACTAATCAAGTTCTCCATCAAGTTCCAAGTTATGGATCCCCCTTTCTCTTGGGTAGACCTTAGATTCACACGATTGGCGCAGAACCTTCAAACTTACATCAGAAAGTCTAGTTCATGGCAAACGGCAAAGTAATTACGGTATATAGGGAAATGGACTTCACTTCATATCAGAAGAGTGGGGTCCCATATGTGGAGCCAGAGCAAAAGAAGGAATCAAGTTATCACTCTCTTGAGTTAGTAGCAATAGCACACACCCTAAAAAAAAATAAAAAAAAATTAAGATAAGAGTTCTTGTACCTTCTAGATAGACTCTAGCGCCTAGAAAAATACCATTGGCGTATGATTTTATCCTTGGATAGGGTTTAGAAAAATATGGCCACAGAGTTCCCTCACCCCTTCAATTGGATACTAATGAGCATCGAACCGGTTTGCGATATACCAATGAGTCTAGCTTGGACTTTATTTGTAAGAGCTATCGTGGACGCTGAGGTAGAGGCTAACATATGAGCCGTGAAAGCCAAGGAGGCAAACTTAGCTCCTTTATTGGCTCTAGAGGTTGGAAAGGCAAAGCAAATATGTTCAGCAGCCCATTGGATTAGTATTTCTCCAAGTGTCCCAAGTTACTGGTAGATGAGAAGATTCAAACTACATCAGAACTTGATGTGTCTAAACCTTTTTTTGAAGACACCGTTAACGACATTATCGAATAGCTTGACGACAACTTCATGCCGTCCGTGTAAAGAGGCCTTTTCTTCCCTTTCTCTGTAATGCATTTTTTTATTCCAGCATTTAGATTCCTACATTATATTGCTCTAGAAGGTGAATCTTGTTTGCTACATTTTTCATTAAAATAAAACACCTTTGGATCTCTAACTATTGGTCCAAGTAGCATATGCTGTAATGCGGTCTATTTTACATCTAATAAAGGTCCCACGAGTTTTATTACGGATATGTGTGTTGACACCTAAATTTTGACTTTTTAAAATTCATTCACTTAAGTACATAAAAAAATGAGAATTTGTTCTCACCAAAAATTAATTTTTTCATGCATTGCATATTTAATTTTTTGTCGGTCATGCATTTTATTATGGCTAACGACGGAGGATTTGAGCTTAAATTGACAAACGATTGGATTGAGCGTGAGGGAGGTGTGCCGAAAGGCTTATGAAGTTTTGAACTTAAAAGAAATTTTTCCATAGGGACTGAATTGCAAATACATAAAACTTCAGGGGCTGAATTGCAAATACATAAAATTTTAGGGATAGTGGAGAAATTAGAAAGGAAGATGGAGAAGAGGAGATATAGAAGGGAAGATGGAGAAATTAGAAAGGAAGATGGAGAAGGGGAGATATAGAAGGGAAGATGGAGAAATTAGAAGGAAAGATGGAGAATGGAAGATGGTAGAATTAGAAGGGAAGATGAAGAATTAGAATGGGAGATGGAAATATTAAAATGGAAGATGGTGAATTAAAAGGGAAGATGGAGATAAAGAATGGAGGATGGTGGAATTAAAAGGGAAGATGGAGATAAAGAAGGGAAAATGGTGGAATTAGAAGGGAAGATGAAGTTAGTGGAAAAATTAGAATGATAGATGAAGATAGAGAAAGGAAGATGGGGGAGTAGGCTATAAAAAGAGAAAGAATGAGAGCCTTGAAGGGGGGATTTTTGGAGAGATTAGAGAGAAATTAGGAAGACTTTGGAGATTGAAGAAAACTTGAGGAGAGATTTTGGGAGAGAAGAAAATTTAGAGAGAAAAAGAAAACAAAAAAAAGAGAGAATTGTTTTAGAAGAGAGAATTGAGGGGAACGAGAGTTCGAAGCTCGGAGTTACCATCTTCATCGACCAATACAATCCGCGAGTCCATCCCCGTCGTTCGAGCCGTGATCCGCAATCTTGATCCACGAGGAAATCCGAGGTTCGAGTTCGATAATCAAATCCGTCAAGTCAGGTAACGATTCTAATCATTTAGAATATTCGAAATTGTGTTGCCTAAATGGATTGATTTGAATTTCGATTATACATTGTTGGACATATTGCATTTCTTTGGAATAAATTGCATATCCAATTTTTGAGATTTTTATTGCACGTTGTAATATTTTCTTTAAAAAATAAAAAAAAGGGGTTTGTTTTTGTTGCACATTTTCACATCATGTAGATAATTGCACGCGTAATTTATCTTGTAAATATTTAGATTAAACCGCATGCATTGCATATAATTTAGTTCCTTACCTTGTCATAAAAAGAAAATAAAAAAAAATTGCACCTTTGAATCTCAAGTGAAAATTCATCAAAATTGCCAAGTTGAACATTTTCATGAAATTGGTATCGAAAGGGCGCTAGTAGAAATATTAGTGTAACCAAGTCCCCGAACTCATTAATCTCTGGTTCATAGGAATAAAGTATTTCTCCCGATGCTTTATTTAGCTGTCTAATCAACCTACCCAAAATGATTAGTGGCGACTCCAAGATAAATCCTTCTTTTGATGAAATTGAACCTAAGTCACGATTTGGTAGAACTTGGGAGAGTTCGAGCTAGGCTAGTTAATTCAATTTAATTAACCTGGTAATCCATTAACTTTAAAAATTGGGAAACTGATTTTTTTAGATCGCGACAGTTTGGCGACTCCGCTGGGGAGTAACTTGAGTTTTTTGAAATTTAAGGAGGACTTAGGCCAGAAAATTTCATGAAAATTCACTTGGTTTGGCAATTGGTTGAATTTTAATCCTTAGGTGTTAAATGGTTTTGTAGAACGGGAGTTATAAGGGGTGGAGTGTTTGGCTAACCCTTTGTTTTGCAGGTTTGGTGTGTGAAACTTGTCATTTAATTTTTGAATTATTGAAGCGGTGTTTGCATTTAATTATTATGCATGATTAATCGCTTTAGCACTATATCACACACATCCCGTGGTCGGACCTGGGCCACTAGTTTTAGGATGGTATTGTGATTTGGTTCTAGCGTTCGCCGTGAGATCACGTCGAAAGTTAGTCCAGATTCAATATCGAACCTCTTTTTAAAAATGAGTTTCAAAAGTTATGCCTCAGGCTTGGTAAGATTACCAAAGCGGTGGTTTTAATTTTTGACTCGAGTAGCCGAAGTGGAAAGGCCCGGCTAATCTTGGTTACGTCGCGGGATAGTGACTAATCTTGATTATGTGCGCGAGATTGTCGCCTTGCCGTAAATCTTTCGCTTCAATTTGTGAGCCTTTAGGATAGTTAGAATAAGGTTAACCCACGAGTCATGTGCATGTCTATGTGATTGTTTATTTTTCTATCCCACGGTAAAGTACGCTTCTGAACTTCATCTTATCTTATGTTATTATTTGGGTCGGTCCATGACACTTAGGATTGTGGCGCGTGATTTATAGACAATGGGACACATTGATATCCGTTTCGTCTACATTCCAAAGGCTGAGTTGAAGCAGATGTGGAGGCACTTGAGCATTGATGCACAGACCTATGCCCTTAGTCGTATGGGTCACGTATTGCCACTTTTGGATATCGAATTACAGACTGGGGTCATGCAGGCGCTTGCACATTTCTAGTACCCATATACTGCTACTTTCATTTTAGGTAAGAATGAGCTCACTCCGACTTTGGAAGAGTATAGCCTTGTCATTGGAAAACCTTTGAGCATTGATTTAATTCGCCCTTGTGTGGAAATGGATCCAATTTTCATTTTTGCTGAGTTTTTGAAAATTAGCGAAAATAAAATGAGGAAAATTTTAAAAGGAAATTGTCATATGTGCCCTTTCTCATTCCTCGTTGAACTTTTTTTATGAGAGCAATTCATACTTGCAAAGCAGGATCTTTATTCTAGCTTTCTTCGGACTTGTGATCTTTTCGCTCCAAAAGGATTTTATTAGTCCATCCACGGCTTGGATAGCTAGGCAAGTTTGCAGTGGAATGAACTTTACTAATGCTATCCTGGCCGAGACTTTTATATCTTTGACTCGTTTTAAGCAAAACAAGGAAAAAACATTTCGCGCTCCGGTTGGACTTTTGCAAATGTGGTTTTTCTCTTATTATGCTAAGTTCGGCTCAAAAATGACCATTCCACAGGTAAGTCAAGAGGAAAACCCAATTGCAAAATTTCAAGAGTTGCAAAAAAATATTGCTAGATTGTCCTATTCCGAGTGGATTGATTTATTTAAAGATCCGAGTCCTAAGGTTTTTCTATGGCAAGCTATATGGTTTTAAGTCTCTAAGGCTCGTTTGTACCATGGTGAGCGAGAGCCTATACTTCTTTTGGGTATTACCGGTATGACGCAGTATCATCCTCTCCGTGGGGTACGGCAATATGGAGTTTTACAGGATATTCCACCCTCTTTGGGGCCAAACACTTTTCAAGTTGAATTCGTTGCAGGCGAGAATTATAGAACCAGATCAAGCATCTTGACCAAACTTGGCTCAAGTCCAAGACTCATTCACTATCACTACCCAAGGAGGAGCTCGAGGGAAAGGAAAAAAGTTATCATGCGAAGGCTCGGTATATTAAGTATCATTTGATACCAACTCACATGCTTCCGAAGTTCTCATTGGTGATTGTGAAGCCCACCCGTCAAGCCGAGATCGAGACCTATGCAAAGAAGACGCAAAAGGCGAAAAGACAAATGAAGAGCTTGGCTAAGGAAAATGCACGACTTCGGAAAGAGTTGGAGGCCCATTTGTCTATAGATTGCGTCGCTACAAAGAAAACAAAAACAGCTTGATTTGCCATGTTTAGGATTGTTGTTCCATGTTGCATTTTCATGACTTTATGAGCTTTTCTTGTAATAAAGGTTACTGTTCAGATATGACTTTCTGGTATTACATAACTTTTATTGAACTTTATAGTTTTAATTGATTCATAGAGTCTTCACAGAAAACATTCACAAGACCCTAATTCATCACTCAAAATTTTTTTTGAATCAATTCAATGTATTTTCCATTTATTACTGAATTTAATGTGAAAGAAAAACTGTCTGGATTCTGGAATTTTCTCAACTTCACTTTTGTTTCTCCATTTATCACTAGAAAACATGCTTTTTTGAGAAAAATTAAAACATGAAAGTTGTAGATTGGGCTTTTAATTAGTGAACTGGAAATTGTTGGGCATCAATTCATATTTTTGATGACCCATTTATCCTCGAAGTAAAAACCGGACAGATCAGTTTTCTAGGCAAAAGTTTTACAAAGAAGTATTAAACTGTATTAATCCACAAAAAATTTTCCTATGACCAAAACATGAAAGTTGTTAATCATCATCTTGGGTATCGGCTCCCAAATGTTCATACCATTTTAACCTCTGTACGAATTAATATGATTTTTCTCGTACAGGTCGACGAAACTGGAAGCTACCTGAATCAATCCTTTCGTTTTATCTTTGCCTCATTTTGGAGCTTAGAGAGTGTCATGGACCAACCCACTTTTCTCACACATTATACTTACCCCAATCATTAATTTTGTAGGTAATTCATCACGGATCTCCAGCACCCACATATTACCCGGTCAGTGACGAGAAAAATGGCCGATAAAGTTGAGATCAACGCTATCGTTCACGAAGTACTGCAGGGAGCCTTAAAGGAGCACACGAACATGATGAATAACCATTTCGAGGGAATGTTGTCCCATACGATGGAGAAGTTGACGGCCGATCTCCTAGGCCAGCTGCAACTGTCCAGCTCCGTCTTTCCAGCCAAGGCAATTCCTTCACCAGACAACGCTGGCAAAGGCACTGACTGCGCTCCCATATATGTTCCACCCCTCGAAGATGTCATTATCACTGGTGCCAGCTCTGGCACATCGCTTGTTGTCCCCGCACCCCAAGCTAGCCCTGTGGCTGGGGGAATAAGCGAAGAAGTCATGAAAGCCATTGCTCAAATGAAGCAGCAGATACGAGAGATGGAAGGGGCGCACAACATACCACAGATTGACCTATCTGTCTTTTCAAAGGTCGATGTACCAGAGAAGTTCAAGATACCCGATTTTGAGAAGTACGACGGCACTTCCAATCCAGTTCAACATGTCCAGATGTACCAAGCAAGAATGGGCAGGCATGTGGCAAACGACCCTCTGATGGTTCAGACTTTTCAGGCCAGTCTAAAGGATGCAGCCATGAGGTGGTACATTGACTACGAGATCTATCGCATGGATGATTGGGAAAAGATGGCCACTGCATTTGTCAAGCATTTTAGTTTCAACTTGGACGTCCTGACCACTAGAGAGGACCTGGAACAGTCAGAGATGAAGAAGGGTGAAACAATCAAGCAATACGCCTCTAGATGGAGGAATATTGCGTCCCAGCTAAAGCCAGTCCCGCTTGAGCGGGAACTCATGAGATTGTTTGTCTCTACCCACCCTCAAGCGATGCGATCACGTATTTTGGGGACTGGGCCAACATCGTTCAGCCACCTCATTGCAATGGGAGAGGAAATAGAGATCGGAATCAAGAAGGGATGGTACGGAGATGCTGGTACCAGTGCAAAGCGGTTTGGAATGAAAAAGGACAAAGAACCAACCCCACAGGTGAATTTTACCTACATGCAAAGGCCTCCGATTCAAGCGCCAAAAGTTCAACAGCAAGCCAACTTTGACACTCAAGGGCAAAGAGGATTCAGGCGTAATAATCGGCAATTTTCCCCACTTCCCGGAACTCTTTCCCAGGTCTTGATTGTCCTACGTAAGAAAGAGCTGTTGACATCAGAACCGATGCGCCCGAACTATGCATCCTTTACAAGGTACGACCCGTCAAAGAAGTGTGATTACCACCGTGGTGAGCTCGGGCACGACATGGATGAATGCTTCGCTCTCAAGAACCGGATCCAGGACTTGCTCGAGTCCAAAGCATTCACATTCCAAGATAATCAACAGCCCAATGTCCAAAATAATCCTTTGTCTGATCACTCGAGCAAGGTCAATGCTATTTTTAGTTCGAAAGCTGATCCAGTTGGCGGTTTCAAGGCGCATATAGTTGACACCTTTGATGCTCTAGTTAGGGTAGGCTATTATCGTACCGGAGAGGTGGTATCTTTTGACCAACTGAAGAAAAAAGTCTTCACCCTGATCGACCAAGGGATGATCATATGTACTAGCCAAGTTGGGTTAGTGGCAACCACGTCACATATAATAATAGACTGGGATCAAGAGTTTGCAGTTTTAGCTATGACACAAGGTGTGTCCGAGCAAAAAGCCGATCTGAATAAGAACGATATTACAGAATTGATTAAAGATGATCTAGAATTAGCTGACATGCCGCCCTTGGAAGACGCTTGTGATGATGAACTCGGGATTGTTATAGTCGCTGCACCACAGCCATTCCCGTACGCAGATGATAAAGCAGTACCATGGTCTTATGATTTAGCATTGGTGACTAGATCGGGACGGGTTTATGATCATGATCAGTCAGCTAAGCATGTTAATGAGAAAGAGGCTAAGGAATTCTTAGCGATCATCAAAGCCAGTGAGTATAGTATAGTTGATCAGCTCAGAAAGTTGCCAGCCCAGGTTTCCTTGCTGGAGTTCCTATAGTCATTTGAGAAGCATCGAGACTCATTAATGAAGGTATTGGGGCAAGTGCACGTGCCTGAAGATATTGATCAAGACAAATTAGAGAACTTTGTTTGGACAATCCTGCTAAAAGATCAAGTAGCATTCGCTGACGATGAGATCCCGATTGAAGGGCGAGGTCATAATATGGCCTTGCACATAACGGTGAAGCACAAGCAAACCCATGTAGCCTGGGTACTGATCGACAATGGTTCGGCTCTAAACTTGTGTCCCCTAGCTACTCTCAACCGCTTGGGTATTGACTTGGCCAGAATGCAGACCGCCAACACTTCGGTTAGAGCATTCGATGGTATGAAGAAGAATGTTCTGGGACAGATCAACCTTGAAATTCAAATCGGACCTTCCATGTTCGATGTTCTGTTCCAAGTATTAGACATCCCTTCAGCCTTCAATTTGCTGCTTGGCCGTCCATGGATCCATAATACAGGTGCCGTACCATCGAGTCTTCACCAGAAAGTTAAGTTTGTAGTCAAGCAAAAACTGGTGGTTGTCCATGGTGAGGAAGATCATCGCATTTTCAATGCAACCGCCATCCTTTACATTGAACCAGCCCATACTGAAGAGGACTCGTATCATGCTTTCGAGTTGATACACACTATCCACGCCTCACCAGATAGCCCTTTACCGGTTCCTGAACTGTCAAAAGCTTCTCTCATGGTTGCCAAGGTAATGGTGGGCAATGGGTACGAGCCTGGTACTGGTTTAGGCAAAAGCAATCAAGGAATGCTAACTCCGATCGAGGCTAGTGGACAAATCCATACAACTGGCTTAGGATACCGAGGAGATAGGCACCATGGACGAGGTCGCTGGTATCGTCGAATTAACCATGGATGCCAAAGCCTGATAGACTGTGGAAAGTCAGAATATAGACCTTTACCCCTGCCTCTTTATCAGACTTTCATTTCAGCCGGAGTGGTGGGCGGCTATGATGAATTGAGTAAATTCAAGGATGATCTTGGCATAGTCTTCCCCGACTCAAAAGGACAGAAACCTCCGCCAATGGGTTTTCGATAACAAAGATGCTGATGAGGATAACATACCTAGCCTAGCCGACTGGTTTGGAGACTTAACTATTGCTGCAATATCTGAAGATCTAATGCAGGTTAATGAGAGCCCCGATGAAGAGCCTTACATGGTGCCTAAACCACCAAGACCGTCCGTCAATGCCATATTCGACGATCCACTAGAGGGTTTAGATTCAGAGTAACATCTTCGTGTTTATGTTTCCCCCTGCGAGGGAACTTCCATCGTTTTCTAGAATTCCGTTTCCATGTCATTTTCTAAGATTTCCTTTTATGTTGCACTGCACGATTTCCCTTTCAATAAGATGTAATTAATTGATTCTTATATCAATAAAATTACAGATGTTTTTATCAAAAAAAAATTTTTGAATCTTGTCGAAGTATTCCAAACCAACCCGATGACGATAACCAACGATCGAACAATATTGTCATTCATGGTAAAAACTGAGGGTTGGGCTTCTTCAAACAATTCTCGTCCCGCGGTCTTAAAAAAAACAAAATTTTTCGAAGGAAGTAAAATACCATGTGTTTAAACCTTGTTTGTTTTTCTGACTCAACTACCTTATGTTCAGGGGCAAACATGAGGAAGGAAATGCAGTGGATCCTACCATATGCCATGCCAATGACTCGGATAGTTCGGAAATACAACGGAATCTTGAACACCATGAGAAGGTTAAAGCTCTAACCGGCGAGGAAACTATCGCAATAAACCTTGGCAGTGAAGAAAATCCCAGAGAGATTAAAATCGGGGCGAATCTTCCTATGGGCACAGCTGAGCGTCTGACGAACCTTTTAAGGGACTACCAGGATATCTTTGCCTGGTCTTATGCAGATATGCCCGGTCTTGATCGATCAATCGTCGAACACTGTCTACCGACCGATCCCTTAATTGAACCTAAGAAGCAAAGGCAGCGAAAGGCTAAACTAGAACTCGCAAAGAAGATTGAAGAAGAAGTCATGAAACTTATCGACGTTGGATTCATTGAAGTTACCCAATACCCGAGTTGGGTGGCCAAAATAGTCCCGGTCTTGAAGAAGGATGGTCGTGTACGAGTCTATGTGGATTATCGTGACTTGAATAAAGCTAGTCCGAAGGATGATTTTCCTCTCCCACATATCGATGTGCTTGTCGATAGTACAACGGGTTTCGAATTATTCTCATTCATGGACGGTTTCTCTAGCTATAATCAAATCCTAATGAATGAGGAAGATAAAGAAAAGACCGCATTCACAACCCCATGGGGGGTGTTCCATTACAAAGTTATGCCCTTTGGTCTCAAGAATGCCGGGGCAATATACTAGCGAGCGATGGTTGCGCTATTTCATGACATGATGCATAATGAGATTGAGGTTTACGTTGATGACATGATCGCCAAGACTCGGCGTGGAGAGGATCACGTTGTGACATTGACAAAATTGTTTGAAAGGCTGCGAAAGTTCAAGTTACGCCTCAACCCCGCCAAGTGTGTCTTTGGTACCAGTTCGGGTAAATTATTGGGTTTCATTGTTAGTAACAAGGGCATTGAGATCGACCCGGCCAAGGTAAAGGATATTTGTGAGCTTAAGCCGCCAACGACCGTCAAGGAAGTCCGTAGCCTCATGGGCAGAGTGAATTACATTGCCCGATTTATTGCTCAGCTGTCTGAGACTGCTAAGCCATTTTTTAGGCTACTCAAGAAGAATGCACTGGTCAAATGGGATGGTGAATGTGAAGAAGCTTTTGAGAAATTGAAGCAGCACCTCATGAATCCACCCATACTTGTTCCACCCACTTCGGGATGCCCCCTAATCTTTTATCTTACAATTCATGATGAGTCTTTGGGTGCTATGCTTTCTTAGACAAGTAAAGAAGATGGTAAAGAACGAGCTATCTACTATTTGAGTAAAAAGTTCACAACCTCCGAACTGAATTACTCTGAAGCGGAAAAGACGTGCGCAGCACTAGTCTAGGTGTTACACCGACTACGACAGTACACTTTGCATTACCAAATATTCTTGGTGGCGGAATGTGATCCCATCAAATACTTACTAAATCAACCTGCCTTAGTTGGGAAGCTTGCAAAGTGACATATTCTCATTTCTGAGTTTGACGTCCAGTATTTGTCACAAAGGTCAGTCAAAGGGCGAGTAATAGCTGATGTCCTGGCCGAAAATCCGAGACAACATGAAGATGTCGACCATCCCGAAGATCGAATCATGTCGGTAGGTGACTATTCTTGGACCATTTTTTTGATGGAGCCGTAAATTTGTTCGGGTCAAGTACCGGTGCAGTGTTGATATCCCCAGGAGGACAACATTATCCAGTGGCAGCGAAATTGATTTTTCCTTGTACTAACAACATCGCAGAGTACGAAGCATGCATTCTTGGATTGCAAGCCGCAATTGAGATGGGAGTAACCTGGCTTAAGGTGTTTGGGGATTCAGCGTTGATTATTCTGCAAACCGTTGGGAAGTGGAAGACACGAGATGCCAAATTGCTGCCTTACCATGAATATCTTGATGAATTAGTGGTTGAGTTTGATGACATCTCATTTGAATATCTATCTAGAACGCAAAATCAGTTCGTTGATGCATTAGCAACCCTATCATCAATGTTGCAAGCCACTGATGGGCTAGATGTCGAGCCTTTGAAGATCGAGGTATTGAGAAGACCGGTTTATTGTATGGTTACGACCGAGGAACCGGATGGTAAGCCTTGGTACCATGACATCAAGACTTATATCCAAAAGCATGAGTTTTCAGAGAAGAGTATCGCAACCGATCGGAGGTATATAAAGAAAATGGCCTCAAAATTCTTTTTGAGTGGC
This sequence comes from Psidium guajava, assembly GCA_016432845.1. Taxonomy (NCBI): domain Eukaryota; kingdom Viridiplantae; phylum Streptophyta; class Magnoliopsida; order Myrtales; family Myrtaceae; genus Psidium; species Psidium guajava. The sequence continues at coordinate 25,397,178 of CM028230.1, forward strand.
GAGTGCCTGTACAAGCGGTCCTTTGATTCGATCCTTTTGAGATGCATTGATTCTACAGAGGCAGTCCGTCTGATGATGGAGGTGCATGAAGGGATTTGTGGTCCGCACATGAATGGCCACATGCTGGCCAAGAAAATCATGAGGTTGGGATATTACTGGCTCACCCTTGAGAGCGATTGCATTCAACATGTCCGGAGTTGTCACAAGTGCCAGATCCATGGTGACAAAATTAATGTTCCTCCAAGTGAGTTGTATCAGTTATCTGAGCCATGACCATTCTCTATGTGGGGTATCGACGTGATCGGCCCTATCAATCCGAAAGCATCTAATGGGCATCGTTTTATTCTGGTCGCTATTGATTATTTTTCAAAATGGATCGAAGCCGCATCGTATTTGGCAGTCACAGCACGAAATGTTGTGAAATTCATCCGTCGGGACATTATTGGTTGATACGGTTCGCCTGAAACCATAATCACAGATAATGGCTCAAATCTGAATAACAAGCAAGTGGATGAGTTGTGCAAAGAATTAAAAATCAAGCATCTGAATTCTTCTCCATATCGCCCTCAGATGAATGGAGCGGTGGAGGCAGCCAATAAGAACATCAAGAAGATCTTAGCTAAAACGGCTGAGAATCATCGTGATTGACATGAGAGGCTGCCATTTGCACTCATGGCATATCGAACTTCAATTCGAACATCTACTGGGGCAACCCCGTACTCTCTTGTATACGGAATGGAAGCGGTGTTACCAGTTGAAGTAGAGATTCCTTCCTTACGCGTATTGTCCCAAGATGGGCTGGAAGAAGTCGACTAGATCCAACAGCGGATGGATCAATTGAACCTGATTGATGAGAAGTGGCTCAAACCCATTTGTCACGGCCAGTGCTACCAGCAAAGGGTCGCTAAATCCTTTAACAAGAAAGTCAGGCCTCGACAATTCCAGGAAAGAGATTTTGTTTTGCGAAAGTTGTTGCCCATAATTCCACTCCCAGAAGGGAAGTTTGCGCCAAACTATAGCGGTCCGTACGTTGTGAAGAAGGTACTCCCAGGTGGTGCTCTAATTCTGGCAGAGATGGATGGTCGAGTTTTTACCAATCCTTTTAACTCTGATGCTGTAAAGAAGTATTATGCTTGAATTGTTTTGACATTATTGATAATCTGAAGTTTTCATGATTCTCCAATGCATGTCTATTCAATTCCTGCTTGCATTACTAATCTCCATTTGGGATGGTTTCAATTGGGAAAGTCTCTTTGGTCCAATTGAATTTACCAACTTTGAATAGGGAACGTAAATTACATATGATACATCGAGTGTACAGAATGGGGCATGACGGGATGATGAAAGGTAAGCCATTCCCATACACATCCTATGGTCTAATCTCCAGTGAGATGAGCAGTAGTCGGGATCCGCATTCCTCGAGGCGATGGGTTTTCTCGCAAATGGTACGATAGCGGAAGTGACAGAGGCATCCAATTCCCCATCCAAATGCTACAGGTGTCCATTGCAAACCTCCTTGAGCGGCGATTTCATTTTCTTACCTCTGTCAAGAACCACGCCACATTGGGGCAAGACAAGGTAATTCCAGTAGCGGCATGAGGTAAATAGTTAGAAATTCTCTTGCTTTGACCAGCATCAATCTTCGAGTGTTTCTTTACATTAAACTCGAACTTTAATTCAAGTGCCTTAGGATGATAAAGAGCATTCATTTCTCTACCCTATACACTACATCCATTGTACAGCCCAATTGAGCTTGTATATTCATTTCTCAAACCCCGTTGGTGATCATTGCTTGTTCCGATTTGAAGATGACGTCATCACCAAGGAACAGAACTGAAGAGATCGAATCAACGGAGAATTCCAAAAATCTTGCATTTTACATCATGTGATTGTTTGACACAGCTTTTGTCTGTGAATATTCATGTTGTTTTAATCTCTCATTCAAAATCATGGGATTTTAAAAGAAGAGCAAATTCCGCCTGAAAGAAAAGGGCCTGCTCCCGAAAAAGAGAAAAACAAAAAAACATCTTCCGAAAAAGAAAAAAAAAAGAGAGAAAGAGAGATAGCTCTCTCTCAAAAAAAAAATGGGAGTCGGGAGTAAGGAAAAGCAAAGGCTAGTCCCACAGAAAATCCTTGGCAGTAAAAGAAAAATGCCTATCAAAAGCAAGGCCTATGCCCATTCAATCCTCGTTCATTTGTAAAATATGTTGAAATTTGGATGTGCATTTTATCCTTCCTGTAAATCCCAACCGGATGACTTGTAAAGAAAAAGTCTCCAAGAGAGTCAAATGGGAAATTGCAATCATCAGCGGAAGCTCCATCCTCAAGCAGTGATGGCACATTTTGAAATCAATTTCAAAAGGCTAAAATTGGTGGCAAGACAGCAATGATCACTAGCATCAAGCCATTCTCATATATTTTCTGAACCAAAGCGAGCCTTTTCGTTTCTCAGTCCCAAATCCTAACATACGTTACAACCCTTCAAAGTCTCTTCTGATTAGGGCACATGAAGTAACGTAGAGTTGAATGATCTTAAGCATCGCTCGAAAAAGTTCGAGCAAGATTATTTCTCTCTCATTTTTGTAGGGTTCTTGACTTGTAAACCCAAAGCAGATAATGAAGATCTTCTTAAAAAAAGGCATTGACTCCACAGGAGTCCCATTCGGTAAACCATTGACCTAGCCCATATTAAGGTCCTAATCAAGACCTCCAGATCGGCTCGGTAGTACCAATTGCGAGATTACTCAGACCCTTGTTGAAGACGATGATGGTAAGATTGAGTGATTTCTCTTGAATCCTACAGTTAGGATAAATAGCTTTCCTCAAGAGTAAGAGAAAGCCCTTTCGGACTGAAGTCCCCCATTCAGAGTACATTCGAGGTATTCACAATGTAATTACCTCCTTGAATAGAATTGGTAATGCAAACTTGACAGAATAGTTTTGCATAAATCCACTGAATGAATTTCAGCATGCATGCCTATACATGTTACATCTAAACATTGTTTAAGCACATGCATCCCTAATATTCGAGTTACCTCATGAGGTCTTGAAATCCATCCAAGGATGATTGAATGAATAAAGCCATACTGGCAAGTGTCCACCTGGCCACCTTCCAAGCTCTCAGGTAAGTTTTCTGAACCCATTTTTGAATATCTTGTGTTTACACTGACATGACTCGTATAGCACACCCTCTCGATGTAGTCACCGCCCTGTGAGATTGGCGGCACATTTCCCTTTCGGATTGTCCAAGACTCGCTCTAGCGATCTCGAAACTCTTCTGGATCATCAAAGACCAGCTCTAGTGATCTCGATCCCTTTCAGATCATCAAGGACCAGCTCTAATGATCTTGAAAGAAGTCTACCTTTCAACTACCCAGAAAACCCAGGTAAGTTTTCTAACCCTTTTCAAAAATCGCAAACTTTGAGTTTGCACCAATGAGAAAGCACATTTCTAAATTTCGTCCAGTTCATAATCGACATGCTTTTGTGACCTGCATGAAAAACTTGTTCGAACCATGATCGACATGCTCTTGTGGTCTCGACAAATTTTATCAAAATCATAATCGACATGCTCTTGTGATTTTGGTACCCTATCAAGTTCATGATCGACATGCTCTCATGTTCTTGATCTTATCCATCCAGTTCATAATCGACATGCTCTTGTGTCTGGATGCTTGTTCGAACCATGATCGACATGCTCTCGTGGTCTCGACAAATTTTATCAAAAACCATAATCGACATGCTCTTATGGTTTTGATACCCTTTCAGATCATCAAGGACCAGCTCTAATGATCTTGAAAGAAATTATGTGACTCCACTCGAAGAGATGCAGTGGACACATCCCCTTACAGATCTTGCGCTTTCTCGCATCAGGGGAAACCTCTGGTAACGGATAGGCACCAGTACCTTAAGATTCCTGCATCCACAAAATGCCTGGAGCTTAAGGGAATCACTAGCATTATGAAGTGTCTGGTAAGACCGACATTTTATATGCGATCCATGTGCAGGTTTCTTTAATCCATTTTCTCGGAGCAGAGAAATCTTAACACATGTTATTTACAGTCCTGCACATCATACATCATTGCACTTGCATATAAAATGGGATTTAAACTCCCCCACAAAAAAAAATCAAAAATCATCATCATCATTCATTTGCATTGTCAAAATTTAGGTTCAATTTTATCTTTGAGCGAAACCTCTACGAGTCTCCGCTCAAAGAGGGGCAGCAGTTGACACCTAAATTTTGACTTTTTAAAATTCATTCACTTAAGTACATAAAAAAAATGAGAATTTGTTCTCACCAAAAATTAATTTTTTCATGCATTGCATATTTAATTTTTTGTCGGTCATGCATTTTATTATGGCTAATGACGGAGGATTTGAGCTTAAATTGACAAACGATTGGATTGAGCGTGAGGGAGGTGTGCCGAAAGGCTTTTGAAGTTTTGAACTTAAAAGAAATTTTTCCATAGGGACTGAATTGCAAATACATAAAACTTCAGGGGCTGAATTGCAAATACATAAAATTTTAGGGATAGTGGAGAAATTAGAAAGGAAGATGGAAAGGGGAGATATAGAAGGGAAGATGGAGAAATTAGAAAGGAAAATTAAGAAGGGGAGATATAGAAGGGAAGATGGAGAAATTAGAAAGAAAGATGGAGAATGGAAGATGGTAGAATTAGAAGGGAAAATGAAGAATTAGAATGGGAGATGGAAAGATTAGAATGGAAGATGGTGAATTAAAAGGGAAGATGAAGTTAGTGGAAAAATTAGAATGATATATAAAGATAGAGAAAGGAAGATGGGGGAGTAGGCTATAAAAGGAGGAAGAATGAGAGCCTTGAAGGGGGGACTTTTGGAGAGATTAGAGAGAAATTAGGAAGACTTTGGAGATTAAAGAAAACTTGAGGAGAGATTTTGGGAGAGAAGAAAATTTAGAGAGAAAAAGAAAACAAAAAAAAGAGAGAATTCTTTTAGAAGAGAGAATTGAGGGGAACGAGAGTTCGAAGCTCGGAGTTACAATCTTCATCGACCAATACAATCCGCAAGTCCATCCCCGTCGTTTGAGCCGCGATCCGCAATCTTGATCCATGAGGAAATCCGAGGTTCGAGTTCGATAATCAAATCCGTTGAGTCAGGTAACGATTTTAATCATTTAGAATATTCGAAATTGTGTTGCCTAAATGGATTGATTTGAATTTCGATTATACCTTGTTGGACATATTGCATTTCTTTGGAATAAATTGCATATCCAATTTTTGAGATTTTTATTGCACGTTGTAATATTTTCTTTAAAAAATAAAAAAAGGGGTTTGCTTTTGTTGCACATTTTCACATCATGTAGATAATTGCACGCGTATTTTATCTTGTAAATATTTAGATTAAACCGCATGCATTGCATATAATTTAGTTCCTTACCTTGTCATAAAAAGAAAATAAAAAAAAATTGCACCTTTGAATCTCAAGTGAAAATTCATCAAAATTGCCAAGTTGAACATTTTCATGAAATTCGTACCGAAAGGGCACTAGTAGAAATATTAGTGTAACCAAGTCCTCGAACTCATTAATCTCCGGTTCGTAGGAATAAAGTATTTCTCCTGATGCTTTATTTAGGTGTCTAATCAACCTACCCAAAATGATTAGTGGCGACTCCAAGATAAATCTTTCTTTTGATGAAATTGAACCTAAGTCACGATTTGGTAGAACTTGGGAGAGTTCGAGCTAGGCTAGTTAATTCAATTTAATTAACCTGGTAATCTATTAACTTTAAAAATTGGGAAACTGATTTTTTTAGATCGCGACAATGTGAAATAACAAATCAACCTAATGATGACACTTGATTTCAAATTTTTGAAGCTTGAGGCCCGATTTGCCACATGATTCCTATATTTTCAAATGATTTAGGGGAGTAAGAACGTCTGACGAAATGAGAACCAGTTCCCTCCTTTTTCTTTCCTCTCTTAAAACAGCTTTCGAAATACTTTTTCAAGAAAAATTCATGCATTTATATCGACAGTTACAGAATACTAACCATACTTATAACATTTCAGGCATATTATCCTTCATATGCAAAATAGGTTACTATGTGACTCAAATTGTCCTGATGACTTTTCCTATAGAATCGAGGAAGAAGGGGATGGTGATACCAGGGATATCAAATGGGATTGGAGAGGATATAAGGAATATAAGCCATTGGCCACAGAAGGAACCGTTATAGTTAATTTGAAAAATTCTAAAAACTGAAAGAAGTAAAAGTTGGGGAAAAATTATCTTCATCAGAAGCATCTCGTTTAGTCAAACTTATCGGAGAGTATCAAGATGTATTTGCTTAGTCTCATGCAGACATACCAGGTTTGGATCCAAGCATTATCGAGCATTCACTCCCTATTGATCCAGTATTCCTGCTAAGAAATAGAAACTTCGATAGACAAAATCAGAATTTTCTAAAAAGATTAAAGATGAAATGAAGAAATTACTTAAAGTGGGATTTAGTAAAGAGATCTCTTACCCTAAACATGTTGCTACCATCATCCCAGTAATGAAGAAAGATGGGAAAGTCAGAGTCGGCGTGCATTATCGTAACCTGAGTAAGGCAAGTCCGAAAAATAACTTCCCTCTCCCACACATTGATATCTTGGTTAACAGCACCGTCAATTTTGAATTGTTCTCATTTATGGATGAATTTTCTATATACAACTAAATCATTCTAAAGGAAAAAGATAAAGCTAAGACCGCCTTCATAATGCCATGGGGCACCTTCTATTATAATGTTATGCCTTTCGACCTAAAAAATGCAGGGAGAACACATCAAACAGTTATGGTGGCTCTATTTCATGATATGATGCATAATGAGATGGAGGTTTATGTGAATATTATGATTGCAAAATTTAAATCTAAGGAGGATCATGTTCAAGTACTGAGAAAAATATTTGAATGACTTTGAAAATACAAGTTGAAGCTGAATCCCGCTAAATACGTATTTAAGGCGCAATCGAGAAAACTCCTTCATTTCATGGTAAGCAATCAAGGAATTGAGATTGACCCTTCTAAGGTCAAATTCATATTGGATATCGAAATTCCCACAGCCATCAAAGAAGTAAGGAGCTTACTAAAGAGGTTGAATTACATTGCCAAATTTATCTATAAACTCTCTAACATGGCAAAACCATTCTTATATCTTACACTTGGTTTTCCACTGACTCTATATCTTACCATCCAATAGGAAAATTTGGGAGCTCTATTAGCCTAAATGACCCTAGAAGATGGTAAAGAGTAGGCGATCTATTACCTTACAGAAAGTTCACTACATCCGAGATGAATTATCTCACATTTAAGAAAACATGCATCACATTAATGTGGTTACTTCACAAGTAAGGCAATATACCCTTCACCACCATATTCAATTGATAACAGAAAATGACCTGATAAAATACTTTTTGGATAAGCCGTCTTTAGTAAAAAAAAAATTGGTCAAGTGGCAAGTCCTCCTGTCAGAATTTGACATTAAAAGTTCAACTCAAAAGTCCATCAAGGGAAAAGCTATAGCAAATATGTTTGCAAAAAATACCTAGAGATCTGAAACCTCAAGCAATGAAGAATCAAAAGATTGTATTTTAAATTTTTCTAAAGATAAATAGACAATGTATTTTAATGGTACTGTAAACCTCACTGGATCCAGGGTTGGGGAAATCCTAATATTCCAAAGGGATAACATTTTCCAGTTGCCACAAAGTTGGTATTCTCATGCACCAACAACATTTCTAAATCCAAGGGTTGCATTATAGGGCTACAGCTAGCCCTTACAATGAAAGTAAAGAAGTTGCAAGTATATGAAGATTCCATGCTAATCATCTTACAAACCTAAGGCAAATGGAAAAGTAAATATTCCAAGCTCATCCTTTATCACAAATTCTTAGAAGAAATGATCAATGAGTTTAAAGAGATCAACTTTGGATATCTGCGAAGGACTCAGAATAACGTTTCTGACACCTTAGCTACTTTATCATCTATGCTACCAATAATGAATGGCATGGACATTGAACCACTGAGGATTAACATTATCAAATAACTAGTTTACTGCATGGTAATTGAAGAAGGGTTCAATGATTAACCTTGATATCATGGCATTAAGAACTCTCTGCTGAAAGATGAATACCCTCCAAAAAGCTAGATGGCAGATAAAAAGGACATAGCCAAGATGGCTATAAAGTTTGTCCTTAGTGGCTAAACTTTATACAAGACAATCCTGCTAAAGTGTGGAGATACTAAAGAGGCGAATATGCTTATGAAATAAATTCATGAGGGAAAATGTGGATTGCATATAAATGGTCATCCCCTCGCTAAGAAGATTATGAGGCTCGGCTATTACCATATGACCATGGAGTCAGATTGCAAACAACATATGAAATCCTACCATTAATGTTAGGATGTTCCATGGTAAGGAAGGATTTTGATCGTCACTTCAAAGAAATGGTCAAGCTCTTTTACTTGCTAAGCATAGATTCGAATCTAATGATAAATTCCTAGAGAAATTAAAATGGATGTTTTGATATATGCTCAATTTTTACACTCTTGTTAGGTGGACATAATGGGGTGTTGATCCCTCTCTTTTCTAGAAAGTTATGTGCAAAATCTTTCAGCCAATTTTAGCAAATTTCCAAATTTACATTGATGACATCCTCCTTTACAATGATTCCCCTAATGAGCTTTATCAAATATCCAAGGCTTGGTCCTTCTCTATGTGGGGTATTGATATGACCAGCCTAATCAATCCTAAGGCTTCAAACGAACATCAATTACTCCACTAAGTGGATTGAAGCCAACTCATACACCAATGTTGCAACCAACAGTGTGGCAAGGTTTATTAAATGGGATATCATCTCAAGATGTGGGGACACCTCAGGCTATCATCACAGATAACGGTTCTAAGTTGAACCATAAAGTGGTTAATGACCTTTTGGAACATTTTAAGGTTAGACATCCTAATTCTTCTCCTTAACACCCATAAATGAATGGAGTTATAGAAGCAGCAAATAAGAATATCAAGAAGTTCTTAATTAAAACTGTAGAAAACTTTCGAAATTGGCATGAGAGGTTACCATAAGCATTAATGTTATACAGAACTTCAATTTGGACTTCAACAAAGGCAACGGTCTACTCTTTGGTATATAGCATGGAAGCCATTTTCCTCGTGGAAATTGAAATTCCTTCGCTACGAATTCTATCCTTAGCTAAACTCTCAGAAGTTGAATGGATCCAATAGATGCATGAATAGTTAAATCTAATCGATGAGAGGTGTTAAAAGGCTATCTATCATAGCTAGGCTTATCAGAAGCAGGTGGCTAAATCATTCAATTAGAAAGCCAGACCCAGAAATTTCCCAATTGGGTAACTAATTGTAAAGAAAACACTTCCAAGCGCTTCACATCCGAGGGGCAAATTCACATCGAATTATGAAGGCCAATATATGGTCTAGAAAGTCCTACTTAGTGGTGCCATGATCCTTGTAAATATGGATGGAAAAGAATTGGTAAATATTGTAAACGTAAATACTGTCAAGAAATACTACCCTTGAATAAAGCAAATATTTGATCAACCCCTATTCCCCATGGATGTCTGAATCACACAAAAAGTCTATTACATACATTCCATGCATATATGCATGCATTTACATCTTTTTCTTCTTCTTCTTCTTCTTTGCATTGCAAGCCCAAGGAAAATTCCTAGATAGAAAGGGATAACTCGAAATGACCTTATCTAAATCAAATGACTACATTAAAGAAGAGAGTCCAAGACACATGTAAAATGTGTCCATTTGAAAATGAACATCAACTTATTATCGTGTTTGATATGTTTTGATATATTACCCATTGACATGCACAAGCTACAATCAAAAGTAAAAGTTATATCGTTCCAATTCTTTTAAACATGAGGACATACACTGACTCTTAATCATTTTTGTTTTCCTAGGGAGTTTCAGCCACCGCAGGCAGATAAGTATCCCTTACTTTGGGACTTTCTAATTTTTGTCCAAATCATAATGATTGATAGCTTGGACTATCAATGAAAACTTTTGAAATCTTCAAAACCACTTCATTTGCATTTTCATTAAGAAGACTTTGAAGTTATCCAAAACGTGTTTGAAACATACATCATGCACCATAATTCTCCATTTAGATTGAATTTTGATGAAAGTAAAACCAATTTCCAAATGCGAGCTTTTAGATGTTTCAATTGGATTAGCTTAGAAAACGAGAGCCAAACTATACCCAAACATATCCCTACACACTTGAGTAATAAGTGAAAGAAAGGCAAAACAAGAACCTTTGTCTATAAATGTAGGAATTATTTGCAGTGATTATATCGATTAAAGTGACAAAAAGCATGTTCATTTCTCTATCCTAAACACATAATAATCCCTTGTAAACCCATTTTGAGCCTATAAGAGGAGAATTCTTAAAATGACCTTATCAAGAACCATTCCACGCTAGGGCAAGTCTAGAGGTTCATCAATTAATTCTTAGAAAAGAAAAATCATGTTAAGACTTTATTGTGCTGATTTGTATTAATTTTTTTGTGATAGCTTCAGTTGATATCCCATGGAAGCTTGAAACATCTTGAAGTTAGGGAGAGTATTTCATTTCTCTATCCCAAACATACTATCCTTTGATGAGCCAATTTGAGCATTTTCATTTTTAAGTCCTATTGGTGATAACCTCCTTATACTAGGGCAATGTGTATGATTTACCAAAATAAAGGATAACATCATGAAAACAAAAGTCCTTAGAGCTCATCATGAAGGAAAGTCAAAAAGGCAAAAGTGAACAAGTTAAGGGCCCACAAAAGTAAAGTGCTTAGTAAAAGCAATGCCAAAACCCTTCATTGAAAAGAAAATCACAAGATTCAAAATATGATCAAAAAATGACATAATCAAGTCAAAAGGTGAAAATCGCCAATGAAAAGACAAGAGAAGAGCTCTAGAACTAGATTGAAAATGAGCATCTAAGAAATTTTTGAAATTTAGAGATATATGATCTATCCCCAATGGATATGACAATTGGTAATGATGCAAAGGTAATCACCAACCGTTCATACCTCTCATTCTAAAAATATGGCCTTTCCTAAGCCTAACCTAAATCAATGTTACAATATATCCCAAAGACTTTCATGATTGAGATGTTTTAAATGTGCATGGAATTTCACAGAAGAAGCTACTACCTAAAGAGTAGGCACAATTTTGTCTTATCTAATCTTTGAGGTTCTTGACTTGTAGATCCGAAGGAAATATTCTCAAAATTTGATTCATTTCTAAACCTCAAAGTGCCTATCCATTGCATAAGCCATTGACCAAGCCTATGTTATGGTCTCTCATGAGACCTTCTCTGGTCAATCAGAATGCATACACTACAAACAGTCCCGAACTACTCAACATAGGTTTCGAGTGACAGTTTGAGTATTTCTAAGAATTTTTCCTAGTGAGAAAACAAAAAGATCTAGAGAGTAGAATTGTGAGAAGTCATCTCTAATGAGTATACCCCAATTGAAGTTTTAAAAAAACTTATTTTGTAATTTCAAATCATTTGATTCAAAATCATCCTCATAAGAAATTTTTTATCATGATTGTTATGTAGCAAGGTGTTTTGGATAACCTCAGACATCACATTGCATCCTTCAAAAAATTTTGCATGACTCTTAAACAACCACCATAAAAGCGTGCCTTATCTGTGAAATTAAAGAATTTTGAAATAATTGAAATTTTCTAACATCCATCTTTTAGATGAGAAAAATCAAGTTTGAGTTTCTACAAATTCTTTGGTTCACTTAGATCCTAGAATAGCACCCTAAAATTAATCTTTTAATCCTTACCTCATATGTTCACTCAAAAAGAATAAGGCAGTCCTCAAGTGATTCCGTTAAAAGATGATCCTTCTTTTAATCCGTACTTCTCTTATTCAAATAAAAATGACATTAAAGTATTCCTTGGGGATTCCATGATTTAAGGATGATCCAATTGTATGGCTATCTCTATCATTAAGAGTCAATTTCTTTGGTTGTCTTTATCCTTAAGAGTCAATCTTTATGAGGTAACCTACCATATGGGGCAAATTTTAAATCTTTTATGGATTGACCTACCATAGTGGTCAAAATTTTAAAACTTCTATTGGGTGACCTATTATATGAGCCAAATTTTAAAATTTTCATGTGATGATCTACCATGCGAGTCGAATTTTAAAACTACTATGGGGTGACCTAATATACGGGTCAAATCTTAATCAATTTTAACAATTAGAATCCTTTTCAATAGGAATATTTTATAGATTGATCTACCATACGAGTCCAAGTTCAATCTCGTAGGGTATTCTACTAATGAATCCTTAGGTTCTCACTCCATTAATGACATCTATGTGACGAGCAGGTAAGCTTTAAGTAATCTGTCAACCTTTCACTCTTCCACATCAAAAACAAGCAAAATAAACTTTGGACACAAGCTTTCATAGAAGGAAAATTGAGTTGGATGTCATGACTTTTCTTTCTTCTCAGTAGAGTAGACTACATCTCAGGTGTCATTTTATCTTTGAAAGTGATCTCTCACGAGACCTCTCTCAAAGAGAAGCAGTTGTTGAAACCTTATTTTTTTTTTATTAATTTCATTTTTAGAACCATAAAAATTCTAAAAATCGAAAAATCAACCTTGGAGACTTTGTCCAAGCCTAGGAAATCATTTTAGACCAAAAATTAATTTTTCTTATTTTTAGCATTTTATTTTAGAAAATTTATAAAAAATTCAAAAAAATTTCAAAAATTAAAAAATAAAATTTGAAAGCCTTGGCCAAGTCTAGAAAATCATTTTTGAACAAAAAATAGCTTTTCATATTCTTCATGTTTTTCAAAATTTTCAAAAAATAGAAAAAATACTTGGAAATTCGTTGAGGCCACAAAAATACAAAAACAAATATATTTTTATTTTAATTTTATTTTCATCTTGGAAAAATAAAATTTAAAAAAATAACTTGAAATTACGGTTTACTTAGTTAATTATATTTTTGAATTAATTCCCAAAATTCTAGAAATTTTATTTCAGCCATTTAATTTTCTATTTTTTACATTTTTGGAGTCTTGACACTCTCGTCTATTTTTCCAAAATTTCACAGAATTATCATATTCCGAAAAAAAGACCAAAATGTATAGTTTTAATTTTTCAAATTAGTCCTTAAAAGAATAAAATGCAATTATAAATTTTCTAAGGACTAAATAAAAAATCAAGGCACATCACCCCCTAATTTTTGGCCTTTTGATTCGAATGATGGCATTAGTTTTTGGTAGAAAAGGTCATTTTGGGGCACTTCGTCTCCTAGTTTTTGGCCTTTTAAATCGAATGATGGCATTAGTTTTTGCAAAAAAGGTCATTTAGGGTTTGATTTCTACAAAATGGATCCTCAGGTCAAAGTGAAATAATTCATTTTCTATTAAAATTCATGCCAAGGAATGCGATTTAGGATTTAATTTGAAAAATTGTGAATTTTTGACATCAATTATTTGATTTTTGGTTAGCTGGGTTTGTCAAGTCGGACAAGATCTAACCCATGACCCCGGCTAAGCTCCTTCTTCCCCAAACCTACATTTTTGAGCCCAAGAGAAATCGAGGGAAATCCTACCTAATTTGCATCCAATTTGCATTCACCGAAGTACCATTTCAATTTGCCCAAATCACCACTCATCTCCTGTGCCAATTTGACCACAAATCACGTGGTGTCATATGTAAAATCAAGTCGGCTACCCCCCTCTTGAGCATACGAAAAGTTTTGAGTAAGTTATAACTAGTTCAATGTGATTTTGATAGAAAAGGGCGCTTGTTCGTGCTCAGATACTCAACATAATAGAGAAAAAGTGTGTGAGAAAAGAGAGAGAAAGAACAAATCAAGCCTTCAAATCACTTTAGGAAGTTTGCCAATGCTCCAAGGAGTTTATGGCCACTAGTTTCATAGCTCAGTATCCCCTAAAATTGTAAGTTTTATCTTCGAGCTTCGCATTGTGCGTCCATGGTGGATCTTCGATCCGACATTCATTCTTCGAGCATATGTGTGTTTCACTCCTTGAACTTCACTAAGCATAGTTTTACACTTTGATTGTATTGATTTTACATGAATTGCCATGGCCAAGCTTCAAAAATAAAAACATCGAGTCTGTCATAACCTCCATAGCCGAATATGGCAATGCACAGGTCGATCAAGACCCCAGGTAAGTGTCCTAAACCCCTCAAGGTGCTAGCCTACGAGTTGTAGCTTTAGTTATGCTCTAGTTTGCTTGATTGAACTTGCCATGGCAACAATTTTGCGAACTTCGAATATGATGTTCCAGCCGTTAGATTATATTGATTCTTGGATATGTTGATCTGCAATAGCTTAGGAGTTGATCCGCATTCATTTTAGGTAGATCGGTGAAGATTTCATCGTTGGATGATCTCCGGCAAGCCTTGGTCATTCACCTTGGTTATCATTGGGAGGAGGAAGATGATGCCACATCAACACATTAACTTGGTTAGCACTGACGTGGCTTATCCACGCTAGCCCTTTGACCAGTCAAACTCTGACGTGGCATGCCACGTCAGCTTATTTGTTATAATTCTTTTTAGAAATAATTAATAAAAAATTCAGATTGAATGGTGGAGGTGGTGCCACTTATCCAGATCTGAGGATTTTGGAAATAAAAATGATTTTCAGATTTTTTTTGATTGAATAGCTAAGCTTTGGTCTAGGAGTTAAATCTGGGCCTTTGATTTTGATAATTAGGATAGACGGTCCAAATCTGGTCAAGGTTTAATCCTAGTTATTAGTTTTAGTTGGTTGATCTAGTAGATGTGGACTAGCTACATGTTTGATTCTAGACCGTTGGATCGTGCAGTTTAATAAAATTATTTGGAAAAATAGATTAACAAGTATTTAAAAATTTAAAGAAATCATTAAAAAATCATTAAAAATCAAAATTGCATCGTTTTAAGCTCAAAGTCAAACCTGTGTGGGTTTAGGTAGGGCCTTTGGGTGTATGGGGTGGGTCAACCAGACCCAATCTAAAAAAAATTAAATAAAAAATAAAAAAATTGGAAAATTCAATTAAAAAATCCTAAATAGGAAAAATTCATAAAAATTCTTAAAAAATTCTAAAAGATTCTCAAAAATTGTGAAAAAAAAGAAATAACCAGATTCACTTGATTTAACCTACTTTCACAATTCTAAATTCTCGAATTTTAGAAAATGATCATTTTGTCCCTCTGGTCAATTTGACCCAAATTTTTTCAAATCATCCCTAAACCCATTTGATGCATTCTCTAAGCCCTTAGGACTCTGCTAGGTTTATTTCAACTTGATTTGATGTGATTTCTCCACATGACTTGATTCCTTAACTACGCACTTATTTTGATGATTATGACTAATAGGACAGTTAATCCCATTCGTATGAACTCTTTAGATATTTTTTGGACTTACTTGACCAAAAAAAAAACATATGCATTAGCTCTATAGATTAGAAAATCACTCAACTTAGATACCGAAAGGGCGTCGACCAATGAGTTGCCATAACTAAGTCCCCTAATCCATTTCTTTGGTTCTTGCAGGATCGAACGATCTCTCTCAATTACTTGATAGGGTTTCCAATCATACCCTCCAAAAAGTGATTGGTAGCGACTCCGATGACATGTACATTGATCACATGTCACCCGATCACACTAAGTTCGACCTCATTTTTTAAAAAAACAAATTCCTCTCTAACGTGATTTGGTATAGGACTAGGAGGGCCTACGCGTCAATCTCGCACTTGTCCTATCGAGCAAACAAAATCTTGGCAATCCATTAGCTCCCCTCGAGATAAAAAAAAATCTTAGGAGAGTCGTGACAATTAGGTGACTTATCTCACATTCAAGAGCATCTATATAAAATATTTCAAAAAATACTCAATTTTTTAATTGGCTCAAGCCCTTTAAAGGTTTACAAATCAAGTCATCAGCGGAGTTGTCAGTCTATCGTGACCCTCCTTAAGCAGTCCTTTATGATCTCGAGGGAGCTAATGAATTGCCTTTGGATCCCGTTCGCTCGATAGGATGGCACGTGAGATTGAATCAAAGGCACGAACTCTCCCAAGCCCATACCAAATCACATCAAGGAGGAATTTAAAATCGAGGTCAACTTTAATGTGATCAAGTGACAAGTAATCAGTGTACATACCAAAAGAGTCACCACCAATCTTTTTTGGAGGGCAGATTGGGAACCCTACCATGCAGTTTGGAGAGACCGTTCAGTTATACAAAACTAGAGAAATGGATTTAGGGACTTAATTGCGTTGACATTTCGATCGACGTCCTTTGGACACTTAGGTTGAGTGATTTTCTAACCTATAGATTTCATATATATATATTTGGATAAGGTAAGTCGTAAAGTGTTAAGTTTCATACGGGAATTTCGAAACTTTTTCATCAAATCAAAGCAAAGTAGTGAAAAAGAAAATAACCCGTATGTGGATCTTCCTTAAGGGATATTGTGCATTTCAATCGAAAACTAAAACTTACATCAAGAGGGTTTGAGGCTTACCTTAAGGAGTGTACCTAAGCTAACTTGATTCTTTATGTTCTTGAACTCCATAAACGTCGAGCATCTAGTTCAGACACGCCATTACTCGCACGGCGACGGAAGACGAGGCTAGCGGATGAATGCTCCTTGGTTGTGCTAGCAACTTTTGAGACATGACATACCAAACTCATTCTTTTATCACGAACAACCTCATGATACTTAAGTGTTTCATGCGAGAATAATTCTCACACGTGCACAAAGAAAAGTACATGAAGACACGCACGAACGGGCTAAGGGAACAAAGAGAAAAGTCACTCAAACATGATGCGCTAACCCCTATTTATACGGTTAGGACACCCTACAAACCGCCCCCCTTTAGGACAGTTTTAGGGCGGTGGCACTGAGCCTATCTTGCCCTGGTGTGTTTCGCCATTTGTCTCGCATGTGTTTGCCCTTTTCTCACTTTATCTAATGGATAATAAATCTTATCCTTTAACCTTTATTGAATAAGAAATCTTATCTCCTATCCTTTAGATGATAAACCTAGCAATATCCGAAGCACGTCATCAATCCATTCATTTTATCTTTCAATTAAGCGCATGAGAAATGTTCCATCTCCCTAGACAATAATATAAACGACAGGATAGACAGCAGGAAAACTAGCAACTAACAATAGCAAAAGCTCATTTAATTTATCTACTATTAACCCTAGGAAGCGTGCATCTACAAGCCCTACCTCAGGGCCACTTCCATTGACCATCCAAAAAGATACCAAGCTAGGGTCGAATTAACACTACTCCAAAACTACTTCAAAAAAGGATCATATCCTCTTCCTCCTATTAGGTCTAGTAACCGGCCAAGGTTTTAGGATCCTCATTCGAGTCAGATTTCGAATTCTCAACCTCGCCATCGGGGGCATCCACATCTATAGTGTCCCAAGTGCGGATAGTTGGGTTCGTAGATGGTGGTCCATTGAAACCACAAATCAATCTGAAGAGTACCTCTTCGTGATGAATAAACTAGATTTTGAAATAATGAGGTATTAGGTACCCCAATCTCTTCTCAACCTAGATAGTCATCACGTGGTGCTCCCAAACACAATTCGACTTAGGAATCTAGTGCGACATGATATCGAGGGTCTAGTCTATAGGTACCCTAAACTAAACTGGTATGAGTTCCATAATTACTATCCTAAAAACATTTAACAACAACAAGTCAGATATAAAGTCTCAATAAGTCAAAACATTAAGCTTGAATGGGATGCTAATTTGCTCAACTAACCTGAGCATGCAAGTTCAAGTTAATAACAAATCAATAGCGTATAACTCTCGCTATGCTCTAGCTACCAAATGATCAAGCACATAAGTCAACAGTCAACCATCATTTGCATGCAAACTTACCTCGCTTTGGCCTACACAATACATTAATCAACATGACATTCAACCATACACAAATTAGGGCATACAACTAGAACACTCATTGCAATCTCTCATGCACAATGTATCACATGTGTTCTAGTTATTAAGGACTACCTAGCCATAGCACAAATCAAAGGTTAGCAGTGTCCGGCATGATCGGGCTTCATCCCATTACTTTAGCGACGGTGACCGATAAGCTATGTGGTTCTAAGTATCCTTGGCATGGACTAACAATCAAGCATTCTTGTAAAAGTGTAAATTCATAACTTGCCGCGACTAGCATCTGATAAGCCGTGTGGTTCCAAATACCCTCGGCACGAACACATTAGGGTCAACACAAAGTACCCTAGGGATTGGCTTCATCCCCATGTACCCTCAGGAGACAATAACCATCATGTGATCACACGAGCACACCGAACAATCATGCTAATTGTTATCTTCGCATTAAGCCCAATGCAAATATGATCATGCTCACAACTCAACTAATTGTAATTATTCATGCTTTAATATACAATGAAAAATTCACACATGATCACAGAGACATGCATTTATTGCCAAACTTCGTATTCCTCATTTTAATACCATACTAGATTTTTTTAACATGAAAACATAATATCCTAACACTACCACATAGCACGTCCTTACTTACGTGTCCAAAAATGCATTTTTCGATACAGTAATTTAATCTCAAATATAGGTGATTATTATAAGATATATATATAGATATAGACACACACACTCAAGGGCACCAAACAATCACCAAATAGTCACCAGATAATCACTAATAATCACCAAATAACCACCAAAAATCACAAGATAATAATTATTCCAACTACGATCAATTAATCTAATTATAATTAACTCATCCGATGACAACTAATTAATTCAACTACAATTAATTAATCTCACTACAGTTAATTAATTCGTTCACAGTTAACTAACCCATCTTCAGTTAATAACCCGACTACCATTAACATAAGGTAACTTAATTTCATCTTACCAAAGTTAACGAAAAGTAACTATAATTTAATAACGTAACCATGGTTAATCATAATGCCACTATGTTAATTAAAGTAACTATAGTTAACAATAAAGTAACTATAGTTAATTAACCTAATCAGGGTCGGTTGACCCAATCATAGTTGACTAACCTAACCAAGGTTATATTAGCATCTAATCCATCTTTAAATTAAATTAAGCACTATTAACACTAATTAATCTAGTCCATAAATGCAATTAATAGCCTAATTAGGTTTTGGGAGGTTAACTCACAAACTTGACAATAGCAATGACGATGATAATGGCGGTAATGGCGACATGAGCATAGCACGGACACATGAGCGGCTTGGGCACACGGGTGGTAGTGATGATGGCATGGCTATGGTAGTGGTGCAACGAACGATGGTGACTCGCAGGCGGCTTGGTTTAGTAGACAACAATGACAACGAGTGAGACACAGCGGCGACAGGATGGGATCAAGGCATGGCATGGCAATTGGGTAGTCACAAGCAGTGTGGGTTTGACAAACAGCTAGGCTCACTACAGCGAATGGCGAATGGTGAACTGCAAATGGCGATGGACAGTGCAATGGTAGAGCTTGGACAATGGCCAAAAATGGAGATTGAGAGGGAAATGAGGGGTGGTGGCTAAAAATGGAGGGGAATGGAGGAGAGGGTGGTTGGCTATAGGGGAAGGAAGAGAGAAGAGAGAGAAAATGTGGGGCATAAGGCTTTAATTTGCATTAATTGGTTTTGTCTCAAAGTAATTAATGCAACGAGTATAATAATAATTTCACAACAAGGGTAAGTTAGTCATTTGGCATAAAAGTTGAGGGTATTTTGGTCATTTGTCATGAAGGGCGAAAATAGTAATTTTACAAAAAGATAAAATGGTAATTTCAAGGTCAAGGGGCAAAATGGTAAATTTACCTTTAGGGGAAAAATGGCAAATTCACTTTTAAGGGTCGTGAATAGTCATGAAGCTACGATTTGACGACTCAACTAACCCAACACATTAAATTCTACTAATTTACCCTAGTTCGACTATTGACCCTTATACCTTAAAAATCCAATATTATCCCACTCATCATCTCACAATTTCACATTCGTTTCAAGCTCACATAGTGCCGATTTCCACAAAACACTCAACATGACTTATCGCGCTCAAAAGCATCCCAAATCACATAGCATGGGCATCTCTGCTCATTAGAGGCATCTCGCTTTCCATACCAGCTCCTATGAGGCATTGTCAGCAGAAACCTCGACGGCATCACTCCTTCTCAACTTTCAATGAAATACCATGACATGAATATGCAATGCATTCTTACCTTTGTCAGCATTTTCATTAATTACATGTTCAGCACTCATTCACAAAAATGAATTATTTGTTCTCTTTTTTAAATGAACAAATGAAGCATGATTTCATAAATCCAAGCGCAAACTCTCAAACCATTCATCAACATATGATTCTAAAGCCAAAAAGCTATATGAGTTAGAAATCCACTCACATTTGTTTTCGAATGAAGTGAGAACCTCGTTAAACGCTTGGAACAACTAAGAGCAACGATGAAGCAACAAGACGGCATGCTTGAGGAATTAGTCACGATAGTGAGGGCATACAGTAAGATAGAGAGCATATGTGGCTAGCAACAATAGCAAGCGGGTGGAGGTAAGGGTTGGGAATGAGAGGTTGTTTGATTTGATGATCAAATGACGAAATGAACTAATGGCAAGGAGCATTTATTGGGGAAATGAGGATAGATGATGGCAGTGAGGCAATGCCACATAGCAAGTTGCCTCACCATGTAGTGTCATCACCTCACAGCCACATGATGCCATGTGTTTTAACATGTGTCAACCCATGGTGCTACTTGGCGATCGTCCACCACATGTCACCATGGCAGTGACATGTGGCACCTAAGGGCACCGCTTGGTATCCTCTTGGTATGACACGTGACGCTCAAAGGCACACCACTTAGTATACCCTCACCATGTGCTGCCATCGTCCTCATCTAGTCTCAATTTCTCATGTGCTTAGCTCAACGGGATTGAGTTCAAGCAGATATGTTTCCCCATTGTCCCATCATCAACCGTTGATGCCATTAGTCACTAATCATATGTGATTATTGTGAAGGCATTTTGAAATAAGCTAATTGAAAATTTTGGGTCATTATAACCAGCGAGCTCTAAGTTGCTAGCTCACAGCCAGGAGGCCCTTGCTTGAGGCTAGCGATGTGACCTAGCAATGGCCAATGGAGAAAACAAAAATAAGATAAAAGTAAAAGATAAAAAAATTTAAAATATAAAATATTACTAAAATTTATCCATGCCAGTGCCAGTATCTATATCAACAATTTCTCATCAAAATTGCCCAGATAGATGCAATTGGACAAATGTGAAAATGTTTATGACTCAATTAGAAAAATTAAAAATTTTATGATTGAATTGATAATAATACAATATATTCATGACTTTTTGGTAATTTTCCCTCATATAATCTCTTTGGTTCTATTTAGAAAAGGGATACCTCATAAAAAGCCCTAATCCTAGGCCTATATAAACATGATTTCTTTGAAAACTCAAAGGGGACATGATTAGGCTCACATGCAAGGAACAACACAAGCCAAAGAGAAGAGCTCTCCTTGCTCTCCGTGGTGGCTGTCACTCGCTAAGCTCCTACCACCATCGCCGAGAAGCTGAGACCCTTGCTCCCCAACGAAGTCACAGGTCTTCATCGCCCTTTGCTTGAAGTCATTGTGTCACTGCATGTTCTTGCTGACTCTATAAGAGAATAGATTCGAGTGTAGCACATATATCAATTCAAAAAATTCGAAAAGTAAAACAAACATAGAAGAAAAGTTAATGCAGAAGACAAATCCTAAATATGGAGTTTGTTCACCATTAAGCTAATTACATTTGATAAATTACACTAGAAGATCATGATGACTCATATTAACGGTGAGGGAGAGTACATGGTACTTAAATGTACTATCTTATGCTCTCAAAGATGCGTACGCATACTGCTTAGTGAACTAGTTGGTCATTAAATGCAATGAAAGTATCGATCTTCTTCATACTCTTCTTCTCTTACTGTTCTTCATGACACATTATGCTTCCTAGTAACCTCATACTCTCATTCACATGATGTCACGTCCCGATCCTCGAGCACGTGCCATTCCTACCAAAACGCCTTGGGTCAAAAAGGATAATCTCCCAAGTGCGCTAACGACCAACAAAAATTCTACGCATGCAAAAACGTTCAGTACTCCCAAATAGTTAGACAAACAGGAATAGTAAAGTATGGAATTCTATTTTCATTAATTAGCCAGATATTTCAATATATCATCAAAAGTAGAGGATCGTTAACCCTACGGAGCTATAAGCATAAATACAATCTCACTCTTCGAGGTAGCTCCCTAAGACCAGCAAAAAGATAGATGGGTCAAGAAGGGTTAGCTACTCCTAAAAAAGGGGTTATTCCCCCCTCATCCATCATCGCCAAAAATCTAAAAGGGGCAACCATGCTCCTACAACTAGGGAGACATGGGGACGTCATCAAATGCCTCAGATCGGTCGGTCTCAATGGATATGTTAGACTCTACGAGAGGATTGACCTTGATATCAAGCTCAGGGTCCACTATCTGCACGTCAGGCGTGTTAAGGTTCATAGAGTCCTACGCGGGGACATAAGGGGTCAGGTTGGGCGACTCCTCAAATCCACGAAGTGGCTAAGGAGGTTATCGCCGATACATAAAAACCAAGCCTTGAAGAGGTAAGCGACCAAGCAGGCAAACTCCTCGTTGATCCAGATCATAGTGACATGTTGCTCCCAAACCCAATTTGTGCCTGGAATCGGGTGGTGCACAATGTAGAATGATTGGTCAGTAAGAACTCCGAATTGGACAAGCCTCTGCATCATTTCAGACCTAAAAATCGTAATCACAAGGGGTGAAAAATAAATCTTAGTAAGTTGGCGCCTAAGCCTGATTAAGACGATGATTCACTCAGGCGTCCCAAATAACAATTTCTCATAACAACCAAGATTTTCACAAAATACCAGGGAATTTCAAGTTTGCTCTTGCAATTCAATTAGTGGTGGTCACAGGGTTCATTGCATACGATTGGTATGATTAAGTACTATGACTAACAGTGTCTTTTGATAGTCCGTAAGATTCATACGACTGGCATGATACGGAATTACCGTAAAGATACCATACGACTAGCATGGATTTAAAACCCATTATGTGACCACTCCGCACAAATTACATAACCAGCCAATTCAAATATTATAACTGAACACGAATAGTCAATTTCTTATTCGGTCAAATATAAATCACTTTGATTATTCGATAGTCAGACATTGGTCTTGATTTCAAGCAATCGGTAACGACAATAGTATGAGAAGTTCAACTATTAAACTGACTATCAATGCATTCTTTGACTACTAATCAATCAGTCAAATAATTCGTTGGTCACTTACCTCTAGCAATTCACTCGCTCACGATCACGAATTTCAGTCAATCTAATTTCTAACTAACCATAAACCACCTCGCTACTCAATCTAACTTATTTAATTATAGTCATTTAACCTAAACCCAGTCTCTAACTAATTTGGCTACAATTAGACTACTTAAATGTCTAATTAAATTAATTAACTAATTAATTAATTCTCGAATATAATTAATGTCTTAGCCACAAGTTAGAGGCTAACTCACTACACGTCAACAACGACGTGCGAATATAGATTGGTTTGCCCGGCAGTGGCGGCTAATAGTGGCAAGCTCCAGTAAGCAACGGCGACCAGACGGAGGGTGACGACAGCGATGACGGTGTGAGTTGGGCACAGCAAAGAAGACGACGGCCGACAGTGATGATGAGGGCTTGTGGTAGCACTCAGGCAGAGGCGTCGGAGCGCCGATGATGACGCCCTCGACTGGACGATAACAGGGGCAACAAAAGAGTAGAGGTGGTGGTGCAGGCAAGACAAAGGGGAGGAAGGTAACGAGCGAGGCTCCTCGCAACATGACGTTTTGATGATGCGATGGTGAGGTGGAGGTGACAGCGGAGGAAATGATAACGCAAGCTGGCGGCTGGGAGTGACGACAGAGAAAGTGGCGAGCTGATAGTGAGTCAGTGTCATCAGTCGAAAATAGAACCAAAAAGGGGGAGGGGGGGAGGAGTTCTCGAGTGAACAGCCAAGGAAGGAGAGGGGCGAGAGGGAAGGAAAAATGTGGGGGTTTTTTTGTGGGGGGGGGGGGGAGTCAAAGGGATGGGTAAGTGGAGGGCGGGATGGGACGTAAGGCGGCAGAGGAGCAGGTGGGCAAGCGCATCAGGGGAAAAGAAAGGAAAATGAGAGAGAGAGAGAGAGAGAGAGAGACGTTGGGGGAGGGGGGTGACCGGCGTGAAAGGACAAGAAATGGGGGAAAAAACGCAAATAAGATAAGATAAAATTCAATTTAAATTTTTTTGTCTTTTGTGCATAAATTTTGAGGGGGGAAGGTAATTAGGAATTTTAGAACAATGTGAAAATTTTGCACAATGGATGAGAACATTTTTAAAATTTACGCGATGAGTATTTGGACACGAATAGATTCAGCATGAATGGAGAATTTTCTACGGTGCAATTAAACAGGATTCAAACTTCAGACTAGCACTTCAATAAATTCAATATTCGCGTCTCAAAAATTGACCCTTTTTCCACAATAATCCGAAATTTATTATTTTCGGATTCCAAAATTTCAGGACGTCGCACATGATATTTCGAGTTGACACATATTCATTGACTATTTCATATGCTATGGTACTAGGAAGCAAGCTTTTTCTCATGTTTTCCACAGGTTCAATATCTCAAGCTACTCGGTCTCAAGTATCCCCAAGTCCTGGACACACTCATAGAATCCATATGCGCAGTTAATAGAACTTGCTTGCCGTCTACTCGGACAAGCCATTATTGCATGTATCAGATTGGGTATCGGCGCTTCTTGCTAGTTGTTCCATGTGAGTCTAACATAGCGTGTGCATAATTTGAATTATGATCGAGACATAAATCGGGTGCACCGCGATTCATAAGTTCCCCGCACAAACTCTCTCGAGATCATCAAGCCATTTGGTAGAAACTATGTACGAACCTTTCCCTTCATATGTATGAACTTTTCCTGTGTCTTTCTTTCATTTTGGGCACACAAAAAACCTACCTCTTACTACTATGTGTTAACATATTATACTGCCCTGAGCATGTGCATATTATTCCTTGTTCCAATAGCTCCATGCGAGTTTTCTTTTGTTTTTTTTTTTCACGTGCAGGCCCTTTTGCCGTACCTGAAATCATTTATTCACAAGGGACAATACACAAACAGATATACCACGGGCCCACTTAAGAAGGCAATGGATGCTCAATATATTGCTATAATGTGTGCACTAAATAATTTGGAAGGAAGAATCTTGAAATATCTGTATTGCTGGCTCTTGTTTGGATCTGTATATTTGGAACCAACTGAGAATGGTTAGGGCGAATCAACTGAGTCGTAGAGCTAGATTCCTGCAGATCAATCTATAACCAAGGTAATCGATGCACGTTCCATAGTTGCATCAATGGATCGTCATTCAACCTGGTTGGAAAACAGAAATATTTCTGACTTCCGCACCACCTCTTTTGCTGCATCATTGGGGCATCTGTGTAATACGAGACTAGCAAAAGTACCTTGTCCAGGGGTAAAAAAAAAAGATTCCTGCAAAGCAGGTGGACAAGCTTTCCCTCCACGCCGGCCTCAACACTTGAGTGGATCGACCCACGAGGATCACTTTCCAGGTTGGTCACCTACAGAAAATAATAATAATAATAATAAATTGCATAGTATAGGTCACAGCGTTTTGAATTGCCAGTAAGTCTATTAATGCTGATCTTTTGATGTAAAAAGAATGCTTATCTGGTTATCATATTGCATGTCATCATTACTGGTAATGCTAGAGAACTCAATGCTTGCATACTTCTATGAATCACGTGAAATAATATCATCTCAAACGTCAATTGTAAAGTTCATATGATCAATGGTAAGATGACTTGGTCTACATGGTCTTTACAGAAGTCATTTATTGTGTTTTATTCGAATATTTCGTCCCTATAGATTAATTGCCGGGAACCTTGTGGTTGGTCTTTTCCTTTTTGGCAAGTAAAACCTTGGAATGGGTCATTGGCTTCTCTTTCACCCGCATGATCCCATTCATGTCGTCTAGTTTTCTACACTATTTAACCTAAAACGTGTCCATATGACAGATATAATTATTACATGAAACAGAACAGGTGAATACCAAGTCTGCCCACGGAATATTACCGTAAACTAAAGAACAAGGTGACTGTGACGCATGCGACAAGGGTCACTGTTATTACGCTTATCTTCTAATTGCCCCACGTGACCTTGTTTAATGCTTTAATCAGCAGCCTTGGTCGATGCGACAAAACGTAAGCTCGTTTTCAATCTTCCCCAAGTAGCTTTGTTTCTGTTTTCGCGTTCCTATGATGATGTGATGGTACGGTCAATTGAAAAGGGTATCTAGTGCTGCAGAGGGAACATGTCAACTGAAAAAGAAAAATGGTCGCTTGAGGAATGAATTACATAACCAATGAAATGGTGTCGAAACACGCTAGGAAACTTCCTTTGGATGGGGATCTTCTCCGTTAAGGAGGGGACATCATGGGAATAGCACCAATTTAAGTGTCTAAACGCCTCAAAAATATACATTCTTTTTCATCCTTTCATCCATTCGCTGATAGATGTTCCCGTCCTCCCAAACAGATAATGATGGGTTAAAATTCATCAGTCTGGAAGAAAAGTCTATCCAGAAATGCTCTTGAGATTTGCGGATGTGGGCATCTCGAGGTATGCCAAAATTTTACAATTTGGAAACCGTTTGTACCCAGCATTTTAGCATATGTACAAAGTATATGTCAGGCATATTTTCCCTGAGGCATTAATTGATGATTATGTTGGGAACATCCACCGCTGTCGGGGGGGTCCATTTGATTTTTGTAGAGAAAGTTGACCACATGGGTCTTGTCCGATTATGTTCATCCTAGTTATTATTTAGTCACAGTCATAGTATAAGACTGTAGGGCCTGTGCAACTTGCCAAACAAATCATTAATCATCCACTAATCCCCAAAGTATGTGTCACGCGGCATGATTACTAATGAAACCCCTCGATCAACGGCTCGAACCAATTTTTCATGTAAAGGAGGATGGTAATTTTTTTTCTTTATTCTTACTTCGATAATCTACACATTCTGTGGGGAAAAAAAAACAAAGATGGTTATATTCAAAGAGTTCCTTAAATAACAATCACACAATTTAAGAAATGATTTGATTTGTAAAATTTTTACTTACATTATATCCCAAGAAAGTCACATTGTAAAAAGAAAGCATACTTTCCTTTTTCTTTTGGGTTGGAACAGATTAAACAGATGACCTTAAATTGCTTCTTCGAACAATAAGTTGACGTAAAATGCGATGATTATTCATTCAACTTAAGGCCCATCTTGCCTTTATGGCTAGAGCACCAGGAACAATAACTAGAATTGTTTACGAGTTATTCTATTCTTTTCTCTCCATGTAATTGATAAACCATTAGGAAAAAAAAAAACCTTTGTTTCTTTGTTTTTTCTCTTGCTTTCTTTAGACGAGAATTACAATATTGTCCGCTCAATATCTCTCGGCCACTTCCAGTGGCTCTAGTTACAGTAAATTTCAGTGGTAACGAGGGGACTGGTCAACTCGTGTTCAAGTGGAAAAGTTGATGCCTACTGTGACGGTAGTACTGTCTCCAGAAAAGGACATGATGGGAATCGTTGATGAGTCTTAAAGCAGTGGATGAGCACGTGAAATAACGTTTCCTTTTCTCTCTCTTCGTTGCCGGAAATGGCTTAAATAAGTTGAGAGAAGTCTGTAGTGAGCACGAGCCTTTCGATTTCATCTGTTTCAACGTCCCAGGACCCATGGTTTAGGGTCAAAGATTGAAAGAAGTTCCCTATAAATAGCGCCCTTCTGTGGAAGGTGAAAGGTCACAAGAAGAAAGAGACTGAGCACAACCCAAGTCTCCTTTTGAGATCTGGGTCAAGTTGTTGGTACTGGTTCAGTTTTCTCTTGGGGAGAGAGAGAGGGAGAGAAGCGATGGGAACATTTCTAGGGTTTGCGTTCACTTTCAGCCTACTCTTTCTCATGGCTCAAGGCAAAGTCCTCCGTTATGATTTTGTGGTGAGTAGGAACATCCCCTTTTTGAGCTCTTTTACAGGGTTGTATAGAACATTTTAGAAAAATGATTTCTTAACTTTACTGTGATGAACAATATAATCTTACTCGTAGATTCGCATATTATCATCGTGCGTTTCGCGTGTTTTCCATAAATCACTCATTAATTGAGAAATCGTATGATCATAAATAACTGCCAGTACTATTAGACTGTTAGGTTAGCAGCTCCCAACATTTTAGTGACGACATGCCATTTTTTACTAGTTTGGGATTCTTTTAGAGGCATGACAGTTGACCATGATCTTATAATTCGAAGATGATATCCTATTAGTGTAGTTAACACAAGAATCTTCTTTTTCTGAACAATTATCCCACATCTAAATCTTCAGCTAGCTAAATTTTGGACAATGCTTGAGGCCAAGTATTACAACATTCATGTACCAAACTACGTTCAAATATCTACAGTTGCATGATTTATTTAATTTTTCTTATGGGATGTGCTTTCCAAACCCATTCGGAGCCTTTATTTCAGAAGGAAGTCCAGATGCAGGTCTTGGAATTAATTAGCGTTACTCGTAGATGATGATGCACCAAAAAGGATTCTGCATCAATTTAATAAGAAGGATTATGCGATGTTTATGATGGTCCAAGAGTCATAGGATGATTTCTGTTGCAGGTGAAGGAGACACCTATTGAGATGTTGTGTGAGACGAACCGGACTGTGTTGACCGTGAATGGCCAATTTCCTGGGCCGAAGATCTATGCTCGCAAGGGCGACATCGTTTACGTTAACGTCACCAACATAGGACCATATGGAGTCACTATTCACTGGTAATAATGAAAACACCTCCCTCTCCCTCTCCCCCTCTCCCCTAATCTCGTACACATGTGCAGGCATGGAGTGAGACAAATAAGATATCCCTGGTCCGATGGCCCAGAGTACATCACGCAGTGCCCGATCCCTTCGAACTCAAGCTTCCTTCAAAAAATCGTACTCACCGAGGAAGAAGGCACACTATGGTGGCACGCTCATAGCGACTGGACCCGTGCCACTGTACATGGTCCTCTCATCATTAGGCCCGCCTACGGAAAAATGTACCCTTACAAGTTTGACCAAGAACACACAATCGTGATCGGTATTCTACTTTTAATTAACTAAAATGAAAGAAATAAGTTTTTCACTCACGCACGTACCAATAACAATTTGCATTGTTTTTCTAAAGAAAATTATAATTTGGAGTGATGCAGCTGAATGGTATGCAAGAGATACGAAGGACATAATCGACGAGGCTCTTGCTTCCGGAGGCGATCCAGACTTGTCCGTGGCCTATACCATCAATGGTCAACCAGGAGACACCTACGCTTGCTCTAATGGTACTAATTCTACTATATATATGTGCGTGATATTTGCTATTAGTATTTATAAGAAAGGTCTTATTCAAAGGTAATGCAATATGACCTTTTTAAATCTATATTAGGGAAATGAGATCTTCCGAAATTATTATTCGCTAGAACTTATTACTGATGATTGATATACAATACGAATAATTTAAACATCTTTGTCGATACAATTTAATATGGTGTTTTTCTTTTTCTTTTGCAAGTTCAGCTTACAAGATAATGGTTGTGCAAGGAAAAACGTATCTCTTTCGAATTATTCATTCTGGGTTGAACGAAGAGATGTTCTTTGGCATAGCCGACCACAACATCACTGTGGTCGGAATGGATGGAGCTTATTTGAAGCCGCTTAATACCAATTTCCTCATGATAACTCCCGGCCAAACGATGGATGTTTTGGTCACCGCGAACCAAACCCCGGGTCGCTACTACATGGTATTCAGTCCATTCGTGGACACCAATGCCCCATCCAACAAGAACATCACGCGGGGGATATTCCAATACTATGGTAGGTATAACCACTCAAAGACTCCCGTGTTACCCGAGCTTCCAGGTTTTACCAACAAGAGTGACGCCGGAAACTTCACGATCCAGTTGAAGAGTTTGAACAGCAAAGAACATCCGTCCACGGTTCCAACCAAAATCACTAGGAACATTACAATCGCGGTTTCCGTGAATCAGCAGCCATGTCCTGCTAATCAAACATGTACCGGTCCACAGGGCGAAATACATTCGGCAAGCTTGAACAACATAAGTTTTTGGGCTCCATCGATTAGCATTCTCCAAGCATACTACAAGTACGTAAATCACTACAGCTACCAATCTTTATCCTATTTGTTCGGATTGAATATCTTTCCCAAACCGATAGAGTTGATTCGGCTTTAAATATTCTCCAAATGGAACCAATTTAACTGGTTAAAACCTTAATTGTCTTAAAGTGGAAGTGTAATTCAACATCTAAATTTCTTTATAACAATGTGCTTTTGGTGTGTGCAGCAATCTACAAGGAGTCTACAACGAAACTTTTCCGGATAAACCTCCTTTTGTGTTTGACTACACGGGGAACGTTTCGGCCTTAGGGGAAGCTGCCAACGTGAGTACCGAAGTGTTGATGATTAACTATAATGAGGAGGTCGAAATAAGATTCCAAGGGACCAATTTCGGAGCAGCGGAGAATCACCCCATGCATTTACATGGCTATAGCTTTTATGTGGTCGGAATGGGCGATGGTAACTTCAGTGACACTTATGTATCATGTTATAATACGGTGGATCCGCCTTACGTCAACACCGTCGGACTCCCCAAAAATGGGTGGGCAGCGATCAGATTCAAAGCCGACAATCCAGGTACTATGATTTATTGTCATGCATCTACCATTTCGTCATTAGTTTTGCATGACTATGATCTTGTATGTCTATGCATAATTGACAGACTATTCTTTTTTGGGTGCTTATAGGAGTGTGGTTCATGCATTGTCACTTAGAACGCCATGCAAGCTGGGGAATGGACACAGTCCTTGTCGTCGCAGATGGGAATAAAAAACATCAAAAGGTTCTTCCGCCGCCCAAAGACATGCCTCCTTGCTCCATATCTTAATCAGGATGTTGTGTCCTTGGAGTTCATTGCCAGGGCAAAAGGGTATTGATATCCCAATGGAAATAAACCATATATATTGAGTATCGTATTGTTGGGGAAAATCGGGCAGCACTTCGCCTCTAACTAGACCAATCCAGGATCAAAAATATTCCCCTAATTTCACAGATTTAATCCAGCAACAACCAGCATTATATCCAGACAAATATTCTAATGCGGAATGATAAAACAACACACCAAGATTTACGTGGAAAACCCAAAACGGGAAAAACCACGGACCACCCAAAACCTTCCACTAATCACCAAGAAATAGCAGGTATACAAAGGGTCTTCACTCTAGTCACACACTAGAGGCTATACATCAACAATACAACAATACTTCATCACCACAAAAGGTGAAATACTACACAAGGGGGCAAGAAACCCTAACCGCAATTGGAGAATTGGAGGAGAGTCTCAACGAACGAGAACCATCACCACGTAGGTCTCGGCCTCACGAACAACATATCCAAATTTGAGCCAATTCCGTCAACGTTTGGCCTTCAAATCTGGACTACAAAGATTTTCCTTCTTTCTCCTTCTCCTTCGCAGTTCTCGGTGTGTACTCTCTGTAAGTCCCTCTCTCTCTCTTCTTGCTAATCCCTTTCTTCCGAAGACCACACTAACACACGTACACACTCTCCTTTTTTTTTTTTTTTATTCTCTTGTCTCCCATCATTCATTTTCTTTTACTTAAATAAATAGAAAGAAAAGTTGGTGGGTCCCCCCCACATGAGGGAGACCCAACCGACAAATCTCCCCCTCTACCTCATGTGGGGAGTTTCATCATGCCCGCTTTGCTTCGACAGGAGTCAAGTTTCATCGCCGGCAAGGCCTTAGTCATCATATCAGATCCGTTGTCGTCGGTATGAACTTTCTCAAGTAGAAAGAGCTTTTCTTCTAACTTTTCTCGGACCCAATGATACTTCACATCAATATGCTTCGATCTTGAATGCAACACTGGATTCTTGCTAAGATAAATAGCACTCATGCTATCACAATATAAAACAAACTTCTGTTGCTTCAAGCCCAACTCTCTTAGGAATTTCTGCATCCACAAGAGTTCCTTGCCTCCCTCGGTAATAGCAATATACTCCGCTTCAGTTGTAAACAGAGTAATACATTTTTGCAATCTTGATTGCCACGAAACTGCTCCCCCTGCAAAGATCATCATATAACCTGATGTAGACTTTCGGGAATCACTGTCACCGGCATAATCAGAGTCTGAATAGACATTCAACTCAAGCTTTCCATTTCCATAACACAAGCATAATCTGGAAGTGCCTCTGAGATACCTCAAAATCCATTTCACACCGTTCCAATGTTCTTTACCTGGATTTGAGAGAAATCTACTCACAACACCAACTGCATGAGCAATATCTGGTCTTGTACAAACCATGGCATACATCAAACTACCCACGGCAGATGCATAAGGAATTTTCATCATCTCTTCCTTATCTTTCTTACTCGTAGGACACTCATTACTACTCAACTTGAAGTGACCTGCAAGTGGAGTACTTACCGGTTTACATGTGCTCATGTTGAATCTTTCAAGCACCTTTTCAATATACTTCTCCTGAGATAGCCAGAGTTTCTTGTTCTTCCTATCACGAGTAATTTGCATACCAAGGATTTGCTTAGCCGATCCAAGGTCCTTCATTGCAAAAGCTTTACTCAACTCATTTTTCAAGCTCTTGATTTTATTAGCATCATGCCCAACTATCAGCATATCATCCACATAAAGTAGGAGGATAATAAAATCATCATCTGAGAATCTTTTCACAAAGACACAAGAGTCAGAGTTGGTCTTACCATATCCATGATCTTCCATGAATGAATCAAACTTCATGTACCACTGTCTTGGCGCTTGCTTGAGACCGTATAAACTCTTTTTCAACCTGCATACAAAATGCTCTTTGCCTTCAACTTTAAAACCCTCCGGTTGCTCCATGTATATCTCTTCTTCTAAGTCTCCATGAAGAAAAGCTGTTTTTACATCAAGCTGTTCAATTTCTAAATCCAAACTCGCGGCTAACCCAAGAACAACTCGAATAGAAGGCATTTTTACAACTGGTGAAAAGATCTCTTCAAAATCAATTCCTTTCTTCTGACGAAAGCCTTTCACAACAAGCCTAGCCTTGTATCGTGGTTGTGAACTATTTTCTTCCGTCTTCAACTTGTACACCCATTTGTTTGTGAGTGTTCTCTTACCCTTAGGCAACTTCACCAATTCAAATGTGTGGTTCTCATGCAAAGATTTGAGCTCATCTTGCATAGCTTCATGCCACTTGTTCTTTTTATCACACGAGACAGCCTCTTCATAAGTTTCTGGCTCTCCTGCATCGGTGAGTAATACATACTCATGTGGTTGATATCTTTGTGATGGTCTACGCTCTCTTTCTGATCTTCTAACTTGAGGTAGGACCGGTTCTTCTTGCTCAACTGGTTCAACTGGTTGCTCTTGCTCAATTGATTCATCTGGCTCCACTGAAGAATCAACATTCTGTGAGGATTCATCATCTTCATGATTTCCATGCATTTCTCCCCCTTGATTTTCACCCAGTATGGTCGGAGGATTTGGGCTGAAATTAACCCTGTGTTGAGCTACATTCTTTGGCTTCTCTGGCTTGTCGATGTCTTCAATGGTTTGATGCTCAAAGAATACCACATCTCGGCTTCTGATGACTTTCTTTGTAGCTGGATCCCACAATCTGTAACCAAATTCTTCATGTCCATAACCCAAGAAGATACACTGTTTAGACCTGTCATCAAGCTTGGATCTCTCATCTTTTGGAATATGTACAAATGCCCGGCAGCCGAACACTTTCAGATAATTGTAGGAAACATCTTTCCCACTCCAAACTCTCTGTGGAACATCCCCTTTAAGAGGAACTGATGGAGAAAGATTTATCAAATCTACAGCCGTTCTCATTGCTTCACCCCAGAATGACTTAGGCAACTTCGCATGAGATAGCATACACCGAATCCGATCATTAATCGTCCGGTTCATTCTCTCTGCCACTCCATTCTGCTGTGGTGTTTTCGGAACAGTCTTCTCAAGCTTGATACCATAATCCCTGCAATAATACTCAAACGGGCCTCTATATTCTCCACCGTTGTCGGCTCGAATACATTTCAACTTCTTCCCGGTTTCTCTTTCCACGTTGACATGAAATTGTTTGAAAGCCGCAAGTACCTGGTCTTTAGATTTCAAAGCAAAAGCCCACACTTTTCTAGAGCAATCATCGATAAATGTCACAAAATATAATGCACCGCCAAGTGTTCTAGCATCCATGCAACAAACATCAGTGTGAACTAGATCAAGTACATTAGATTTTGTGTGTGGAGAGGAATTCTGAAATGAGAATCGATGTTGCTTACCCATTATACAATGAGTACATTTTGTCAGATTTTTCTCCTTCAATGGTAGAAAATTCTTTCTAGCAAGAGTCTCAAGCCCTTTCTCGCTAAGATGACCAAGTCTCATGTGCCATAAATCAACTGAGGAATCTTCCACTGCATTTACCTCTTCTTTGATCAACTTTGCTTCCATGGTGTAGAGAGTGCATGTCTTTTTGCCTTTTGCCACTACCATAGAGCCTTTAGTCAATTTCCATTTACCATCATAAAAGAAACTGCCATAGCCATCATCATCTAAGGCACCTGTAGAGATCAATTGCAGTCGAATATCCGGAACATGTCTCACATTTTTCAGAAGCAAATTGCATCCCACATCAGTCTCCAAATGAACATCTCCCATGCCAACAACCTTAGAAACACCACTGTTTCCCATCCTAACACAACCGAAATCACCGGCGCGATAAGATGTAAAATAATCACGCCGTGAAGTGACATGAAAAGAAGCTGCAGAATCAACAACCCAGCTAGAGTCTTGACATGTAAGGTTTACATAACCATTATCACAAATGAAGATAATATCACCGTCAGATGCAGCTGCTGTTGTAGCCTGATTTTCTTCTTTCTTTTTATCTCCATTTCTATCATGGGATTTATCTCTCTTTGGTTGCCAGCACTCTTTAGCATAATGTCCCATCTTGCCACAGTTGTAACATTTCACATTTCTCCTCGGCCTGGACTTCGATCTTCCTCTTGACTTGCCCCTGTCATTACTTTGAAACTTCCTTGATTGACTTCTGGACCTGTTTTCTATGACAAGTGTCTCCGATCTAGAAGCATAATTCAAGCCTTTTCTTCTTGTTTCTTCATTGAACAAGCTTTCTTTAACCATGCTCATAGAAAGCACACCACCAGGAGCTGAATTATTTAACGCCACAACCAGTGTATCCCAACTATCAGGAAGAGTACCAAGCAACAAACATGATTGCAATTCATCACCTAAGTCAATCTCAAGATTTGTCAATTGATTTACAACATCTTGAAATTCACTCAAGTGTTCCGACATACTACTTCCCTCCTTATATCTCAAGTTCACAAGTCGCTTGACTAGAAAAGCTTTATTTTGCGGGGTTCTCCTCTCATAGAGATCTTGTAGTTTCTTCCACAAGGCATCCGCTTTGGTTTCTTGCGCAACATGATGAAATACACTATCATCAATCCATTGCCGAATAAACCCAACCGTCTTCCGATTCATTCGCTCCCAGTCTTTGTCTTCCTTGTCTCCTTGAGCTTCGTCACCGTCGATAGGATCAAATAAGTCTTTACAATATAACATGTCTTCCATCCGAGGCTTGCATATAGAATAATTAGAGGCATTCAACTTAAACATGGTGCTACTTGATTGATCCATCTAATACTGAAATATCAACACAAGCTCTGATACCACTCTGTTGGGGAAAATCGGGCAGCACTTCGCCTCTAACTAGACCAATCCAGGATCAAAAATATTCCCCTAATTTCACAGATTTAATCCAGCAACAACCAGCATTATATCCAGACAAATATTCTAATGCGGAATGATAAAACAACACACCAAGATTTACGTGGAAAACCCAAAACGGGAAAAACCACGGACCACCCAAAACCTTCCACTAATCACCAAGAAATAGCAGGTATACAAAGGGTCTTCACTCTAGTCACACACTAGAGGCTATACATCAACAATACAACAATACTTCATCACCACAAAAGGTGAAATACTACACAAGGGGGCAAGAAACCCTAACCGCAATTGGAGAATTGGAGGAGAGTCTCAACGAACGAGAACCATCACCACGTAGGTCTCGGCCTCACGAACAACATATCCAAATTTGAGCCAATTCCGTCAACGTTTGGCCTTCAAATCTGGACTACAAAGATTTTCCTTCTTTCTCCTTCTCCTTCGCAGCTCTCGGTGTGTACTCTCTGTAAGTCCCTCTCTCTCTCTTCTTGCTAATCCCTTTCTTCCGAAGACCACACTAACACACGTACACACTCTCCTTTTTTTTTTTTTATTCTCTTGTCTCCCATCATTCATTTTCTTTTACTTAAATAAATAGAAAGAAAAGTTGGTGGGTCCCCCCCACATGAGGGAGACCCAACCGACACGTATTTGGACATTCTACATCATTCAAATAAGTTTCAATTGTAACATGTGTTTCGGCACATAATGTCGGAGTCTCGGCATCCCAGGCTCACTACGTGTGCTATCGGCTTTGACGATAAATTAATTAAAACAACGTGTAGACAGATAATAAAGCACAACACTTTATTTATTTATGACCAACAAATATTATGTCTGTTTTACTTACAACTGGGAGACTCGTCGGGGTGGTAGCAAAAGGTTGCCTGTCGAAAAGAGAACAACATTCCCCAACAAATACTCCCACAACACAACCCAACAACCTATCCTATGCCCAATCTTGGCCCATGCCGTACAACATTCCCCAATTACTTTACTAGAGCTACTTGGCCCACCTAATGTGCTACGTAGTCAAAAGGCAAGGGGCCCACAAGCCCCAGGTCATCCTCCAATACACCATAAATGGCTACAAAATGATATATGATCACTTCTACTTCTAGGCTGCCAATGACCCACATAATTGACATGTGACTCGCATGTACTCCAACTCCGGTGTCTCGGGAACAAAATAAGGTGACACCTCCCAAGTTAGGTGGATTGGCACACTATATGAGATGATGGGGGAACTAACCATGATCACTTACCTAAAAAATGCCAATGAAAAGAAGTGAGATAAACTCAACAAATAGAATCTCTAATCTACCATCTAATTCAACCAATGAGATTATCAAGCGACGGCAAACCAATAAGTGTCAAGCTCCTAAACAACTGGTATTCAATCCATATCCTTGAGATAAACCAATGAAGATGGTAAAGGTACGCATTACTATAGAAGTATGATCATGATCATATGCATATGAACATGCCATTTACAACTAGCTTAGTCCAATAACCTTTTGAGTAATTCAATGGTGAAATTGTCTATTGTCTCGTACCGCCTCAAAGACTAGCACAAATACACAGCAGGACCACCCAGACCCAGCATGATCCTCCCATAACTCCATGAGGTATACGAATTTGGGTGTGAACCCATTTCCTTAACCTTCTATGGTTCAAGCTCAATAATATGTAACTCTATACTCGTGATCATTATCAATGCATGACTTATACGAGGTCATATCGATTCTATTAGATCTACTTTTCCCTAAGGAGACCATTACAATTAATGAACATTTGAACGATTGACTTTCTGCGTCCCAAGTGAGAAAATAACTTGTAATAAACAAAGCACATGTCCTACGTTCGGCACTAAAATACTACGGTTACCCAATTTCAATTTTTTTTCCATTGCCACTATTTTTAAGTCTTCAGGCAAACACCAGAGCATGAGCACCCACGTACACTAGCACCTTCACTTTTCCGAAATTCCTCGTCTGGACATTCGCTCGAAGCACCATCCCAATTCATGATACCAACTGCATTCAACTTCGCCACCTTACTCTTTCGTCCCTTCCTAATCTCCACCACCAACCTCTAAATTTCCACTCAATTCACCATGAGGATCGCGAACTTATTTCGTTTTTTAGTCCCTGTTGACCTCCTCCTCTATTCCATTTGCCTAGGACTTAAGCCTTAGCGTTTAGGTACAGTCCAACATCAACCCAAACAGCAAAGCTTGAGTTCACGAACAGAGAGCATGTGCGGTTTCATCAATCACCGTCCAACATCTCCATCTCCAGATTACCACTAATCGAAGACAACCCCGAAGTGTTCACCTAGATTTTTTTTTTCTTTGTAACTATCCCGACAGTTTCCAACCAATTCTGAGATGGAAATTAGCGGCACAACAGACCAAGACTTCTCTGCCTCCATACCCTTCACATTATACGACCAGACGCCCACTTGCCTTCGCGTAACTTCAACTATCCTACACAAGGAAAACTTCTGCCGAAAACTACACGCCACCTCTCAGCCGAAACACTAGCAGCTTATTCATAGAGCACCTTACCGTTTTTGACCGACTTTGAGAGAACTAGCCAATATATTAGAAAAACGACTCACCTCTATTTTTGCAGTTTGCTTTAGAGCGCGGCTAAAGATGAGGAGTTGTCGAATGCCTGGTTAGCCGAGGAGGTAACTGCACCGACGCGGAGGAGATCGGCATGAGCTCCCGAGAGGGTGTATGGCTTCTCTTCCTTCTCTGCTCCTTTGGCAATATCCACGAAGACGTGCCAAAAATAAGAAAAGATGGGCAGCAGAGTGGACTTGGGCCAGCGTGTGAGTGTCCAGCTGGGCCGAAACTTCCTGGCTGGAAAAATTTGATGGGCCTCTCAGCCGAAACCGAATGAGCTTCTGATGAGCTAAGGGTGAGGCTCTGTCTGTAGGTTCCATGGGCCCGTAATCTTGTAGACTTTTGTTGTCTCAGCTGGCCAGGTTTCGGACACTCAAATGGGCCTTCGTAAAGGGTCAAGGGGGCGGACGACTGGGCCTGATGACTGAGCATCATGATTGCCCACGACCTCTCACTGCAATGAAGAAAATCAGGCGCCCATTTATGCTAGGCCATTCATCTGGCTCAAGGCTACCAACGCAGATGAGTGGCTCATTAATTCCTTTGGGCTGAACTGGCCCAAAGTGGGCCGAGCCTCCCGTAGTGTCTGATCGTCTCGAGTCAAGTTGCACCGTAATAGTCCAACAGACTAAGTTCACTAAATCGGCTGTCTCAAGTTACTTCCCTTCTTGGGACCTTCACTATTCGATTTAACGACTTCATTCAAATCAAATCCTAGTTCATTCGGCCCAAATCATCTTTTTAATTCATTTTGTCAATTTCCTATTTATTTAGAACTATTTAAAATGGGCATTACACATAAGCATTTTTTGTTCAATTCAAAATAATGTATCTTCCGTCTCATAAGTGATTCTAAATGTATTTGTACATTGTCAACAATGAGTCCAAATTTAATTGATTGGGGTGAAACAAAAGAACGTTCCTGTTATGATGCACGTGTAAGTAGTGTTAGAGAAGTCCTATAATGAATAAGTAGTGCGGTATGGAGTAATTAATATATTGTAGTTGGTTCACAACTCATTGACTTAAGCTTTTGAATGAAGATAAATCTAACTGGATATATTGATGAGCTCAAACTTGAGCTCCCTCTTGGTGATCTCATCAGGTGAAGGTATTAGACTTCTACTACGCTCTCTCAATAAATGGTACCAGAGCTAATAATTGATTGGTGACCCACTCTCAATATGTATCGATGTTTAGTGAATAAGAAGGAATCTAGATATCAACATGATTTCCAAGCTAGTGGACATTGTGGTTTAGCAACACAAACCCGATGAGCATTGATAGAGATTCAAGTTGAGATATGATGATGCAGAAAAATGCTTGAATTAAGAGAAAGCAAACATAACACTAAAATTCACACATGATGGGGAGATTATTTAAATTCATTTGTGAGTTGTGTTAAAGAAATCACACATTAGATTAGTAGTGTTATATAGATTAGTTAATATATGCTCGTTGGTTTATAATTCATTAGTTTAAACTTTTAAATGAAAGGAGCGTCCAAATGGATATGTTGATAAGTTCAGACTTGAAATCCCTCTTGGTGATCTCCCTAAGTGAAGGTATCGAACTTTTGCTGTGCATTCCTAACAATTCCCAAACACAAAATAAAAGTTGAACATCATCTTGGATATGCCAGGATGATTGTTGGCACAATAAATTATTTGAAAATAATCATCAAATTTAATAGGTAGGAACTCTTCAATTTGATTGTGATGTTAGGCTAATGTATGTACTGGGAATAAAGTATCAATCACATTATAAAAAAAAATGTGCAAACTTTGTCTTTTCTTTGGAACCTTATGACTAATGAAGGTATCATCATATCTCGAACTTTGGATTGACCTTGTCTGCTCGAATTTGCCGCGGTAATCTACTTACTGAACGAGAATGTCAGCTTGATTATATCGGCATTATGACCTTTGTTCTCCATTAATTTAAGCTACTAAACCCTAAAAAGTTTTTGTAAATCGTTCGCACAATTTAAAAAAAAAATTGCTTACTTAACTTTAAGATACTATTCAGCTAAGGAGTTTTAACAGCAAAGAACATCTGTCCGAGGTTCCGACCAAAATCACTAGGAACATTACGAATGCGGTGTCCATGAATCAGTAGCCATGTCCTGCTAATCAAACGTGTACGGGTCCACAGGGCAAGAAGCAT
Source organism: Psidium guajava (assembly GCA_016432845.1). NCBI lineage: Eukaryota > Viridiplantae > Streptophyta > Magnoliopsida > Myrtales > Myrtaceae > Psidium > Psidium guajava. Next base: position 25,438,080 of record CM028230.1, read on the forward strand.
TCTGCAAGCTTGAACAACGTAAGTTTTTTTTGCTCCGTCGAGTAGCATTCTCCAAGCATGCTACAAATACGTAAATTGCTAGACCTACCAATATTTATCCTATTTGTCAGAATTGAATGTTTCCCTCAAACCAATAGGATAGATTTGGGTTGAGATATTCTCCAAATCGAACCCCGTTTAAGAGGTTAAAACCTTCAATGTCTTTAAGATAAGGTGTAAATCAACATTTACATGTCTCTATTCCATTATGTTTGCGGGGTGTGCAGCAATATATATGGAGTCTACAAAAAAAAAAACATTTCCAGATGAACCACCTTCTTTTTTTGACTTCACAGGAAACATCTTGGCTTTAGGGGAGGCCGCCAATGTGACTATCGAAGTGTTGGGGACCAATTTCGGAGTAGCACACCCCATGTGTTTACAAGGCTATTGCTTTTATGTCATCAGAATGGGCAATGGAAATTTAAGCAACACCTATGTACCAAACTATAATATAGTGGATCCGCCCTACGTCAATGCCGTCGGACTCCCCAAAAATGGGTGGGTAGCGATCAAATTCAAAGCCGATAATCCAGAGACCGTATTTTATCTGCAGGGACACGTAGGACATACAGTTTGCATGGATTTAGACTTTTATTTGAATGGATAATTGACAGATTACTCTCTTACGGGTGCCTGCAGGAGTGTGGTTCATGCATTGCCACTTAAAACGCTAGTGTTGACACTTGATTTTTAATCACATTTTCTCTTCTAAAATTAATACAAAAATCCATAAAAATTAATAAAATTAAAAAAATCAACTTTGGAGACCTTGGCCAACCTTAGGAAGCCAATTTTGGCCAAAAAATGATTTTTTTTTTCCATATTTTCAGTATTTTTCGACTTTTTTATTTTCAAAAATCCATAAAAATTAAGAAAAAATAAGAAAATTGAAAAATCAACTTTGGAAGCCTTAGCCAAGCCTAAGCAACCATTTTTGAACAAAAAATAATTTTTCGTATTTTTTTGTATTTTTTAAATATTTTTCAGAAATTAGGAAAATATTTGAAAATAAAATTGCATTTGAGGCCAAAAAAATATGAAAGAAGAGTTAGTATTTTTCTTTTATTTTTTTTTTATTTTGGCCAAAGAAAATCTACAAAAATTAATCTAGAATCGAGAATTACTTTATTAATCTCGTTTTCAGATTAATTGAAAAAATTGTAAAAAATTCATTTTAGCTCGGTAATTTTTTATTTTTGCATTTTTAGAATCGTGGCATTGTCCTCTAATAGTTCAAATTTTCATCCGAGCCCAGAATTTTGTTTGAATCCGATCAAGATATTCGGTGGTGGCTTTGGCGGCCCTACGTTGTACGAAAATCCATTTTACATATCACCAAACTGAGATTCTGTTACCTCACGAAGGATGGCTCGAGGGACCGAAAAGTGTGTACTAAATGCCACCCTTATTGTGCCCAACGAAAACAAAAAGTAACGAGAGAGAGAGAGAGAGAGAGAGAGAGAGAGAGAGAGAGAGAGAGAGAGAGAGAGAGAGAGAGAGAGGTCAATGATTGCTCTTAACTGGAGTTATCCTGAAGTGATTATCGATCGTTGGGAAGATCGAAAAATCGGAGAAGAGACATGATAAAGGATGGAGAGTGTAGAGAAAGAGCACGAAGGAGGTCTTCGGTCAAGCATCACCAGCTGAGTCCTCACCTTGACAACCTCTATCCCTAAGGGGCTATCCTTTTTATTGCCCTGCGATCATCACTTATGTAGCTTTTGCTACACCGACAGGGACACCGGGGAGCTCATTACTCAGAAAATGGAGACCTGCAGGCAACGAATGTTAGATGAGAAGATCGCATGGCACGTGTAAGGGATGGGAAGTAGGTGCCGAGGTGGTTGGCTTCTTGATACTGACCAAACCAGCTTCATTCGGTCATCCGCGAAATCAGCAAGAGGGACTTACACGAAGCCCAAAAGAAAGTTAAAAGAATCAGTTAGACAACAAAAGAGGGACCTCTTGATGATGAAAAGAGATACACGGCTCTTGGATCGAAGGCAAACATGATAAGTGAAACTGGTTCATTGATCAGGAGAAAAGGGAAGGGTCCCTCCAACTTTAGAAAAGTGGAAGGTTAGTAAAAAAAAGGGGGGGTGAATGATGACGAGGAAAAAAGAACAAAGGAACAAAGGAATGAAGATCTTTCGGTTTGGGGGTGGGTGCTGGAGGAGATGGCTAATTTCATAACAAGGGATCACGGCAAGCTTGAACATCGATGGCAGAGCCCTTGTGTACACTATTGGGCAATTTAAACCGGTCCAGCCCATATGAGTAAGCTCCTAGGTTTTTATTAAGTTGGAGAAGGGGCTGTTGCAATTAGTGTCGCACATTAGCATCACAAAACGTAAAAACTACAGCAGTTTTTCTGGCGAATAGTAGAGATTCGCGTGGACTCCGTGAACAGTCTCGTGGTTTTTATCCTTCATATCGGAGGAGTTTTCCACGTAAAAATTCTCGTGTTATTTTTCTTTTGGTTCATCTATTTCCATTGGTTGCGTTCGATTCGGTTCTCACCAAAGGGGGAAATTTATCCGCTATTTTTCCCAACAGAGTGGTATCAGAGCATCATTTTTTATTAAACGATGGAACCGAATATAAGCAGGATGGTTAGTTTGAATGGAAAGAATTATCATGTATGGAGAGGAAAAATGGAAGACCTTATGTATGTGAAGCGTTGGCATTTACCAGTATTTGCTGAGGCTAAACCTAACAACATGACTGATGCTGATTAGAATCTTGAGCACAAAATTGTGTGTGGATTTATTCGACAATTTGTCGATGATAATGTCTTAAATCACATCAACAAAGAATCACATGCTAGAACTTTGTGGAACAAGCTTGAGTCATTGTATGCATGGAAGACTAGCAACAATAAAATATGTTTGATTAAACAATTTATGGAGTTGCATTACAAAGATGGCCAATCTATATTAGACCACTTAAATGAGTTTCAGGGAGTGATAGACCAACTTTCTACCATGAATATTAAATTTGATGATGAAGTACAGGGACTTTGGCTGCTGTGTACCTTACCGAAATCTTGGGAGACATTTCGTAAGTCTTTGATTAATGCTGCACCTGATGGTATTGTTACTATGGATTTTGCAAAAAGTGGTGTTCTGAATGAAGAGATGAGAAGAAAAACGCATGATTCTTCCTTCAATTCTAAAGCTTTAATTATTGAAAACAGGGGCAGAAGTCATAGCAGAGCTTTGAAAGGTAGAAAACAAGAGCCGAAGCAAGTCAAGGTCATGGAAAAAGACTATTGAGTGCCATCACTGCGGTAAGATGGGCCATATTAGGAAAAATTGTTTTCAGCTGAAAAATGAGAAGAAAAACGAGAAGAAAAATGGCAATGACAACATTGAGAAAAGAGATAACAGTAATGACAATCAGGTGGCCACTGCTACTGACGAACTTGTTATTGTTTGCTATGATGACAATGTTAATTTTGCCTGCAATGATTCGAATTGGGTTATTGAGAGTGGAGCTTCTCTTCATATCACCTCCAGGAAGGAGTTCTTTACATCCTACATGTCCGGATTTTTTGGCATCCTAAGGATAGGCAATGATGGTTTGGCTACAGTCGTAGGTATAGGAAATGTATGCTTAGAGGCTAATAATGGAGCAGAACTAATTCTGAAAGATGTTAGACATGTTTCTGATATTCGTTTAAATCTGATTTCGACTGGTAAGCTTGATGATGCAGGATTTTGTAGTACTTTTGATAATGGATAGTGGAAACTCACCAGAGGCTCATTAGTTGCGGCTAGAGGCATGAAGTAGTCTTCTTTGTATTTGTTACAGGCCAAGATTTCCAAGGACATGTGTAATGTCGTGGAAGATGAGAATGCAACTGCATTATGGCATAAGAGACTTAGTCATATAAGTGAGAAAGGTATTGGTTTGTTGGCTAAAAAGGGTTTACTCTCTGGAGTAAAAAGTGCAAGACTTGAAAAGTGTGCACATTGTTTAGTAGGAAAACAACGAAGAGTTTCATTCAAGAGTCATTCGCATTCGAGAAAATCAGAGATGCTAGAATTGGTGCATTCAGATGTTTGTGGTCCAATAAAACCATTAACACTTAGTGGTGCAGCTTACTTTATAACCTTCATTGATGACCATTCAAGAAAATTATGGGTTTATTTTCTGAAGATAGAAGATCAAGTGTTAGATGCATTCAAGCTGTTTCAAGTTTCAGTTGAAAGATAGATGGGAAAGAAGTTGAAATGCATTCGTTTAGATAACGGTGGTGAGTACATCGGACCATTTGATGAATATTGCAGGCAACAGGGGATTCGACATCAGAAGACACCTCCTAAAACACCTCAGTTAAATGGCATAGTAGAAAGAATGAATAGAACATTGGTTGACAGAGTCAGATGTTTGATTTCAGATGCAAAGTCGCCAAAATCTTTTTGGGGTGAGGCTTTGAGTACAGTGGTACATGTTATTAACATATCTCCCACTATTGCTTTGGATGGTGATGTTCCAGACAGAGTTTGGTTTGGAAAGGATATTTTATATGACCATCTAAAGGTGTTTGGTTGCAAAGTTTTTGTTCATGTTCCCAAGGATGAGAGGTCCAAGTTAGATGTCAAGACACGAGAGTGCATCTTTCTTGGTTATGGTTCTGATGAGTTCAGCTACAGACTTTATGATCCAATTGCAAAGAAAATTGTCAGAAGTCGAGATGTGGTATTTGTTGAGAATGAGACTATTTGGGATATTGAGAAGATGAAAAAGACAGATTCTCATGAAAAAAACTTCAACTTCTCTTCTGTTATCTACTTAACCTAGACATTTGCGAAGATATAGAACCACTCAAGACGACATGTTTTGGATTCTTCTCGACACTTAACAACCCAAAGAATGGCTAGATGTAGAGGTCTGATTATTTGCACGAGCAAACTCAAATCTCATTCCCTGTGAAACTTATTATTTTTGTATTTCGAAAATTCATTGGTAACTTCAATGAGAAAATTAGAACTATGTAATAGTAACAAATGGTAACTATAGACGAAAGGCTAACGGTGGTAGAATTGGGATAAAAGTAAAACTTTAGAATTTTTTGTAAGACCAAAATAAATTTTGGATATAATTAGGACAAATATTAAAGTTGGGTTTTTTTTAGATATTAGGCCAGTAGAATTGAAACGAAAGTAAAATTTTGGGTTTTTTATGAGACAAACAAAACTTTTGGATATAATTAGGATAAATGCTAAAGTTAGAGTTTCTTTTTTGTTTTTTTTTTTGTATTGGGGCATGATCAAATGACCCTTCTTGTCAACATTATGTTTGCGAAAATTTTGAGTTGTCCGCTATTATTAGAATCTGAAGCCCTAGAAGCACAATGCAGAAGCTAAATCTTAAAAGCAAAACTTCCCTCACACAAAAGATATCATCAAAAGTGTGGGCTTCAATTATTTTATCGCGTCGCACCATTTCCCATGTAACATGCAGATGAAGGAATAAATGAGAACAGCACTTTCTCAAATTACTTCAACAGATGAAGACAGTCTCGACCCTTTTTTTTTTCTTGTCTAAGTTAGGGTTTGATGTGGTTCAGAAAAGAAATCACATAAAACATGCATGGACTGCCATGAGTCAAATAAAGCAAGAGATAAGACAATGTTGAGTGGTCAACGGGAAAGCTATTTGACAAATGAGAATCTATGCCTCCCCGTATAGAGCTTGCGTTGTCCTATTGACTGGTTTTTGGTTCAATCTTCAAATCATCAAATGCCGTTAACTTAACTAATATTCTTCGCTTAATTGGAATCCCTAAAATTAAATAAAAATTGGATTAAGTTTCGTAGGAGTGCTTGTTAATTCACCAAATAGGGAAAAATTCTAGTTTTTCTAACGCAAAACGGCCGTATCAAATATGAGTAGCGCTTTGAAAATCGAATTTCTTGTTAAGTATGGTTGATGGGACCAATGGAGAATACACAACTACAAAAAAAAAAGCTTAGAAAAGTTGAAAATGTAAGGAGAAGTGCACCTCAAACACTAACAAAAGTTATACTCGATCCCAACAAAAAAAAAAATTGAGAAGAAAGTTTTATGTGGTCACCTACTCTTACAAGCGTTGAATACAGTCTATCCAATTAAAACATGAAATTATGCGACATTCATGTAAGTTTCCCCTGTTACTATAGATGTTTGTCATGTGTAATATAATCAGCAACGAAATAAGTGCATTAATCTATAGTGGCTCGTAGAAAGGGAAGATAATCCAAAATCTGCAAAACCCAAGCAACTTTTGACTCTATCTACGGCATTATTATTTGACCCAGAAAAGTAAAGGGAAAGAAAGAATAATAATAATAAAAAAGGCCTCTATTGCCGCCTTGTCTATGACCTGTATCCCCTCTCCTCCATGGATTTTCTCGTCTTTGCCTTCTCCCATTCCCTTTAAATTAAACTTCTCCTCCTCTTTGTTCCCAAGGCACACAGAGAGAGAGAGAGAGAGAGAGCATTGAAGGTAAAAGAGACTCTTCGATGGACCAAGCTCCCAATCGAGGAAAGGTAGTAATCTCAAAGAGCAAAGGTAAGTGCTTCGAACTTCAGCGTCATCCCAAGTTTCCATTCCCCAAGAACTGGAGTCGTGTGATGTGATGCTATGGTCATTTCAGAAACAAGTACAGGAACAAAAGAAGGCAAGAAATTAAAAAAAAAAAAAAGACAAAACTTGACAAGATGACACATTCCTTTGCAGGTTTTGACGATGGAGCTCAGACAAAATTGTCTTGTTTTGTTGGGTGTCTGAAACTGGGACCTGCCTGGCTCCCTGAATGCCATCTAAGAAGCAGCTTTTGCCAAAGACAGAGAGTTGGCGACTTCCTTAGTTGGCATAAGGGGAGCCATGCAGGCCCTAATACAATACATCATCCATTACAAGCAGGCAAGCCCAGGTCTTCAACATCCTAAGGTAAGTCGTTAATTTCACCAACTTTGTCTCTGGTTCACTCTCTCGTTAGCCAATACGACTTATATCCTAACTTGTTTCCTTCGACATTTAGGTCTTCGGTAAGAGGATATGCACGAGATTTTTGGATTTGTGAGCACGCTTCTTTCTTTTTATTTTTGGATGAGTTGAGCTTTTCTCATAGCCGACGCGGCGTCACATGGATACCTTCGGCATGTGCGATGGTTCAGATTGAAGATTTTCGCAAGAAGGTCCACATAAACATTAGAAAAGCGAGGTGGGGCTTAAACACCCTATCACATTGCAATCTCGACCCAAAAATTGGTCCTCCCTCTTTCTCTCAATTATTGTATTTCCCATACTCTTGTGCTTCTTCCCACTTAGTGGATATCATAGGCCGGGGATACAAATCTAAAGGATAAAATGTCTGAGTGGATCCTAAAGGGGGTCGGTTCCAGAGAAGTTGGAATCAGAACTGAAAAGATCATTGCAACTTCCTGCATGCATGTTGAACTAATTGTAAACAAGGAACATAATCTAGCTTTAAAGTATAAAGAAACCGGCAGGGCCATGTATTTCCACTTGAATTGATAAGCGGTAATTATGCCCTCAAAATAATGTTGCTCGAATTCTTATTGCACTCTGCTTATTACACCATTATTTTACATGATATTATGCGTTTTAGGGCACTTCATCTTGTCTTCACTTCATCATTTGAATAAGGATTAATATCACGAAAAATCTCAAATTGGCACACATTATAAATTTACTACAAACTATTTTTTACTACAAAAAGCCCCAAACTGATGCACTTATGATAAATTTACCTTAAATTATTTTTTTCACAAAAAATCTCAAACTGATATCCCTATGACAAATTTATTATCCATTAGCTTTTTCTTAAATTTTGTCGTCAAATTGCGGAGTTAGATAACACGTGATAATTGGTGGGTGTACCAATTTTGAGTTTTTATCCTTTGTGATATAGTTTGACGCTTTTTGTGGTATTAACTAAATTTAATGAAAACTAATCAATGATAAATTTATCACAAATATAGCAATTTAAAATTTTTTATGGTCAAAATATTATTTTGGGATAAATTTATTATAAATGCAATAATCTGAGATTTGTGGCGGTCAAAAATAATTTTGGTTAAATTTGTTACAAGCGTATTAATTTGAAGTTTTTTTATTTTAATAAAAAAATCTAATGTACTTTTTTATTTATTTATTATGGAATACAGGATAATTGCAATATCCTTTTCCGCACGTTCTTATCTTTCTACATCCCTCGGGAAACCCTTTATTGACAGAGATGGCTTCCACATCAAGCAGCTGTACGTTTGATTTGATGTTTCTTATGGGATTATCCAGAACTCGCACAAGATGCCTTGCCCTACTTCCAAAGTTCCAGTTCTCATCTTTCAGGTCCTATTCGTGTAAAGCTCGACGCTACTTTACATTCGTATCACGCACACTCGGCTGAATTGATTGGATTGGACCTTTTGTGCTTGCTAGTGTCATTTTCTTAAACCAAAAATAAAAAAAAGTCACCTGACTCACTTAAATCTAAGCTCTGTAGATGTCAATATCCATATTCCGAAAAGCAAAGGAAATCATGATCTCAAATATATATCGGCCTTAATAAATCTTATCGGATGGATTGACGTCGATGTAATTATCAGTTTGCAGAAGAAATTCTGCACTTTCTCCTCCTGAGTAAAAAAAAGAAAAAACAATAATCGCGATTCGAGAATCTCGCACTCTGTAGTCCCTTGTCTCGACATGGGATGCGTGACGAATCTTGATGCTAAAGGGCAAAATTCCTTTGCGGGACTCTTGGATGAGCTGATGGCGACGATACTTGAGTGGATGAGAAGACAGCCGTGCGATGCGGGGCGGCCTCATGTGGACCCCACGTGATTTTAGGTCTTGGTTCCAGGTGGCAAAGCTGCTTCCGAGTACTCAAGAGAGATCTTTTCCCACTCCGGGGACCGAACATGTGGAAGGAATCCGCGAACATGGTGTTCAGTCGGACAGTATTCGCACGTAGCTTTCATTTAAAATTGGATTAATACCACAAAATATTCCAAACTGATATGTTTATAATTAATTTGCTCTAAATTATTTTTTTGACCACGACAAACCCTAAATCAGTACAACTGTGAAAAATTTATCCCAAACTATTTTTTTAACCTCAAAAAATCCTAAACTTATACACTTGTGACAAATTCACTCCAAACTGATATATTTGTTATAAATTTACTCTTTGTTAATTTTCGTTAAATTTAAAGACAAATTGCTTAGTTGGATGGTATGTGGCACTTCACAAGTATATTAGTTTGAGATTTTTACCTTCTATTTATCACAGATTTATCAATTTATGATTTTTCATGGTACTAATCTAATTTAACAAAAGGTAAATTTATCATAAATGTAATAGTTTGGAGTTCTTCGTATTAAAAAAAATTAGTTTGGAGTAAATTTGTCATAAATATATCAGTTTGGGGTTTTTTATAATCAAAAAAATAATTTTGGGTAAATTTATCATGGATCTACCAATTTGAAGTTCTTCGTGGTCAAAAAAATAATTTGGGATAAATTTATCATGGGTGCATCGATTTAGGATTTTTGTGGTTAAAAAAATAATTTATGATAAATTTGTCACAAACGTTTCAATTTGGAATTTTTTATATGGTATTAACCCTTTAAAATTTGATGGGTTGTGCTAATAACCGTGTTTTTCATTTAAGATTGATTGTGAAGTAATTTCCCTTCCCCGAGGACAAATTTGCGGTATGATTCCTTAAGTATCAAAATCAAAGGACAAGATCTTGTTCCTATCCATAATTAAGATTATGTCCAGCGATCGGTGGGGATCGCTATCGATACGTCATGCATCAGTCAATTCATTAGGCTATGCATGCAAAAGAAAATCAGCTCAATTTTGTCGGCCTATGTTATCTCCAATGATGGATTGGCTTTCCTGGAGTTTATCCATTCTGAACTGGAACAGCTGCTTGCAAATGGGGACTTGCTAGATGTGGTCTTACACAGAAAATACTAGGTCGGAAGATTTTTTGACTTTATTTTTGTCGACGCCAAAATTTTAATTTTAATTTATTTACTTGTTGCATAAAATTAGGGATCAAAATTGTTCCCTAACATAAAAAATAAAAATAAAAAATGAATCATTTGAATTGCATATAGATATTAAGAGCATTTGCATAATATTCAAATGTATCAGTTCTACGATGGGTGGATTCGATTGAATGTTCCAAATTTAATTAAGTGGACAGAGCCCACGTGGATAAAAAATGTGGTTGAACCCTTTCCTTTTCACTCATAGCCGAAGGTTATATTGCATGGTTTATTAAGCTTTCCGATGTATTGAATCGTATGCAGGAAAGGATGTATATTCGGCCATAAGAAAGTAAGCACAATATATGTTAGAGTTAGGAAGGTTTGCGAAATTTTGGGTAAAAAAGGCAGTCAATGAGTAGAGAAAGAAAGAATCGTGGCCTGCGTGTGGATGAAATCAAGCCAAATATTGATAAAAAGGAAAGAAGCGAAGGCAATATACTTGTTTCAAAGAAATTTGTGAACAGAAAGGAAAGTAAAGCATGTGAAAGAGAAAATATAATTTGCTTTCTCTTCTAACAACTCTGACTCCCTCACCTATAAAAACTTCACAAAGCAAAGAAAAAAGGGGCGCTTGCTCAGAAGATGAAAAATTGAGAGAGATTCATTCAAAGTGGGAAAGTTCTAGGTTCATCCCTTGGCCGAAGACCTGGTCCAACTTCTACTTCTTCTTTTTTGCTCTTGCTGTTTATGTCTCTGCCGAGGCCCCACCATTGTTGGACACATCTACTGTGGCCAAGACAACACTTTTCGCTGAAAAAAAAGTCTAATGCTCCACCAATTCCCTTAGGGATCTTGTTCAGTACCACTGTGATGCCTGGAGATGCCTTTTTCCCGCTAGTCCCACTCTTTGCGCCCAAACCAATACTGATTAACATTGTTCCCTCTACTGGTGTTTGCTGCTGCTCAAGTTCGTTTGCTCGTGATTTGAGATGCTGTCCAGCAGATTTTCTAGCTCAAATTCGGCTCAAATCTCACCCGATGAATAGAGAGCGTGCCTTGATAGAAGTACAAAATCTCTTTGAATCAAGTCTTTCGATTTGGACGGAATTCCATAACTGGCTAGACCACCCCTCGAAGCTTGGTGTGCAAGTTTTTTCGAGCAAGGTTCAAATTTGGAAAAGTGAAAAATTGAAGAATAAGGTAAATTTCTCATCTTGGGCTTTTGTATATTTACCTATCTATTTGGTTATATTTTGCATATCTTGCATCAAAGTGGATATCTTTTAAAAATGCAAGTTTTGATTAGCAAATTTTTTTCCTAATCTACAACTTGCCATATGATCGAGAAAGTCAGTCATTATGATTATTGATACGTAAGGATTTAAGTTTAATCATTAATCGTATGATTACGAATTAAAAATTAACTTGAATATTTGCAAAATCTTTCCAAAAAATTGATTGATATATTCACTTCTTTGATCGAATTGATATGATTACGAATTAAAAATTAACTTGAATATTTGCAAAATCTTTCCAAAAAATTGATTGATATATTCACTTTTTTGATCGAATTGATTGGCATATTCACTTTCTCAGTTTGATTTGATTTGATTGATTTTTATTTTTATTTTTAAAATATATCCTTCGCATGATATAATCTCAAAAATTCAAAAAAAAATTGTATTTGTTCATTTTCATATTTGAAAAATTGCATATCTAAAAAAAAGTATCATGTAGATAATTGCTTAAATATTTAGGTTAGATTACATTTGAAAATAGAAATTGCATGCCTAAATATAATTTCATGTTTAAAATAATCTATATTTAATATATTAGGTTTAGGTCAATTCAAAATCTAAAATATGCAAGATAAACATTATTTTAACATAGTTCTATTTTAGGAAATAAATTCATCCAAAAAATGAAAAAAAAAAAATGTTCTCGTTATGTCATTCATACTTGCCATGTCATCATTTTAGTCTTGCATTTAATTCATGACATTGCATCCTAGAATAATTTCATGCATTCATAAAAAAATGAATATTTTTAAAAAATAATTTCTTGTATGACGCATGCTTCCTTGATTATCTTGATTTTTAGATGTTTAATTAATTGATTGTGCACCTACATGATAACTTTTTTTAGTGACTTACGTTAAAATCAATTAATGTCTTCTCAAATGATTCTTCATGAAATAAAATGTGACTGAAAAGGTGTTAGAGAGTAATCTAGCATAATCAAGTCTTCGAACTCTTGATCTAATTCTCTTGCTAATTTACTTAAGTTTTCTAATCGATCTACCAAAAATAATTATTGGTGACCTCTATTGAAAATCTTTATACATTAAATGTTGAACCGTAAATTGTGATTTGGTATGGACTTGGGAAAGTCCGAATTAGTTAATTAAATAATTGACCTAATAATCCATTAACCTAAGAAATTTCATTTTGACAATAAAATTAAGAACGATTGCAAAAATACAAACTTTCTCCTAACGAAGTAAATTGTAAAACATCATCCAAACTCAAACTTTTGCCAAAAAAATTATCCGTGAAGTCGGTGCAAAAGATTCATTTCATTTCATTGAAGGAGCATGAGAAGCATACATAGTAGGAGAATCAGAAATTAAAAGAGCCGATCGAGCGCGTGACATTATTCCATTTATCTTGGCATGCAAACAGAATGTCGAATAGGCAAAGTAAGAATTTATGTGAATCGTGACTTTGGAACACGCATTGCACGCGTTCCATGAAAGTCTTGGTCGTTCTTGTTTAAACTCTAAATAGATGGCACAAGCAAGCCCCTCCACATGCCCCGAAGCTCTCGGGTCAAAACCATGTTAGCAACAGCTAAAGAACAGGACACATCAATGGCGACACTGCATGCAATCCTAGATTGTCTGCTTGTGGGTCAGGAATTAATCAGCTAGCGATAGATTTTCCACCCAAAAATTAAGAGAAAATTATTCAAAAAATCTTAAATGTATTGTTATTTTGTCAGTTCAGTCCTAAATATTTTAATTGTGTCAAATAAATCGTAAATCTTTTCATATTTTGTCAATTGAGTCTATTTAACCAATTTTGGCCAGAAATTGCTAACATAAACACCAACCTCCTTTTGTGACTTAGTCCTACTAATGGAGATATTGTTTAGTAACATTTTAATTTTTTTGAATTATTTATTTTGTCTTATATTATTTTTTTTTCTTTTGTTTTGTTTTTCATTGCTCCTCCATCGGTCGCTGGGTTTCTGTCATTGGCCATAGGCTTTGACCGACGAGCATCACCCTCAGCGGGATCTAGTGAGGGGGAACTTGCTGGACTTTGGCAAGGTCAAGCCTGTCCAAACCCCAACGAGAGCGAGCTCCGCTGGCCTCGGGCAAGGGACGTCGACCCTCATTGGCCTTGGCTAGGGCAACCCTTATTGTAGTAGCCTTTGGCTAGTCGCCAGCCATGGTCGATGCTCGGTGATTCGCGGAAGGAGGAAAAAGAAAATAAAATATAAAATATAAATTAAAAGAATACTAAAAGGCTAATAAAAGTTGATCATGTTAGCACAGGTCAAGTCACGTGAGACGACCAATATTCATGTCAGTAATTTTCGCTCAAAATTGACCAAATTGACTCAATTGACAAAACGTAAAAATGATTAGGATTTAACTGGCACAATTAAAAGGTTGATGGGTGAATTGAAATAGTGTAATATGTTTAGGACTTTTTAGATAATTTTTTCCCAAAAAGTCAAGTAATAACCAGGATCAAAGTCCACTCCACGTGGTGTACACCGAAGTCGAGCAACTTCGTGGCAACGACGTCGAAGTGACTTCGTGGCAATGGCGTCCAAGTGAAGATCTCGTTCATACTGTTCTTCAATAGATAAATAGAAAAGCCTTGAGGAAGAAGACAGAGAGCTGTAACGCGTCGAGGTCCTGCAGCAATGGAGCAGGCAGTGGCTGATCTGCCCCCTATAAATAAGCGGTCGCAAGAGCTTTCGTTTTCACCACACATAACTCGAACCAAGCTCTTGTGGGTGTCTTCACTTAGCCAAATTTGATCAAGAACAATCTCAGCGAGACAGACTGTACGAAGGTCTGTGCATGCTTGCCATTGCGAAGAGGTGTGTTCTTCGTGTTTTCTGTCTCTAATATGGATTTTTTGTTCCATTCATTGTCAGATGAAGATAGTGATGAAGGTTGAGATGAATTGCGGGAAGTGCCGGACCAAGGCATTGCAGATCGCTTCTCAAGCAGATGGTGATTTAGTTATCTCTACACCACATTTTGATATATGTCGCAATTCTCATTCGCCATCCGGGCCAGTTATCTCTACACCACATTTTCTAACGCCTCCCTTTTCACTTCTGCCGTAATACAGAAGCAAACCGGACCGAATCGTTGGGTTTGCACGTCTTTCGGTGCACTTTGCAGTGCCTGATGCGAATAACTAATATTTGATAAGGCCTTTTACCGTCGTTCTTGCAGGTGCGGAGTTCGTGGGGTTCAACGAGGAGCGTCGAGATGAAGTGGTGGTGACGGGGAGAGGAGTTGATGCTGTGAAGATTGTGAGCGCATTGAGGAAGAAGGTTGGGAAGACGAGGCTGATAAGCGTTGAGGATTAATCGACGAAGGCTAAAGCTAGAACGAGACGGAGTTACAGAGTTGAGAAGATTTTTAGGATTTTCTATTAAGCATATACTGCGCTTGGTGTTCCCATACATTTGATTACTTCTTTCCATGCAAATTCTCATTCTTCCTATCTTAGAAAACGTGATATTATGTGATTCATGTATGTATGCTCTTAAAATCATAAATCCTGGTAGTTTGCCCTTGTACTTTGAATAATTGAGTTACACAGAGCTTGTTATATTGATTACCAGTTATCAATAAAAAAAAAAATTTCTTGAAACGAGCGTATCCGTAATAGTTGGACCATCTACAACTACTGTTTTTTTTTTTTTGGGGGGTTGGATTTAGGTTCGAAAACTTCTTAGATATTCCAAGGGCATTTGACTCTCCCACGTATGATATTGGTGGGTCCCCATTTTTCAGAACTGAAACTTACCTTATATATCTTTAAACTTAAAACGTATATTGTCATATGTTCTAGAATCAATTCTAGAGTCTATCCAAGTTCACTCTATATTATTAATTGTAATAAATTATCATCTTTAATAACTATCATTTGCTATTATAATCAACTGATCATAACTCTTATTTAGATACAAAAAATTGTTGGAATCGGTATTGCAACGGAAGCAGATCGTGATCTTTGCAATTAAGTCGGGAGCCAGAAATCGCTAGAGAAATAAAACGAGGAACAAAATAAAAAGATATGAGAAATTTACGTGGTTCGGTTCGCATGTCGAAATCTACATCTATAGGGAGAGCTAATAAATAATTCATTAATAAATTGGAGAATTACAGGATTACAATCGCTCATGATCAAGTGTTTCCCAATCCTAAATTATATATCCAATAACCAAGTGTTTAATAACTCAACCTGATGGACACGACTCGACACACATCTCTCCGAGCTCACCCCTCTCGTCTTTTTTGAGCTCTTTTTTTTTCTCCATTTTCTGCTTTCCCCTTTTTATAGGAGAATGGTCGGAGAAACAAGACAATGCGCCCATCTCATTTAATGCTCTGTGGATATGCTTTTCTCTCAGAGCATAAATGTTGCACATGTGAGTCGAGTATTGTGTATGGGCTCAAACTCAAGATATAATTCAATAGTTTTCCATCTTGGTTCAACATTTGCAGCTAAGTCATAATGCTTATTATTCATGTCGGCGCTCTGAATGCCCTAATGAGCATACAGACACCAATCAAGCTCTAGCAAAGCTCGAGCTTCGCAAAGAAATGGACTTCCTCACCATGTCCATCGGGTTTTCTACTGTTGCTATTTTCATAACAACAATAATGGCTTTTGCTATGACATCCCGGATGAAACGGTACCTAATCTCGATATGCTTTGCTTGCTCATGATATATTGAATTATATGCTAAATGTATCGCACCTTGGTTGTCGCAATGTGTAGTGATGTTTTCTATTCCAATCCAAGGTTCGAGAGAAAATCCTTTAGCCATATAGCGTCCTTCACCACAAAGGTCAATGCCATGTACTTTGCCTCAATTGAGGACAATGCCACATTGTCCTATAAGGACGCTTTCCAACTTATTGCACCACCTGCTAGCGTAAACATGTAACAGCTATGGCCATCCAAGTCACTAGCGTGATTGGAGTCCACATACCCCCTGGTCTCAATACCATTCTCGTCCCTTCGGTATATGATGCCAATGTCTATTGTCCCCTTCAAATATTTGATGATCTATTTCACAACTTCTCAATATGTCTTACATAGGTGTTTTATGTAATGGCTCACAACACTTACGGCTTGTGAAATGTCATGCATACCATGGCATGCATCATACTATCTACTACACTAGAATAAGAAATACGGAACATATGCTCCTCCTCCTCCTCCTTAGTCTGTAGCAATAATTTATTAGAAAGTTTAAAGTGTGCAGTTATAGGTGTACCTATAGATTTTGTTGACTGCATGTCAAATCGTGCCACAATCTTCTCAATATACTTCTTTTACGATAGACATAAAACCCCTATAGTCTTGTCATGAAAAATCTCCATATCAAATATCTTATTAGCAGCACCTAAATCTTTCATTTCAAACTCAGTACCTAACTGCTATTTCAGCACATCAATACTAGACATATGTTTAGTTGCTGTTAACATGTCATCAGTATATAATAATAGATAAATCAAAGATCCATCCTCTACTTTTCTAAAATAAACACAGTTATTCATTTGACTTTTCAAAGAGTCTTGCCTAACCCTGAAAGCCATCAAAACATTTGTACTATTGTCTATGAGTTTGTTTCAGTCCATATAAAAATTTCTTTAGTAAGCAAACATAGTCCTCCTTATCCAGAATAGCAAATCATTCTGGTTGCCTCA
The DNA here is from genome assembly GCA_016432845.1 of Psidium guajava. Taxonomy (NCBI): domain Eukaryota; kingdom Viridiplantae; phylum Streptophyta; class Magnoliopsida; order Myrtales; family Myrtaceae; genus Psidium; species Psidium guajava. Next base: position 25,455,116 of record CM028230.1, read on the forward strand.
TGTAAATATGTTTCTCCAACTCACCATGAAGAAATGCTGTTTTCACATCTAGCTATTCTAGCTCGAAATCCTGTGCAGCAACTAAGCAACTTAATGCACAAATTCAAGTATGTTTTACCACAAGAGAGAACACCTTATTGTAGTTGATGCCCTTTGCTAAATATATCCCTTCGCAACAAGTCTTGCCTTGTACCTTGTTGGTTTGATGCCGAGAATGCCCTCTTTCAGCTTGTAGACCCATTTGCACCGGACAATCTTTTGGTTCTTGGGTACTTTGACAAGTTCCCATGTCTGATTCTAATAGAATGATTCCATTTCTTTACTCATAGTCACTAGCCACTGCGATGACTTAACATTAGCTGCCCCATATAGACATAGCATGATATGAGCACGACTTTCGACCGGCAAAAATGCAATGCTATATGCCATACGCATGAGAATTTATTAGTCATTGCATTTGAAGTCCTCACCCATCTACTAGCTCTATTGATTTGCTGATTGGCCCGTATGGGTACTTTCGATTTGCTAATCGAACTACTATGGATCGCGATGTCCACAGGTATCTCACTATGAGGCTTCCCTGAATTCACATACCGCGAGATCTCTTTGAATACACACAATGGAGGTAAGTCGATTTTCAAATCTGGCTCCCATGAGACTTCATCGGCATTAATCATCGATGATATTTTCATAATTCATTTCTCAAATGTAGTGTCATGACATGTTTATGCCATGCTATGTAACGCATCTCAATATATTTAACATCAATAATCGCACTTCATGGAATTAACAAGCTCAAATCATTTCGCAATGCACCGTCACAACAATAGGTACTCGGAACACGCCAGTCAAGTCCTGAAGTGAGCAAACCAAATACCAAATTCCACTAAACCCGCCAGTGGGCTCACAGCCGAATCTTCACTTGCTCGACAACTAAAATTTGTTGCCCAATTTTGACGTTTCTCAATTAATCCAAAACCGAGCCTCTCTCACTCGGCCATGTTGCCGTCCAATTTCAACGATCCTTCCATCCATCTCACTAACCCGACATTTCAATACCCATACGAGTAGTGAGCAAGGCAACCAAGTACTCTTCACTCCAAAACCGAACCCTAAACCACACGGCGTCCCCATTTCGTACTCAATCTTGATGATCCAAACATCAATTCCACTAATCCATTGTTCAAAGATATCAATCAAGCTAAGCAAGACAACATGCAAGCTATATTGAACAATCTAAGAGTCGGTGAGTTAGAAGTTTATTCGCCTCAATTTTGTGCTTAAGAATGAGCTCAAGATTGTCACTGCATCGTGCTTGTCCTTCTCTTCCCGCACACGAACAAGGAGTGAGATTGAGGGTGAGAGCGATGGCGCCGGTGAGGGACGAGAGGGCTCTGGTGAGGGTGGTAGTGCTGAGGGGCTTCGGACGAGAGGGACTAGAGAGAGTGAGATCAAGAAAAAAAATGAGAGAGAGAGAGGGGGGGGGGGGGGGGCGAGAGAGAGAGAAGGGGGGGTTGGGTGACTTGGCACATGCCTGCCATGTGTCGCACCTGTGTGGCCACACGTGTCCTTCGGTCACAATGTGTAATTTCCACTAATTTCTCCAATTTCTATATAATTGAGCTCTATTGAGATCAAAATTCAATACAATAACCCACCCATTGGTGGCCGCATTGGTAAGGATTAGACTACCGGGGCCCACGCTGAGCTTGCTCGCGGGTCGCGGGATCGAAACTTACTCGCCTTCCGGTGATTTAAGTAGGAGGTCGTGGCGGTGGGTTGCTGCATTAGCTTCCCTCGAGGACTAGTCATGCTTCACCGCTGGTTCGAGCGCAAGCTCGCCAGCCGCGCGGAACGTCGGTCATAAAAAAAAAATGTTTCAATACAATAAGTCCCCATTCTTTCAGTAATGACTTTCTGCATTGTTTATTAAAGTCCCCAAAATATAATTTCTCGATATTTGCCACCCAAACAATCCTATTGTGTCCGTTAATCAGATTGGTGGAACTCAGGTCATCATAGTGCGGATAGTTATCTTCATGAGATTGCTAGCACAAGTAAGTGTGGTGATTATTCACGAGTTCATTTTTCCGTTCAATGTGAGATTGAATAATATATCTAAACTAGAGGTCCGATATTTGTAGGGATCGAACTGAAAAACATCTAAACTGACTTGTTTCAAGCACCCTTCGAGAGGTAATTCTTTTAATCCCCTTCGTTTAATTTGATTTTTTTTTAATGAAATGCATGAACAAAGCCTATGGAGATACATGCATGGGTTTTACTTCCACTGCGTTTAAGTTTATATTCTACCTATGCAATAAGTTTTTCATCAGTTCGGTTCTTCGATTTTTAGTTTTACTCTGAAATCATGCTCACCCTTAATGCATGTGTGCTGAAACTCACCCACACCCCCAAATCATGTCGGACTTTCATGAGCCCCACATAATTCAACGGTGCATGTGACTCTGCCCGAGGTAACAAGATTCCAAGTCCGAGATAGAAATTTGGATACCGTTGATCTATGTGTGCCCATAAAATTAAAAGAAGTCAATGTCATCAGCTAATGCATTGGACAACAAAAATCTGCTCATTGCATGTGTTTCAGAAATCCGTGCTCAAGGAAGGTTGCTCCATGGGAATGAATCATGGTCATAAAAAAGGCATGTCGATCGAGAATACGAGTCTTATAACTAATGGACGAACTTAATTAAGCAAACGCGTTGGTGGAAGGTCTTAGTCCTCTTATAATAATCCGAATGAGGTCTTTGTTGCTTTAATCATACTACAATTTCATGTAACACTAATGCTAAACTGCTGCATACAGAGAACCCGCATAAGATGTTCCCCCAGGTACTTGCGCCATTTTTTCTAATTAAATTTGTATACTTTCAATTTATCTAATCAGGTCTAACTTTAGCAAATTTCCTAATTACGTCACGTTGATATCTAATAAAGTTTCTTGGCCGTCAAATAACGTTGTAGGGATATCTTCCCAATGTGTTTGACCATGTTGGCTAAATTTTGTGCACATCATGGTCCAACATTGCGTCGTGTACATCGACTAAATTTTTTTTGCCCACCTCCAAGTGGGCATCAGAATACTTTATCCTCGGATTTGGTACCGTCCCCATGAAATGCTCTTATACCATCTTGCAAAGGATTGGCGGTGCATGTGAAGCCATCGCTAAGGAGACCTTTTCTTAAGTCAACGCCAAACTAATCAGCTAACTAACGGAAGTTCGCTGAGTCATTACTCTCTAAATCGAACCAAATCAACTGGGCACATGACGATGGCGCAGAGAACATCAAATTGAAGATTTCTGTACATTAGATAAGAACACCAAAGCTTCATTTTATTTCAATTCCAAACATTTTTAAATGGCTAATCTAGTTATTCATGTTGATCTTAAATTATGGAGTTGTGTTTCTTCATATCTATCTAACTCTTTACCATTCTTTCTTCAATTTTGTTATGGTGCACATTCATTGATTCGTGCCCTTTTTTCCAGTTACGTGTAGAGCAAACCCCAGCAACATCTTCAATCTTAAACTTTCAAAAAAAAAATATTATGATGGACAGATTCGCATTTTAAGAAAATTCATGTAACAAACACATATATAATCCCCTAAACAATGGCAGTGGGGTTAGACACTGCAAAAGACAAGAGAAGACCCAACCGAGTTTCCTCATATTGAAGCTCGTTGACAGCATCAAAAATGAGGGCGGATGATTCCGTTTAAGAATTTGACTACAAACACTCTCAAAAGCAGGTCAAAACTTATATTCTAACATGATCAATGCATTGGTTTGACACAATATCAAAAGGTTTATACAACTGCAATGTCTTTCTTTTCACCTTTTTAGCTCTTATATTGACATCTACAAAGGAGGCAAAGTCATCATCTTGGAGTGCAGTTCATACTCCCCAACGACAAGAAAGCATGTGGGTCTCAAAATAGCTCGCATATTGACATTGACGAAGGAGGCAAAGCCACTATTTAATCCAATAATTTTTCATTAGTAGTTTGGACTTGAGCTTATAAATAACCACTTCTAAATATACTCTTTTTTCGCTTGTAATTGAGTGATGTATCGAAAGGTGGGAGATGCTAATTATAATAAAACCTTCCGCTAGACGTAATCACTAGTTTAATAGTGAACCAAGATAAAATCTTGTATCTCAATTTCTCTTTCTCGCTTTTGAAATTTACCTCATTGTGATTGTGTGCCAAATCCTAACATTTGATATTACGCGACATCCCGACCAATGTCGTAAGATTGCAACATCCCAAGACTTGTTGCCGACCTAAACAAAATGCGCAAAGATAAATGCTAACAGAAGCAAATCGAATCACTCCATACAACATACAAAGAAGAGGGATAGAAGGCAGAGAATTGAACACCACAAATAACCCACTATATAAACATAACGATTACTTACAACAAATACAGATAAAAGCATCTCCAGAGATTTCAACTAAGCCGACGGTCTGTTCATGGGCATGGAAAAAAATTCTGGATTTACGCCAAGATTTCAGATTGGCATTTAAGAAGCAGACTGGCGATGGTACCTTTACATCCTTCTGGTTTGACTTTTGGCATCCTCAAGGCCCCTTACACTTGGTGTTTTCGGATCGGGACATATACTGCTCTGGTATTCCGTGAGCTACTTCTGTTCTAGATTTTTTTATTGGTTCTTGGACTCAATCGAACTTCCTAAACTAGTTCACTGGTTGGGCCGATGCTCTCTCCATGCTTGTTGAGAGTAGAAAAGACAGGTTGCTCTGGCTTCATGACCCTACTGGAAAGTTCTCTGCTGCATCTGTGTGGGATTTTGTTCCGGTGAAGGCTCCGAAAGTTTCCTGGTCCACCTTTGTTTGGAACAAAAGCCTTATCCCGAGACACTCATTTCTCCTTTGGTTGATCTCTCTAAGAAGACTCCCTACACAAGTTTATCTTCTGTCCCATCACAGAATTGCTGAAGGTACCTGTGCCTTTTGCCATTGTCGCCCCGGCTCCATTGAGCACTTATTTTTTGGTTGCGCCCACACAGGATCCCTGGCCACATTCTGGGTGGCTAAGTTCATCCTGCCTTATAGGGCTAAACCGTGGCTTGAGACCCTCTCTTGGGTTGATTCCACATTCAAGGGTTCCTTGTTTTGGAGTCACATAGGCCGGTTCTCTTTTGCGGCTCTTTGCTACATCATTTGGCTTGATCGGAACAATGCTATATTCCGCGACCGCCCCTGCTTCTTACCAGCCATGCGTACTCATCTCTCCAAGTTGGTGAAAGACCGAGGGTTGTCCCTCCATCCGGTGAAGGACACTCCTCGAAACAGGAAGGTTCAAGCTAATTGGGGCATTTCACCTTCTATTTTTTCTTAGTTTTTGCAGTTATTTTTCCGCTTGCTGGCTGGCTCTTTGGCCGTGAATTTTGCTGTCCTTTGGTTCCCTTTTGGCCGTTACACCTTTGTACCTAGTGGGACACTACTCGTGTCTTAATTGGTGCGAGGTTTTGTGTTTCAACTCCTTGTAATCGCGTTTTTGAGTTGCATCAATATATCTTACCTTTTCCAAAAAAAAAAAGGCATCTCCAGAGACAAACCACATACAATAAAAAGGATGGGTGGTTGTTCACCCTAACTCCTCTACCAAAAGAGTGTACAAAAGGAAAAGGACATCTACATTTGTTCTCAAACCCCACCATCTTTAGACGACAGCTCTGGCTCCTAGTTAGACTCTATAGGCTCTTCTCAGGGTCTGAGTCTTTAGGATTGGTATCTGGACTAATAACAACTCCATCAAAAGGAATAATCTCCATGAGGTCTCACTCTCCTACTCCATCAGAGGGTACATCAAATCCTTAGAGTGGACCGACTGATAAATCCCCTTCTCTATAGGTCCACACTAAAAAGGTATCAGGCTTCCAAAAATTAGAGCCCTCATCCACCCAAACCATACTAACATATCTAATATAAAACTTACCCTCTCCCACCGGATATTCCGTCACCACATGGTCAATGTCAATCAATATCCCGAAATGTTGCGGTGGGTCATTTATACTTAGGATTTGGGTATTGAAAGGTTTGGGAACAACAACAATAAGAATAAATTTCTATAAACAAACTCCCTAAGCCTCGCTTAGGGTAACACGTACCTTGAAATTACCTTAGACATGTAGTTCTAACTAACTAGACAAACATGCAATGTACACAAATAGCAAACATGAAGCCACATATATTCGCAAAGCATATCCCTACTGGGGCATTGTTCACTCATACATAAGAGTGTCTAATGAACCAAACACATTCAAAGTACAATATCAAACACTTAGCGATCCTCAAGGCAGTCACAATCAAATGTCCAGATTACTAATGACCTATGTGATACGCCATACGCATTGACTCAGTCCGCGTAAAACACATCAGGATTGTGATCCTTTCCAGATTTCTAATGACCCGCATAACGCTCATTAGGTGGGCCCACATAAAATGTATCAGGCTTGAGATCCTTTGCTCTGTCGAGCACCACAAATCCTGCGTAAAATACTTTAGGATAAGTTCAATTGCCCACGTAATACACATGGGTTCCAGATGATCATACAAACACAAATATCACATAATTTCTAACAATAACCCGGCATAACATGCATTAGGGTGCCATGTGATCGCGCAAACACCATCCACAACTCAATTGGCCACACATAAACTAAAATCAATCATGATTACTCTAAATGCACCATACAATCAACATATTCGGCCATGACCGAATCAAGATTTCATGATATTATCCACATATGTTACAATCACAATTTCATATCAAACAATAATGATATAATTAGTCATGAACCATCCAAATTAGCCATATGGTCACACGCTAGACACCAAATTTCGAAATCACACCGAGCCGCATAATTAGGTTTTAATATAAAATTATCTATACCAAGCCACATGATTAAATCATTCTATCTAATCACCTAAGATCATTACACAACTACATAAAGTCAGCCACCGAATTGTGTACCTTGATGAACCACAATCAGCCCACAAATAATCACCAAACTCAACTAAATAAAGCCTTAATTTCATCCAAAAGCAGCTTATTAACCTAATCAAGATTTAGGGGGGTTGCTTACCACTAATCCAAGCTCAAAAAGCTCCTAAAATGAGCTGCAACAGCTACAATGGATAGCAGCACGGAAAGAACGATGACGATAGGGCGATGGTACAATGGTGGCGAGGTGGTTGGCCAAGCGGTGACGACGACACCGTAGAGGAGGTGGCCAGCATGCATGAAGATGAGGAGGAGAAGAGGGAATTTCAGCCCAGAGAGAGAGAGAGAGAGAGAGAGAGAGAGAGAGAGAATAAGGAAAAAAGTTGGTGTGACATAAATATGAGATTTGACTAGTGAATGGTGAGATGATGGGCGATTGGGGGTTATTAATGGGGAAAGTTTAAAATTTCAAGACCCATTAATAATTCTATCTTTCGTATATAATATCTAAGGGCAATTTGGTAATCAGTAAATTTAGGACCGGTTAAAAATTTTAGTGCGAATGACAGCAAATACTAGGTCACTTGAAGAAAATGATTAGACCAAGATCAAAATACCTTTATGTGCAAGGAATCTAACACAAACCAAGGGCAAAAAAAGCTTTTTACAAATTGATCAAAATTTCACTTTTCCAATGATTCGAGGTGGATCGATAAATATATGAACCAATTGAGATGACCTCTAAAAGATCAGTAATGATATCCTTAAAGTTCAATGCCCAATTTTGTAGTCTAACTGTGGTTAAAATCGGTCGATTCTGACTTCAGCGTATCTCAAACCAACGAGCAGCTTTTAAGAGTTACAAGTACCAACCCACAATTGAATTATCAAGTCATGTTTAAGTTGAGCCATGGTGACCTTCGTTGTCATGTAATTGCGAGGGTCAATTACTAGCCTTGAAGGTCATAATCGTTAGAAATTGGTTTAGGGATGTTTGCAATGCATACGATGGTCAAACAAAATCGCTCGTGATCCAGTTATATAATAATGGAAAATCATTCCATAACCATTCTTAAATCGGCCTATAATGGTCTAAAATATTCCCTTGCCAATCCTTATGGCTAAAGTGTCAATCTAAGGTCAAGTCTTTTGGTCCAACTACTTAATTCCTAGCTAATCAATTCTGAGTGGGATTTATCTAAAGTGCATCGACTAGATAATTATTCATTTCATAAATCTCGAAAATGGATAGAATTTCAGAATGTCATAGATCTGAAAATTAAATCTGGAAAAGATATCAGCTACTCAATCACAGAATGAAGTAGAGAAGTTTGGAGGAAAAGGTTTCGATTTATGGAAGTTGAAGACGGAGGCTTTGCTCGTGGACAAATATCTTTGGCACATAATCGAAGAAGATAAACCTGAGGTGAATACAAAGAAAAAGGCAAAGGAGAAGGAGATTGCGTCCCCACCTAATCAATTGAAGGTGCAGATCAATAGCAATTATAAGGTGCGAGGCCTGATCTGGCTATATCTTGTTGATAACATCCTAGTGAACGTGACCTCTATGAAGACAGTGAAGGATCTCTAGATGAAGCTAGGAAGCCTTCACTAGAGTAAGTTGTTGTGAGCAGGTTGTTTCAGCGAAAGCGACTACTGCGACCTAAAATTAGAAAATTTATTAGGTTAATAGATTATTAGGTCTATTACTTAACTAACGTAATATAGACTCTCCCAACCCCTACCTATTCGCAGCCTTGGATTTATTATTCAAGTGATTTTGAAGTTAGAACCACCACTAATCATTTTTTGTATTTTGAATTTGCAACCACCAACCCCTACCAATTCGCATCTTGATTTTATCTCATATAACCCATGAGATAGGGCTTCTAGGAAACCTTATCCTCATAAAATATTAATTAGATAAGACTTTTAAGAAACCGTATCTTACTAAATCTTTTAGGGGTTTTGAATTTTAAGGAACCAATAAAAAAATATCAATCAAAGATTCAAAATTTCAAACAAAATAAGAAAGCAGTAAACAAGGCAAACCATCAAATATGCTCATTGATTTTTTTCGAAAAAAGTTGCTCTCCTAATCCATGTTGGTTTTTAAAATTAGCAGATAGAATCTAGGTAATCATAGATTGGATTGACTAACTTTCCGCATTCCGCTAAACTAGAGAATGATACCTAGATAATCGCAGGTAGGATTGTCCAATTAAAAAGATGCTTTGCCTTTTAGAAAAAAAAAACTTTCCGAATTTGGACTAGGATTTTTTATTTAGCAAAAATATGCCAAGATGAAAATCAATTCAAATCATGCAAAAATTTCAGGATTTGTAAATAAAAATTAGATTTTTTAGTTTGTCTTGTAAAATCATTTTCTCATTTTGATTTTTGACAAAAATTTGAAAACCAATGTTTGTTGATCAAGGTTTAAACATCTTGAGTAATGAAGAGCCATGCTAGGGCACACTTAAACTCTGGTTGAGGCATAGCACCTAAGCGACTAGTAGCATACGAGGTCTAAGTAAGATGTAGCACAATGGAGGCATAATTTCAAGGCATTTGATCCTTGATCGATAAATAAAGTTTCTCTCATTTTTTTTTTACATCAAAAACATATGTTTCGAACTTGAGTTACAAAGGTTTGTAAATTTGGGAAGATATGTGGACATATGCACAATTCTGATCAAGCAATCACATATTTGCAATCAACAGGCCGAAGAATTACCTAAAAAAGCTGAGCAAAATCTATACCAAAACACCAATGGAAATCACCCAAGATAGTTCTGTTTTGAACCTTGGAGAGTAGTGAATCAAGCTTGGAATAGCAACGAATTGTCCTCCCAAATAGTGAGAACAAACAAGACCCGTATAGCAATGAAATGGGCACTAAACAGCAACTAAATGGCACGGGACAGTAGGGAAAACTCGCTCGAAAAATAGCCAAAAGAGTGGCTACGCAGTAACTTGAATAATAGGGGCTTTTTACGAAAAAAGGGTAAAAAATTTTCGTTTTTACCTATTTGGGTTTGCATCAAAAAATTTTACGGAAAGAGAGCTCGGTCGGCACTTCTAGTGCCGAACATGGGCTGTTCGGCATTTGAAGCGCCGAACGGCCCAAAAAAAAATTTACTAATACAGGGGCCGTTCGGCACTTCTAGTGCCGAACGGCCCCAAATTTATTTATTTATAATAATAAAGGGGCTGTTCGGCACTAGAAGTACCGAACAGCCCCAAAATTTTTTTTAATAATTTAGTTAAAATGCATGTGTTTGCATGGCATGAGAGGCTTCAGTTCAGAAGGCAGGCTTGAATCCCATTACGGCAAAAGATGTTACACGATGGAGGAAGAGTAATAAGTTAATGATATTCTGAGGTATGTCCAATTGAAACCCGGTGAATCCCATTGCAGATTATTAAATTTTTTTTTTTTTGGGCTGTTCGGCACTAGAAGTGCCGAACAGCCCCTTTATTATTAAAAAAAATAAATTTGGGGCTGTTCGGCACTAGAAGTGCCGAACGGCTCCTGTATTAGTAATTTTGTTTTTTGGGCCGTTCGGCGCTTCAAATGCCGAACAGCCCCTGTTCGGCACTAGAAGTGCCGACCGAGCCCCCTTTCCGTAAAATTTTTTGATGCAAACCCAAATAGGTAAAAACGAAAATTTTTTACCCTATTTTCGTAAAAAGCCCGAATAATAGTGCCAATAGAGAGAATGACAGTACGCTGTGGCACGGGACAACGAGGACAGTTATAACGAAGTTGACGAACTATGGATAGCGTCGGGACTATAGACGGCGTTGAGGGCTGTAGTTGCATGGGCTATAGTGTACTGCAAGGATGCCCTGCATAGACGGATGGAGCTTGGGGAAGGAGGCGCTGATTTGGAGGAAGGTCTCAACCATGGGGGAGACCCTCGGATCTCCTTAACTCTTAAAATTTCCTCTGAAAATTCTAAGCAAAGTAGCAAGTAATGACCAAGAGATTTCCTAATGCTAGTCAAGGTAGGTTTCCTTTTATTTTCACTAAGATAACCCTAATTCTAATTTTAAATAATTCTTGAAGGGTCAAATTAGGTCCAATTATCCTTTAATTGGAGCTGGAAATTTCGACCAAGCCCTGTGGATGGGCTAGCCAAAAATTCCATGCTCATGACGGGCTTATTGCATGATTTCTAGGCTTAATTAGGGTTTTTTCAATTAATAAACATTCAATTAAAGCCTTTTTCTATTTAATTAAGCTTGCATGGGCTAAAGTAGCTCAAAATAGGCCATCATGGCCTCTAATGATTCAGCACCCCTTTTACTATGGCTGAAAATCACAATGTGGGCCCAATCTTGTCGCTTGTCATTTTAAGCTCATTATCTCGCCATTGGTGTAATTGAATGCAAATGCAATAAATGAACATAAGAAAAATAAATTAATTATTTTTGGTAGGATCTAAAATTAATCACTATTTTTCATGGAAAATTTGAGGACTAAAACTGATAGTTAAAATTTAGGTATCAACAGTGTTTGTACAACTTTAGGATGAGGGAGATAATTCTTTTTATGCATACTTAAACAAGTTTAATACTATCTGTGGGCTGCTAGCGTCTATTGATATTAATCTGTACGAGGAGGATAAAGCATGTACTTTATTGCATTAACTATTGAATCCTTGAAAACATATAATTGTTTCAATTGGCACTAGTAGTAGTGTGTCGTCTTTTGAGAACGTTATATTTGCTTTATTGTATGAGGATATGAGGAGAGCAGGTTTTGATAATGCAATGAATATAACTCTTTTCATGAGAGAACAAAATATTGAACGATCCAAATTCAAATTTGGTGTCAAGAATAAGTCTATAGGAAGATCTAAAAGCCAAGATTGGTCTAAAATTAAGTGTTGGATGTGCAAAAAACTGGACACTTGAAGAAGGATGGTAGAAGCAAAAGTGTAGGTCCAGACAAGCGAGATGAGGCATTATCCTCTAGTAGAGCCAAGATTGGTCTAACAACAATACATGAGGCATGTATCTCATTTGTAACTCACTCAAGTTGACCACGATATATGGATAATTGATACTGGAGCGTCTTTCCACAAGACGCCTCATAGAGATTAGTTATGTTGTTATGAGGCATATTAGGGAGGTACAATGCAGATGAGAGATGATATGATCCTTAATATTATCAGTCGCGAAAAGGTGAAGCTGAAGATGAGAGATGAGACAATAAAAATCTTTCGGATGTGATGCATATTCATGGTCTTACTTGGAATCTCATTTCTATGGGAACTATGATAGATATTGGTATTACTTTCACTGGTAATGCCCACTAATGTAAGCTAACCCATGGATCTATGTAGATCACTAGAGGAGAAGGGGAAGAAAAGCTGTAAAAATTACTAGGGAGCAATGGTGAGAGCAATATCATGGAGTTGGTGGAAAAAGATTCTGCTATGTCGTGGCATTGGAGATTGGGTTATATCGATGAGAAAGGATTGGTGACCCTTACTTCAAAGAAGACGGTGGATGGAATACCAAACTAATCTATGCATTTTATGAATTTTACCTACACATGAAATAGAATTGAGTATCTTTTGAAATCGTAGGAGAGAGAGCGAAAGGGATTCTACATTTACTCCAGAGTGACGTCTTCGGTCCTACACTACAACATCGTTTGGAAAATCAAGGTATTGTGTTTCTTTCATTAATGACTTTTCCAGACATGTGTGGATATATTTCCTACAAAGAAAAGATGATGCGTTTGAAAAGTTTTCTGAGTCCAAAACTTTGGTGGAAAATCAGTTTGATAAAAAGGCTATAGTTTTGCGGACTGACAATGGAGGAGAATTTTGTTTAGCAAAATTTAGCCAATTCTATATAATCAGTGGCATTACAAGGCAAAAAATAATGCCCTATTCGCCTTAGTAGAATGTGGTCACAAAAAGGCTTAATTGGTCTCTCATGGAGATAGTAAGAAGTATATTGAGTGATGGAGACTTACCTACTGAATTTTGGGCAGAAGCAGTGGCTACTACGTGTTATTTGAAGAACATGTCTCCCCCATTAGCTTTGAAGGATTAGGCACTATTTGAGACACTATTCTGGAAAAAGCCAGACATATCTCATGTTAGAATGTTTGGTTGCACAATGTATGTTCATATGCTAAAGGAAAAGTGGAATAAACTTGAGAGCAATTCATAGAAGTGCATCTTTATTAAGCACAAGGATAATATTAAAGGGTACAAGCTATGGAATCCTAATACTAAACGTATTATCTACAATAGGTGGTGTTAAGAAAATTTACGATAAATTTTTTTTCACTGGCTCACAAAAAACCAGAGATAATTGAATTAGATATTGGTTTGCAATATTACAGAAATTGAAATAAAAAATTCAATTTAGAAGCTAATGTGCCTGGTGTGGAGGATGATATTGTAGATTTTGATACTAAGTTTGAAGTTGAACTACTACTCGAACCAATCTTAAGAAGGTCTACATGGAAAAGAAGACCACCCGAGAGGTATACCTTACTTGCCAATAATGAGAATTGTGCTTTGACTATTACGGGTGATAATCCAAATACCGTTAAGGAAGTAAGATGCACAGAAGATGCTAAATGGCAAGAGAAAGCCATGAAAGATTGGATAAACTCACTAGATAAAAACAGAAGATGAAGTCAAGTAAAATTACATGCAAATTGAAAGGTAGTTGGTTGCAAGTGGCTATTCGAGAAGAAGTCTATAGATGGAGATATAGAACGATACAAGGCTCGTCTCGTTATGAAGGGGTACTCGCAGATAGAGGGAATCGGTTATGGTAGGATTTTTTCTTCTATTGTTAAATTAAATTTCATAAAACTTGTCTTAACTATAGCAGCTACATAAAATCGAGAGGTAGAGCAGCTTCACGTAAAAATAGTATTCCTACATGGTTACTTGGATGATAATATTTACATGAAGCAATCAAATGAGTTTGTGGTTAGAGGAAAAGAAGATTTTATTAGCAAATTGAAGAAGTTTTTGTACAGCCTGAAGCAATCTCCAAGAATGTGGTTCCAGAAGTTCAACTCTGTTGACACCTGATTTTTAATTATTTTTTTATTTTCCAAAATTAATAGAAAATCCATAAAAATTCATAAAATTAAAAAATCAACTTTGGGGACCTTGGCCAAACCTAGGGAACCAATTTTGACAAAAAAATAATTTTTCATATATTCAGTATTTTCCGATATTTTTATTTTCGAAAATTCATAAAAAATAAAAAAAATGAGAAAATTGAAAAATCAACTTTGGAAGTCTTGGCCAAGCTTAGGCAACCTTTTTTGAGTAAAAAAAATAATTTTTCGTATTTTTTTGTATTTTTTAAATATATGTTTTAGAAATTAGGAAAATATTTCATAAATAATAACATTTGAGGCCACAAAAATACATAAAAATAGTTAATATTTTTCTTTTAAATCCCTTTTCATGTTGGCCATCGTAAATTTAAAAAATCCAATTCGGGGTCGTGTATTCTTTCACGAGCATAATCTCGAATCGGAACTAAAAAAATTCAATGAGTCAATTTATTTTCATTTTTCACTGATAGGAGTTGTGACATTATTCTCTAATATTCTAAATTTTCATCTTGGCACAATTATAACCAGAATGATCCAATTTTACAAAAAGGGCTTTAATTAAATTTTACATTATTTTTAGTAACAAGAAATGAGCTTAAATTTGACTTGCGATGAATTGTGTAAAAAATTGTGATGAGATTTGGACTTAAAGGAATTTTTTTTTTCAGGAACTAAATTGTAAATAATTAAAATTTAGGGACTAGAATGCAAATACCTAACTCTTGAAGGATTATTTTACAAATAACAAAAAGAAGTGTTAGTGGAGAAATTAGAATAGAGAAGGGAAGATGGAGAAGAGGAGATGGAGAAGGGAAGATGGAGAAGAATGGATGGAGAAAATAAGATAAGAATAGAGAATGAAAGATGGAGAAGAGAAGATGAATGAGAATGGATGGAGAAAATAATATAAGAATAGAGAATGGAAGATGGAGATGGAGATAAAGAAGAGTTAGTGGAGAAATTAGAATGGGAGATAAATATGGAGAAGGGAAGATAAAGATGAAGAAGAGTTAGTGGAAAGATTAGAATGTGAGATAGAGATGGAGAAAGGAAGATGAAAATGAAGAAGAGTTAGTGGAGAAATTAGAATGGAGATAGAGTTAGTAGAAAAATTAGAATGGGAGATAGATGAGTGGGTTATAAAAAGAGGAAGAAGTGAGCTTGAGAAGAGAAATTTTTTGGGGAGAGAAAATTTTGGATGTTTGAGAGGGTTTTGAGAGATTGAAGAAAAATTTGAGAGAAAAAAAATACCAAAAAGAGATAGAGAATTTTGAAGATGATGGGAGTTTAAAACTAGCGGGTTATCATCATCAATTTCTTCATCGATCAACATAAATCAAGAATTCATCCCAGATTTGAAGCTAAGTGTCCCTCTACTCTCTTTGATTTTTTAGTATAAACTAGTCCAAATTTTTTACTCTTCTCCCATTTCCCCATATTTGATTTCAAGCAGGAACCAATTATATCCATCAAGCACTTCTCATAATGCCATTGAAGCTAAGTGCCTCTTTCATTGTTCTAATTTTTAATGCGAATTAAATCATATTTGCTCCATTACTCTATTTCTCCATATTTTTATGTTAGGTAAAGGACAACTCCAAGTCAACGGTAAATCTCATGGAGGTGTAAAATTGGCGTTGACGAGCTCTTGAGTGCCCATTAAATTTTCAATTGATCCGTCAATGGATTTCGGCCCGAATTGTCAAATCAATTCGTTTTATTTTAAAGAATTTAAACCCCAGAATGTGAATGGCAGAGCCCACTCATTGGAGGTCATTTTAAATTTCTGCAATTTAAATTCCTGCACCTTAAACCCCAAAGGAGAGGGCCAAACCAAGGCTGAGCTATCCATTGGTGGTTTTTATTTATTATCATTTACTTCCTGTAATTTAATTTTTGAATCACTAAACCCCAAAATGAATAGCTCGCATCACTGCACAGAAGTCGTTAACTCACACCTTCTTTCAGCTTTAGGGAAATACTTAATATTTTGAAAATGCCAAAAAAAAAATGTCACTCACGTATATTCCATTTAAAAAAAATGAAAATACAGAAAGAGAACACTCCACTAGAGCCTTAGGAATAAACCAAGCCTGAGTTGCCAAATTAGGATACCCATGAAATTAAGGTACCAAAAGGGCATTAGTTTTAATTAACTAGTGTAACCAAGTCCCCGAACTCATAATCTCTGGTTCGTAGAAATAATTTAGTTCTCCCACTAATTTACTTAGGTTTCTAATGAACCTACCAAAAATGATTAGTGGCGACTCCAAAATTTAAAACCATTTGAACAAAAAACCAAAGTCGCAATTTGGTAGAGTTTGGGAGAGCTCGAACTAGGTTAGTTAATTTAATCAATTAATCTGGTAATCCATTAACTTAAAAAATGAATTTTAGGTCACGACAAACTCATATGCCTTGAATTTTGGCTTTGTTTGTATGATGATTTTGTTATCTTAACCTTATATACTGATGATATGCTGCTAGCTAAGAATAATATGAAAATGATTAACATTGTGAAAGGACTGTTGGCAAAACAGTTTAAGATGAAAAATCTAGACCCAACAAATTTCATCTTGGGCATGAAGATAGAAAGGGAGCATGCAAAGGGAAAGTTGTGGCTCAGTCAGAAGAAATATGTTGAAAATTTGTTGAAGAAGTTCAATATGATAGACTGTAAAATAGTAAAGGCCCTTGTGTCCATAAGTTCCAAGTTATTAGTGCTCCGGTATCCTAAGACTAAAGAGAAAGCTGAAAAGATAGTAGCGATTCCATATGCAAGTACAATTGGGAGCTTAATGTATACCATATTGTTTATTTGTCTAGACATTGCTTAAGCAATGGGAGTATTGAGCAGATATATGTCCAATTCAGGTAAAGACTGTTGGTTAGCAGTAAAGCGGGTTCTTTGTTATCTTTACGCTATATCTGACTTTGAGTTATGTTATGAAGGCATGAAAAACTCAAAAGGATAGCAAGCATTAAAACTGAAATGTTTTGTGGATGTTGATTAGGGAGGCAACATTGATATTAGGAGCTCGACCAACGGATACGTTATTTTCTTGTTTGGCGGAGTTGTGAGTTGGATGAGCAAAAGACAAAGTACGATTGCTTTATCTAGTATTAAGGCAGAGTGCATAGCTCTTACTTATGCAACTAAGGAAGTGATCTAGATGCGCAGATTATGTAAAGAGCTTAGTTTTACACAAGGAGATGCGAAGATTTGGTGCGATAGCCAAAGTGTTATATTCTTTGCTAAAAATTCTAGATTTTATGCAAGAATAAAGTACATCAACATACCATATCACTTCATCCAAGAGAAAGTAGAACAAAAAGTTGTAGTATCGAAAAAAGTTGACACACAGGTGAACAGTACAAACTTTTTGACTAAGGTAGTGAGATGTGAAAAATTTGAATGGTGTAGAACAGTGTTGGCTCTAAAGAAGCATAGGAAGCATTTACCAAATGGAAGAATGTTGAGATGTGGTTAATACTGCTTAATGATATGAAAGCATGTGGGTTCTGCTCTATATACTTTTTTTTTTGTTTGGGTTCATGAATAGCTACCAACATATATACTCTTTTTCACTTATAATTGAATTATGAAATGAGAGGTGCGAGGTGCTAATTATAGTGAAATCATTTATTTGTTGTAACCCTAATTTAAGGGTGAACTAAGATAAAATCTTGTATTTCAATTTTCATTTCTCACTTTTGAGTTTTACTTCGTTATAGTTGTGCACCGAATCCTAACACATACTCACATTGTTATAGAACTACCAATCTTCAGTGATTGTTTGTGGAATATTCCATGGTAAATCCTTAGCATCAATTCTAGCCAATAACTAGACACGTTTGGAAAGGTCTTGGTCTTCTTGTGATAATCTAAGATAAAAGTTCCCTTCGTAAATAGACAATCCACCTAATTTATGTTGGGTAAAAGCAATATGAAGGTCTGCTAACAACTAAAGATAGTAAAGAATGAGCTCGGAAATGTTCCAACAAGGGTATTTCCATATTTTTACAATAGGATGAACATCGGTTATATATTTATTGACACTTAAATTTTGATTTTGATTTTCATTTATATATTGCATAAAAATTGAGAATTAATTCTTACAAAAAATATTTCCTAATGTGTCGCATTTTTATTTTTCTTTACATTGTATTTTACATTGACGATGAGAAGTTAAGCTTAATTCAACAGGTGATTGGACTAGAGCATATTGCAAAATTTAGCTAAGGCTAAGAGAGATGTGCCGAAAATTTGATGAGAATTTGGGCTTGACTTGAGCTTAATTCAGCCCACTAAATTTTAATTATTGAAAGGGCCTTTTATTAAAGTTTATTAATAAAAAAGGCCAAAGTTTAAGCTCGCATCATCAAAATTTAACCTAGGTTTTCACTATATAAACATCTCTAGGTCACGTAATGGAGAGGCCAATTGACATCAGAATACACGGTAGAGAGAGAGAAAAAAAAAAAGAAGTAGAGGAAGCGAGGGAAAGGAGAACAGACTGAGGGGAGACAATGACGATTTGCCTCATTGCATGCTCTCTGAAGCGAATGGAAAAAGTGGGGTTTGAACCCAAGAAGAGAATACTCAATCCACCGCCTCGCAGGAATTTTTTCTCACCGCATGCAAATGAAGAAAGAGTCAGGAGACCTACTACTCAAACTATGATTGGTAGTTCTAGTGGGTTGAATACAAAGATTAAACAAGCCAAGAGATTTGCAGTTCCGCAAGAGCAGCGTGATGGTTGCACTAGAAACTACCGGATCTTCAATTCGCATTATGGAAACTTTCTGGTACCTGTTGTTCCTACACGTACAGACCTAGGTTAGGTGGTCACGAGGGGTTGGCAAATCTGCCTTGAGTAACCACCAGCCAGAGGGGTGAAATACTCTTCATTGAATGAAAAGTTGACAAGGAGGAAGACGGATGTGCAGGCACTGCTGCCCCCTGCGACCATTTATGTTCTTTACTGCAACCAATGACGATCAGGTGGGGGGGAGGGGGGGCTTTGAAGTTCCTGCTCCGCTGCTCATCAATGCCACTCAATGTATCTCGGATGATGATAGCCGTAGTTTTGCCTGAGGAGCCCCCACACATGGCACGACCAAACGAACATTGTTAGTGTCCCCGCTTTGTGACTTGCACCTTGGCGATGTCTTATCCCTTGGAGTTCTCTATTTTGCAGGACATTTGGCCATCACGCGACAAGCTGATCACTGCTAGCCGTTGATCCCGTTGGCTTAGCTGTGAACTCGTCATGTCGACGACCCCAAAAACAGTCCCCAAAGTCTCTCTAATTGACCTCCAATAAAATCTCGGTTCCTTGACTCGGCTTCTATCTGTCTTAGTTTGACTGTGGGAAGGTTTTATTAAGTTAATCTTTTCTGGGTTATGATATTTTTGTCCCTAAGTTATGATATCTTCTTTCTCTGTTCTTGGCATATCCTGGGAGCAGATCTTTTGCAATGATCTGTTTAGTGTCATCCTGTTAACAATCTCTTGAAGCTCGCACGAAGCCCAAAAATTTCGTGGGTTGAACATGTCACTAACCAATTATCCTTCTATTTAGATATCATAGCAAACTTTGTAGGTCTTCCTTTTGTATTTCCTGGTCATGCTCGCAGAGTCCAGAAGTCAATGATCCAAGATAAAGGGAATGGGAAGTTTCTTCCTTTTGCACTGAGACCACGGTTTGGCAACTTCCAATATCCTTCATGTTTGACTTTTGTTGGCAGATTGTTTTGGTCTTTTACAAGTGAAACAATCCATGTTCAACAAGAGGAGTGATGGTCCAGACAACAGTAGTCCGCCCGTCGTTAGCCAACCCACCATTCATGGGCTGTAACTGACTCCACTGACGATGAAGAAGAAGATGACTGGAAGTTAATTGGAGAACTTGAATTGAAAAGTAGTTGAACCATGCAAAAATGGGCCAAAAGCGAGAGAGGTCTGTCAAAAAGAAATGATAAGTGGAGGGCAGCACATATAAGAGTCCAAGAGGCCATTGATTGTTGAAAAAGGGAACAGAAGACTCCACCGAGTTCACCCATAAAGAAAGTGCAGAGGGAATCTAGTGGTGGGACCTTGGAGAGCTTCGTTGGCTCTCTTGAGGTTTTCGTGCATCGGGCGAGGACATCCAAAACATCCGCATATACCACAAGCAAGATGTTTATGCAGAATCTTTGTTTGACCAGCGATCCTGACTTGCTGCGTCTACCAAAACCATCAATGGCAGTGGGGAAAATCCAGTTTTCAACGATAATCTTCGGCTCAATGTACAAACGTTGGAGTGTTCCCTCAAGTGCGAAATTTGGATGCTGAGTAGGGTGAAGAATTATCTGGAAGATTAGTTGATGGGTTTCACTCTGGTGCCATTGTTCGAAGTCATCCTCAAGAATGGGAAGTTGTTCTCTTTTCTCTAGTATTTTTGCATATCTTGGTGTTGCATCTTTGCGTTCTAATTTGAAGGTCTTCATCAAGAGAGTCAAGGGGGAAGGATCGAGAAGAGCTTGGGTCTCATCGGTTCGGCCATTGGACAACGCCTGGAGAGTCGATTTTGTGGTACAAATACGCGAGCTTGTTCGTCAAGTTTTCATTTGGCTTCAAATTAGATAATTTTCCAATCCATAATATTCTGAATATATTTGAATATTTGCTGAATTTCTATGGATTACGGTTGCCTAATGCATTTTTGAATCTGAAGCATATCTTTGAAAATTGTGCATATCTTAAGGATATTTGGCTATTTTGATTTGTATATTTTTCTTGCGGATTGATTTTTGCTGAAATTTTTAAACTGTATCTTGAGAAGATATCATATATGATCCTTTGGAATATTTGTGAATATTGCGGGGGATTTTGTGTAATCTTGTGATGATTTGAAAATTTCCAGAAGATACTCAAAGCTATCCAAAATATTTTGAAATGTAATTGATTAGGAAAATTTCCTAATCCGCAACCGCAAATATGAAAATAAGTCCATCTATCAGGCATTAGATGGAATTATTTTCATAGCGGGTATTTTGAATTTTTATGGTCGATCTATCAGGTTTTAGATCGAAACTTAAATCAAAAGAAACAACGGTTATTATCTTGAAAGACATGCAATTTGAATCTAAATTCATAAAAAAGCAAAAAAATCACAAAAATATATAAAAAAAAGAAAACCAACAACAAAGAAATTCACGTTTGAGTTTTAACTCAAAATTCATCAAGAATTTCCAAATTAAATATTTTCATGAAAATGGTACCGAAATGACGTTGATAGAAGTATTAGGGTAACCAAGTCCCTGAACTCACCAATCTCTAATTCGTATGAATAAAATATTTCTCCCGATACTTTATTTAGATATCTAATGAGCCTAATATAAAAATGATTAGCGGCGACTCCAAGTAAAAAATCTTTGCGTACTAAATATTGAACCTAAATTGAGATTTTGTAGAGCTTGGGGTTGGTAATCCATTAACCTAAAATTCGGGGGGGGGAGAGAGAGAGAGAGAAATAAAGAAACTTTTCACGTAGTTATTGTCCCATAGATGTCGGTACAAGACAATGATACAAAAGCAAGAGATAAGAACTCAACGTTAGGGACTCCAAATCCCTTACCAAAAATGGACGAAAGAAAAAAGAGATCGAGTAACTATCAATGGAGATTCAGTAACGCCCACGAACAAAACCTAGAAGAAAAACACATGTAAACCCGAATAAGTATACAGGGAGTGCCATAATTTTTATATGCCATTCTTATTGAAAATATTAAAATAAATTTTGGAAGAAAGTCAAAAAAAGAAGAAGCCTCAATTTTTGACTATTAATGGACAACTTAGGTGTGCTTAAGCCTCAATTTTTGACTATTGATTGTCAAAAATGGACAACTTAGGTGTGCTTGAATTTGATAAAATTAAGTGTAGTCAAATAAAGACATTTAAGTTTGACAAAAATTAGGTATAGAATTGGCTATAAATATGTGTGGTTTTTCTTGTAAGTTTCATATCAAGGAGGAGAAGAAATAGAGAGAGAGAGAGAGTTCTTGTAAGAACAAGCTTAGAGCAAAGCTTGATTTTATTTGTGTAAAACCTTGGCAAAGGTATTTTGTAGTATTGCTCTCTCATTTGCATTTTTGTTATTCTCTCCAAATTAAATCCTCCAAGCTTCCGCAAAATTCCTCCTTCCTTTTTTATTTGGTTCCTACATTTGGTATCAGAGCCAAGTTATGGCGTCCACAAGTTCCGTTCAATTTCAACTTCCAAAGTTGAACGGAAAGAATTTCAACAACTGGTCCGTCCAAATGAAGGTTTTGTTCAAATCGCAAGATTTGTGGAACCTGGTGGAGAATGGCTACATCGAAGTAGCTAATAACGAAGAATTCAATGCCATGAGAAAGGAGGAGAAGGATTCGTTGGTGGAATCCCGGAAAAAAGATCAGAAAGCATTATATGCGATCTTTCAAGCCGTGGAGGAGACGATATTTGAAAAAATATCGAATGCCGAGACCGCCAAAGCAGCGTGGGATATTTTGCAAAAATCCTACAAGGGCGACGATCGTGTTCGAAGAGTTCGGCTTCAAACACTTCGAGGTGATTTTGAGTCTTTACGCATGAATGATTCTGAATCTATCTCTTTGTATTTTGATCGTGTACAAAACATCGTTAACCAATTGAGGGTTAATGGTGAAACACTCCAAGATGTACGAGTCGTAGAAAAAATCTTGAGGTCTTTGACTGAAAGATTTGACTACGTTGTTGCGGCAATCGAAGAAGGCCAAGATATATCAACTATGACGTTGGAGCGGTTGATGGGTTCATTATGCTCGCATGAGCAAAGAATGAATCAGAAGTCCGTCAGTTCATATCCCGAGCAAGCTTTGCAAAGTCGTATCGCTCCATCAAATCGAGGAAGCTATCAAGGAGGTCGAGGTCGCGGAGGAGGCCAAGGAAGAGGTGGAAATTCCAATTTCACCGGGAAATTTAAAACACGTGACAAATCAAAAGTCAAGTGTTTTAAGTGCAACAAGTTCGGACATTACAAATCCGAATGCCATGCAAAGGCGACGTACGAGCAGGCGGAGCACGCACATACCACTGATGCTGAAGAATACATGGTGCTAGCATGTAAGAAGGATGACTCAAGCACTGTAGATACCAACATATGGTATCTAGATACTGGTTGCAGCAATCATATGACTGGCCGGAAGGAATTATTCTCGCAATTGGATGAGACGAGTCGTGGTGAAGTCAACTTCGGGAATAAATCAAAAATTCCCGTGATGGGCAAAGGTAACATTAATATCAAGTCAAAAGATGGTACTAATGTTGCTATTGCAGATGTTTACTTTGTGCCAGGACTTTTTTGGAATTTGCTAAGTGTTGGGCAACTTTCCGAAAAAGGCCACAAAGTTCACATTGAAAATGGAATTTGCACCATCAGAGGTGTCAACAACAAGTTGATCACAACGGTGCAAATGACGAAGAACCGGATGTTTCCCATGACTCTTCAGACGAAGAATCTCTTGAGTTTTCAAGCGATGATGAAAGACAACAACTGGCTGTGGCATCTTCGATACGGTCATCTAAATTTTCGTGGACTAAAACTACTGGTTCAGAAAAGGATGGTGACCGGCATGCCTTTAATCGAATGTCCAGATCGTCCATGCGAAGGATGTCTCGTTGGAAAACAACATCGAGAATCATTTCCAGTAGGGAAAGCCAGAAGAGCAAAGCAACTTTTGGAGCTGGTACATACAGATATATGTGGCCCTATTGAGGTTGAATCAATCGGACAAAAAAGGTACATGCTGATTTTTGTTGATGATTTTACCAGAAAAACTTGGGTATATTTCTTGAGAGAAAAATCTGAAGCATTTGCCAAGTTCAAAGAATTTAAAGTCTATGTTGAAAAACATAGTGGCTTTAATCTGAAGACGTTGAGATCGGATAGAGGAGGAGAATTTACCTCAAATGAATTTGACAAATTTTGTAAAATTCATGGAGTAAAACATCAGTTGACTGCCAGCTATACACCTCAGCAAAATGGTATAGCAGAAAGAAAGAACAGGACAATTTTTGAAATGGCAAGAAGTATGTTAAAAGCCAAAAATTTGCCTAAGAATTTTTGGGCAGAAGCGGTTGCTTGTGCTGTATTTGTACTAAACAGGTGTCCAACAAGGAGTGTTCTTGGAAGAACCCCAGAAGAGGCTTGGAGCGGCAACAAGCCAGATGTTTCGTTTCTACGAGTATTTGGGTGCATGGCATATCCCCATATACCAGATGAACGAAGAAAGAAGTTGGATGACAAAAGCAAGAAGTGCATCTTCATTGGCTATAGTGACACAACTAAAGGTTATAACCTGTATAACCCAGTCACTGAAAAGGTAATTATCAGCAGGGATGTCCAGTTTTTTGAAGATGAAGCTTGGGACTGGAACCAAAAGGGTGACCAGAAAAGCATCACCATCGAAGATGAACCATTGGAGAAAGAAATAGAAGAGCCTCCATCATCTTCAACTAGTGGTACATCTTCACCAACAGCAGCTTCAGAACCACCACTACGTCGTTCACAACGACTGAGGGAGACGCCAACAAAATTCATGGATTACGTGGTCACAGGAGGCGATGGCAGTGATAATAACGGAATCACTGATGAAACATTGGTAAACTTTTGTTTGTTTGCTGAATGTGATCCTGTAACCTATGATGAAGCAGCTGCAGATGAAAGGTGGATTCATGCAATGGATGAAGAGATTCACTCCATTGAGAAGAATGACACATGGGTGCTAACTTCTTTACCACCTGGTAAGAAACCCATTGGTGTCAAGTGGGTGTACAAGACGAAGTACCAACCCAATGGTCAGGTGGACCGTTACAAGGCCAGACTGGTTGTAAAGGGCTACAAGCAAAAGCCAGGTATTGATTATTTTGAAGTATTTGCACCAGTGGCTCGGATGGATACCATCCGGATGATCTTAGCACTTGCAGCTCAAAATCATTGGAAGATCCATCAAATGGATGTGAAATCAGCATTCCTCAATGGTGTTCTTGAAGAGGAAGTCTACGTGGAGCAACCACAGGGTTATGAGAAAGGGCATGAAAATCAAGTTTACAAACTGAAGAAGGCTTTGTATGGGCTAAAACAGGCACCTCGTGCTTGGTACACGCGTATCGACACATACCTGTTAGAGCGTGATTTTCAAAAGTGCCCGTATGAGCATACACTGTATATCAAGTCAAATACTAACGGTGACATAATAATTGTGTGCCTTTATGTTGATGACTTGATATTTACAGGCAGCTGTGAAAAAATGTTTTCAGAATTCAGGGAGGCTATGACTAGCCAGTTCGAGATGACTGATTTAGGATTGATGTCCTATTTTCTTGGGCTTGAAGTGAAGCAGACAGATAATGGCATATTTATTTCACAGCAGAAATATGCTAATGATATTCTGAAGCGATTAAAAATGGAATCGCTCAAACCAATTCGAACTCCCGTAATTGAACGTTTGGAGCTGAAGAAAGAAGGAACCGGTGAATTGGTAAATCCCACTTATTTCAAAAGCATTGTTGGCAGTTTAAGATATTTGGCTTCTACAAGACCAGATATTACCTATGGAGTGGGAATTATTAGCAGGTTCATGGAGAAACCATACCAATCACATTTACAGGCGGCAAAAAGAATTTTGCGGTATGTCAGTGGAACTCGTGATCATGGAATTTTATATTCTTATACTGACAACTTTGATCTGTTGGGGTATACAGATAGTGATTGGGCAGGTGATACTGAGACTCGAAAGAGTACTTCAGGGTATGCTTTCTTTCTTGGATCAGGAGTAATTTCTTGGTCTTCGAAAAAACAGCAGGTTGTTGCACCCTCGACAGCTGAAGCAGAATACATGGCATTAGCTTCAGGGGCTTGTCAGGCAATATGGCTTCGATGGATGCTGCGTGAATTGATGCATGAACAAGCAGGTCCTACTAAATTGATGTGTGACAATAAGTCGGCTATTGCATTAGCCAAGAATCCTGTATTTCATGGCAGGAGCAAGCACATCGACATCAAGTATCACTATATTCGTGAGCAAGTCAAAGATGGTGAAATTGAACTTAATTTCTGCAAATCAAAAGACCAGATTGCAGATATCCTGACAAAACCATTGAAGGCTGATTTGTTCGAAAGATTGAAGACGATGCTTGGCGTTATGAACTTCCAAAATCAATTTTAAGGGAAGCTATTGAAAATATTAAAATAAATTTTGGAAGAAAGTCAAAAAAAGAAGAAGCCTCAATTTTTGACTATTAATGGACAACTTAGGTGTGCTTAAGCCTCAATTTTTGACTATTGATTGTCAAAAATGGACAACTTAGGTGTGCTTGAATTTGATAAAATTAAGTGTAGTCAAATAAAGACATTTAAGTTTGACAAAAATTAGGTATAGAATTGGCTATAAATATGTGTGGTTTTTCTTGTAAGTTTCATATCAAGGAGGAGAAGAAATAGAGAGAGAGAGAGAGTTCTTGTAAGAACAAGCTTAGAGCAAAGCTTGATTTTATTTGTGTAAAACCTTGGCAAAGGTATTTTGTAGTATTGCTCTCTCATTTGCATTTTTGTTATTCTCTCCAAATTAAATCCTCCAAGCTTCCGCAAAATTCCTCCTTCCTTTTTTATTTGGTTCCTACAATTCTCATAACCTTTTTTTCTTTTGCTCACTTGAGTGCAATCATTCACTTGAGTGCCATTTCCGATAAATCGTTGTATGTTGGCTTTTTATTATTTTTATTTATTTTCAGCGACACATGGATTTTTTTTTAAATTTTGCAATATGTTTTGGAATTTTTCTTATTTTTATTTATTTTGATTTTTTTTTGTTGGTTTTTCTGCCATGGCTAGTGAGGGTCGCCAGCGTACCTTGCTAGCCACAACTAGCTCGACCTCGCTTGGCAGGACCGCGATGACCTTGGGCGATGGCCATTGCACTCCTGGTGGCCTTGAGCGAGGCAATGCGACCCTCGCCAGATCTGGGTGAGGCGGGCCTCATGAGGACCTAGCGAGGGCTATCACACCCATAGCTGATAGGGGCCACGAGCGACAGCCTTGGGCAAGGACTGTCATGGCCCTCTTCTTTGGGGTTGTTGGTGACCTTGGCCGACCAACGTCGGAAAGAACAAAGAAAAAAACAAAATAAAAATAAAAATTCCCAAATAAATTAAAAAATTTAAAAAAATCCATGTGTACATTTAAAAATTCAAAAAAATTATTTCAGCAATGCCGCATCATATTTTCTAGCATTCACGTAGGATCTCCGGCTAGGCGAATAGCCAATGGCACTTGAATCATTGGTTTTTGAAATTTGTAATACTTAAGTGAGTGAAAAAAAAATTTATGGCACTCAAATCAATGCTACACAAATGGTATGGCGCTCTCGTGAACTTATCCCCTCATAAACCACACCAGCAACAGGTGCACTCCAAGATCATTGAGTATGTCTTCAGTTTTGCGTCGTGACGCTCTTCAACTCGGCATCTCGCGTCGCGGCCTTCCTTATCTTGTCAACGACCGTCGTCGCATCAATCTTCTCGGCGATTACCACCAGCAAATCTCCATGCTCTTTATTAAAGCCCGCGTATTTCAACCCTGTTTCAGTCACAAATACATACCCGAGAGAGGACGACAAGAATGTAGGGTTTTCTTTAATATATTAGAGGCGTAGGATATTGATGGTAAATGCACAAAATCATTCCGATGAAATTTGCGTATATGGAGAATCGTGAGATAAGGGTGATTGGGAGTTTTAAATAGCAAACTATGTAGAGCCAATATAGATGTGCATGAAACGTGCTCTTGGAATTGTTACCAGTTGCTTCGTCTGTTGCGATCCTACGTGCCTTGGCCCTTTGTTCGTTGTCCTTAGACTTGAGATCAATCAGCACCTTTATCTGGGTATGAGTAAAAAGGGAAGTTTGTAAAGGAGAAGATCATGAGAAGGAGTGACTATCGTTGTAGCAACATGTTGCCCACGAGGCCGATTTGTTCTCTCTGGTCAAGCTGAGCCCTTCTCTCTCTCTCTCTCTCTCTCTCTCTCTCTCTCTCTCTCTCTCTCTCTCTCTCTCTCTATAGACACAATGTGCTTTGTTTGATAAATAATGAAGATGATAAGAGTTTCATTTGGGTTGAAGAAAAGAAAAGAAAATCACTGAAGTCAAGTGTAATGAAGAAAACAAGAAGAAATCTCCAGGTATGCGCAAAATTCAACGTCGATTTGTTCAAGTGGCCAGGTTTGAGCACATTGTGAAGAATGCTCCTCAGTGTTTCTGGCCAAATCATCGGTTCGCTCGGAACGAGAACAAAACACTGGCAAGTGACTACATCGGCTCAGGTCGTAAGAAATCGAAGTGCGTCATCGCAGCGTATTGACAGTGAATGTATGCAAAAAACAGTGAAAGAAGCGAGCATAATCACAGGAGCAGGCGAGCGGCACAAACCACAATTGGAAATCAACTGTATAATCACCTGTCCGGTCCCCCCTACCGCCTGCTGACCTCCTCTCGGATTCGAAAAGCAACTCCCCATTCTCGATCAATTCCAATTTCAACTCCTTGGCCGATTCGATTCGCACCCACAACCCCTCTCCTCTCACAGAAATTGCTTCCAGTGAAGATTGTCGCCCCCAATCTCTCTCTTTCTCTCTGCCTTTATAGAGATCTTTGAACATGACCGAGTCGTCATATGCACGCGGTTCGTCCATTGCAGAGATCTTGCCACGACTCTTCCGACCGCTTGCCAGCTTCATTTGCCAGTAAGTTTCACACGGATTGGTTGACTTTTGGCTTGGTACTTCAGCAATTTCATTAATCTATCCGGCTAGTCATTGAGAGTTCAAAGGGAATTGGACACGAAGGACGACGAAACTTCGAGTTTACTAGTCTTTAAATCCAAAGGATCTTAAAAGCTTCCACAGACAAAAAAGAAAAAAGAAAAGAAAAAAAAAAGGATGATGCTTCCTGTGCAAAGAATTTACTCGGGCTCATGAACAAAAGTCCATGTGGCACGCTATCATTGGCCGTCAACAATAAGACTCATGCCTAGTTAACATAAAGATAATCAATGATTATGAGCCACCAAGAATTTAGTATGCTACTCTTCCTAAAGTCTCGGTGAATGTACCATTCCTCGGAGGTTAAACTGAGGTATCAACGATGATTTTCTTAGGAGGATCAGTCGAATCACTTTGGAGTTTGTCATGTCATGATAAACAGAACGGAATTGAGAGCAAAATAACCGAATCAGCTTGGAGACAAAGTCCAACCCAGACTTTGCTTAATGCTTAAAAAACGAACACATCCGCACTATACAAAACACATAACACCTGCGGAGCAACATTCTCAAATTAGGTCGGGTTTTGGACGAGGACTTAAAATCAAGATATAATTTAATATATAAAGATTGACTTCATGAAAATCATTTTACCAAAGCGAAAAAAAAAAAGCGAAAGAAAGATAAAAACCAATGCTTTATTTTCTCTCTATTTTTTCTTTCAAATCAACGGCTAAATAATAGTTAATTAACCATCCACACATAAAAGAAGAAGAAGCTTCGTGTACATTACTCGTGTACGTTATGATTAGAAAATAAATGTATAAACCTGACAGATATGTAGAATCTCTTAGAATTATGTTTACGCAATTCTAATAAATACGAAAAATTTACCGGATATTGAGAATCCCCAAGATATATATATTTAACATTTTCCTTGTTTTTTATATTTCTTTTATGATGCACGTACACTCATGCATGCCAGTCAATGGAGAGCAAACCCAACAACACCTTCAATCTCAAACTTTCACAAAAATATCCCATACCCTACAAGTCCACGTTGGCTAAAAAAATGAATGATAGACAAATTCGTGTTTTAAGAGAATTCATGTAGTGAAAACATATTTAATTCCCTATTTTACCTCATGTTCTTATGTATCGTTTCGATTCTAATCGAAAGTGCGCGTTGATAGTTGGCAAATATAGTACGCATTGCTTCCGATAATTAACTACAATTTCGATACCCTTCTAATTGGAATCAAGCTTGAGACCTCTGAGTCTAATTCATGATTTTGGAGCACGTATTGGGCGCGTTCTAAGGTCTTGGTCCTTATTATCAAATACTAAGTACATGGCACATGCAAAAAAACCACCACGCGCACCGAAACTTTTGGGTCAGCCCTAAATTGTCCACTCATTGGTTCAGAATGAACCACTGATAGGTGACCAGGATAGAAGCCCACTCCACGTGGCGTCCACCCACTTCGCGGCAACCGCGTCAAAAGTGAGATCTCGTTCGTTTGAGAGAAAAGAAAAGCCTTAACGAAGAAGACAGCTCTGTAACGCGTCGAGTTCTTGAAGCAACTGAGCAGTTGGGTGATCGTCTCGCGTATAAATAAGTGGTCGAGAAAGCTCTCACTTTCGCCGCTCGTAGCTCGAGCTAAGCACTTGTGTGTGTCCAAAACCTCAGCCACGTTTGATCAGGAAAATCACAGAGAGAGCGACAATACGAAGGTCTGCGTACACTTGCTCTTGCAGTGAGATGGGTTCTTGTGTTGTCTGTCTCTGATATGGTTCTGTTCCATGCATCTCCAGATGAAGATCGTAATGAAGGTCGAGATGAAATGCGGGCGGTGCAGGACCAAGGCATTGCAGATCGCTGCTCAAGCAGATGGTGATTGTTTAACCCTACACCACCTAAACTACGCATTCCGATATATTTTTGCTTTTATAGATGGGCACGTCTCACGTTGGTATATTTGGGAATTCTCATTCTCCCTCCGGCTCAGTTGCTTTCCGAATCAATCTGAGTTTCTAATACTTCTCTTTCAAAAGCAAACCGAATTCGGAGCACTTTTGTGGTGAAATAATGCGAGTTAATCTAAACTTTTATCGTTGTGACTTGCAGGTGCGGAATTCGTGGGGTTCGACGAAGAGCGTCTTGATGAAGTGGTGGTGATAGGGAGGGGAGTTGATGCTGTGGAGATTGTGGGCGCATTGAGGAAGCTTGTAAGTGTTGAGGATTAATAGACGAAGCCTAAAGCTGGAAAGAGACGGAAAATATAAAAGTTCGGAAGATTTTAAAATGATATTTTAAACATATGCTACACTTGGTTTCCACGTAGATTTGATCACTTCTTTTCACGCGAATTCTCACTCTTCCGGTTGTAGTTCGCCCTCGAAATTCGAATAATTGAGTTACTCAGAGTTCATTTATTAATTGCTTCTTGACTTCCCTATATTTTTTAATTACTTGGTGGAACTAAGTAGGGGCGTGCAAAGTCCCATTAAATCTGGAAACAGGACAAAACCGGCGTTGCTGGTCTTGTTTAAGGCTGGTTCCCAAGACAGCAAGGTGAGTTCATGGGCTAACAAACTGGGAACTAACCAGGTTCGGTACAGTTCTCAGTTGAGCTTTGAATCCACCGGTTCTACCTTGAAACCGCCCATGTCGGGGTCGGTTCTAGGTCAGTTCGGTTCTCAGGTAAAACCGAATCCTGAATTGGCTTTGAACAGATCAGCGACTTCTCTTCGTAAATAGTCATTACGGATTGATAACTTTGCAATTATAAAAAGGGTCCACAAAGACATGAATTGCCAATATCACTTGCCGAGCCTTGAGCTCACATCCATCTCTTCTCAGTTAAGATAAAGCTTACAATTACCAACTAAAAACTCAAAACCCTAGCCATCACTTGGCTCTTGCTTTATCTTTCATTTTCTTCTAATTTCGCCACTCACTCTCACTCTCATCTCTGTGTATTTTTCTTTTCTCTAGCGTGGCTCTATCTCTCTCCGTCTTGGTTCGGTCATGGCTATTGCTACATCGGACGCGAACCCAAGATAGGCTGATTCGTAAAAGTAGTAGCTACTAACATAAATCATGAATTACAAGCAAATTTAAACATTGTATTGCATAAAAAATCAGAAAAAAAAAACCTAAGGCCTTAATTAAAAGGGTGTGAATTCTTAAGAATTCTTGCCAGAAAGTCAGACGATTGAGGATATAATTCTTGTGAACCAGCTTAATTAAGCGAACTCGTTAGTGAAGTTCTTGATCCTCTTTTAAAAATTTAAAATTACATCTGTTAATTTCCATGATAGGGTCTGTTACATTAACCGGTGCATTTATGAGATGCCATTTGAGAGGTCCTCACAAAGAGGTACGTTTTGGAAAGGTTGTCTTCTTATATTCGGATGGATAGAAAAAAAATGTAGGTGCGACTATGATTATATTCGGATCAGCATGGGTTGTAGATTTGCTAAGGGTGCACTAGTGATTCAACAGCATTCTTGGGTATTTCTGCAGTCATGCATTGAAAAGTTAGCCGAATTCCTTGATGAATAAATCCTAGGAGGTCTTTGCTGCTTTAATCCCACTAGAATTTCACTATACTATTGCATACTGAGAATAGACGTAATGTCCGATTGGCTCACAACCAATACCCGCTAATACTAGCAACGTTTCGTGAGTTAATGTATCTCCTCGGAAAAAATTATCCAAAAAGTCATAAATATAAGGAAAGGTGACCAATTCAATAATAAACGTTTCAACTATGCCCAGTTCAATCTAAACCTCTCGATTGTACCAATTTAGTTCTAAAATTTTTTATAATTTGTTAATTTAGTCATTCTAGTCATTTTTAGCTGGATATCTCTTATGCGATGGTCTATTCAACGTCTTCCGTCTTACAATGATAATTTTTGCAATTTTTAAAAAAAAATTCTTTTTTTTTTCTTTCTTGAAATTTTTTTTTAACTCTAGGCCAACGAGGTCAATGGTTGACCTTTGGCCAGATCCAATCATGGGCGATGAACCACAACTGTTGATTCGCCTAACACGGTTAGCGCTGACTAGACCGCCACATCAGTAATTTCTGGCTAATCATTAAATTAACAAATTGTTAAAATGTTTAGGACAAATTGGGACAAGTCAATGGCTAAATCGATTGATGTGCAATAGATTTAAAAAAATTTGGACAATTTTTTCGTAGGCTGTAGTTTCATCATATGTGTGGTTTTTTTTTTTTTAAATCATCATTAAACTCGTCTTGCTGGAGCACTACGTGAAGCTCTCCCTAAGGGGACTTCTTTTCAGTCAACTCTAAACTAATAAGCTAATTAAAGAAAGTCCGCCGAGTCGTTGAAAGGCCACATGACCCTGATATAGAGAACGTCAAATTGAAGATTTTTGCACATTCATACTAACGAAATTGCCTTAGGGAAGCAGCTAAATAGCTGTAACGCGTCCAAGTCTCAGAACATGACCGAGTCGTCATATGCACGCCGTTCGTCCATTGCAGAGATCTTGCCACGACTCTTCCGACCGCATGCCAGCTTCATTGGCCAGTAAGTTTCACACGGATTAGTTGACTTTTGGCTTGGTACGTAAGCAATTTCATTAATCTATCCGTCTAGTTATTGCATGTAGAGGTGGCCATGGGCCGGTTTCGACCCAGGTCAAATCCGGAACTGGCCCGTTGACTGAGCCGGTTCATTCCAAACCAGAACCAGCCCATGTGGCACGGGCTGATTCCGGTTTGTTAATTTTTGGAACCGGCGGTTTGGAACCGCCAAACGGTTCCGGGCCGATTCTGAGCCGACGGTTCGGAAACGCCAAACAGCTATATAGCTGTTTTTCTCACACGGCTATATTATAACCGTTTGGGGACAAACGACTACTTCACTTTTTTTCTTTAATTTATTAAATAATCATAACTATTATAAATACCCATCTTAACTGTTCATTTTTTCCTCACAATTTCTCTCAAAATTCTCTCATTTCTCTCATTTCTAAGATTCTTTAAAATTCTCTCAATTTTGCCGGTTTTCTTCCACTCAATTCTCTCAAAAAATGGCAAGTCGAAGAGAAAAGAGCCCGATGAGTCCGAAAAAATCCAATTATCCTCATGATCCTTGTGAGTATGTACATTGGAAAGACGATGATGATGATGATGATATCAATATTATTCCTAGTGTCGAGCACGTCCGGACGCAAGAAAATTTGCATCCTACTATCAATGTCGAAGAAGTGTCAACAACAAAGGAGATGAGTCGAGCGGGTGTATCCATCATATGGCAACACTTCACCAAGTAACATATAAAACGAAATAAGTACAACTTCATATGTAAGCATTGCAAAAAAAAAAATGTAGAACTTTATAAGTGGAAGCGGCTATGGAAGACATCGAGGACATCTGGTGTCAAAACATCAATCGCAATTTGGGATCAACACCATGTAATAACAAATTCCCAAGTTTGTCGATTCTAACATTTTTCTTTTATTTCATTATGATATAAATAATTATGAGCAAGAATTAGCTAAATTTGCTGTCGTTAAACATTTATCGTTTAATTTTTTTTTGTTTATTACTTTTACACAAAATGCATGTGCTCCACAAGCAAAATCTGTTTCAAGAAATATGCTTAAACCCTAAATTTTTAAACTTTATAAAAAAAAAGAAAAAGAAGATTTGAGAAATTTTTTTACAATTTTCAATGGATGTGTGCATATAGGTAGCGACATTTGGAGTGATCCTTGGCAAACTCATTATTATATGGGTAATATATGTCATTGGATAGATGATGATTAGAGCATTCAAAAAAAGAATTATTGCATTTCGAGTTTTTTATGAAACACATACGGCACATAATATTTATAGAATAATTAAGCAAGTTTTAGAAGAATATTTATTGGTTAATAAAATTTTTTCAATTGGTTTTGATAATGCCTCGGCAAATACCACTTCCATTCACGAGTTAGAAATAATTTGTAAACCCGGTTTTGGTGAAAATTCTTTTCACATTAGATGTGATTGCCATGTTTTAAATTTATGCATACAAGTTGGTTTACAAACTCTTGAAATTTTTATCCCTCCAGTAAAAGCAGCAATTCAAAATTTATGAAAACATCTCCAAGTTATGAGAGACCGTGGTAGATTTTGTAAACAAAATGAAAGCAAATAAAAAAAAATTTCAAAAGATGTTCCAAATTATTGGAATTCTACATATGAGTTGCTTAATCAATCTTTTCTACATAAAGATTTATTATGTGCGTTTTTTACGGATCATGTTTCTCAAAATAATTTATACCCACAAGAGTGGGATATTCGCAAAAAAAATTTAGATTTCTTAAAAGCTTTTAATAATGTAACTTATATTTTATCCAGTGTTTATTATCATGCTATGTATTTATTTTTAATAGAGTGTGTAAATATTGCTGGTATTTTTGAAGAAAATGAAAACGATAATCAATTAGGTCCGACTGTTATAGCAATGCAAACGAAATGGATGCAATATTATGCCAAAATTCCTATTATTTATTTGGTTGCTTGTATTTTTGGATTCACGTACCAAAATGAATGGCTTACTTGATGATTTGAATTCCTATTATGAGTGTTTACATTTGACTGAAACTGTGAATATTAGAGATATAAAAAAAGAAGTTAAAAATATAATAGTAGAATTATATAATGATTTTTGTAGTAAATATAATATAGTTGATTATAGTGAAACTTCTTCCCAAGTCAGTGACATGCAAAGTATGCACTTAGGTAGAGGGTCTAGAAATTTAATAAATAGGCAAAAAAGACAAAAGGAAATAAGGGGAAATTTTTCCAAACTAGAGATTTATTTAACCATCGTATTTAAGTTTCCTCAATGCACAAGCATGGATTTCAAAATTCTATAATAGTGGAATAGTCATTCAACTCAATTTTCAATACTAGCTCACATTTCAAAAGAGATTTTAGCAATCCCTTACTCAATAGTTGCTGTTTAACAAGTATTTAGCAGTGGAAATAATATTTTGGATGACCGACATTCAAGATTAGCTCCTAATTCGGTTGAGGCTCAAGCTTGTATTGATGATTGGACAAAGGTTGCATATCGACAACAAGAGATCAATTGCCATAATGAATTCAAATTCTTCAATGATGAAGATACCACCGTCACGGGTAGTAACGATTGACGATGAGGTAAGTATGGGTTTATCAAAAGTAAAAGAACTGTATGGGCTTTAATTCTTCTAACCCCAAGAAGATATGTAGGCACTTAATGATAATTCATTAAGTTTAAGCCCTTTTTTCCTCCCATTTTTTTCCCTCGATCCCCAAATTTGATTACAATTTGTATTTAAAAATTTATTATTTCATAATTTTATATTTTTCATTTCATAATTCATTATTTAAAAATTTATTTTTATTTCGTAAATTTTTATTTAAGAATTGGTTGTGAACCGGACGAAACCAGAACCGCGCCTTGAATTGGCCCAGAACCGTCAGTTCATGAACCGGAACTGGAACCGCCTTAAAGGTTCCGGCTCCAGTTAATGATAGGTCACGAACCGTGGCCATCTCTATTTGCATGGCGATTTCTAACGAAATAAAAATTCAACGACAGAGTTCCAAGGGAATTGGACGCGAAGAACGACGAAACTCCGAGTTTACTAGGCTTTAAATCCAAAGGATCATAAAAGCTTCCACATACCAAAAAGGGGGAAAAAAAAGACCGAAGCTTCCTGTGCAAAGAGTTTATTCGGGCTCATGAACAAAAGTCCATGTGGCACGCTATCATTAGCCGTCAATTGTAATACTGATACCTAGTTAACATAAATATAATCAATGATTATGAGCTACCAAAAATTTAGTATGCTGGTCTTTCTAAAATGTCGGTGAATGTACCATTCCTTAGACGATAAACTGAGGTATCAACGGTGATTTTCTTAGGAGGATCGGTCGAATCATTTTGGAGTTCGTCATGTCATGAGAAACCAAACGGAATTAAGGCGTGCCCTGCTGTATGTCTTTTGATTGCATTAAATTGATACAATCGAGCAAAATAACCGAATTAGCTTGGAGACAAAGTCTAACTCAGGCTTTGCTTAAACAACGAGCACATCCGCACTATACACAACCCGTGCGGAGCTACATTCTCTGTTAGGATACACGTGTGAGTTGTGTTAGAAAAGTCCCACATCGAAAATTGATGTGGTATGGAGCAGTTAATATATCCAAGTTGGCCCATAACTCATTGGCTTAAGCTTTTGAGTGAACGTGGGTCCAACTGGATATATTGATGGGCTCGGACTTGGGCTCCCTCTTGGCGATCTTCCCCGAGTAAAAGTATCGGACTTCCGCTGAGTGCTCCCAATAAAAGGTATCAGAGCCGATGGTTGATTGGTGGCCCACTCCCAATATGTATCGGTGTTTGGTAAATATCTCAAGGAAGGAATCTGGTGACCAACGCGATTTCCGGGCCCGCCCCACCCGATGGGCGTTGATGGAGATTCAAGTTAAGAAATGTTGGTGCGGAAGGATACTTGAATTAAGGGGGAGCACACCTAACACTAGAGCTCACACGTGAGGGGGAGATTGTTAGAATATACGTGTGAGTTGTGTTAGAAAAGTCCGACATCGGAAAATTGATGTGGTATGGAGCAGTTAATATATCCAAGTTGGCCCATAACTCATTGGCTTAAGCTTTTGAGTGAAGGTGGATCCAACTGGATATATTGATGGGCTCGGACTTGGGCTCTCTCTTGGCGATCTTCCCCAAGTAAAAGTATCGGACTTCCGCTGCGTGCTCCCAATAACAAGCGATCGAACAATAAATAGACAGAATAAGAAAATAAATCGGACACCAGATTTACGTGGTTCGATCGTAGAGACCTACGTCCACGGGGAGAGCAGCAACGAATTTATCTATAGAACGAGCGATACACGGAGATTACAAATCACACTCGAGTCCCTCAAACACTTTCAGTGTTTCCCAAGCCCCAATTACACCAAATAACGCACACAGTGTTTAGCCCAAAACTCCTCACGAAATAATCTCTCAATCTTGCAAAGGAATTACACAAATCCTTATCACAAGAATTTAATCGACTTTCACACTGAAGTTATTGATGCAATTCCACGAAGTCGTCCACCACCAAGCACTCGCACGAACGGCGCTTCTTGAGATGTCAAACACTCGTGGGCGATGCCTCCTTAGCCAACGTAAAAGGCTCCACAAAAAAAACAAATTTATAAGTGCAGGTCAAAGTCCACGGTTGACCAAATCAACCTTTCTCTCCTACACGTGCAGTAGATTTTCCTTTCCTCTTATTGTTGACCAAGTCCACCGCAAGTCCATGTTGGATTTCACGAAATCACGCCCAAGACTCTTAACCTTTCGTCCTTACCTTGGCCAACTTCACCAACTGAATATTAGAAGATAATAATCGTGGTTGAAAAGATAGATTTCGTCTGATACGAAATTCACGGAATCCGAAAATTAATCTGACAATATATTCCATCTTTATTTTACTTGTACGATTCTAATTTTCATATCAAGATATATCTATTTTCGGAATATTGATCTTCGCTTCAGGCTCAAACTCGAGGCATATTTTACCAATCTCCACCTTGGCTCGACGTTTGAGCCAAGTCACAATTACTTCGCTAATAACTTTGAACTTCGCTACTACTCTCCCAATAGCCTCATTGGGTTCAACCGTCACAAACATCATCAAGTCCAAGCCGCGCTTGAACTTCGCTATAATCAAGGACCGCATCAGAACACCAACTGCACATGCACCTTTAACTGCTCCACAAGGACTGTCTGACATAACCTCCTCTACCACAGATAAAACAAAACCATTGTTGCATCCATATCTGTCAGGAGATCGAACACGTACCTTGTCAATATCAGTAATTACGGCAACTGTTGGTTCTACAAGCTCCACCTCGCTACAAACACCATCTGTATCGATTACTGCGCTAGTATCCGCTAGCTCAGGAGTTTCTGGTTGCAACTCTACCTCAAGTTGAACACCGTTCAGATCTGTATGAGCACTGCTATAATTATTCCTAGCCTGAAGTATTGGAGACTCGTCAAATATAACTTCTCTACTGATAACAGATGAGTTTAACTCCGGACAC
The DNA here is from genome assembly GCA_016432845.1 of Psidium guajava. Lineage (NCBI taxonomy): Eukaryota > Viridiplantae > Streptophyta > Magnoliopsida > Myrtales > Myrtaceae > Psidium > Psidium guajava. The sequence goes on from CM028230.1 coordinate 25,494,185, forward strand.
CATAACCGATAGCCACGCTCATCTTGTGCATAACCTAGGAACATGCACTTTCTTGCCCTTCCATCAAGCTTACCGTCGCTAACTTGAACATAACTTGGGCAACCAAATATTCTAATAACAGAATAATCAGCAACGTTACCTGACCACACTTTTTCGGGAATCCGATATCCAATCGCAGTCGATGGGGATCTATTCATCAGGTAGCTCGCCATACTAAGCGCATCCGCTAGGAATCTCCTAGCCATACCAGCACTAGAGAGCATTTTATGAGCCGTCTCTAGTAATGTTCTGCTCATCAACTCTGCAACACGTGATGGTTCATTAGCACTAGTGCGATGTCTCACTATGCCTTCCTTTATGCAGAATTCGTTCAACAGCTCCGAGCAAAACTCCATGCTTTTGTCAGTCCGTACCTGCTTGATCCTTTTACCAGTCTCCTTTTCGATCAAAGCTATCAACTGCATGATCCTGACAACAGCATCAAACTTGTGCCTAAGCACAAACACCCAGGTCTTCATCGAGTAGTCATCAACAACTGTAAGCATAAATCTGGCACTCTTCTTGGAAGGAAATCGTGATAACCTGCAAACATCCAAGTGAAGTAATTCTGCAATTTCTGTGGTTTCTTTAACGGCCGCACTAAATTGCACTTTCCGCCGTTGATCTAAATCACAACACCTGCATACATTTAGTTTATCAGCAATATAACCACATAATAAATTTCTTTCACTTAGAACCTTTAGGCTTCTTTCACTAATGTGCCCCGAATGCATATGCCACAATTCAGACTCTCGAATAGATGCATCCGACGTCTCTGCAGCGAATTCTATCATTGTCTCATCTTGAAGCTCATACAGGCTATTATGCTTGATCCCTTTCATTGTCACTAAGGCACCTCGAACAACCTTCAAAATTCCACATTCTGAAGAATACCGATACCCAGCTGAATCCAGGGCACTCAAGGAAATCAGATTTTTCTTTAACTCCGGAACATGCCTAACTCCAGTCAATGTCCTCACAATACCATCATGCATCCTGATTCTAACATTGCAAACACCCACAACATTGCATTCAGCGTTGTTCGCCAACTATACTTTACTACTATCTGTGCACTGATAAGTAGTAAACCAGTTCCTGTTTGGTGTAGCATGAAAAGAACAACCAGAATCCATAATCCATCCATCAAACAACGAATTATCAGTGACAGACAAGACAAAATCAGCATTATCTGAATTACAGTCAGCAACAGCTGCAACATCATCCGCAGATTCAACTCTAATTCCCTTACCCTTATCGTTTTTCAGCTTAAGGCAATCCCTTCTAAGATGCCCCCTCTTGCCACAATTCCAACAGACAGCACCACCAGTCCTAGACTTACTGCGTCTATTCATGTTCATACTACTTTTGCTAACACGAGTACCAGTTCTTCCTCTATTTTCACCCACTAAAGCAGCAGATACAGATTCACCAGATTCTTTTCTATGGATATCCTCACTTAGAATTAAATCTTGACTCCCATCAAATGTCAAACTTGTTGACCCAGAGGAATTACTAACAGCGGTAACAGTAGTATTCCAACTATCAGGCAATGAGGATAATAAAATCAAAGTACATACCTCATCTTCAAAGTCAATCTCAACTGAACTCAATTGACTAATGATCACATTGAATTCATTGATATGATTAGTAATTGACGCACCTTCTCTCATCTTCAAATTAAATAGACGTCGCATCAAATAAACCTTGTTAATCGCAGAGGGCTTCTCGTACATATCTGATAGGGCTTTCATCAAACCCGCTGTGGTTTTCTCTTTGACGATATTAAATGCGACATTACGAGCCAACGTCAGCCGAATAATACCCATCGCTCGTCTATCCAGCAATTCCCAATCAGCTTGCTTCATCGTCTCTGGTTTCTCCTCAGACAGAGGCAAGTGCAGCTTCATCTGATATAAATAGTCTTCAATCTGCATCTTCCAAAAACCAAAGTCCTTTCCCTCAAATCTGTCGATTTTCACTTTAACTTCTTCTGTCACCATCGATTCGCTTCACTTTAGCCCAAACCAAGCTCTGATACCAATTGTTGCGCGGAACAAGCGATCGAACAATAAATAGACAGAATAAGAAAATAAATCGGACACCAAATTTACGTGGTTCGGTCGTAGAGACCTACGTCCACGAGGAGAGCAGCAACAAATTCCACTATAGAACGAGCAATACACGGAGATTACAAATCACACTCGAGTCCCTCAAACACTTTCAGTGTTTCCCAAGCCCCAATTACATCAAATAACGCACACAGTGTTTAGTCCAAAACTCCTCACGAAATAATCTCTCAATCTCGCAAAGGAATTACACAAATCCTTACCACAAGAATTTAATCGACTTTCACACTGAAGTTATTCATGCAATTCCACGAAGTCGTCCACCACCAAGCACTCGCACGAACGGCGCTTCTTGAGATGTCAAACACTCGTGGGCGATGCCTCCTTAGCCAACGTAAAAGGCTCCACAAAAAAAAAAACAGATTAATAAGTGCAGGTCAAAGTCCACGGTTGACCAAATCAACCTTTCTCTCCTACACGTGCAGTAGATTTTCCTTTCCTCTTATTGTTGACCAAGTCCACCGCAAGTCCATGTTGGATTTCACGAAATCACGCCCAAGACTCTTAACCTTTCGTCCTTACCTTGGCCAACTTCACCAACCGAATATTAGAAGATAATAATCGTGGTTGAAAAGATAGATTTTGTCTGATACGAAATTCACGGAATCCGAAAATTAATCTGACAATATATTCCATCTTTATTTTACTTGTACGATTCTAATTTTCATATCAAGATATATCTATTTTCGGAATACCGATCTTCGCTTCGGGCTCAAACTCGAGGCATATTTTAACATTCTCAAATTAGGTCGGGTTTTGTATGAGGACCCAAAATCAAGATATAATTTAATATGTAAAGATTAATTTCCTGATATTCATGTTACCAAAGCAAAAAAAAAAAAAGAAAAAAAAACAAACAAACACACAAAGATAAAAACCAGTGCTTTCTTTCCTCTCTATTTTTTTTCTTTCAAAGCAATGGCTCAATAATAGTTAATTAAACATCCACGCATAAAAGAAGAAAAATCTTCCTGTACGTTACGCATGTACATTACACATAGAAAATATATGGACAATCTTGACAGATACGTAGAATTTCCTCGAATTATGTTTACATAATTCTAATAAATATGAAAAATTTATGGGATATTGAGAATCCCCAAGATATATATTTAACATTTTCCTTGTTTTCTATCTTTCTTTATGGTGCACATACACTCATGCGTGCCAGTCACATGCAGAGCAAACCTCAACTACACCTTCAATCTCGAACTTTCGGAAAAAATATTCCATACCCTACAAGTCCACGTCGGCTAAAAAATCAATGATAGACAAATTCCTGTTTTAAGAGAATTCATGTAGCGAAAACATATATTATTCCTTGTATTACCTCATGTTCTTATGTATCATTTTGATTCTGATCAAAAGTGTGCATTGATAATTGACTAATATAGTACGCATTGCTTCTGATAATTAACTACAATTTCGATACCACTTCTAATTGGAATCAAGCTTGAGACCTCTGAGTCTAATTCATGATTTTGGAGCACGTATTGGACGTGTTCTAGAAAGGTTTTGGTCCTTATTATCAAATACTAAGTACATGGCACATGCAAAAAAACCACCACGCGCACCGAAACTTTTGGGTCAGCCCTAAATTGTCCACTCATTGGTTCTGAATGAACCACTGATAGGTGACCAGGATAGAAGTCCACTCCACGTGGCGTCCACCCACTTCGCGTCAACTGCGTCAAAAGTGAGATCTCGTTCGTTGGAGAGAAAAGAAAAGCCTTAACGAAGAAGACAGCTCTGTAACGCGTCGAGTTCTTGAAGCAACGAAGCAGTTGGGTGATCTGCTCGCGTATAAATAAGTGGTCGGGAAAGCTCTCTTTCGTCACTCGTAGCTCGAGGTAAGCACTTGTGTGTGTCCAAAACCTCAGCCACGTTCGATCAGAAAAATCACAGAGAGAGGGACAGTACGAAGGTCTGTGTATACTTGCTTTTGCAGTGAGTTGGGTTCTTGTGTTGTCTGTCTCTGATATGGTTCTTTTCCATGCATCCGCAGATGAAGATCGTAATGAAGGTCGAGATGAAATGCGGGCGGTGCAGGACCAAGGCATTGCAGATCGCTGCTCAAGCAGATGGTGATTGTTTAACCCTACACCACCTAAACTACGCATTCCGATATATTTTTGCTTTTATAGATAGACACCGTCTCACGTTGGTATATTTGGGAATTCTCATTCTCCCTCCAGCTCAGTTGCTTTCCGAATCAATCTGAGTTTCTAGTACTTCTCTTTCAAAAGCAAACCGAATTCGGTGCACTTTTGTAGTGAAATAATGCGAGTTAATCTGGACTTTTAGTGTTGTGACTTGCAGGTGCGGAATTCGTGGGGTTCGATGAAGAGCGCAGTGATGAAGTGGTGGTGATAGGGAGAGGAGTTGATGCTGTGGAGATTGTGGGCGCATTGAGGAAGAAGGTTGGGAGGACAAGGCTTATAAGCGTTGAGGATTAATAGGCGATGCCTGAAGCTGGAATGAGACGGACTATATAGGAGTTCGGAAGATTTTAAGCACATGCTACACTTGGTTTTCACGTAGATTTGATTACTTCTTTTCATGCGAATTCTCATTCTTCCGGTTGTAGTTTCCCCTCGAAATTCCAATAATTGAGTTACTCAGAGTTCTTTTATTAGTTGCCTCTTGTCTTCCCTATATTTATTAATTACTTGGTGAAACTAAGTTGGGGGGGTGCAAAGTCCCACGAAATCTGGAAACAGGAAAAAACTGGCGTTGCTGGTCTTGTTTAAGGCTGGTTCCCAGGACGGCAAGGTGAGTTCATGGGCTAAAAATCTGGGAACTAACCAGGTTCGGTACAGCTCTCTCTCGAGCCTTGAATCCACCGGTTCTACCTTGAAACCGGCCATGTCGGGGTCAATTCTAGGTCAGTTCGGTTCTCAGGTAAAACCAAATCCTAAATTGGCTATGAATCGGTCATCCACTTCTCTTTTTAAATAGCCATTATAAATTGATAATTTTACAATTATAAAAAGTGTTAGAATATGTCTCGAGTTTTGAGCTTGACGTGAAAATTTAAATATTTATAATTAAATGTGTTATATTTTATCTTGATATCAAAATTGAGATCGCATAAGCTTAATAGAGAAGGAATATATTGTCAGATTAAATTTCGGATCATGTGGATTTTTGTATATGATGAAATCTACATTTGAAATTCATGAATATCTTCTTTCTTGAGTTGTTACAGCCGGCCAAGGAAACTAGAAAAAGCAAAGTTGACTTTGTTGACCGCATTCTCTTTGGCGAAGTACATTCTGGTGGGACTCCTTGGCAAAGTGGGCCCCATGCACGTGTATGTATATATATTTTATCGTGTGCAACATGGAGAGGAGGACTTGATCAAGTTGGGCATCGTCGTGTACGTCTTCTTCACGAGGAAATCATAGAAGTATTTGAGTGATATGGCCATGAAATCTTGAATAAAGATTCCTTAATTCTTTTATGAGATTGGGATATTATTTCATTAGAAATTATGGGGTTAAATGTTGTCTGCATTCTTGAATGTAATTGAGGCTGAAAAATACTAAAAGTGTTTGAGTGACTCGAGTATGGTTTGTAATCTCTCTATATCGCTTGATCTATAGTGAAATTCGTTACTGCTCTCCCCGTGGACATAGGTCTCTATAATCGAACGACGTATATCTGGTGTCTGATTTATATTCTTGTTCTATGTATTTATTATTCGATTATTTATTCCGCGCAACAATTGTTATCAGAGTCAGCTTTGGCTGAAAAGTGAATCAATGACGACAAAAGAAGTTAAAGTGAAAATCGACAAATTTGATGGGAAGGACTTTGGTTTCTAAAAGATGCAAATTGAGAACTATCTATATCAGATGAAATTACACTTACACCTATTTGGGGGAGAAACTAGAGACGATGAAGCAAGCTAATTAGGAATTGCTGGATAGACGAGTGATGGGTGTCATTCAGCTAACGTTGGCTCATAACGTCGCATTTAATATCGTCAAAGAGAAGATCACTACGATTTTGATGAAAGCCCTATCAGATATGTACGAGAAGGCCTCTGCGATCAACAAGGTCTATTTGATGCGACATTTGTTTAATTTGAAGATGACTGAAGGAGCATCAGTTACTAATCATATCAATGAATTCAATGTAATTATTAGTCAATTGAGTTCAATTGAGATTGACTTTGAAAATGAGATATGTGCTTTGATTTTATTATCCTCATTGTTTAATAGTTGGAATACTACTGTTAGTAGTATTGATGATTCTTCTGAATCAACAAGTTTAATTTTTAATGAGATTCGAGATTTAATCCTGAGTAAGGACATCTATAGAAAAGAATCTGGCGAATCTATATCTGCTGCTTTAGTAGATGAAAATAGAGGAAGAGTTAGTACTCGTGTTAACAGAAGTAGTATGAACATGAATAGACACAGTCAGTCTAGGATTGGTGGTATTGTATGTTGGAACTGTGACAAGAAGGGACATCTTAAAAGGGATTACCTTAAGCTGAAAATTGATAAGGGTAAAGAAATTAGAGTTGAATCAGCGGATGACGCTACAGCTATAGCTGATGGTGATTCGGATAATGCTGATTTTGTTTTGTCTGTCATTGATTATTCATCATTTGATGGGTGGATTATGGATTCTGGTTATTCTTTTCATGCTACACAAAATAGAAATTGGTTTACTACATATTAGTATATAGATAGTAGTAAAGTGCAGTTGGGAAACAATGCTGAATGCGATGTTGTAGGTGTTGGCAACGTGAGAATCAGAATACATGATGGCATTATGAGGACATTGACTAGAGTGAGGCATGTTCGAGACTTGAAGAAAAATCTGATTTCGTTGAGTGTCCTGGATTCAGCTGGGTGTCGATATTCTTCAAAATGTGGTATTCTAAAAATTGTTCTAGGTGCCTTGGTAATAATGAGAACAATTAAGCACAATGGCATGTATGAGTTTCAAGGTGAGAAAACAATAGATTTTGCTGCAGAGATGTTAGATGCATCTGTTTGAAAGTCAGAAATGTGGCATATGCATTTGGGGCACATTAGCAAGAGAAACATGAAGGTTTTAAGTGAAAAAATTTATTATGTGGTCATATTGTTAACAAACTAAATATATGTAGGTGCTGTGATTTAAATCAATGACGGAAAGTGCAGTTTTAGTGAGAATGTTAGAGAAACCACAGAAATTACAGCATTACTTCACTTAGATGTTCGCAGATTATTGTCGCGACCCTCTGAAAATATTTTTATTATTTCTAGGGGTTAACGGATTATTAGGTTAATTAGATTTGACTAACCTAACGCGGACCCTCCCAAGCCCTACCGAATCGCAACTTTGGTTTTTGTTTAAATGATTTTAAAATTTGGAGTCGCCACTAATCGTTCTTGGTAGGTCGATTAGAAACCTAAATAAATTAGCGGGAGAACTAATTTATTCCTGCGAACCAGAGATTAGGAGCTCGGGGACTTGGTTACACTAGTTAATTAAAACTAATGCCCTTTCGGTACCTTAATTTCATGGATATCCTAATTCGGCAATTCAGGCTTGGTTTATTCCTAAGGCTATAGTAGGGTATTCTCTTTTGTGTTTTCACTTTTTAAATAGGATGCATGGATGGTATATATTTTTATTTGTTATATTTTTTAAGTGTTAAAGATTCCCTGAAGCCGAAAGAAGGAGTGTGTTAACGACTTCTGTGCAGTATTACAACCTACTTATCTTTTGGGTCTGATGATTCAAAAATTAAATTATAGGAAGTACATGACAGTGAATAAACACCTCCAATGGGAGGCCTAGCATTGGCTTGGCTCTTCCCTTTGGGATTTAAGGTACAGGTATTTAAGTTGCAAGTATTTAAACTACTGTAAGTAAAAACCTCCAATGGGAGGCTAAGCATTGGCTTGGCTCTTCCCTTTGGGATTTAAGGTACATGTATTTAAGTTGCAGGTATTTAACTACTGTAAGTAAAAACCTCCAATGGGAGGCTAAGCATTGGCTTGGCTCTTCCCTTTGGGATTTAAGGTACATGTATTTAAGTTGCACGTATTTAACTACTGTAAGTAAAAACCTCCAATGGGAGGCTAAGCATTGGCTTGGCTCTTCCCTTTGGGATTTAAGGTATAGGTATTTAAGTTGCAGGTATTTAACTACTGTAAATAAAAACCTCCAATGGGAGGCTAAGCATTGGCTTGGCTCTTCCCTTTGGGATTCAAGGTACAGGTATTTAAGTTGCAGGTATTTAACTACTGTAAGTAAAAACCTCCAATGGGAGGCTAAGCATTGGCTTGGCTCTTCCCTTTGGGATTTATGGTGCAGGTATTTAAATTGCGGATGGACTTTGTCCTCTCCATTCTGGGGTATGAATTCTTTAAAATAAAATACAACGAATTGATTCAACAATTTGAAATTTGTGCGCGCTTGAGGACTCCTCCAAGCCGATTTTGTGCTTCCATAGGGTTGACCATTGATATAAAGTTGCGGCTTCCTGACATAAAATAGAGTGAAATGTCAGTATACAAAATATGTGCTAATCTGCACCTAAAACCAGAAGAGTGGAAAGAGTACTTATCTCCCATTTTTTTGGGAGGGATTTCTATAATTGATTTTCGCTCTCTATGTTCCCAATATAGAGAGTTTCTTTTGAATTAAGAGGGACTTTTAGTCACAGATCAGTTGAGAAATCGGTAGACAGCTTAGGAGCTTGTCTGGGCCGATGTTTGCATATCTACGAGATTTTTGCTGTTGACGTAGAGATATCCTTCTCCTGACATAAAATAAGAAAAAAAAAAGGAGATGGAGAAAGTGTATACAATTTGTGCTAATTTGCAAGTAAAACCATAAACAAATGAATAAATAAAAACACTTAGCTCGAATTTGCTTGCTCGTTGACGAGGATGAACTCTTGATTTATATTGATCGATGAAGGAATTTGTGATGATAATCCCTAGCTTTGAACTCCCATCATCTTCAAAATTCTCTCTCTTTTGGTATTTTCTTTCTCTCAAATTTTTCTTCAATCTCCCAAAACTCTCTCAAACATCCAAAATTTTCTCTAAAAAAAAATCCTCCCAAACACTTCAAATTTTCTCTCTCAAGAATCATTTCTCAAGCTCACTTCTTTCTCCTTTTATAACCTACTCATCTATCTCCCATTCTAATTTTTCCACTAACTCTATCTCCCATTCTAATTTCTCCACTAACTCTTCTTCATTTTCATCTTCCATTCTCCATCTCTATCTCACATTCTAATCTCTCCACTAACTCTTCTTCATCTTCATCTTCCCTTCTCCATATTTATCTCCCATTCTAATTTCTCCACTAACTCTTCTTAATCTCCATCTTCCCTTCTCTATTCTTATCTTCCATTCTAATTTCTCTACTAACTCTTCTTCATCTCCATCTTCCCTTCTCTATTCTTATCTTATTTTCTCAATCCATTCTTCTCCAACTTCTCTTCTTCATCTCCTCTTCTTCATCTTCCCTTCTCTATTCTAATTTATCCACTAACTTTTCTTTTTATTATTTGTAAAATAATCCTTCAAGAGTTAGGTATTTGCACTTTAGTCCTTGAATTTTAAGTATTTACAATTCAGTCCCTGAAAAAATATATTTCTTTAAGTCCAAATCTCCTCACAATTTTTGACACACCAAAATTTACCACATGTCAAATTTAAGCTCATTTCTTGTCGCTGAAAATAATGCATAATTTAATTAAAGCCCTTTTGCAAAATTAAGTCATTCTGGGTATAATTGGGCCAAGATGAAAATTTAAAATATTAGAAGACAATGTCACAACTCATAAAAAGTGAAAGTTAAAAATAAGTTGACTCAAATTAAATTTTTTTAGGCCCGATTCGAGATTATACTCGTGAAGGAACACGTGACTCGAATTGGATTTTTCTGAATTTGCGATGGCCAATATGAAAATAGATTTAAAATAAAAATATTAACTATCTTTGTGTATTTTTTGGCCTCAAATGTTATTTTTTCAAAATTTTCAAATATTTTTGTATTTTTAAAAAAAAAATTAAAATATATATAATATGAAAAATTATTTTTTGGTCAGAATTCGTTCCCTAGGCTTGGCTAAGGTTCCCAAAGTTGATTTTTCAATTTTATGAATTTTTATGGATTTTCTATTAATTTTTGAAAATAAATAAATAAAAAATACGTAAAAATACTGAAAATATGAAAAATCATTTTTTGGTCAAAATTGGTTCCCTAGGCTTGGCTAAGGTCCCCAAAGTTGATTTTTCAATTTTATGAATTTTTATGGATTTTTTATTACTTTAGCAATAGAAAAAATGATTAAAGATCAGGTGTCAACAGCTGCCCCTCTTTGAAAGAAAGCTCGGTAGAGGTTCATTTCAAAGACGAGATGACACCTAGATTCTTATCGACTCAATACAAGGAAATAAAAAGAGTCGTGACATGATTGTTCCACTGAAAATGAAATGAGAACCTAAGGATTCGTTATATAAAAAAACTTTAGGGTGGTTGAACTTGAACCCGTATGGTGGATCAACTCATGGTAGATTCCTAATAAAAGGATTGTACTGATTAAAAATTGAATTAAAATTTGACCCGTATGGTGGGTCATACCATTTGACCCGTATGGTGGGTCGTACCATGGTAGATTCCTAATAAAAGGATTCTACTGATTAAATTTTGATTGAGATTTGACCCGTATGGTAGGTCACCCCATGGAGATACCTGTAAGAAGGACTTGGTGCCTGTAGAAAGGACTTGGTGTCTGTAAAAAGGACTTGTGCCTGTAAGAAGGACTTGATTTGCCTGTAAGAATGACTTGATTTGCCTGTAAGAAGGACTTACTTTGCCTGTAAGAAGGACTTTGTGCCTGTAAGAAGGACTTGCGTTGCCTGTAAGAAGGACTTTGTTTGCCTGTAAGAAGGACTTTGTTTGCCTGTAAGAAGGACTTTATGCCTGTAAGAAAGACTTGATTTGCCTGTAAGAAGGACTTTATGCCTGTAAGAAGGACTTTGTGCCTGTAAGAAGGACTTTGTGCCTGTAAGAAGGACTTGATTTGCCTATAAGAAGGACTTGGTTTGCCTGTAAGAAGGACTTTGTGTGCCTGTAAGAAGGACTTGATTTGCCTGTAAGAAGGACTTTGTGCCTGTAAGAAGGACTTGGTTTGCCTGTAAGAAGGACTTAGTTTGCCAGTAAGAAGGACTTTATGCCTGTAAGAAGGACTTAGTTTGCCTGTAAGAAGGACTTGGTTTGCCTGTAAGAAGGACTTGGTTTGCCTGTAAGAAGGGCTTGGTGTACCTCAAAGGGTGCCATTCTGAAATCTGGGGAGACCAGGAATCCTACGGAAGCTCAAACCCAAATTATATTCTCCTGTCGCTTTAGGAATAAACCAAAGAGGCAGAGATCAAAAGGTCTCGAACATTTCTGTCCTTAAGACAAATCATGCTTTATTGAAGAAAGTGGATACCTATATATACCGCAATGGATTCGAGTACCCCAACAACCGTCAGAATTCATTCTCTTGAAAGGTTCAGGTTGAAGATATACTTACCTGAGAATTTGGAAGAAATGCTTGGTGGCTTCTCGACAACCAGGCTTGTTCATTCAACAATCGCCGAATGAATTTCAAGACTTTGGAAGGTAACTCAAACACCGGGAATGTGTTGCCTGTCAGGCAATGTCAGAGCTAACATGTGCAAGCATTTTCATCAATGCGTTCATTGGTTCATACAAAATTGTTTAGCTAAGTTGGTAATGATTAGAAGTAGTCTGTGTGATAACTCATGATGCAATCAATCAAAATGTGGATCATGCAAAACATATTCTGTCAAGTTTGCATTACCAATTCTATTTAAGGAGGTTCTCATAATATGAACGCCTCGAATGTAATCTGAATGGGGGACTTTAGTCCGAAGGGGCTTTCTCTCACTCTGGGGAAATGTTGTTTATCCGTAAATTAAAATGTTAGACTTATGTGGAAATAGTTTGCCTTTCCTCATCCTGTCATGCCCCATTCTGCACATTTGATGTCTCCTGTGCAGTTTATGCTCTAAGTTGCAGTTGGTAAATTAAACACGTGGAATGGTCATGCATAATTCATGAACTGTGTAAACACAATGCAGATGTGACAATTTTTAGCATCATGTGTGTTTATATAATGTGCAAATATGGGCGGATTTGAATTGCCCCTGGTATGTGGGTGGATTGAACAAATTGGGAAGCCCACTCCTTATGTCGAGGAGCGGTTTGTCTCAAGTTTTGCCCCTACATGATGAGGCATATGGGTGAGGGAGCATTTTGGTTTGTTTAGTGACAGCGACCGCCATGGTTTAGCAGTTAAATGCCCCCCATTTTTCACCAGAATAGATCTTGTCAAATGATCATCATTTTCTTTTGGATTTGTCTCCTCCAACATGTTACATGTTAGTATAAATATTTCCTGTAACAAGAAAAGGAGACATGTCAACCGGTATTAAAAGAGATAAATTGGAAACGATACTGATTTACCCTTCATCTTGAATGCCTTGGACAAGTCTTTTACCAATTTTGCTGGGTTGAGTTTTCTTCGACTTTTGTTGGATGCTTCACCATTAAGCCGAGAATGTGGCAAAATATTGACTTCGGTATTACTCGTCGAGTATTCCTGCATTCGGTCCATTGGACCATAGGTGTCCATGGGGTTTTCTTTTCAAAGGTTAATCCTTGGGGATAACGCGGCCCTGTTGTATCACCTTGGGCCTTGTTACGATATTTCTCGAGGTAATTTGCAATCCCTGTTAAGAATGGAATAAAAAAATTCAGGACTCGAGATGATTATGTGCAAATTAAAACGATACAGAATTACCCATGTCTGAGATTGTTTGGATCTTTCGCTTGTATTTTTCTTTAACCGAAGTTGTCCATCCCGTGGTAATGTCCATGAGTTGATTTGCCCCCAATTTAGCCCGACCAGGAAATTTGGTTTTTGGATACAACTGTATTCTCGAGTCGCTTTTGCAAATTCCTGAAAATAGAAGGGATCAAATTTAAAACCGGAGCAATTTAAGGGTAAATTGGAACGATACGGATTTACCCTTCAAATTTACGCAGATTTCGTCTCGATATTAATTTTTTCGAGTTTGGTGCGGTTAACGGCTCCGAGCATTTAATAGGGGGGAAAGGGAAATGATTACTTCTAGCTTGTGCATTAATTTTGGACATCGACAAAAGGCGAGAACGTGCGATGAAACTAAGTAGACGTATTCGTCTAGGTTTAATCTTCTTCATGATGCTCTCGCGGGTTGCGATAGATGATGATATCAAGAACATTAGAGAGGCATTCAGTGTGGCTTTCCACCAGCCGCCTAGAGACCCGCGTTCAATCATGTAAATTAATAAAGCTACCACCACTTAATTAGTGTGCCAATAAATTCGGCCATTTGTTGCGTGCCCCACTTCAACCGTGTTTTGTTTCTTTCGGTGCCCACTTGCTCTTGTCGGGCGCCTGTAGCATTGGGAGAAATACTTGTGGGTCACATTCATTAATAGAACCTCGGTCCTCTAAAACCCTCCGCGTGTTTCGGATCCGAGGAAATTTTAAGACCGGTCTCTGGTTGATTTAATCAGGTTAAGGTACTTATTTCATGGTTTCTGATTATATAATCCATATTGTCTTTCAAAAGACGCGGGATCCTCTGTAATACATTAAATATGCCCCCGTGTTTAATCAGTATAAGTCCACCGTCATATCACAATACACTGCCCATACAAGTTTACGGATTGACACAACTCTATCTCTCAAAGATGGACAGTGTTCGTTTGCCCCCCTGAATTAACGGTTGAAGCCTTGATGTTTTTCGTCTTTTGGTATTTCTGAAGATGATTCTTGATATATTATTGAACTTAATTTTTACACCCGTCTGGGGTATCTAGGATCTCCCTGCAAAAGAAAAGGATATAATTAGTATGCGACACAAGGAATGTCGGTCCATGACTCCTATATTAGTCCAATTTTATTTTTTCTATTTTATAGAGAAATCAGAAAAAAAAATTCTTTAGGAAGAAATGGGTTAATTTCTGATACAGAATTTTTTTTTGCATATTTATTACTCTTTTTTTTATTATTTTTTTAAAGGAATGTGACAAAATCTCTTGATGTTTACTAAAATCTTTGAAGGAATTTCCTTTTTATCAAAATAAATTTTCAGAGGTAAATTTATCAGGAAGATTTTATTTTTATTGAAGCAGGAAAGACATAAGAGAAATCCTTTATTGGTTAACAAAATTCCCCCGAGACATTAGTCTAATTTTATTTAGAGAAAATTTTCTTAGAAAAACATGAGCGAATTTCTCGAAAAGAATTTTTGTTGCAAGTTTTTATAATTTGAAAGAATGTGATAAAATCACTTGATGTTTACCAAAGTTTTTTTTTGAAGGAATTTTTCTTTTTATCGAAATAAATTTTCAGAGGAAAATTTGTCAGGAAAATTTCATTTTTATTGAAGCAAGAAAAACATGACAAAAATCTCTTATTGGTCAATACAACTCCCCCGAGACATTAGTCTAATTTTATTTAGAGAAACTTTTCTTAGAAAAACATGAGCGAATTTCTCGAGAAGAATTTTCTTGCAAGTTTTTATAATTTGAAAAATGTGATAAAATCACTGGATGTCTACTAGAGTTTTTTTTTTTAAGGAATTTTTCTTTTTATTGAAATAAATTTTCAGAGGAAAATTTTTTCAAGAAAATTTCATTTTTATTAAAGTAATAAAAACATGACAAAAATCCCTTATTGGTTAATAAAATTCCCATGAAGGGATTTTTTCACATCATTTTTTCAAAAAAAAAATTTTAAAAGAAATGAGGGACAAATTTAATTTTTATTTTCTTTTAAAAGAATAGTCGTAATATCAAGCTCAAAAACTGACTAACACCTAGCATGGACCGACCGAAAATAAATACAAGATAAAATTAGAGAACTTACTTTTACCTTGGAGAAATGCAAATCACATAGTCATGCGCATGACTCAAGTGAGGAGTGGACTCTAGAAAATAAAAGAAGGAGAGACAGGGTATGGACCTAAAAGGCCCCCACTATCTGAATTGACAACCTTACCCTTCGCGCAATCAAATCACAATGGGAAGAATTGTCAATTCAGATAATGAGCGGGATAAAATATGGTCAACCCAAGCGTAATCGACGCAAGAGCTTTGCATATTCGATCCCTATCTATGGTTACCTAGGAAAAATTTCGCGACTTGGGTTTAGACGCTTGTGTGTGCAGGTGTTGTGATCCTCAGAATATGCAAGACATGCACAACAATTGATATCAAAACAGCGCTTCTAAAAATGTGTGAAATTAAACATAATCCCAACACCGAGCCTGCAAAACAAATGGGTTAGCCAAACACTCCGCCCCTTATAACTCCCATCCTGCAAAAACATATAACACCTATAGAATGAGTCCCAAGCAAGATCGCCAGAAGCGAGATATCCATGAAATTTTCATTGGCCTAAGTCCACTAAGACTTTTAAAATTTCGAAAAAAATTTAAGTATTCCAATTGGTATCTTTTTTCGAAAATTAAAAATCTCTATTCCCCAGCGGAGTCGCCAGTCTGTCGCGACCCTCTGAAAATATTTTTATTATTTCTAGGGGTTAACGGATTATTAGGTTAATTAGATTTGACTAACCTAACGCGGACCCTCCCAAGCCCTACCGAATCGCAACTTTGGTTTTTGTTTAAATGATTTTAAAATTTGGAGTCGCCACTAATCGTTCTTGGTAGGTCGATTAGAAACCTAAATAAATTAGCGGGAGAACTAATTTATTCCTGCGAACCAGAGATTAGGAGCTCGGGGACTTGGTTACACTAGTTAATTAAAACTAATGCCCTTTCGGTACCTTAATTTCATGGATATCCTAATTCGGCAATTCAGGCTTGGTTTATTCCTAAGGCTATAGTAGGGTATTCTCTTTTGTGTTTTCACTTTTTAAATAGGATGCATGGATGGTATATATTTTTATTTGTTATATTTTTTAAGTGTTAAAGATTCCCTGAAGCCGAAAGAAGGAGTGTGTTAACAACTTCTGTGCAGTATTACAACCTACTTATCTTTTGGGTCTGATGATTCAAAAATTAAATTATAGGAAGTACATGACAGTGAATAAACACCTCCAATGGGAGGCCTAGCATTGGCTTGGCTCTTCCCTTTGGGATTTAAGGTACAGGTATTTAAGTTGCAAGTATTTAAACTACTGTAAGTAAAAACCTCCAATGGGAGGCTAAGCATTGGCTTGGCTCTTCCCTTTGGGATTTAAGGTACATGTATTTAAGTTGCAGGTATTTAACTACTGTAAGTAAAAACCTCCAATGGGAGGCTAAGCATTGGCTTGGCTCTTCCCTTTGGGATTTAAGGTACATGTATTTAAGTTGCACGTATTTAACTACTGTAAGTAAAAACCTCCAATGGGAGGCTAAGCATTGGCTTGGCTCTTCCCTTTGGGATTTAAGGTATAGGTATTTAAGTTGCAGGTATTTAACTACTGTAAGTAAAAACCTCCAATGGGAGGCTAAGCATTGGCTTGGCTCTTCCCTTTGGGATTTAAGGTACAGGTATTTAAGTTGTAGGTATTTAACTACTGTAAGTAAAAACCTCCAATGGGAGGCTAAGCATTGGCTTGGCTCTTCCCTTTGGGATTTATGGTGCAGGTATTTAAATTGCGGATGGACTTTGTCCTCTCCATTCTGGGGTATGAATTCTTTAAAATAAAATACAACGAATTGATTCAACAATTTGAAATTTGTGCGCGCTTGAGGACTCCTCCAAGCCGATTTTGTGCTTCCATAGGGTTGACCATTGATATAAAGTTGCGGCTTCCTGACATAAAATAGAGTGAAATGTCAGTATACAAAATATGTGCTAATCTGCACCTAAAACTAGAAGAGTGGAAAGAGTACTTATCTCCCATTTTTTTGGGAGGGATTTCTATAATTGATTTTCGCTCTCTATGTTCCCAATATAGAGAGTTTCTTTTGAATTAAGAGGGACTTTTAGTCACAGATCAGTTGAGAAATCGGTAGACAGCTTAGGAGCTTGTCTGGGCCGATGTTTGCATATCTACGAGATTTTTGCTGTTGACGTAGAGATATCCTTCTCCTGACATAAAATAAGAAAAAAAAAGGAGATGGAGAAAGTGTATACAATTTGTGCTAATTTGCAAGTAAAACCATAAACAAATGAATAAATAAAAACACTTAGCTCGAATTTGCTTGCTCGTTGACGAGGATGAACTCTTGATTTATATTGATCGATGAAGGAATTTGTGATGATAATCCCTAGCTTTGAACTCCCATCATCTTCAAAATTCTCTCTCTTTTGGTATTTTCTTTCTCTCAAATTTTTCTTCAATCTCCCAAAACTCTCTCAAACATCCAAAATTTTCTCTCAAAAAAAAAATCCTCCCAAACACTTCAAATTTTCTCTCTCAAGAATCATTTCTCAAGCTCACTTCTTTCTCCTTTTATAACCTACTCATCTATCTCCCATTCTAATTTTTCCACTAACTCTATCTCCCATTCTAATTTCTCCACTAACTCTTCTTCATTTTCATCTTCCATTCTCCATCTCTATCTCACATTCTAATCTCTCCACTAACTCTTCTTCATCTTCATCTTCCCTTCTCCATATTTATCTCCCATTCTAATTTCTCCACTAACTCTTCTTAATCTCCATCTTCCCTTCTCTATTCTTATCTTCCATTCTAATTTCTCTACTAACTCTTCTTCATCTCCATCTTCCCTTCTCTATTCTTATCTTATTTTCTCCATCCATTCTTCTTCAACTTCTCTTCTTCATCTCCTCTTCTTCATCTTCCCTTCTCTATTCTAATTTATCCACTAACTTTTCTTTTTATTATTTGTAAAATAATCCTTCAAGAGTTAGGTATTTGCACTTTAGTCCTTGAATTTTAAGTATTTACAATTCAGTCCCTGAAAAAATATATTTCTTTAAGTCCAAATCTCCTCACAATTTTTGACACACCAAAATTTACCACATGTCAAATTAAAGCTCATTTCTTGTCGCTGAAAATAATGCATAATTTAATTAAAGCCCTTTTGCAAAATTAAGTCATTCTGGGTATAATTGGGCCAAGATGAAAATTTAAAATATTAGAAGACAATGTCACAACTCATAAAAAGTGAAAGTTAAAAATAAGTTGACTCAAATTAAATTTTTTTAGGCCCGATTCGAGATTATACTCGTGAAGGAACACGTGACTCGAATTGGATTTTTCTGAATTTGCGATGGCCAATATGAAAATAGATTTAAAATAAAAATATTAACTATCTTTGTGTATTTTTTGGCCTCAAATGTTATTTTTTCAAAATTTTCAAATATTTTTGTATTTTAAAAAAAAAATTAAAATATATATAATATGAAAAATTATTTTTTGGTCAAAATTCGTTCCCTAGGCTTGGCTAAGGTTCCCAAAGTTGATTTTTCAATTTTATGAATTTTTATGGATTTTCTATTAATTTTTGAAAATAAATAAATAAAAAATACGTAAAAATACTGAAAATATGAAAAATCATTTTTTGGTCAAAATTGGTTCCCTAGGCTTGGCTAAGGTCCCCAAAGTTGATTTTTCAATTTTATGAATTTTTATGGATTTTTTATTACTTTAGCAATAGAAAAAATGATTAAAGATCAGGTGTCAACAATTATCACAGTTTCCTTCAAGGAAAAGTGCTAGATTTATGCTAACTATTATTGATGACTACATGAGGAAGACCTCGATGTTTGTGCTTAGGCATAAGTTTGATGCTATCGTCAGGATCAGGTGGTTGAAAGTTTTGATCGAAAAAGAGATTGATAAATCAATCTAGCAGGTGCGGATTGACAAAAGTATGGAGTTTTGCTTGAAGTTGTTAGATGAATTCTGCATGAAAGAAGGCACAGTGAGACACCGTACTAGTGCTAATGAATCACAACATGTTGTAGAATTAATGAGCAAAACATTACTAGAGACGACCCATAAAATGCTCTCTAGTGCTGGTATGGCTAGGAGATTTATGGCGAATGCTCTGATTAATAGATCTCTATCAACTGCGATTGGATATCGGACTCTCGAAGAAGTGTGATCACGTAACGTTGCTAATTATTATGTTCTAAAAATATTTGGTTGCCCGTGTTATGTTTATGTTAGTGATGGTAAGCTCGATGAAAGGGCAAGAAAGTGCATATTCCTAGGCTATACACAAGATGAACGAGGTTATCGGTTGTGGTGCCCGAAATTAAATTCACTTATAATTAGTAAAGAAGTTACGTTTGACAAGTCTCCAATACTTCAGGTTAAGAGTGATTATAGCAGTGTTCGTACGGATATGAATGGTCTTCAACTTGAAGTGGAGTTGTAACCAGAAACTCCTGAGGTAGAGTATTGAAGATGTAATCAACATAAATGGTGCTTTTAGCGAGGCGGAGCCTATAGAGTCAATGGTTGTCACAACTGCTGATATTGACAAGGTACGTGTCTGGTCTCCTAACAAATATGGTTGCAATGGTGGTTTTGCTTTATCTATGATAGAGCAGATTATGTCAAAAAGTCCTTATAAAGCAATTAAAAGTACAAGTGCAATTGGTGTTTTGATGAGGTCCTTAGTTATGGCGAAATTGAAGTGTGGCTTGGACTTGGAAGATATCTATGGTGGTTGAGCTCATTGGAATTGTTGAGAGAGCAGCAGCGAAGTTCATAATTATAACAAAGCGATTGTGACATGGCTCAAATGTCGAGTCAAGGTGGAGATTGTTAGAACATGTCTCAAGTTTTGAGCCTAAAGTGAAAAATCTAAATATTCATAATTGAATGTGTTTTATTTTACCTTGATATCAAAATTAATATAGCACAAGCTTAATAGAGAAGGAATATATTGTCAGATTAAAATTCGGATACTGTGGATTTTTGTACCGGACGAAATCTACATTTGAAATTTATGGATATCTTCTTTCTGGAGTTGTTACAGTTGGCAATGGAAAGTAGGAAAGGTAAAGTTGACTTTGTTGACCGCATTCTCTGTGGCAAAGTACATTCTGGTGGGACTCCTTGGCAAAGTGGGCTCCATGAACATGTATGTATAAATATTTTATCATGGGCAACTTGGAAAGGAAGACTTGATCAATGTGGGCATCATCGTGGACGTCTTCTTCTTCACGAGGAAATCAAAGAAGTATTTGAGTGATTTAGCCATGAAATCTTGAATAAAGATTCGTTAATTCCACGATAGTGCCGGCCGGCATCTACATCAGCATTGGCCAATCAAGATTAATTGGATGGACTAAATTGGTACAAATACAAAATATTTAAAATTGAATTGACAAAATTAAAAAGTTTATGACTGAATTGTCAAAAGTGTAATAGATTTATGACTTTTTTGATAATTGTTTCTAGAAAAATTAGTGAAAGATAGTAAATTTACTTGACTTGTGGGGGGTTCCTTGGTAGATAAGTGATGGTATTTACATCGAGTGCGCCATAACTACTCCATGAGCGATTTCCAACGGTTGATGTGTCCATGTTCTTCATCTCCAGAGATCTCGCGACCCCATTCTCATGTTTACTTGGCTTGTGCAGGGGTTCCTCGGTGGACAAGCGATGGTGTTTACAGTGAGTGTGCCACAACTGCTCCACAAGCAATTTCCAGTGGTTGTGTCCATCTTCTTCATCTCTAGAAATCTCGGGCCCGCATTCTCATGTCGTCGTTACCATGCTCCTAAGCGGTTGATTCCCTTAAAAATGTACATCAATGTTTCCACGATCACAACTCCTCTGCTCTTCAGTGGATTTAAGCTTCCGTAACTTGATGCGTTCGTTTTTCTTCCGGCACCTTGATAGCTTATTGATTCTTACCAATCGGTACCCTTTTTGATTATCATTAACCATTTGTCATCGTTTGTTAACAACTGATTATTGACTATTATCGGCATGAACCAGCAGCAATACCGATTTCAATTGTCGATGATTGGTCATGTGCTTAACAATATTTATTACTTGATCGCGTGCCTGATGCAAATAACTGGGATTGACCTGGCATTTTGGTAAAATATTTTTAAAAATAGACCACGTCAGTGATGACCAACCAAATGAGCTGAATTGGCACAATCGTAAAGGGTTTAAGATTCAATTGGCAAAAAAGAAGAAGAAGAAATTTATGACTGAATTGACATAATTACAATAGGTTTATGACTTTTTTTGGTAATTCAAGTTGGGCCGAAATTATATTTTAGGATTTGGCCCGTTAGAAGTTGAGAAAAAAGAGCAAAACTTGGGCCAAGCCCAATAGGTTGGATTTTGTCTTAGACCAACCTAGGCCCATATGGCCAAGGTCGAGCATCAGTGGCTAGAGTCGGGCCCATCCGGCCCAATCTAGATGACATTTTCATAATATAAAATTTTCGATTAAAAAATTAATAAAAAATTTAAAAAATATTTAAATAGAAAAATAAAAAAAATTCATAAAAATTATAGAAAATCACAAAAATAAGGAAATGGCTAGATTGATCTTATTTTTCTAGTCTTTACCTTTAAGTCTCTAAAAATGATTTTTTTTTTCTTGAGCAAATTGTCCCAAATTGAACTCAAACTTTGATTCAACAGTTCTCTAAAACTTTAAGGCTTTACTAGGGTTTTATGATGCATTTTATCCCTTGTCATTGACTCCTTGATTGTGCACAGTATATGCTTTGATTGTAGTTGATATGATAGACTCACACTTGCACGAGTACTTTAGAAAAAACACTCAATACCAATATCAAAAGGGTGTTGGTCAAAACACTAACACGACCAAGTTCCCAAATCCTTAATCTCTGGTCGCGTAGAATTGAACGGTATCTTCCAATCGCTTGATAAGGATTTTGGTCTAAATTCCTCAAAGATTGGTGGTGACTCCTTTTTGCATGTACATAAACACATGCTATTAGGTCACATTAAGATTAAATTCAATATAACCCGTCACGATTTGCTTTGGGCCTGGAAGGGCTCGATTTAAGCCCGTCCTAGAGGTTTAGTAATCCATTTACCTAATTTTTTTGAGATCGGATTATGACAATAATATCTCAATCTTTATCCACCTTTAATGATTAAGTATATGAGCATGGCTTCTTATTCTCCTTTGGTTTTTTTTTTTATGGCAAATGATTTTGGGTGGTGTGTGTTGAGATATACATGTAAGTTGTGTTAGAGAAGTTTCACATTAGAGAATTGGTATCGTGTTGAGTAGTTAATATATCCAAGTTATCTCATAAATCATTAGTTTAAAGTTTGTAGTAAATGTGGATCCAATTTAATATGTTAACAGGTTTGAACTTGGGCTCCTTCTTGATGATCTCTCATGGTGAAGGTATCAGGTTTTTACTGTATACTCTCAATAAATGGTATTAGAGCTGACGGTATACCAAGTTTTGTAATTCAATATGCTAGAGGAGAAATTATTGCTTTAAAGTGTAGTAACCGTGCAAAATAAGCAACACGCAACTACTGACAACGTGCGTGCTTTTTATTCTGATTCGCTTTATTTGCTTGTAATTTGAAACCGAGAAGGATTAAGCAACTAAAACAAATCCAAGCTAAATTAGTTCAGACTTTGCTTGGTAAACGCCACATCTGGAATCACTCGCCGGCTGCAAGCCAGGCTACCTTCTCCAATTCGGGTTGTGCCACCACAGGTAGGTCTATTTTCTTGGAATTCCTCTCGTGATAAAATATCTTTCACCTAAAATCCTCTTTCAACTTTTAGTTAAAGAAAATATGTTTCGTGGAGTTCTAGGCAAAAATATCACAGGTAATAACAAAATTAACTACTTGAATTTCAACCGAACGGTACAAATATAAACTATGCTGGCATTTAATTGACGATAAAATTGGAAAATGCAAACTTCACCATAGTACTGAGCGTAAATCGACTATTTCAAAATTTCATCAACAAGAAAGCCTGATGATGCTATGATATTAAGTCTGGAAAATAAAAGTACATAGCATGAAAGTAAAGATACCGGAAGATAGTAAATTTTTGTAATTTGTGCGAGGGTTACTAGGTAGATAAGCGATGGTATCAATGGTGAGTGTGCCATAATTGCTCCACGAGCGGTTTCCAGCGATTGCGTCCATGTTATTCCATCTCCAAAAATCTCGTGCCCATGTTCTTATGATGTCAGTATCTCGTTCCTAAGGGGATCTTCCCTTATTCCCATGATCACAACTGTTGGGTGATCATGTTTTATCTCTTGTACTTACAAATTGACCACCAGTTCTTTTCAAAATTGATGTGGGATAGTCCTAGGTGATGTTGGTTTATTCCTCATACTTATGAATCGATCACCAGCTCCTTTCATAATCGATATGAAATAGTCCCAACAATCTTTCCTTCACACGTTGAGCTCTAATTCCCAACAATCTCCCCCTCACATAAGCTCTAGATTAGCTGCAATAACCTGTACCTCTCCTGTATGACTAGTGGGTCTAGATTTGCTGGTAAGCTCTGATATTAGTATTGAGTGATATTGACCATCTCTCAATCCAAAAGTTAACTTAAAGGATGAAGCTTCCCTCACACTTATAAATCGATCATTAGTCTATTTCACAATTGATGTGGGATAACCCCAACCCTAACTACTCCCCTCTTCAATTGCTTAAAATTGTAATCGTAACTTGATGTGTTCATTTTTCTTGGCTTATTCCAATCAGTACCCTTATGGATTATCATATGTTGACAACTGATTGGTGACTATTATCGATATGTACCAGCAACACTATCGATTTTAATCGTCCATGATAGGTCACGTGCTTAGCAATTTTTATTACTTGATCACGTGCTGACAATCAAGTCCAAGTTCGAGAGATAATTTAATGTTAATTTCATGATAACTATGTTACGAAAGGCACAAGTTGACTCAATGCAAAAAGTTCAGATGAAAGTCAATGCCTTCTTTTCTCACTGCTTTTTTTGCATTTTCTAATGAAGCACTGGCTTGGTGAACCGTCGTGCACAATACGCATATCTAACATGTTCAACAAGAATGACTGACTTTAGTGGCCTTTTTTTCCACAAAAGCAGTAACGCTAGTGATATCAAACATAATTTATAAGCTAGTACTGGGCAAGTGGACATATGTACCCAATTACATCTCATCATTTTGTAATTTTCTATTCGTAAATTTGTTTAGTGCACCCAATATTATTCCTGAGAAAAGTTCATTGAAGTCAATAAATATTCATGTATGTTGTGCTCTAAAGATAGCAGTAAGTTCTTATTAAGGACTTTGCAATGGAGTGCTCCAAGAGGACTTGTTAACAAGTGTCTAAGAGGCTACCGTGAGCAAGATTAAGATTTGTTAATAGTTCCCATACACAACTCAACACTCGTGAAATGTAAAAATCGGGCCTTGTGTATAGAAGACTATTTATAGATGCGATCATACTGAACATAAGATGATATGGGAAAAGACATACAAGATTAATCGGAGAACAACAAGAAGAGTAAGCGGCACAAAGGACAACTATTAGGCACCCGCAATTCGGATCCTTAAGCAATCTATTCCTAATATGGTATCTGTGTACAATCCAAGATTGGTTTGGCTTCCCCATCATATATCCAATCTGCCATCACATGTCAAGTTTTTCGAATGGGTGGAACTTGACCCTAGGTTATTAGTTTGGTTGGACTGAATTATGTACCTGTAACCTAAGTAGGCGGTCGGACTCCAATAGACAACGAGGAATTTGCTAGGAACTTTGATAGAAGCTTCTCCTGAAATGCTTTTCGCCTTTCTTCGTTTTTTGGGTCTTCCTACGTGGGTAAATGTTGCCTTGCTCGAGAAGGCTTGAAAAACGTGTCATCAACGTGTGTGTGTCTGTACATGAGCCACTCTTACCACTCTCATCTTCTCACAGCTACAATCGATATTTACACTCATTTTTCTACGGTTTCGTACGCCGACTCCTGTATATCGTCCAGCTTCCACTGGTTTGATCAGAATATATCTAAGAAACTATGAAGGTCTGAGGATTCTGCTTGTGTGGATCTCTTTGTTTCTCTTCTCGTTCATTTCATTGAGTTAACCCAGTTTTGCGTGTTGACAATGTCTGTGCATTGATCCGCAGAAGAAAGTGGTGTTGAAAGTTCCGATGAAATGCCAGAAATGCAGAACCAAGGCACTTCAGATCGCCTCCGAATCAGGTAAGAACTCTTTACCTCCAATAAACTGCGTTCAACACTTAGGTTGGTTGGCCTCCTTAAGGCTCTATAAAAATTCAAACTTAGGACCTTCTGCTTTGACACCTGTGAAATTTGGTAAAACCAGTAGTATTAGTTCTAAAAATTTAAGCTATTAGATAAACCCATAGTTTAATATTTGAAAACTTTGTGTGGATTTAGATTTGGAGTGTTTCTCACCAAAACGAACGTCCATTACGAGGCATGTGATGCTGTCAACATATGCAGGTGTAAACTCAGTGGCCATTGAAGGAGAAGACAATGACAAGTTGATGGTGGATGGGGAGGGAGTTGACGCGGTGCCTCTGGTCTGCCAGTTAAGAAAGAAGGTCGGTCGGACTCAGATTATTAGCCTCGGAGAAGTGAAGTAAGACACATGAAATGAAAATACTCGCCTGAAGAAAATGACATTTCTTGACCAGCAGAATTGCCCTAGGATGACTATATCTCGATCCAAGTCCCAACTCCATAAAATGCTCTAGCTATATGCCTGTTTGACATGGCCGTCTTGGTAAAGAAATCAGGTTTCGTCATCCTGTGTTGAAACGACTTGAGCTATACTTATTGTTTGGTAACTCCCAAATGTAACATTAGAACATTCTACGAGGTATGTGGTGTTTGGTGCGGATCACTTGATCATGTATTCAAATTATTTAGAGCGACGTTGGGTTACTAGGTAGGTAAGTGAGAGTATTTATGGTGAGTGTGCCATAACTGCTCCTCAAGCAATTTCCAGCGGTTTTGTCCATGTTCTTCGTCTCCAAAAATGTCGCGAGCACATTCTCATGATGTTATTATCTTGTTTCCAAGTGGTTGTTCCCTTATTCCCATGATCACCACCATTGGGTGATCTTGGTTTATTTCTCATAGCTATAAATCGACCACCAACCCCTTTAATAATCGATACGACATAGTCCCAACAATCTCCTCCTCACATATCGTACCCTAGATCGGAGTCGCATTAACTCGTATCTCTCCGATATGACTTACAGGTCTAGATTTGCTGGTAAGCTTTATTACCAGTATTGGTTGGTATTGGGCCCCTCTCAATCCAAAAGTCAACTGAAAAAATGAGCTTTTCCTCGCACTTATAAACCGATCACTAACTCATTCTACAAATGATGTGGATTAATCCCAACAATAACTACTTTGCTTATCAATGGCTTAAAATTGTAACCCTAACTTGATGTATTCATTTTTCTTCTCTTATTCCAATCGGTATCATTATCGATTATCATTAACCATTTGTCATTGTATGTCGACAACTGATTGATGACTATTATCGATATGTACTAGCAGCACTACTGATTTTAATCGTTGATGATAGGTCACGTGCTTAACAAATTTTATTACTTGATCACGTGCCGACAATCGAGTCCAAATTCAATAAATAATTTCATGTTAATTTCACGAAAACTAAGTTACCAAAGGCACGAGTTGACTCAACGCGAAAGGTTCAGATGAAAGCCAATGCTGTCTTTTCTCACTATTTTTTTCACTTTTTCTAATGAAGCGATGGCTCCGTCAACCATCGTGCACGATACGCATATCTAACATGTTCTACGCGACGACTGACTTTAGTGACCCCCCTTTTTTTTTTCACAAAAGCAGTGACGCTAGTGATGTGAAACATAATTTATAAGCTAGTACACCAAGAATTGGGCAAGCAGACATATGTTACAAGCAATTACATCTCATCATTTTGTAATTTTCTTTTCGTAAATTTGTTTAGTGTAACCAATAGTATCCTTGAGAAAAATTCATTGAAGTCAATAATTTATTCATATATGTTGTATTGATAAGTTCTTATTATATGGAAATTTATTTTAAGGATTTTGCTATGGATTGCTCCAAGAAGACTTATTAACAAGTGCCTTGGAGGCTACCGTGAACAAGATTAAGATTTGGTAATAGTTCCCCTACACTGTTTTTTTATTTATTTATTGTTATGTGTGACCAACGAAAATAAGAACATTTCTCATTAAATATGCTTAACTGTTTGGGCACTTGATAACAAGATCCGAATTTAAATACTAAAAATTATCAAAGTTGTCTCCTAATATCTTGAGGGTTTAAAAAGTTAAATTAGTGCATTTTATTTTGGGAAGGTTCGCGAAGGCTTTTGAGTGGCTAAAAGGAAAAACCCGGCATGCTCGCCTACTATATGAAATAATTTCAGTTACTAAAAACGAGCAAACAGCTATAAATTTACATGTCGTGAAAACTGAGTAAACTGCTCTGGTTTTCTGTCATACAACAATTCTTCTCAAATGTCTAATTTATCTAGGAAAAATTTGAAAACTCAACACTCGTGATGCATAAATTGGGCCTTGTGTATAGAAGACAATATTTATAGATGTGATTATACCGAACATAAGACGATGCGGGAAAAGACATACAATATTAATTGGAGAAAAACAAGAAGTGTAAGCGGCATGAAGGACAGCTACTAGGCACCCGTAATTCTGATCCTTAAGCAATCTATTTCTAATATGGTATCTACGTACAATCCAAGATTGGTTTGGCTTCCTCATCATATATCCAATCTACCATCACATGTCAAGTTTTCCCGAATGGGTGGAACTTGACCCTAGGTTATTAGTTTGGTTGGACTCTGAATTATGCACCTGTAACCTAAGGAGGCGGTCGAATTACTATGTTCAATGCAAAAGGGAAAAGGACTACAATAGACAGCGAGGAATTTGCTAGGAACTTTGACGGAGGCTTCTCTTGAAATGCTTTTCTCCGTACTTCGTTTTTTGGGTCTTCCTACGTGGATAAATGTTGCCTTGCTCGAGAAGGCTTGAAAAACGCGTCATCAACGTGTGCGTGTGCGTATATAAGCCGCTCATTACCGCTCTCGCCTTCTCACAGCTACAATCGATATTTACACTCATTTTTCTAGGGTTTCGTGCGCCGACTCCTGTTTCTCGTCCACCTGGTTTGATCAGAATATATCTAAGAAACTATGAAGGTTTGAGGATTCTGCTTGTGTGGATCTCTTCGGATCTCTTCTCTTTCGTATCATTGAGTTAACCCAGTTTTGCGTGTTGACGATGTCTGTGCATTTATCCGCAGAAGAAAATGGTGTTGAAGGTTCAGATGAAATGCCAGAAATGCATAACCAAGGCACTTCAGGTCGCCTCTGAATCATATGGTAAGGACTCTCTACCTCAAATAAACTATGTTCTATACTTACGTTGGTTGGCCTCCTTAGTTTCTTTTGCTGTTAGATGAAGACATGACTATAATATTTAAGTATATTATCATGCCTTCTTATGCTTGATCTGGTCATTTTACCTAGTACTAAGCGTGAAAATGTGTAATTAGGGAGGCAAATAAGGTTCTAGAAAAATTTGAACTCAGGATCTTCTGATTTAATACATACAAAATTTGATGATACCATTAGCAGCTGTTCTAAAAGTTGAAGCTGTTAAATAAATGCATAATTTAATATTTGAAAACTTTGTGCGGATTTAGATTTGGAGTGTTTCTTACCAAAATGAACATCCATTACAAGGTATGTGATGTTGTCAACATATGCAGGTGTAAACTCAGTGGCCATTGAAGGAGAAGACAAGGACAAGTTGGTGGTGGTTGGCGAAGGAGTTGACGCAGTGCCCCTAGTTGACCGGTTGAGAAAGAAAGTCGGTTCGACTCAGATTATTAGCCTTGGAGAAGTGAAGTAAGACCCATATGAAAAAAATGACATAACTCAGATTTTCCTTTAATGTTCTTTTCCTTTTTTCAGAGAGAGAGAGAGAGATATTGTCGAGTTTCATAAGGAGGCGGTCGAAATATTTTTGTATTACTACTCTTGGTTCTTTCTTTACAACAATGATTTGGTCTTAATAACGGCATCAAAGATGTTAATTTATTTACTGTGATGTTACATTTGCAGTCCTTTTTTCAATTAATCTATTTTACTTATTCCTTGTTTTTGTCGGTGAATAAATTGAGGGTTTAGACATGATCCCAATTTATAACCACGTCACCAGAGAAAATCAATAATAATAATAAAAAAGAACTTCGCTCTTTATCTTCTTCTTCTTTTCCGTTTAAAATCTATTTGCGATTAAACTTTTAAGAAATACATTCAATAAGAGAGAGAGAGAGAGAGAGAGAGAGAGAGAGAGAGAGGTGGTGAGGTAAAAGGTCGTCAAGTCTAAGGATTCTAGCCAGAAATGCGGACTAGAATTCTTATTTCCAACGGACTTAAAGGGCAAACTCGTTTGTCAAGGTCTTGGTCCTCTTTTAATAATAAAAAATGAGGTTTTTGTTCTTTTGTGAAGAGAGAAATTACCTAATTTGTAGTTGGGTCAAAGCAATACAAAGTTCTGCTAAAAATTAAAGATGGTAAAGAACGAGCGCACTAATGTTTAGGCCACGGTTTCATACTTCAATTAGGGGAGTCAATGATTTCTTACAGTCGGATCAACCTTGAACATCTACTGCATTTTTTCGTG
Source organism: Psidium guajava (assembly GCA_016432845.1). Classification (NCBI taxonomy): domain Eukaryota; kingdom Viridiplantae; phylum Streptophyta; class Magnoliopsida; order Myrtales; family Myrtaceae; genus Psidium; species Psidium guajava. The sequence goes on from CM028230.1 coordinate 25,524,059, forward strand.
AATATTCCCACTAAAGTCATGACTCGACTAGCAAAAACTGCACAATGATGACCAAAAATGTTGTTCCAAGTCCCCGACCCCATGAAATGATATATCTACATACGTTGAGGCTTGCAATCAACTCCTAAAACTTGTCACGAAAGTGCAATGAGTCCTATACTTTCAAAAATTACAATCAAATTCTAAAACTTATCTTATCAAGTTGATGAAATTAAAGTCTTAAAATCTATCAAATTTAATCAAATCATACAACTTGTTACCATTTTCTGATTGTCTTGTTGACATTTAGATGAAATTAATGGAACAATTTGATTGCACCAACTTTACAAGTTTTAGATACTTGATTTCACTTTTTGAAAGTTTTAGGATTTTGAGCACAGTTACCCCTAATTAAAATATGTGTTCTAGTTGCTTTGATTAATGAACATTCATCGACATTATGAAGGTATTATTTTAGTTCCCCCTTGATCATTCGCTCAACTCTTGCCATTGAAAAAAAAAAAAATTACGCACCCACCACTAATTCCTAACTAATGTGGAAGAAGTTACATCTTCTTCTGCCCTTGTTTCATTAGGAGGCGGTCGAAATGTTTTCGTATTGCTGTTCTTGGCTCTCTTCTTCACAATAATGAATCGATCCTAATAACGGCATTAAAGATGTTAATTTGTTTACCGTGATGTTACACATGCGGTCCTTTTTTCAATTAATCTATTTTACTTATTCCTTATCTTTGTCGGTGAATAAACCGAGGGTTTATTCATGATGCTGATTTATAACCATCACGTCATCATAGAAAATCAATTAAAATAAATACTTTGTTCTTTATCTTCTTCTTCTTCTTCTTCTTTTCCGTTTAAATCTATTTGTGATTAAACTTTTTACAAATATATTCAATAAGAGAGAGAGGGAGAGGGTCAAGTAAAAGGTCGTCAAGTCTAACAATTCTAGCCAAAAAGGCGGACTAGAATTCTTATTACCAACGGACTTAATGGGCAAACTCGTTTGTGAAAGTCTTGGTCCTCTTTTAATAATAAAAATGGGTTAATATCGCGAAAAATCTCAAACTAATACACATGTGATAAATTTATTTCAAAATATCTTTTTGACTATCAAAAATCTCAAACTGGTACATATGTAAAAAATTTACTCTAAGCTAATTTTTTTACCACAAAAAACCCCAAATTATTACATCTGTGATAAATTTACCCTTTGTTAAATTGGGTTAATGTCACGAAAAAATCCTAAATTGATATACCTGTATAAATAGAGGGTAAAAACCTTAATTTGGATCCTTAACCAATATATTTCTACTATGGTATCTACGTACAATCCAAGATTGGTTTGGCTTCCTCATCATATATCCAATCTACCATCACACGTCAAGTTTTTCGAAGGGGTGGAACTTGACCCAAGGTTATTAGTTTGGTTGGACTCTGAATTATGCATCTGTAACCTAAATAGGCTGCCGAATTACAATGTTCAACGCAAAAAGGAAAAAGACTCCAATAGACAGCGAGGAATTTGCTAGGAGCTATGGTGAGACTTATGGCGTCACTTTGACAGAAGCTTCTCTTGAAATGCTTTTCTCCGTTCTTCATTTTTTGGGTCTTCCTCGGTGGGTAAATGTCGCCTTCCTCCAGAAGGCTTGAAAAACGCGTCATCAACATGTGCGTGGGTCAGTATATAAGCCACTCATAACCACTCTCATCTTCTCACATCTAGAATCGATATTTACACTCAATTTTTCTAGGGTTTCGTGCGCCGACTCCCGTAAATCGCCCACCTTTGACTGATTTGATCAGAATATATCTAAGAAACTATGAAGGTTTGAGGATTCTGCTGGTGTGGTTGTGTTTGTGTGTCCAGATCTCTTCGTTTCTCTTCTCTTTCATTTCATTGAGTTAAGCCAGTTTTGCGTGTTGACGATGTCTGTGCATTGATCAGCAGAAGAAAGTGGTGTTGAAGACTGTCGCGACCTAAGAATTAATCAAAAGCTAACAGATTATCACATTAAATTGATTAACCTAATTCAAACTCTCTCAAATCTTACGAAATTACAACTTTGGTTCTTTTCGTGCAAAATTTATTTAATTGAGAGCCGCCTTTAATCATTATCGATAAATTGATTAGAAACCTAAATAAAATGGTGAGAGAACCACTTTATTTCTATGAACTAGAGATTATGAATTCGGAGATTTTATTATATTAAATTTTCAATTAATGCCCTTTCGGTATCAATTTTCATGACAAATCCTCAATTTGGTGATTTTTGGGTTTTCTCTTACTAAGTGAAATACTAATGTAACCATATGACATGTGAGATGCAATGGACTAACCTAAACATGCGAAGACTATAGTATATGCAAAGTTACACTAAGCTAAATGACATGCAAGATGATGATATGCAATATCGTGACAGACAAAATTTTGACATGGCAAGTATGCTATTAAACTACATGTTAATGACATTTTTTTGGTATTTTTATGCAGTTTCGGATTTATGAAAAGATGAAGTGAAGACTACCCTAAAAGTGAAATAATATTCATTAAAGTTTAAGAGATTGATTTCTCAAAGCCCCAACTTTTATTAAATGTTATTTTTTATATGAAAAATATGAAAAAAAAGTGATTTTACCTTAACAAAAGCGGCCATTTTCTTTTTTTTTTTTGTATTTTTTAGAGATTTATTTAACAAAGGAAAAGGACAAAATTTGAACAAAAGTGAATAATATTGCCCATAGTATACCTTAAATCCGAAAATTCAGATTTAATTGGTAACGTGCCCTTACATTAGGGCCAGAAAAACAATTTGAATAGAATAACCATCATCCCTACGTACATAGGGCAAACCATAAAATTCTGTTTAGAATTATCAATCTGCCTCTCGAAATAAAGAGTTAAATGTATAATTCCCATTTATATGGGGCATGATCTTACTTCAAAATAGAAGTCAAATTGGATGCCATAATGTATATATTCCGAAGGGACAAGGTACATCGGGCAGAATTCATCATCCCATTCAATAAACATTCTGATTTTTTTAGTCAATCCAAAAATTGTTAAATAATTTATTACTTTGAGAAAATACATGTTTCCAATTAAATTTTATCAATTCCCAAAAGTATCGCCAAATTCAACCAATTTATGAATAAATTAGAGTTTGATTGGAAAAATCAAATTTTTGTCTCAACATGTCCAATTTTCAGTTTCAAGCAAGGATTGATGATAAAGGATCAAATTTCTACTTCTAATTGCAAATCAAGTAAGTTCATCAAGGCATCGGAACATATATGCAAGTTTTGCAAGCAAAATGAGCATGAATTGCAATCAAAATTCGAGAATCTTCACCTTTTCTAAGCAAAATTCCAGCACACTAAGAATTGAGATTTTCGCCCAAAAAACAGTCCCTTTTGAGCGTGATTCGAACTCCAAACTTGCAAAAACTCTAACACAAGATGCAGCTATGCTATACCTCGAGTAACAAGAGAAAATGAGCTGATTTACCACCCAAATAAGTCTGATTTGCGCGCAAACAATGGTTGGACAGTAGACTGATCGAGCAACGCCAGGCTGATTGAGCAAAGTTGGACTATTCAGCAGGTTCGGTGGTTGATATGGTCGTTGGATAGGGTTGAACTGGTCCATGGTGAGGCTGTTGGTGGTGCACGGATGGGCTGAGGTGGTGGCGGAGCAAAGTGGTGCACAAGGCAAGTTGGAGGGAAGAGCTGGGGGAGTGTCTCGACCTCGAGTGAGAAAATCGAGCCCTTTAATTTTCTCTAGGTTTTTTGAGCTTCAATATTGAAATTGCCGACCCAAACTCTAGGGCTAAGTCTCTTATTTATAGGCAAAAGGCGGGTTAAATACACTGCAAGTACCATAACTTTTGTATGGTACTCACTTGAGTACCATAACTTTTTTTTTGTTCAATTGAGTGCCACATTGGAGGAAGGTCGTTCATTTAAGTGCCACATTAGCTTTTTCGACTGTTACGTGAGCTCTTCTGACTGCCACGTTAGCTTTTTCAGCATCCATGTATGCTTTTCCGACTACCACGTCAGCTTTTTAACTGTCCCTGTAAGCGATGACACTCAAGTAGTTGATTTTTAAAAATTATGATACTGAAGTGAACGAAAAAAATGTTTATGACACTCAAGTGAATGTCGTACAAAATTATTGCACTTACAATATACTTATTTCAACAAAAGGCTTTCCTGATCCTAGTCAATGTATGATTCATTTTTGACCGTCAGATTAGTAATCCTAACTAAAGTGGGATTCAATGTGGATTGTTGGATAAAAAATTCTGATCTCAAAAGAGTTTGAATTCAACAAGACTCTCAGTTATCTAAAACCGGATAAAGATAGAGTTTTGATTTTCTAGGACTCTGTTTTCCTGGTTAACTATCTGAATTTATTCAAATCTTGAAGAGTCCAAATCCTCCAGTACTCTTTTGAATTCTAGCCAGAAGAAGATAATGCGATGATGGCCAAATTTCTCAACCTCTATGGGCTTGTGGTGACATCTCAAGCTCGAACCAGGTCTTAATTAATTAATGGGTAATTAATTAAAGACGTCGCTCAATTTAAATAATACAAAAAAGGTTTATTTGAATTGGAATTTAGGTCCATATCCACATGAAATTTGGCACACCCATGCACATACCTTGGCTGAATTTAATTTTTATTTTCCAAGCTTATTTGTGCAAATCTTTGAGCTTAAATTAGGCTTTTTCTTAAAAATATGCATTTAACTAAGCCTTTTTAGAAAAAAAAAATGATCATTTCACTGGCTCAATTAAGCTCAAAAACATGCTCAAGGGACTTGGATATTGTTTGCTCACCTTAGCCAAAAATCAAGATGATCCGCAGTCTAGACTGCCTGCAGCATTTAAGCTCACCTCTAGCCTAAATGCAAACGATAAAGCGTGACAGACAAAAATTAAATATGCAATGCATGAAGAATTATTTTTTGGTGAGAACTAAGTTCAATTCTCATTTTTGTTCAATATAAATAAAAAGAGAAAATAACAAAATTTAGGTTTCAACAAAGATTCATGAAATGCTAGAAATGCCAAACGGAGGCACTTCAAATCGTCTCCAAATCAGATGGTAAGGACTCTCTACCTCAAATAAACTGCTTTCTATACTTAGGTTGGTTGGCCTCCTTAATTTTTCTTAGTGTTAGATAAAGGCATAACTATAATATTTAAGTAAACTATTGCAACCCCTCACACTTGGTCAGATCGTTTTGTCTAGTACTAAGTGTCAAAAAGTGATAATTGAGGAGGTAAATAAGGGTCTAGAAAAATTCAAATTCAGGACCTTCTACTTTAATACCTACGAAATTTGGTGTGAATAGTAGCAATTATTCTAAATTTTAAGCTGTTACATGAATACATGGTTTAATATGTAAGTATTCTGTCAACTCCAAAACAAATTAATAATCTTCACTTCAACTGCTGCAGTTGTTCTGAATTGCGATGTTGAAGCTGAGATCTTCAGTCTGTTCAGGGAGACAAGCACCTCTTCAATCGAAGGCACAAATTTGGAGAGAGTATTGACACCTAAATTTTGACTTTTTAAAATTCATTCACTTAAGTACATAAAAAAATGAGAATTTGTTCTCACCAAAAATTAATTTTTTCATGCCTTGCATATTTAATTTTTTGTCGGTCATGCATTTTATTATGGCTAACGACGGAGGATTTGAGTTTAAATTGACAAACGATTAGACTGAGCGTGAGGGAGGTGTGCCGAAAGGCTTATGAAGTTTTAAACTTAAAAGAAATTTTTTCACAGGGACTGAATTGCAAATACATAAAACTTCAGGGACTGAATTGCAAATACATAAAATTTTAGGGATTGTTTTATAAAGAAGAGTTAGCGGAGAAATTAGAAAGGAAGATGGAGAAGGGGAGATATAGAAGGGAAGATGGAGAAATTAGAAGGAAAGATGGAGAATGGAAGATGGTAGAATTAGAAGGGAAGATGAAGAATTAGAATGGGAGATGGAAAGATTAGAATGGAAGATGGTGAATCAGAAGGGAAGATGGAGATAAAGAATGGAGGATGGTGGAATTAGAAGGGAAGATGGATATAAAGAAGGGAAGATGGTGGAATTAGAATGGAAGATGAAGTTAGTGGAAAAATTAGAATGATAGATGAAGATAGAGAAAGAAAGATGAAGGAGTAGGCTATAAAAGGAGGAAGAATGAGAGCCTTGAGGGAGGGACTTTTGGAGAGATTAGAGAGAAATTGGGAAGACTTTGGAGATTGAAGAAAACTTGAGGAGAGATTTTGGGAGAGAAGAAAATTTAGAGAGAAAAAGAAAAAAAAAAGAGAATTCTTTTAGAAGAGAGAATTGAGGGGAACGAGAGTTCGAAGCTCGGAGTTACCATCTTCATCGACCAATACAATCCGCGAGTCCATCCCCGTCGTTCGAGCCACGATCCGCAATCTTGATCCACGAGGAAATCCGAGGTCCGAGTTCGATAATCAAATCCGCCAAGTTAGGTAACGATTCTAATCATTTAGAATATTCGAAATTGTGTTGCCTAAATGGATTGATTTGAATTTCGATTATACCTTGTTGGACATATTGCATTTCTTTGGAATAAGTTGCATATCCAATTTTTGAGATTTTTATTGCACGTTGTAATATTTTCTTTTAAAAATAAAAAAAGGGGTTTGCTTTTGTTGCACATTTTCACATCATGTAGATAATTGCACGCGTAATTTATCTTGTAGATATTTAGATTAAACCGCATGCATTGCATATAATTTAGTTCCTTACCTTGTCATAAAAAGAAAATAAAAAAAATTGCACCTTTGAATCTCAAGTGAAAATTCATCAAAATTGCCAAGTTGAACATTTTCATGAAATTGGTACCGAAAGGGCGCTAGTAGAAATATTAGTGTAACCAAGTCCTCGAACTCATTAATCTTTGGTTCGTAGGAATAAAGTATTTCTCCCGATACTTTATTTAGGTGCCTAATCAACCTACCCAAAATAATTAGTGGCGACTCCAAGATAGATCCTTCTTTTGATGAAATTGAACCTAAGTCACGATTTGGTAGAACTTGGGAGAGTTCGAGCTAGGCTAGTTAATTCAATTTAATTAACCTCGTAATCCATTAACTTTAAAAATTGGGAAACCAGTTTTTTTTTTAGGTCGCGACAGCTTGGCGACTCCGCTGGGGAATTGTTCTTAATTTTTGAAAAAATTTAAGAACCTAGAGGACTTAGGCCAAGAAAATTTCATGAAAATTCATTCGGTTTAACTTGGTTGGTTTCTAATCTTTAGGTGTTAAATGGTTTCGCAGATAGGAGTTATAAGGGGTGACGTGTTTGGCTAACCCTTTGTTTTGCAGGTTTGGTGTGTGGGAATTAGAATTTAAATTTTGCACATTTTCGAAGCGGTGTTTGCATTTAATTATTGTGCATGATTAATTGCTTTAGCACTACATTACACACGTCCTTGGCCGGACCTGGGCCACTAGTTTTATGATGGTATTGTGATTTGGTTCTAGCGTTCGGCGTGAGATCACGTCGAAAGTTAGCCCAGATTCAATTCCGAACCTCTTTTCAAAAATGAGTTTAAAAGTTAGGCCTCAGGCTTGGTAAGATTACCAAAGCAGTGGTTTTAATTTTTAACTCGAGCAGCCGAAGTGGGAAGGCCCGGCTAATCCTGATTACGTCGTAGAGGATCACGGCTAATCTTGATTATGTGCGCGAGATTGTCGCCTTGCCGTAAGTTTTTCGCTTCAATTTGTGGGCTTTTAGTGTAGATAGGCTAAAATTTAAACTCACAATTCATGTGCATGTCTATGCGATTTGCATGGTATTTTTTTTTCAAGGTGAAGTAAGTTCTTTAACTTCATCTTGCATTTATTCCATTTTGGGTCGGTCCATGACATTGTTAGATTGGTCGAATTTTTCAAGGAAATGCAATCCGATGAATTTCTCCCCATGTTCTAATTTACCTTTCTGTGTTGCGCGATTTTTGTAAAATTCTATGGTCAAATTTTGGACAAACACCCTTAATGAAAGTCGTAGCCAACATGATGATCTTCCACATATAAAAAAATCAGAACCAATGGACATCATTTGCTTGGGACGAAGTTGGGCCAAACTCACGTTTTTCTAAATAGGTGAAAAATGCAAAGCATTCTCTCGAGCCTCTTCGACTCAATTCTGGATCCCGACCAAAGAATGAAAAATGTCTAATGGACTCTGATCTTGCACTTCAAAAATTTTCAAATAAATCCAATCAGTTTTCCATTTAATACAGAATTTGTGATCCAATGCAAAGCAGTCTGAAATTTTGGCAGTTTTCTAACTTCATCTTGTTTCATTAATAAGCACTGCTAAACAAGCTTTTTTGCTAGAAATCAAAACATAAAAGTTGGAGAATGGACTTTAGACTATTGGCCTGAAAACTTTTGGACCTTAACTCACATTTTTTATGGGCCTTTCGTTCATTAGACAGAAACTGGACAAATCAGCTTTCTGAACAAATTGTCTCCAAAGATGCATTAAACTGTATTGATCTGTACATTTTTTGGATAAAGTCAAAACATGAAAGTTGTGCATAATCATCTTAGCCATGTGTTTGTAAATTTGGGCGTCATTTTGAGTACTTGTTGAATTTTCACAAATTTTTTGTCAAAAGTGGACGAACTGAAATCTTTTGAAATGGAATCCTGTTACTGTATGTACACCATCACCTTTGCCCACAAGTTACACTCAGATGAGAAAGATTCTAGGCACCTGTCATGGACCGACCTCTTTTTGATCACATACTCATTATTCCCTCTACTTTTATAGGGAATTATAGGTACCCCATGCGGGAGCAAATTGGACTCGTCGGTGATAACAAACCAGGAATAATCATGAAGAATACAAAACGACAGAAAATTACCGATGTACTAGCCGATAACCCTGGGGGCAAGCGAAGAGATCAAACTTCCCGGAGACAGAATTGTGTCAATCAGTCAGCATGTATAAGTTATGTATTTTGATCAGGCGTGGGGGCATTCTTAATGTATTTGAGGGGCTCCTGTATTTTTGTTGAAAAAAGCGTAAACGGTGTAATCGAGAACCCATGAAGCGTGTATATTGATCCGACCCTGCAACGCCTTCTTGATTTAATCGACTAAAAGCTTGCTTTTTAACTCCCTCGGATTCGAACCACGTGGAGAATTTTGGTAGATCGGAGAATTATTATTGAGCGTGGCCCACAGACGTTTCTCCCAATGCTACAAGCGACCAACACATTCAAGTAGACGCCGAAAGAGATAAGACGTGAGTAAAGTAGGGCACGTAACGGGGGGCCGGGCTCATTATTAGCACATTGACCGAGTGGTTGCAGCTGTATTAATTTAAATGACCAGTCACGAGCCTCACTATGATCGGTGGGGGCTGCCACCGAATCCTTTTTCCGTGGTTTCGATATCATCATCAGAGAAAAGTAATGGGGGTCTCGCTTTTGTCTGTTAGACGATGGGCCATCATTTCACAGCCACCACCTGTCGAGATAAGATAAGATTGAGGCAATCTCACCAATTAAAGTAGAAATACACTTCCTACGTATTCTTTCGGAGGTACAATTGATAGAAGCGGATTGAATCTAATAGAGGGGGATGACCTTGTCCTACGAAGTTTGCTGTCAACAGTCCTTATTTTAGAAGGAAAGTTTGCTCTGGACTATGATGGTCCATATGTCGTGAAGAAGGTGCTCCTAGGAGGTGCTCTGATTCTAATTGAGATGGGTATGAGAAATACTTTAAGTCATTCATGCTATACGAGAGAAGAAATGACAAGAAAAGTAAACAAAAAAACACGTAAGGCTTTTCTTTCATTCCATTCATCAAAGAGTATTACAACAGCTCACTGGGGAGGAAAAATAAAGCCAAACTGAGCCCTGATAACCATTACGAAGGAGCTCAACTGACTCTCCAAACAGTTGATGCTCTGGGTACATCAGGCGTTCTCGGAATCAAGCTCCGCGAGTCTAAAGAAGAGGCGATCGCACTTCTCCTTAGCCTGGGCCATACTGGCCTCGTAATGCTCGACGGCAAACTCCAGGTCTGGAATCGCCGCCCTCTCAAAAGCAATATCTGCCGTAATGTCATCAAGTCTCTCCTGCAGCCAACCGCATCTGCACCTCATCATAATATTGTCCGACTCCTGTTCGGCATAAGTTTGAACCAAGGCCAGACGGTCCACCAACTTTCCCCTCTCACGAACCAGCCACGAAAGCTGATCTTTGGCAAACTTGAGGGCTTTCTTATGATTATCAGCCACAAATGTGACAGTTTCCAGACGCTCGCGCCGGTCTTGGTAACGAGCTTTCACGATGGCAGTCACAAGGACCGTCTCATAAGCGCGGTTATAAGCGGCCAGAAAATTGATGAAAAGGGTCGGGAAGTTCCGGTACTCATTCCCCAGTTGGGTACCCTCAACAGAAGTAGCGTTCACGGTCCTGAATAGATCGAGGATTTCAGCCTCAACGGTAGAATTCTGGGCTATATGAGCATAGCCTTTGCCGAGAAGATTGTAGAGTCTCTCCCACCCAGCCAAGACTTCGGCTGGGAAGGTGTGGTCAGAAGAATTGGCCATTTCAAAAAGAGGAGAAAATCAAGGCAGACGAACGGAACACGAGAGTATTGGAGAAGAGAGAGTTATGATAGACTAGCGGAATGAAAAGACGGTAATCCGCTTCACATTAAATATTGACTTCACAGGAGCAATATCTATCGGTCAGATCTCCCTACCGGCCATTCTCTTTTGGTGTCGTCTTTATCAGCTCGAATCCCTTGGCACGTCTGTAATCTCGAGCCGAGCAAATCCGAAATCGTTGCAAAAAAAGTTTTGAGGTGATGTCGCCACTTTGAAAAAGAAGAAGGAAAAGATGCCTTGAGTGGAAGACACAGCAAACTTTAGCGAAAAAGAAGATAAGGCTTGTCTTCATTTGAGAATAGGGAAAAGACCTCACCTGCAACGCCGACGCTTGAGACAGGTGGAAGAAATAACGACAGGAGCCCTGCCACTATGAAAAAGATGAAAGAAAACAAACCGTGCAAAAGACACGGCAAAAGGTTGAGAAAGACAGGAATCTTGGAGGGGGCGATACAATTTCTGAACCCGCGCCTAGATTTTAAAAGAGGCGTCCTCCTGGTAAACTTCATCCATACTCAGAAGAGAGTTTTAAGCATACACGCTTGCTCAGAGAGAGTAAAGATACAAGAGAGAGCTGCAAACGTTGAGGAACCAGTAACCCGTCAAGGATGTCTCAACCCAACATATATGAGAGCTACCGCCACTTGCTGGACATGGGAAATGAAGAATTCGAGGCCATGTTTGGGATCGAGCCCATGGAACCTAGCCCTTCCGCCGACGACGTCCAAGATCTCAGTAAAGATAAGGAGAACAACAGCAAGGGTCAAAAGAAGCGTTACCGTCGCCATACTAAGGAGCAAGTACAAAGGCTTGAGGATTTCTTCAGAACATGTCCTATGCCAAACGGCAAACAGAAAATGGAACTGAGTCAAGAGTTAGGACTTGAACCTTTGCAAATCAAGTTCTGGTTTCAAAATAGGCGAACTCGAATGAAGACTCGTCATGAGCACAACGAAGTCGAGTTTCTAAGAGTTGAAAATGAAAACCTCCGAGCGGAAAACAAGATGTATAAAGAGGCTTTTGACTCTACCACCTGCCCCAACTGCAATAGCCTCCTCACCTTCGATGAAATGCATGATCTGATGATCGAAAATGCGTGTTTGAGAAATGAGTTAGACCAGTTTATAACAGGATCGAGTTCTGTTGGAGCAGGGTACAAAAAGACCAATGCTACTGGATCAGCATCAATACCTCCCAGGGAAGGAGAGATGTATCACCACCAGGTAGGCGACATTGACGACGAACTCACCGCCATGATCAACCAGTTCAATGTCGATGAAGCACTAGGGCTGTAAAGCACACGGAGTCTGTATTTCGAAGCTGGTGATCACGAGACCTTCAACATGGTCGATGCATATCAGATCTAGAGCGAAGCTGGCTGATCACCAGAAGACCCGTAAAGGAAGCCGAGCAGATCCTGAATGAATACATAAGTTGTATTCCCTGGCGGGGGATGTTATCTACTTTTATCAATGTCTTGAATCTATATAAAAACAAGAAGTAGTAAACTTTCTCCCTCTTATTAAATGCACGGATCCGCCGCTTCACCAAACCCGGGGAGGAATTAATAGCGGGAATTTGCAAATTGACCCAAAAACACAGCCATACTCGAATGCAAAGTCCTCTTATTGAATGAAACTGGGAGCAAATCAATTTGCCGATATTATCATTGAATGGACGGCTCCAAACGAAGAAAGACGCAAACGAAAAACCCAGGCAATCTCAAAGATGGGTAATTTTGTATCGTTCCAATTTATCCATGATCGTCTCAAATTCTGAATTACTTTCTTCTGTCTTAATAGGGGTTGTAAAATGCCTTGAAAAGAACCGGGACGTGGAATTGCCCAGTGCAACGTAGCAAGACCACACAATCTCAACGGTTAACTCTTAAAAGAAAGCCTCCATGGACGCCTACGGTCCCGTGGACCGGATGGCATGGGGAATGACAGTGGTCCGAGACGTCTCGAGTTCGATCCCCAGGGTTGGGGAATATTGTAAATGTTGTAAATAAATAACACAATTTTTTGCACATTTCTTTTTTGCAGAAAGAAACAAGAATACTCGACGAACGAGACCGAAGTCAATACTTTGCCACAACCTTGGTTCTGATGGTGAAGTGTCCAACGAAGGTCGAGAGAAACTCAACCCAGTAAAACTGGTAAAAGGATCGTACAAGGCATTCAAGACAGAGGGAAACGTTTACACTAACATGTCGAAGGAGACAACCCCCAGGGGCAATTCAAATTCTCCCATCCCTGAGAATTTTCTTCCATACTTGCACATTCTGCAAATACGCGTGATGCAAAAAAAAAATCTTCATATCTGCATTGTGTTTACACATTCCATGATTTATGCATGACTATTCTGCATGTTTAATTTGCCAAATCTGAGACGCACTTCCAGATGTCGCCCACTTGACGGACATACAATTCGGTCCAAATGAAGGGATTTCTTCAATTCAAGTCCACAAGAAGTACATACAAGGGTAAAGCAGTATCGTTCCAAATTTTTTCAGAATATGAAGAATATATACTGACGCATTTCCTTTCATTTTTGCAGGGGTCATCACTGTGCCGGATAGGTAAGTATCCCTTCCCCTTAAAACTCAATAAAATCCAAAGAAAAATCTTTGAATTCTCAAAGCAGGCGCCAAAGTTTCTGCAACTCATTCACATGGACAAAGACAACTCATGATCCCCAGAGTCTTCTTGCATGCTTGCATGACTTGTTCATCAAGATTTTTACAAAAAATCTTATGAGTTATTTGATATCGATCGATCAAGGCAAATCTTTACTTCACCGACCCTTTGGCCATGCGACATCAGCTAAAGGAACACCGGGCAAATAGAAGAAGTCCTTGTCCACCAAATTCCCAAAATCAAACTCCCAGCTAGGGCATGTACGAGGGCAATTTTGGATTCTGCCAAAACCTGGCCTGATTGAGAACAAAGGAAACTGATACGAGCTCCAACTTGGAAGAAAGGGAAGTGTCCTGTCTCTTTATCATATGTCTTTCAAAGTAACACCCAATTTTCTTCTTGCAGGTGCCAAGCTAAAGGAGATGCCTTTGATTGCTACTACTGAAGCAAGTCAAAACCAAAGCTTTAAGACCCTATTCATGCACATTCTTTTTATGCAGGGTCAATTGTGGGAACGAATAACCAACCAGAGTTCAAATTCAAATCCCCAGCAGTGACTATGTCTGGGGCAATTCCCAATTTTGGCAAAAGCCATGATCGCCTGATGTGATCCATCCTGATGGAAATAAGGCAAACAAGGGCATTCGACCAACCATATCACAACTAGAGCGAACATATTCTGGGGCAAACATGAGAATGAGCTCGTCCTTGACTCAAACTCGTTTGATATGCTCGCATGCCTTGGGGCAACTTAGATTCCCCTTCATCTGTTTTTGAGAAGCATGGAAATTCTGATTAATTGCCACATCTGTCTGGTTGAAAAAATGTTTGCACATCGTGTGGTTCATACATGATTGTTCTTCATGATTAATTTACCAACTTTGAATAAGGAACGTAAATTACATATGATGCATCGGATGGACAGAATGGGACATGACAGGATGATGGAAGGCAAACCATTCCCATACACGTCCCGCAGTCTAATCCCTAGTGAGATGAGCGGTAGTTAGGATCCGCATTCCTCGAGGCGATGGGTTTTCTCGCAAAAGGTACGATAGCCGAAGTGACAGAGGCATCCAATTCTCTATCCAAACACTACAGGTGTCCATTGCAAACCTCTTTGAGCGGCGGTTTCATTTTCTCAACCATGTCAAGAACCATCCCACATTGGGGCAAGACGAGGTAATTCCAGCAGCGGCATGAGGTAAATGGTTAGAAATTCTCTTGCTCAGACTAGCATCAATCTTCGGGTGTTTCTTTACATTGAACTCGAACTTTAATTCAAGTGCCTTAGGAAGATGAAAAACATTCATTTCTCTATCCTATACACTACATCCATTGTACAGCCCAATTGAGCTTGTATATATTCATTTCTCAAGCCCCATTGGTGATCATTGCTCGTTCCAATTTGAAGATGACGTTATCACTAAGGAATAGAACTGAAGAGACCGGGGCAGTAAAGAATCCCCAAGTGAACTCATCTCATATGTTAGATTTCTCATGTAGTGTCTAGCATCATTCCTTACAAAGAAAGGAAAAGGAAGAGATGTGTCAAAAAATAGCTCTCTCTCAAGAAAGAAAATGGGAATCGGGATTAAGAAAAGCAAAGGTTAGTCCCACAGAATCCCGGACAGTAAAAAGCAAAATGCCTATCAAAAGCAAGGCCAATGCCCATTCAAATCCTTGTTCATTTGTTTTAAAAATCCCAAATGACAGACTTGTAAAGAAAAAGCCTCCAAGAGAGTCAAATGGAAATTGCAATCATCAGCGGAAGCTCCATCCTCAAGCAGTGATGGCACATTTTGAAATCAATTTCAGAAGGCCAAGACCGGTGATAAGACAGCAATGATCACTAGCATCAAGCCATTCTCATATATTTTCTGAGCCAAAGCGAGCCTTTCTCTCAGTCCCAAATCCTGACCTACGTTACAACCCTTCAAAGTCTCTTCTGATTAGGGCATATGAATTAACGTAGAGTTGAATGATTTTAAGCATCGCTCGAAGAAGTTCGAGCAAGATTATTTCTCTCTCATTTTTGCAGGGTTCTTGACTTGTAAACCCGGAGCAGATGATGAAGATCTCTTTCAAAAAGCCTTAACTCCATAGGAGTCCCATTTGGTAAACCATTAACCTAGCCTATACTACGGTCCCAATCAAGACCTCCAGATCGGCTTGGTCGTACCAATTGCGAGATTACTCAGACCCTCGTTGAAAGCGATGATGGTAAGATTGAGTGATTTCTCTTGAATCTTACAGTTATGATAAATAGCTTTTCTCGAAGAGTAGGAGAAAGCCCTTTCGGACTGAAGTCCCCCATTCAAAGTACATTCGAGGTATTCACAATGTAATAACCTCCTTGAACAGAATTGGTGGTGCAAACTTGACAGAATAGTTTTGCATAAATCCACTAAGTGAATTTCAGCATACATGCATGTACATGTTACATCTAACATTGTCTGTGCACATGCATTCCTGATATTCAAGCTACCTCATGAGGTCTTGAAATTCATCCAAGGATGATTGAATGAACAAGCCGTGTTGGCAAGTGCCCACCTGGCAAGCTTCCAAGCTCCCAGGTAAGTATATCTTCAACCTGAACCTTCTGATGATTGTTAAGGCACTCAAATCTATTGCGACACATACAGTCATTCAAATATTCGTCTTCTTCAGTGAAGCGTGATTTTTATGAAATACATATCGCATTAGCATTGATTTGGTCTATGCGCATAATTTTACTTCAAGAGAATAAGCAGGTATGATGCAGTCAGCCTGTCTACTTCTTGACCATTCGTTCAGAAGACCCAGGTAAGTTTTCTGAATCCAGTTTTGAATATCTTGTGTTTACACTGACATGGCTTGTGTAGCACACCCTCTCGATGTGGTCACCGCCCTGTGAGATTGGCGGCACATCTCCTTTTCAGATCATCAAAGACCAGCTCTAATGATCTTGAAAGAAATCTACCTCTCAACTACCCAAAAAACCCAGGTAAATTTTCTGAACCCTTTTCAAAATCGCAAGCTTTGAGTTTGCACCAATGAGAAAGCACACTCCTTAATTTTATCCAGTTCATAATCGACATGCTCTTGTGACCTGCATGAAACATTTGTTCGAACCATGATCGACATGCTCTCGTGGTCTCGACAAATTTTATCAAAATCATAATTGACATGCTCTTGTGATTTTGGTACCCTATCAAGTTCATGATCGACATGCTCTTATGTTCTTGATCTTATCCATCCAGTTCATAATCGACATGCTCTTGTGTCTGGATGCTTGTGCGAACCATGATCGACATGCTCTCGTGGTCTCAACAAATTTTATCAAAAACCATAATCGACATGCTCTTATGGTTTTGATACCATTTCAGATCATCAAGAACCAGCTCTAATGATCTTGAAAGAAACAATGTGACTCCACTCGAAGAGATGCAGTGGACACATCCCCTTACAGATCTTGCGCTTTCTCGCATTAGGGGGAAACCTCTGGTAACGGATAGGCACAAGTACCTTAAGATTCTTGCATCCACAAAATGCCTAGAGCTTAAGGGAATCACCAGCATTATGAAGTGTCTGGTAAGATCGACATTTTATATGCGATCCATGTGCAGGTTTCTTTAATCCGTTTCCTCGGAGCAGAGAAATCTTAACACATGTTATTTACAGTCCTGCACATCATGCATCATTGCACTTGCATATAAAATGGGATTAAAACTCCATCACAAAAAAAAAATCATCATCATTCATTTGCATTGTCAAAATTTAGGTTCAATTTTGTTTTTGAGCGAAACCTCTACGAGTCTCCGCTCAAAGAGGGGCAGCTGTTGACACCTAAATTTTGAATTTTTAAAATTCATTCACTTAAGTACATAAAAAAATGAGAATTTGTTCTCACCAAAAATTAATTTTTTCATGCCTTGCATATTTAATTTTTTGTCGGTCATGCATTTTATTATGGCTAACGACGGAGGATTTGAGTTTAAATTGACAAACGATTGGACTGAGCGTGAGGGAGGTGTGCCGAAAGGCTTATGAAATTTTGAACTTAAAAGAAATTTTTCACAGGGACTGAATTGCAAATACATAAAACTTCAGGGACTAAATTACAAATACATAAAATTTTAGGGATTGTTTTGCAAAGAAGAGTTAGCAGAGAAATTAGAAAGGAAGATGGAGAAGGGGAGATATAGAAGGGAAGATGGAGAAATTAGAAGGAAAGATGGAGAATGGAAGATGGTAGAATTAGAAGGGAAGATGAAGAATTAGAATGGGAGATGGAAAGATTAGAATGGAAGATGGTGAATTAGAAGGGAAGATGGAGATAAAGAATGGAGGATGGTGGAATTAGAAGGGAAGATGGATATAAAGAAGGGAAGATGGTGGAATTAGAATGGAAGATGAAGTTAGTGGAAAAATTAGAATGATAGATGAAGATAGAGAAAGGAAGATGGAGGAGTAGGCTATAAAAGGAGGAAGAATGAGAGCCTTGAGGGAGGGACTTTTGGAGAGATTAGAGAGAAATTGGGAAGACTTTGGAGATTGAAGAAAACTTGAGGAGAGATTTTGGGAGAGAAGAAAATTTAGAGAGAAAAAGAAAAAAAAAGAGAGAATTCTTTTAGAAGAGAGAATTGAGGGGAACGAGAGTTCGAAGCTCGGAGTTACCATCTTCATCGACCAATACAATCCGCGAGTCCATCCCCGTCGTTCGAGCCACGATCCGCAATCTTGATCCACGAGGAAATCCGAGGTCCGAGTTCGATAATCAAATCCGCCAAGTTAGGTAACGATTCTAATCATTTAGAATATTCGAAATTGTGTTGCCTAAATGGATTGATTTGAATTTCGATTATACCTTGTTGGACATATTGCATTTCTTTGGAATAAGTTGCATATCCAATTTTTGAGATTTTTATTGCACGTTGTAATATTTTCTTTTAAAAATAAAAAAAAAAGGGTTTGCTTTTGTTGCACATTTTCACATCATGTAGATAATTGCACGCGTAATTTATCTTATAAATATTTAGATTAAACCGCATGCATTGCATATAATTTAGTTCCTTACCTTGTCATAAAAAGAAAATAAAAAAAATTGCACCTTTGAATCTCAAGTGAAAATTCATCAAAATTGCCAAGTTGAACATTTTCATGAAATTGGTACCGAAAGGGCGCTAGTAGAAATATTAGTGTAACCAAGTCCCCGAACTCATTAATCTCTGGTTCGTAGGAATAAAGTATTTCTCCCGATGCTTTATTTAGGTGCCTAATCAACCTACCCAAAATGATTAGTGGCGACTCCAAGATAGATCCTTCTTTTGATGAAATTGAACCTAAGTCACGATTTGGTAGAACTTGGGAGAGTTCGAGCTAGGCTAGTTAATTCAATTTAATTAACCTCGTAATCCATTAACTTTAAAAATTGGGAAACCAGTTTTTTTTTAGGTCGCGACAGAGAGAATATAAAACATTCCCACATGTCTTTATTAACTTTCTGGAGGCTTGCAGAAGCGCTTACGAAACGGTCACTTTAGCCCGCATCGTGAAAGCTCGCTACCAAGATCATTCTAAATGCTTGGAGTATGCAGAACATGCGGTTGTTCAGTACAATAAGGCCGTTAAATCTGCTGATGAATGGACTTCGCTGTTAGTTCACGAGTGGGAGAAGTTAGTAGAACGTCTAGCTTTGAATCAGATTTACTTTGAGCATAATCCGAGTGATATTGTGATGAAGTTCAAATGTGTGTGGATGGAAGAGAAGCTTGAAGATCTGACGGCGGATATAACTTTTGAGAGAGATTTGATCGAGAATCTAAAATTCGCCATTGAACATCATGAGGTTAACGCAGCCAGACAAAAGGAGAAATGTACTCGTCTGTTCTTTAAACTTGCGGGTCTCGAATTCCAGACCGCTCATGGATTACCAAGTTCTATCAAATCATGACTTATGGTTCAAGTGATCATTAGACAAAAGACTTTAATTTTTAGAGTCGCCATTAGTTATTTTGAGTAGGTTGATTAGACACCTAAACAAAGTATTGCAAGACCAAGGGAGGAAGAAGACACTCAAATGTGCCAAAAGTCTTCCAAAATTTCCATTGGAGGTTTCATGTTATATTTCTTTTATAGCTCTTGTGTTTGTATGGATTCCTGTGTTCGTATCCATAGCTTCGGATATGAATCTTGTTTTTGGTCTCAATAATGAACTCTAGCATCTATCTGATAATAACGGGCTTGGCAGGCCACTAGCCATTACGCACGTCTCGAGGAGAATGGCTAAGAGAACGACACAACTCGGGTGTCGAGTTAAATCCAGCTGGAAGTACATCGACAAGATACATCAACCTTGCCATGGTTCGATCCCTGCATGTCAATGCCAATCCGAAGAGCAGAACAGAAGGACATATAAACAGGAATTTGGAACCGGAGGAATAGGTTTGAAACTCCTGATTCCTAGAGAAGCTTCTTACATTGCCATATTTCTCCAGGCCTAACTTAAGCATTGGAAAGCAATCTGGGCTATAAGCCCGGAGATCCTAACCTGTGTTGGGGCTGGCAGGTTCAATTTGTCAGGCAGTTAAAAAATTCACAGAAACTTACGCATATTCTTTTAAGCGAAAATGAAATAACTCGTCGACGAGGCAGATTTCATGGTTCGGAAGTGCTACATTGCTGGATTTCTCTGCTCCTGGATATGGTGAAACACAAGAATGACTAGTTTTTCCACTTCCCGTCAATAGCATAGTGAGAAATTAAAAGAAAACAAACACTAGTGACACTAGAGGAAAAGCAAAACACATCATATGACATGATGATCATACTTAATGGGATGTCTTCAAACGTTTTCCGATCCTCCTCTGGGCTCGTTTTACTTCATCTGAACTTGCAGCCTTACATTCGGCCACAATCAGCTCCTCCAAGCATGTCGATTCATCGAGGCCTTTGATGTTGCGGATCTTCTGGCACCTGTGGATTTCCAGGACTCTCAACATTGCAAGGTCGGATATGTTGGGCAACCTGTTGAGGGACTCACAGTTCTTGAGAGACAATCTCATCAATGATGTCAATTTGGAGAGGCCATCGAGTTGTACTATTGGGCAATGCGACACAACCAGGATCTCTAGGCTTTTTAGCTCTCCGAGCCCTCTAATCTCTTCGACAGCCGAATTCAGGAGCTCTAGCTCCGACAAGTAAATCAAATTCTGAAGTGCCGGCAAACTTGTCAGTGACATACAAGCTTGGATGGACAATACAGACAACGATGAGGGGAGCCCTGATAATCCTTGAAGATTCGCGCCGGTCAGGATGACTTTGTTGAGCTGAGGATTGCATGCAGGGCTGTACTCAAATCCCAAATTGGAGATTTGGGAATGAGACAACTCTAGGCTCTTGAGCTTCGGCAACCTTACAATCCAACACTGCGACGAAGGAGGATCTATTAGCTCCTTGGGCTTTTCATAGCCTAAGCTCAAGTCTCCCAGTTCAACCAAATTCTGAATATCTGGGATTATGCTCATCTTCTTTGAACTTACACGCAGGCATGTCAAACTCGAGGGAAGAATAGGCAACTCTTGAAGGTTGTCACAAGCAAGTAAATCAAGGATCTGGAGACGTCCTAGTGACATGATGGACGGGGGTAGGCTAGAAACACAACTATAGCCCAGGATCAATATTTTCAAGAATTCTAGGTTCTGAACGTCACTAGGAATGCCTCCCTCCAAACTCCTACAATGGGAGGCATGGATCTCTTCAAGCTTCCTTAGCTCGACAATGGCACTAGGAAACTCTCTCACACGACAACGTTCCATCTTAAGAACTCTCAGTAGCTGCAGGTTTCTTGAGGAATAGGGTAGCTCCACAATAAGCGTCCCCGACACATCCAACTCCACCAATGAGCATCCTAATTTGCCTATACATTCTGGAAGACTCTGTATCTTCTGGCAGTCCCTCAACGACAATCGTTCTAGTTTCACCAAACTTCCGATTGAATCGGGGAGTTCGAGAATCTTTGCATTGTCCAGCAAGAGCATCGAAAGAGCTTCTGTAAAGAAATTCGTTGGCAGGTAAGTCAGTGAACGGCAATTGGAGGCACTAAGGGTTTCGAGTTTCTTCATTCTAGCTATCGATTCAGGGATTTCTTGTATTGCAGTGCCATCAATGAGAAGTTCTTTCAGTGCTTCCATGTTACCCATTTCTGGTGGCAACTCACTAAGATTGCTGCAGGATTTCAAATTCAAGGAAACCAAGAACGTTAGATTACAGATTGAAGAGTGTATCTCGACCAATTGAGAACACCGTTCGAGAATCACCATCTCCAACTGTGGGTAACTGGAGAAGTCAGGAGTTATCATCATTTCATTGCACCCTGTGAGGTTCAAAACTTTCAATCGCGGCATCTGCAATCCAAAATAGAATACATTTCAGACAAGGTCAATTCCCGGTGATGAAACGAAATGAAACGAAACTATTTCCAGGTCACCTCAATTTGACTCCAACCCTTCCAGTCTTGAGTGACCTTGCTCCATGATAAATCAAGAATCACCAATTTCACCAGATGCAAGTTCATGGCTTCAAAGGTCTCAGGGCACCCTCGCCAATCAAGCCACCTTAAATTGGAAAGTAGATTTGTGAAATCTCCCTGGATATTTGCGCTGTCCAATTTAAGGAACCTCAGCTCGGACAGGCTTTGAAATTCTTCCCGTGTGAAATAATCATGTGAGCCATTGTCGTACTTAAGACAGAGGGCTTGAACCCTTTCCGTTCCCTGTAGATTGAAAGAATATAAGATAATTGAATTCTAGGGCGGTTTAGGTATGGCATACATAATTCCAAAACAAGGACATTTTACCTCTTTTCTCCTTAATGTACCAAGGGCTTCCTCGTGATTCCACAGCCTGCTGCGCCTTCCAGGGTTCACTGGGTCTTCGTCGCGGACAATTGCTAGGCCGAGTTCTCTTAACAGATCATACACTGAGAGCTCATTGTTCTCTCCGATTTTCACCAGGGACGTGAGAAGGAGACTCTCAATACCACTATTAGGACCAAAACCGCAGTCCTCCCACATATAGAATGGAATTCTCTTGTCTTTTCCTATGAAGAAACAAGATATATCGAGAAATATGTCTTTAGTCCCTTGATTTAGATCTTTATAGCTAGTCATCAACACTTTTTGGGCCATACCGTCTGAAGTTTTCCTTAGTTGATGCAACGTCTCATCCCATGTTTCTTTCTGTTTTCTGTACAGAAATGAGCCTAGAACCTCGATTACTAAAGGGATCCCTCGAGTTTCGGAAACAATTTGCTTGGACAGATCTTCATAGCCCTCACGGGGAGAACTTTCCCCGAGGGCATGTCGACAGAAAAGACAAAGGGATTGATCGAGTTCCATAGGCCCAACTTCATAAGTTTCAAACATTTCAGGGATATCACGAAGAAGATCGGTGTTTCTGGTGGTTACAATTACCCTGCTTCTGGAACCAAACCAGCTTAACTTCCCAGCAAATGCTTCAAGATGATGCCTCCCATGGACATCATCTAGCACGATGAGAACTCTCTTTCTGCAAAACCTATTTTCGATATGGTGAATACCTTCTTCTACAGAACCCAAGCTTATGGGTTCTTGTTTTAGCAGGTCAGAAAGCAGTTGGCTTTGCAGATGCTCCAGGGGCTCAGTTTTCGATACCTCCCCGATGTTTCCCAGATAGCTACAGCCTTCAAACAGAGGATATAGCTGGCTGTAAATGAACTTTGCAAGAGTTGTTTTCCCGATCCCCGCGATGCCATGTATCCCGACCATTCGGACCTCATTGCCACGTATTGCAACCGCTTGTCCATTGCGATAGTCGATGTCAAGCCTTCTCATAATCTTGCGGACTTGATTGTCGATTCCAACTGGCATAGAATTACCAACCAGTTCAGCATTCTTCAGTTGCCGAGTGACATACAACACGAGCTCCGATACAAGCCTGCCATCCCTAATAATCAAAATGCACGATCATGAGAAGAATGAAGGAGAATACACAAGTTAAGCAACAATTCGCGACTTCTTAATCATGATTTTCATCATCATCTATTATTATGTTGGACCCGGAAACCATACAAGGTTTTTGTTGTCACTAAAGACTGAGTAGTCATCCAATTGGCCTATTTCTTTTACGATCTCAGGATTTACATGTGCACAAGTGCTCGCTATCTCCTCTCGCAAACTAAAAAAGAAAAAGTCAACACCTCCGACGCTCGGCGAAGTAGAGAGATTTTGCAAAGCTAATAAAGGTACTCCAAAATCAAATTGAGGCCACTTTTTGAATGATCACAAAGAATGAGACCAGCGAGTTTTCGCCGGAAAGCAACCTGGTGCACTCCTAAAGTGTCAAAGGCTCCATTATTCACCAAGATAATCGACAACAGCTTGATAGTTAAACCTCAACCACTTCACGCTGGAATTTAACAGGAGGTACAAAGCAAAAGAAAGTAGAGTAGGGTTACTGGTCGTTCGTGGGGTCGAGATGATATCCCTTCAACTGCCCAACACGATGGAGGGCGGACTTCCAGGAGTTAAGTAACTTGCCATCGATCCCTCTTTTTTTGTTGTCCGCGAAGGAACCAATGTCGGAGGGGTTGACGCCGTACAAAATGGGAATGATGGCATGGTTCATGGTGTCCCTGCACTCCAGCACCTTGGCTAGCCACATGCAGCAGCTCTCGCTGGAAGCATAGTCTGGTGAGATGATTGGTATCGTTATCTTCGACTGCCCGATCACATCGACCAGCGCAGGGTTGATTTCCTTGTCTGCCTCCGCCCTTTTTTCACCTCTAAACACTCTTATCCCTGCATTGGATAAGCTAGTGAAAAGGCAAGTCGCAAAATGCCTGCTCGTATCCGTTCCTCTAAAGCTCAAGACCACATCGAACCGTGACCTCACGGAGGATGCAGACGCTGATAGTGATGATAGAGAATTGCTAAAGGCCATCGCCAAGAGTTGGAGAAATTTCCTGCAAGCTATTTGTCTCTCTCTCTCTCTCTCTCTCTCTTCTTTTTCTCTCCCTCTTAACTCGTGTACCAGAATGATATGAAGACGAAGCGAAGACCCTCGGCTTGGTCCTCATTTTAATAGACCAGGACCAGCACACCGTAGTGGTCGTTGACTTGTAGTCGGTCCCGGGGGTTTACAGTTTAAATTTTGATAGCCATTGAGTTATCTACGAAGTCACTTCTCAAATGTTAATAGTTTTAAAGTTACTTCCACGGCGTACTTATTGAGTTATACAAGTTAATTATTTCCGGTAAAAGGACACCTCAAGTAACAATATTTGTGTGTGGCTCTCATTTAATGCTAATATTTTTTTTTATATCACTTAAGTACCAATTTAAAAAAAACATTATTTAAGTGCTAACTCCGATGAGGTTGTCAGAATTTCTTGCTTTTAGTACTAAAGTGATCATTTTTTCTCCAATTTAGCACTTAGGTGATCTCAAAAAAAAAAAATATTGACAGCAAAGTGAGTGCTGTATATAAATATTAGCACTTGAGGTGCCTTTTGCGATGAATTGATAGGGTTTGTCTATTTTGGGAGGACAAAAATGGGGAGATGATATAGCAATTTGTTTTAGCGGGAATAAATGAGCGCAATCACTTTGTTTCGCACCAATATGCTTGAAAAATATTGCTTTTAAAATCCTCTTCAATCTTAATTATGGCTGATTGAAACCTTTTATTTAGAAACATTACACATCATTTTTTACCGAAAAATAATATCTGTTATTTTAAAAAATTGCTATCAAATTCTTTATATAGTAATTATTGTTCGAATATTACCACTTTGATGTTTTTCAAAAGAAAACAAAAAATAAATCTCGTCTTTTTTTTAAATAGTAGAAACCCCACACATTTGTTGGCCAAAAGTTACAAAACCACACCGTCCATTTTGTAAAATGACAATATGGTCATGAAATAAGTTTCCTATTTTTTTTTTCTTTTGGCTTGTGATTATCAATATTGCAATAACTTTCGAGTATATGTACGGTCCTTTTAAAAGACGAATTGAGGAATTTGTGAAAATGACCCATTATAAAAATCCAAGGCATGGATGTAGTGCTTGAATTTTTTTAGTCTATTGTGAGGATTTAGATGGGAAGGATTAAATTTTGTGTTTTTTGTGTAGAATATCGTTTCACTATAAATTTATCGCTTTCACGATAAAAATCCAAGACTCTTCCTCTTTTCATCTCTCGCTTTCTCGATTTCCCTACCACGCTACAGCAATCGACAACAGTGCCTGGTAGTGGAAGCATAGAAACCCGAGATCTGTCGACGCTCTCAACTCTCTCTCTAGATTTCCATCTCAGAAATCTCTCCGCTGATTTTTTTCACCACCACCGATCGCCGGCGACCCCACCGGCCATTGTCGGCGATCGTGGGGGGATGGCCACGTTCACTGTAACCCACTACTTTTCTCTCCCCCAAAACCCCCTCCCTCCCCGGGGCCTCCCTCTTTCCATTTCTTAAGCTTTTTTAAAATTTTTTAAGTTTTGCAATTTTTTATTTTTTAATTGGTGAATGGAATTCTCCAGTAAGCCACGTAGGATTAGGTTATTAATAAAAAAATTATCATGTAATATTTCAATCAAAGCTTATCAGAGTTGGCACTCAAAAAATTATTTTTTTAAAAAAATTGATACTTACGTGATAAAAAAAATTGCATCAAAATGAGGCCATACACAAATTTTGACATTTATAATGCCTTTCTGCTCTTTTAACACATGGAAAGCGAGCATGTGAACTCATGAAAAATGTCACATTTTTGTAGACATCTTACATGTCCTCATAAATGAAAAGTTCTTAATTTAATTAGATTTTCTTTAATGCATTGCATTATGTAGATAAGTACATTGTGAACTTATGACGCAGGAACTCAGTTTTTCAAAAAATGCAATGTAACGAGCCGGCAAATCCATGTGGGCCAAACCGCCCAAAATAAATATTTGGAGTAACCACATAAAATGGTGACAATTTTAAGGGTAGGTCTTGCTACTGAACGGTATCACGTGATCTCATCCACTCACAAACTCTCGAATTAAAGTATTGACATGCAACTGTTGGCACTTAAGATATAATAATCTCGATTTTTAGTGTTCATAATTGTAACAGCGAATGAAACTAAAAAGTCACACGCAATAAAAGGTCACAGTCAAGATTGTGCATGTGATCTCCAACATTAAAAGCTCCTTGCAATATGGGAAATCATGTGCTTGGCGCTGGCACTTCCAAACCCATAAATTATGACATTAAGAGCTCCTTGCAAGGAAGTCGTGTGCATAACGATGGATTTTCATTTTTTTTTATTTACTAAGCACGATTACTTATATTCTTCTATCGCCTTAATTTGTCATTAAGTAGGATATCGACTCCCCCCTCCCCCCTAGGAATAAGGAAGCTTTTCTAATCAAATATAATATAGATGATCGTGCAGAATTGGTACTTTTAAAATAAGGAGAGTGTTGGCTGAAAAAAAAAAAAGAAAGGAGAGTGAGCATGTGAAGTCATTAAATTGAATGTCACATTTTGTAGACGTCCCACGTCCTCATAAATGGAAAGTCTTTAAGTTAATTAAGATAGTTGATTTTTTCAATGCATTTACATATTCCAAGATCGACGTTAGGCGTATTATTAAAGAAATCTTGCTTAGAAAAAAGCAAATTCAAGGAATCTTTCTTTGCACATATGTTCATGACGTAATCGATGAATCTAATACATGACGTCGACTGGCACATGCCACGTTATGGAACTGATCTTGACAGCTATTCTACACTTCCCCACATTCTGTTTCAAATACCTGACATTGTTTAATGGCGAGATCTAACAATACTACACAACATAAAATTAAAACGGACAAATTACATAACCACACAAAAAAAAAAAAACAACGGTTTGAGTCGACAGGAGTTCAAGGAGCTTTCTAGAGTTAGGATGAATGATTAAATAGTTCAAAAGCTATCGATGATAGGCACCAATAAATTCTGGCCTGAGTGCTAAAAGCAAATGATTGACAAACAGAATAGAGATTTGCTAGCATGGAGGCTCAATGTAACTCTCAAGTAGTGGAGTGAATGATTGCTGAGATACATATATGAGTTATGTTAGAGAAGTCCCACATTCAGAATTGATGTGCTATGCAGTGTTAATATATTCTAATTGACCCACAATTCATTGACTTTTAAGATTTTGAGTGAAGATAGGTTCAACTGGATATATTAACGGACTCGAACTTGAACTCTCTCTTGGTGATCTCTCCCAATAAAGATATCAGACTTTCGGTGCATGCTCTTAATAAATGATATCAGAACCAATGATTGATTGATAGTCCACTCTCAGTAAGTAATAGCATTTGGTGAATATCTCAAAAAAGCAATCTAGTGACCAATGCCGTTTCTGAGTCGATGGGCGTTTTAGTGTAATAACGCAAGCTTGATAGAAGTTGATGGAGATTCAAGTTAAGATATATTGGTGCAAAATGATACTTGAATGAAGGGGGACCAATCCTAACATTGAAGCTCACATATGAGGGGGGATTGTTGAGACGCATGTGTAAATTGTGTTAGAGAAGTCTCATATCGGAGAATGAGTTATGTTAGAGAAGCCCCAGCAATTAATATGTTATAATTGACCCATAAAATGACATTCTAAATTTTCGACTCATTTTTAAAATTTATAAATTGAATGATTTGACCAGGAAAAGTATTCTGAACTTGAACAATCGAACTTCAATGAATATTGCAATGGTGAATTGGATGTGATTCGAGTGCAGTTAGGTGATTCATTCTGAGACTTGAAAAGTAAAGCAAAAGTAAAAATGACCATCTTGCCCCTAGTTTCCTTTAAACGCTCTGCGGGTAGGTTGTTTTTTGAGCGAATGGAATATTAGACCGGATTAGCCTCGAAAAACATATCGTACGCAGTAGAATTTTATCCGAACCTAACCGCATGTATCCCAAGAAAAATGTCACGTCGATGTCAAAAGGTTAAATCAATCAAAGGAAAGTTCAATCGATGCCTTTTTAAGACATCAGGTCACATCATAACTTTTTCCTCTTACTTTCTCTTCTTCCGAGGCAATTATTACCTTTCGTCTCTTCCATTAATAGCAAAATAACAAGTTGTCATCTTCTTCGTTAATACTAGGCATCTCACTTTTTTTATTTTTTTTATTTTTTAAATTTTGGGAAAAAAGCCTTCTCTCTCTCTCTCTCTCTCTCTCTCTCTCTCGCTCTCTCTCGGTATCTCTCTTCTCTCCCTCACTCTATTCGAAACTCTCTCCCTCTCAAACTCCCTCACAATTAGCTCCTCCTCCACTTAACAACCGTCGCCGCCATGCCAGCCACCATCATCGCCACCACCTTACCTCGAACTCCCAATATGATCACCAGTCACCCCTCAATTCTCTTGGACTCTCTCGGTTTCCCTCTCTCCCTCGCACATCTCTCTCTCACTCAAGTTTCCACCCGAGAGCTTCCACTATCATGGCATCCTTATTGTCTGGCAAGCTACCACCCCAAGACTAACAACCACTACCTCATCAATCCTCACTCGAGACCCCTCAAACTCCCTCACCCTGTCGGCCTCTCTCTTGCCCGTGACCATCTCTCCCTCACACTCTCGATTTCCACCCTCTCTCGATAAGCTCTCACTCCCTTGATCGTGGTTCGACTTCCATGGAACGTCACTATTCGTGCCATCCCATCCTCTTGTGTCCGAGCTCAGATTAGGATAAACTAGCTTCTAAACCCTCGCCTAAAACGTTGGATATTGCTAGATCGGCTTCTAGGATGAGTTTAGGGCATATAAAGGTGTTCTTGGATGTTGAATGTTGTGTAATGTTGCGGAATTGCGTGATATGGGCTATTTGAGTGCGGTATGTGCAGATCTTGAAGAGAAAATGGTGATTTTGAGGACTCTAGAGGTTTAGGTGATGGATTATGCTAGAGACGGGTCTTAGGAAAAGTTTTAGACCCCGTGAGTTGTATTTGTAAGCCATACACTTACTGGTTTGCTGCTGCTGATGCATGTTAAGGGCTGGTCAAGGAGGAAAAAATCATGTTTTTGTGGACTCTAGTTATGGCCAAGTGCGTTGGGATGTATGAGTAGCGATCTAGCCAACTTAAAATGGAGATCGGGTCTTGAAATATGAGTTTTAGGGCAATTGATTTTATTTTTGAACATCGAAGGTTCACTGATAGTTGTTGATTGGGTACGTGAGAGGGCTGATCATATGTGAAATGTGGTGATTTCGTGGATTCTAGAGTTGGCCATGAGTTCCTACATGTCTACCTTGAGGTTTAGGTGACTTAAGATGGAAACCGAGTTTTAAAAAGTGAGCTTCATTGCGAGATGTGTGAATATTATGCTCAACATACTCTGATGTAAATTGACTTGCATGAGTACTTGCGAATCCAGGAACGTATGCCTGTATGCAAAATGCATTGATATTGTGCGCATTATGAATGTAATGTGAAATAACATGTCTCGAGAATTGAACGGCTATTGAGTTGCCTGTTTGTGGCATTTGATGCATTGCTTACTGACATGAGACATGTGCATTTGGTAGAATGCATAGAACTGTGCAGAACAGCCCGGCAGAGTCTATAGTGCCATCGGGAATGCGGAGTGATAAGGAGGTACCAATCACAGTACTAATTAAGCCACGGTCATTGCTCTCATGCCTGAACATACTCTGTATGGGGTAGCTAGAGCGACAAGGGTGCCAACTTTGATGTGTTTAGATACAAATTGAGGCACAGGCCTAAGGCGTCTACAACACAGCTGGGATTAGAAGTGCTATTAAGCCACCGATGGGGTTTAATTCAACAGTGATAATTGAGCCATCGAGGACACCAAGAGAATGATTGAGCATACTATATCTGTATTTGTATGATTCGAACTCATGAATAGGCGTGATGATTTCCGCCTTTGGCATGAGATGCATGACTATCTTGATATTCGCGCTCTAGTCATGCTTGTCACCTGTGATCCTAGAAACGCATGTTGAGAGTCATCCTGGCGTATGCTTCTTTCTATGCTGGGTTTAGGTGTGTACTTGCTGAGTTTCAACTCACGCTTTGTGGCTGATCGCCCTTTCAGACCCCTAACTTAGAAATGATTAGCTCCCCGATCCACCATGAGATACCACTGGAGATTGGGACGATTATGACCGAATATCCCAAGGTAGCTAGAGTTCTGTATATTAAGCGAGAGAGCACCGTCTGAGTAGATATAAGGAACGAGGAGTTAGAGCCCCAATGCTTTGAAGCATGGATGATTAAGGTGGGGAAACGCGATCTTTGGATCGCTTAGGGAACAAGAGAACCCAAGGTATGGTGCGGACCGGTAGGGCTCAATACTTAGAGGTACTTCAGATGATGAGGTCGACGATGAGCGGGCAGAGCAAGACAAGATTCTTGATTTGAGTCAACTGATGATCGATTCCCTAGCGATTGTAGCGACCAACTCGAAGGAGCCCCGGTTATCTGGGTAGAGCGAGATAAAGGACAATTAGACCATTTGTCGTGTTTCCCTATTGACGTAATTCTTTTGGTTAGGGAGTTAGATTCAGTGACCAGTTCCTTTTTGTCTGAAGGTCGATTTTTTGTGGGATTTAGTTGTAATCCTCTCTGGTTGTATCGAACATAATATTTTTTTTATGAGATATTTGTTTGAGCGTGTCCTCTATCTCTATCCCCTTCTATGTGAATGTCTGCGTATGAATCGTTTCCACTGGCGTGATAACTCTGAGGTTCGATATTTAGCAAGAAAGGGATGTCACGTGGACCATCAGGTTCGGGGCATGACACATAATCCATCGGCTTAAGCTTTTGAGTTAAGTGGATCCAACTGGATATATTGATGGGTTCAGACTTGGGCTTTCTCTAGGTGATCTCCTTGGATGAAGGTATCGAGCTTCTGCTGTACACTTCCTAACAAATGATTTAGTGTTAAGTGGTCTTTGGTCCCTAAAAGTTAGCTTAAATAATGAGACTTTTCATTACACTTGTAACTTGATCACTAACCCCTTCTATAATCGATGTATGATAACCCCAACAATGTCCTTCTCACACATTAGGCCCCGAGTTGAAGCTGCAATAACCTGTATTTCTTCCGTGTGACTCTTGATTGAGATTTGTTGGTAACCTAGGCTCTCATACTAGTGTTGAGTGGCCTTGGGCATATTTCATCCTAAAAGCTAGCTTAAATGATGAGACTTTCCCTCACACTTATAAATCGATCACTAACCCCTTTCATAAGCGATATGAAATAACTCCACCGGTAATTTCAGAATTTGTAACTGATTGTACCTAAGTGTTACTAAATAATATAGGTCACGCACAACATATATTACTTCTTAGTAACTCTTTATATGTAACAATCGATAGTGGGTTATGAATATCCACAATGTGCTCTTTGTAAAGGTTTGCTCAATCAATTACGGAGCACTCAAAGTTCTTCATTTTCAAGTTGCGTTTAGTCATTCAAATTCAAGTCATAATAGGACTAAATAGGATATGAGAAAAAAAATTCAAGAATTTTGTTATATCGTATCTACTATTTGGTGAATTACGGATATAAAATAGGATAAGCAAAGCAAGATGCAATTAAGATTGACTCTGTTTTATTGAAATAGCATAATACTTTCGAAACTATTCAGTGATCATTTTTGACAAGTGAGTTATTATTGAATAGAAGTTTGTTCCATCTAAATTCGAGCATGAAATCAAGTAAGCAAATCCCATAAAATCTAGGGTCATAATTTGGAGTTGAATCCTTTGAAAATGACCGCTAGCCTTGCTCGTTGTCTTGTCAAGTGAGTAAACAAGTATAGAAAAATGAAATTATGCAGCTTCTTTTTACATGTTAAAGATGCATTCATGCAGGTCATTCAAGAGAGTTATCTTGAAAGTCGATGATCAACCTTGAATTCTTCATAACATTATTAAGACCCTTTTTGAATGTTGAAAAGTGTCAAGCAATTAAATAATGATAGGTGCAATATTATATCATGCTAAACCATTGATTCAAGAACGAATTCAAGGAGATACTCAGTTTTGTGATCTGAGACCTTGGCTTGTCACAACTGAAGAGGTGGCCATACTTGACTATTGTCGCCACTAGAGAGTGCACCCCCACTTCAAAGGAGAGGCAGCCAGTGCAACAGAGAGGTAATGGAGTGCAAAGGAGAGGTAGTGGTTGCGAAAAAAACCTGATTTTCCCATGTTGTTCTCTTGAAAAAATCTATCAGTTCTATCATATCTCTTCCCCTATGATTTTTTTTAATCTAGGCTATATTATGATGGCCTAATTTTCATAAGTAGATTAATAATTATTGGGCACTAAGGATTATAATTTTTGGGGTTAATGGATTTTGGAACGACGAACTATTTGAGTTAATGACATGTTCTGGACGTGATAATTTTATCCTATCATCAGTGGAATTCCATGAGAACTTTGGTAATAGGAAAAAAAAAAGCCACTAGTTATTCCACTCCCCCACCTATATAAATCTCTCTCTCTCTCTCTCTCTCTCTCTCTCTCTCTCTCTCTCTCTCTCTCTCTCTCTCTCTCTCTCTCTCTCTCTCTCTCTCTCTCTCTCTCTCTCTCATTCATTTGCATGCACACACCCCCCAACCTCAAGCTTCTCTCATCCACTTCGCCCGAGCACCCTTCAAGCTCGATTGAGCT
The DNA here is from genome assembly GCA_016432845.1 of Psidium guajava. Lineage (NCBI taxonomy): Eukaryota > Viridiplantae > Streptophyta > Magnoliopsida > Myrtales > Myrtaceae > Psidium > Psidium guajava. The sequence continues at coordinate 25,557,098 of CM028230.1, forward strand.
CCAGTGGCATCGTGACTTCTCCAAGTCATATGAGAGTCCTTAGCTATGCTACAGCCTCATCAACCCCTCAAAGCTACCCTCTCCTCCTCCATCAGCCCTCCTAGTGCGCAGCTCAGCTAGGCAATAAATGGTTGGTTCAAGTTTGCTCGAACGACGAATCTAACTCCATTTTCTTCAAACATGAAGCTAAGGCAAGTAGTTACTAACCCTTACCATTAAATTATCTATTGTAGCCGATTTAAGTGTCATGGAACGATACCAGCTGAGTTTAGTGCCAAATAGAAGGTGTCCTTGCATGACCAAGTGAGTGGTCTTGCATGTACGATTGGTTTGCTAATTTAGAATCTAGGGTGAATGGGTAATTGAGATCCGTGAGTTGATCATGGTGACTGTCATCAAGGTGAGATGATTCTGGGTTGGTGCTAATTAAGGGGCATTTGGTCAAGAGGCATAGGGGCCCTAATTGTGAGGTTCCAAGGCTTGTAAGTCGATATAGTTATTTGGTTTAATGATATCAGGTACAGGCAACAAGTTGTTGCAAGTAAATTGGGTTAGGTGTGATCGATGGCGAGCAAATGGTAATCGAGGCTAGGTAGATGTTTGGCTATGGAACTCCAGGGACTGCTTGTGATGATTTTCATTTATGTTGTAGTGCTTGAATGGTATGGTTATTGAGAGCATCTTCATTTGTGCCATAAGTGCTTTCGCACTGGTGAAATTGTGAATGACTCATCGAACATGTGGCCGAATAGATTATTTAGTAGTTTAGATTAATACTCTATTTGTTAAGCTTCAAGCTTACTCCTATCATTAAACATCTTTTTAGATTTTAGCTATACTGATCCCACATATAGCCCCTTCCACTCATTATGATACCCCTTTGAGCTATTCTATCTTTTTAGATTTTAGCATGACTATGCATAGTGTCATGCTGCTCGATATAGGATTGTATGATGAGCTAATACTCTTCATTTCGTGTCCATCTATACGGTATTATGAGACCAGATCTTTGAGCCTCTACTTTACTCATTGTCTAGGGCTGATGGAAGTAGTGGTAGTAGTAATGGTAGTGAGGAGTATGTGGTGGGGAGAGCTAGCTAGAGGAGCAAGTGTTCAAGTAGGCTTTCGGTTTGGGAGGACACGGCAACTACTTTTTGATGTGGTCATGGGATGATGGGATAGGGAGCTGATATATTTTGGATTGTCTTCTAGTAGATTGTTCACTATTGATGTAAAAATGGATGTATTAAACGCTTATTATTTATAAAATGTAAGTATTTTCTAATCTATCAAGTGTTATTACTATTATTATAAGTCATAATGAATCCTAAGAGGCTGTACCCTTTAGCCATGTCTACCTTATTACATGCACTTATTTGTCAACCTCTCTTGCTTTATGATATTCATCTGCATAGGCCCTCTATATTATATGTAATATCATATTAAAATAGATCGTGTTTAGCTCAAGAGATGGCACCTTGGGATGCCACATATATCCCCTTTATCTTATCCTAGAAAAGTATCAAACACAAGACAAGATAAATTATCCTAATTTTTATCCTCACAACCAAACGTGACCTTAGTATTCATCGTTGTAACAACGAATAAAACTAAGACTTCTAACATAATAAAAGATCACAATTGTGATTGTACATGTGAGTAAATGTGGATCCAGTTCAAAAACTCGACTGACTTTCTATCTATGAAAATAATGGCATTAAGAGCTCTTTGCAATCTAGAAAATCATATGCTTAAAAATAGCAGTTCAAAATCCCAATTGACTTTGTATTTCCAAAAAAATTATGGCATTGGGAGCTCCTTGCAATCTGACAAATCATGTACTTAACAATGAATTTTCATTTTTTTTTTATTTACTAAGCACAATTACCTATATTCTTTTGTCCCCTTGATTTGTCATTACGTAAGATATAGAATCCCTTCTCCCTAGGAAAAAGGAAGATTTTCTCATTGAATATGACATAGATGATCGTGTATCATTGGTACTTTAAAACAAGGAAAGGGAGCATGTGAACTCATTAAATTGAATGTTGCATTTTATAGACGTCTCACATGTCCTCATAAATGAAAAGTTTTGTAAGTTAATTAAGCTAGTTCATTTTTTTAATGCATTTGCATATTCCAAGATCGACATTAGGAGTCTCATCAAGCAAATCTTGCTTAGCAAAAAGCGTATTCAAGGAATCTTTCTTTGCACGTATCTTCATGACGTAATCGATGAATCTAGTGCATGACGTCGACCGGCACATGCGTACATTATTGAACTGATCTTGACAGCTATTCTGCACTTCCCTACATTCTAGTTTCAATACCTTACATTATTTAAAAGTTCTACATATGTACCTGCATTGACTTCGATTGGCAGATGTAACTTTCAACTAGGGGAGTTCGGCATTTGTAACTACTTGTACAGAAGTGTTGCTAAATAATATGAGTAATGTACGACATATGTAACTCCTTAGTAACTATTTGTATGCAACGGTTGATGGTGGGTTATGAATATCCACAATGTAAAAGTTCGCTCAATCAATGAAAGAGCACTCAATGCTCTTCATTTTCTGTAGTCTATTTTTTCACGTTATCATTTACATTATCGGCTACAATTTATTCCTATGTTGGTACCTTTAGATTTCTGGTCATTAAATTTCATATCCTATATCAAGAAATGACCTTTCTAACCTTTTTAGATTCCTATGTCGGTAGGTGTGAGCATGGTTCCAGGGTAGAACCTGGAACCTGAAGAACCGGACCGATGGAACCGATCGGTTCCAAGTTCCAAGGTATGGACGATAGGTTCCAGGTTCCAAAAATTTGGGAACCTGTTCAGATGGGTAGGTTCCAGGTTCCTGGAATCGGAACCTGGACCCTGAAGCAAGTTTTTATATTTTTTCTTGGTATATATCTTTACGTCATCTTGCGGTATTCCATAATATCCAATGCTAAATGTGTAACTTTATCATTAAGACTTTTACTTTGTTAATGTTTCATATTTTTCGTTTCTAAATATGAGTTGCGGTCAGTGAATTTTAGTAGTAGGTGATCGTCATTAAATGTGATTATTCACTGTAATCGTTCAACTAAGAATACATGTGGAACCTGGGTGAAACCTAGAACCGACCCTAGAACCTATAACAGGGTAGGTTCTAGGTTCCAAGATATGCAGGGAAGGTTCCAGGTTCCACAAAATGAGGAACCTGTATAGATGGGTAGGTTCCAGGTTCCAAATAGAACCTGTACGGAATCTGAAACCGCTGACCCCTATATGTCGGTACCTTTAGATGTCATTTCATTAAATATCATATCCGATATCAGGAAATGACCTTTCTAACCTTTTTAGATTCCTTTGAGCCATCGTTTTGAGGGATATTTCATTTTCTTACTAAAACATCTTTTTGACATGCTCAATGGGATTTCCTTTTATTAAATATGAGGAAATTGCAATAGCGAGTACTTGAAATAGATAAGAGCCTAAAAATGCTGCTGACAGTAACAAACCCAATTTCAGAAACTAGTAATGAGCCTGCTAGTCATTTGTGAGTCTTCAGCCACTGGAGTAGCGGAATAAGGTAATTGACCGGAAGAGATCTTCCAAGGTATCTCGCTAAGAAGCAATTAAGGGATGTTGCACCGAATCGTTAACCCTAAACGTGGTGTCAACTATGAGAAGATTGCGCGAGGAACAAGAAACTGATATGGCCACTTATAGTGTTGGTTACGTGTTAGACTCGATTAAGCCAATTGTATAGCTCCATAGAGAAGCAGTAAGGGTAATTTATTGGTCAATTTTCTATTATCAATCCCAAAAAATCAAACTCTACCTTACATAAAGTTACCATAGTATAAGTTACCTTTGGAAAGAAATCCAGTTGTACCAAGGTACGTTCTTAGGCCTTCTCAATAGAGTAATGCAAATAATGCAGGTCCGAATGTTCAACCATTTGTAAGGCTTATGCAAAAGCCTCAATCCCCAACTAAAGTACAAATCAAATAGATAGCAATATTACCAAATTCCTCACCTTGATAAAATAATCTTAAGAAACTCAAAACAGAAACTTGAGAATTGAAGATATATGTTTTGTAACGACTTGATCCGAAGAGAGCAAAAAGCGGTCGCATGTGGCAAATCCGAACTGAAACACGGCCCGACTCAATATGAAATCTTTATAATACCTACAATTTAAGTCATCACTTAACCCCGAACAAGACCCGAACCACAAATACTCAAAAATTTGGATCTTGCTCAGGTCAGATCATGTTTTGATTTGGGTATTATTTGGGTTTAACACTCCTATTGGAGAAGGAGCGGATCTTGGCAAGTTTCTAGGATAGCAATGATGTAGAAATGAATCGAAATGAATCGACCATGCACTGGGGAAGAGCGATTTGAGATATATATATATGTGAAAATTGAAATTAACTAACGGAGGCGCCTTTTGACGAAAAGACAACATTTACATTGGAACTTCAAAGTTAAGCATACTTAGGTTAGAGCACTACCAAAATGAGTGACCTCCTGGAAAAATGTGAAAATCCACGAGGCTCGATATGAGATGGGTCGAGGTAGACTCTAGGGTGTGTTAATTCAAAGATGTCACATATTCTATGCCTATCGTTTGATAAATCTTCAAAAAACTACTTGAAATATTCTCGATGTCATGTAAACAGGACAACATTTGGAGGTTGCAGCGTTATTTAGAAGAGAGAAAAAGTAGAAAAAAATAAAAGAAAAAAGAAAACTGAGAGCAAAAAAAAAAAAAGTTCAAAAGCGAATCCGGATACAGAAAGAAAGAAGCAACCAAAAGAGATCACCAAGCGCCCCTGCCACCGACCAGTCAACAGTCGATTGGGTCACCAAAAACCAAACCAAGTCTGTTCTACAAATGCGAGGATGGTCGATTCGAAGTACGTGCACTCACGTAGCGACCGAGCTCCTTCGTAAGTTTCTCCAAGATCTGCCGACAGTCATTCCTCATCCATGACTAGACGACCACCTCCTGAAGTGTTCCTGAGCTTCAGAGGACCGGACACACGCAGGCACTTTGCAAAATTCCTGCACATGAAGTTGACGGGTGCTGGCATCGACGTCTTTATAGACGAGAAAGACCTGCCAACAGGCAACGATATCAACGATGAGCTGACCGCCGCGATACGCCAGTCCATGATATCGATAGCTGTCATGTCCGAGAACTACGCGTCCAGCAAGAGCTGCCTCATGGAATTGGAGGAAATGTTGAAGTGCAAGGATAACAAGAGTCACACCATCATCCCCATCTTCTACTACGTCGACCCATCGGATGTACGCCACTGCAGGGGCCCTTTCGCGAGGTCCTTCCTTGGGCACGAGGATTCCCGCATCGATGCTAAGGTCATTGGTTCCTGGAAGTCTGCTCTCCATCGAATCGGGAAAATGAAAGGACATCATCTCGATGAAAAGAACGAAGGGTAATTTCCATGACAGTCTGAAATTACTTTTCTCATGTATCTTGCCTAAATTTTTGCGTTGAGTTTAACTAGATTTGAATCCTATCCAATTATATCACGCACTCTAGGCTTTCTTCCGACTTTGAATCCTCCTCTTTCCGTTCACATTTGGCAGGGATCTTGCCAATGTCATAGAGGAAATAGTCCACGAAGTTCAGAAGAAGCTGAACAAGGAGGACGTAATTGTGCGGAAGCAATTAGTTGGAGTCGATCTTCATGTGAAAGGCATAATGGAGAAGCTGGACGTCGACTACCGCAATGGGCAGGCAGTTAAAATAGGGGAAGCAGCTATAAAGGTGTTAGGAATATCTGGCATTGCCGGGGTCGGTAAGACTGTCCTGGCGAAATATGTTTATAGTCAACTTTGCCATCTGTATGCTGATCGTAGCTTTTGTGGGAAGATCCAAGCCGAAATCGAACATGGTGACGTCCTGCCTGTGCAAAACAAGCTAATTTCCGACCTCAGTGACGGAAATGTCCAAAAGTTCGATTGTTCTGACAAAGCTCTGATTTTTATTCGGAGGAGGTTTAAAAGAATGAAGATCCTCCTCCTCCTTGACGACGTCAAAGACTATGAACAGCTCAACGAATTAGTCGGGAAGCTTGATTGGCTTGGTCCGGGGAGCAGGGTCATTGTGACATCCCAAAGAATGGATGTTCTTCCGAAAATCGACGTGTAGAGACTTTTGCCCTTGGACTGATGGAAAAAGTTGAAGCTCTGACGTTATTCTGTAGGCATGCTTTTGGAGCGGATTCTCCCCGTAGAAAATTTAAGAAACTGTCCAGAGAAATTGTTGCTGCTACTGGCATGCTTCCTTTAGCGCTCCGGGTGGTAGGTTCATCTCTTTACCTAGTACAGTCAGAGGAAGCGTGGAGGGAAACATTGGCTGCATTGAAAGTAGCTCCCGATGAGAAAGTCCAAGCAGCCTTGGCGAAGAGCTATGCCAACCTAAATTATAAAGAACGACAGATATTTCTTGATGTAGCATGCTTCTTCGTTGGAAAGGACAAGAGAATCCCCCATTACATGTGGGCTGACTGTAACTACTCTCCTTATAATTCGATTCTAGCTCTTAACGCCGGGTCATTGGTAGAAATCGGAGAGGATAGTAAGCTACGCATGCATGAAATACTGCAGAATTTTGGCCGGGAAATTGTCAAGAATGAGAGCAGAAATGAACCTTGCAAGCGCAGCAGGCTGTGCGACCACGAAGAAGCCTTGCCTGTGCTGAAAAGAAGGAAGGTAACTTCTGCGATGGCTGCACCACATTTTTTCTTCTATAGATGCCAATTGATACTGTTATTGCTCCCTTTTGTTCCATTATTCGTCGAGTGTGATGCTTTAAAGACAGCGTCATTTATTTTTTGTAAGTTAATTTTGTTTTGCTTGGTTGACAGGGTACTGAAAAAGTTGAAGCCCTTGGGCTCGAGTTTGGTGACAGATCCGAAGAGCCTACTAGGTTAAGATGTGATCAATTTGATGGCTTAGAGAACTTGAGGTTCCTCAAGCTGGATCAAGCTGATATTAAGGGAAACTTTGGGGATCGTCTTTCCAACTTAAGGTGGCTTGATTGGCAAGGGTGCCCTAAGAATATTGACGTTGGAAGGCTAAATCTGAATTTGCAGAAGTTGGTGATTCTGGATTTGTCGGAGAGCCAGGTCCACAAAAACTGGAGCGGTTGGAAGCTGCTTGAGAAGGTATGAAATGAATTTACTAGTTTCATACATTTTTTGTTGTTGTTGTTTTGACATAGTAATTCCCCGGAACTAGACATTTACTATCTACCCTTTCATCTTGCAGGCAAGGAAACTGAAAGTTTTGAAACTAACCGGTTGTGTCCAATTGATTGCCACTCCAGAATTTCCTGCTTCAATGGAGCTGGAAAGGCTTATTCTGGAAGGTTGCTGTAACTTAACAGTTGTACATCGATCATTTGGTAAACTGAAGAAGTTGGTATCCTTGAACATGAGGCAGTGCAGTCGCCTCTACGAATTGCCAGATTTGAGTCCCATGAGAGGCTTGACAGAGCTGGTGGTCGATGGAACCGCCATTACTCGGATTGATTTCAAAGAAGGCTCCATAAGGAAGCTCCAAATTCTCAGTGCTCGCGATTGCAAAAGCCTGACTGAAATATCCGATTCGATCATGCAGTTGAAGTCTCTCACATATCTCGCTCTAGACGGCAGTGATATCATCATCCTCAGCAACTCCATTGGATCGCTGGAGCAACTGCAAATACTGTCTCTGAAGAACTGCGAGAGGCTAACCAACCTTCCAGATGGAATAGGGAAGCTCATGTCACTGCAAGTCCTGGACTTATCGAACACTGCGATTAATAAGTTACCAGCGTCAGTCAAGGATTTGAAAACTATGAACGTGCTTCGGATGAGGCGAACTTTCATAAGGGAGTTCCCCCAAGCTATACTGAATCTGGAGAAGCTGGAAGAGATAGATTTCTCCTTGTGCCGGAATTTAGAAGGGATGATCCCCGATGAGATTGGTGGATTGAAATCCTTGGCAGTCCTGAACCTGTCCGACACTCAGATTTGTGGTCTACCTGAATGTCTATCCGTCCGTTCTCATCGCCTGAAACTCGATATCTCCAGATGCAGCAATCTTCGGAGCGAGCCTGAGTCGCCCTTGAGTTTGGTCGCTCCTTCTTCACACAAGGATCTACCGATGCTTGCTCGCGAGTTGTGTGCTTAGAAGATGATCTTTTCGTCTAGATTGAGAGCGAGCCCAACAAGTATAAGTTGATTTTCTCGTTTGTCATTTGTATTTGACTCAATTGCTGGATATTCAAAATGAGAGAGAGGTCTAATAAGAGGGTCTTTTCATTTAGTGCATTCAGATTGGGATAGAGTTCTTACATTGTCTCCAATGCCATCTTTAGTTGAGAAAAATAAAACTACCTCATTGTATTGATCTTCTTTTAATTCGAAGGATACACTCATTACAAAAGACAATGATAGGAATATAAATGGCCCAAGAGTCCTACAGATTCCTCACAAGAATAGTTTCAAAAAAAGGTGAATAATTTCAAAAGTGCTTTTCTAAAAACGGTGACTTGTATCGGTTGAAATTCTTAGTCAACAAAAAATGTTTTCATTATTGACAATAATTTATGTCTCAATATTTTCGTGAACGATGAATATATTCTTTATTTATTCATTTTTGTATGCAATACAAACGATCATTTCTAGAAAAATCTTTTTCAAATTATTTATTTTTCATGAAACAAACGGAGGTTAAATCTCCCTAGACCTAGCAATCAGTGGTTTAGGCGGGTTTCAGTGCAAGTAGTTCGGGTCAAGATCAATATAGGTTCGGGGTCATAAATTGGATTATTTTAAATGGATCAAGATTTATTTTGAAAATACCCTTAAATACAAAATGTACGTATTGATGGAAAATCTATAATAGTTTCCAAGTATTTCAACCAAAAAATATATCCTTTCCGTTAACGTTTATTTAGAAAAGAAGACAATTGATCGTCCATGACTCTGTGAATGATGCCATTTGCAATATCTGTTCTTCACCTTTTCTTCTGTACTTGGAAGAAGTTGGCCTTCCGTTGATTCTATCATACTATCATTCAAAGGTAAATTGAAGATTTATTGAATTTATCGATATCAAACGCGTAAACTTGACTAAATTTAATCAAAACAATTGAGCTCGATTTGTTTCGCAGAAAATGATACTTTTTTTTAAGGAAAAAAGATCAAAAAGTTATCTTTTAGGAAAATGATGATATTTTTCATTGTTTGACTAAAGTATGAAAAGAACTTGAAAAATATTTTCCGTCGTGTGGTATGGAAAATTAGGTTTGATTTTTCTCCATGCTTTCCTTTCAATAATTTTTTTCTTTTTTCTCTTTTCTTTTTTTATTTTCTTTTCTTTTCCTTTTGGCCGATATCGGCCGAGCTCGAAGCTTGCCAATCTAGCGAGCTCAAAATCACCGGGACCAGCCAAGCCTTGAGCTCGCCGGCCTGTATCATGGCCGAACGCTAGGCTACCAATGGTCCCTGGGGTTTGCAATTGGTGAAGGAAGAAGGAGGAAGGAGCTGTAGGCGAAGGAAGGAGAAAGAAGGAGAAAATAAAAAAAAAATAAATAAATAAAAGTAGTATAAAAGAAAATGAATGCAAACAAATTGAGGGAGAAAAAATGAGGGAAAAGATATTCCTCTTTTCAAGAAGAGAAAAAAAAATTTCCCCACTTTTGAAAAAAAATTTCCATGAGTAAAAAATATTTTACTAGACTAGCTTATTTTCCGCGAACCAAATGCCGGAAAATTGGGAAAACATTTTCTTAGAAATTGTTTTCCACGAAACAAACAGAGCCTTACTTGAAATCTCACTTATCAGATTCCATTGTGGAAGACATAATTTTATCTAAAGAATTTGCCATGATATATCTGATTTTTTTTACTTTGATAGGCTTCAGGGCTGGACAAACATAAGACTTGTTGAGCACTATTTTTGTCACAGCTATTTCAAGATTTTCATCTTGGTTAGATTCACTTTCTGAGTTATAATTTTCTAAGCCACATTTTCCTTAAAACCCTTATGTGGCCTCCCGTTTTTTCCTTTTTAGAATTGTTCGTATTTGGACATTGTCATTGCCAATTCAAATAAATCGGCAAAGTCTTGGCCTTCAAATTTTCTAGGTTAAATTTTAACCTTGAAAGCCAAGTTGGTGAATCCTTCTCTGAGGATCCTCGCGGAAGTTGAATGATGGATCACTTGAATCGCTTACGAACGAAAAATATTTTCATCATTAACGAAAATACTTAGACATAAATTATTGTTGATAATGAAAATATTTTTTTAATTATTTATTTTAAACGATATAAGCTACCATTTATAGGAAAATATTTTTAAAATTATTGATTGTTCGCAAAGCAAGCGGAGCCTAAGAGTAAAGTGAGACGTCAATTTCTAGCCTTCTCAAATTGGTAGAGCCTGACCAAGTTAGAGACTGATAACTCAAGTATCCTTCAAATAAAACTGAGAATGGAACTACGTTTCCATGTCTGCCCAAATGCTAATCCTAAGTTATGTGGTAAATTAGTATACGAGAAAAAAGCAGATTAAAAAAAAAATGAAATAACCCATGCCGTAAGATTTTGTTTGTTCCTGCTTCGCCACATTAGGCTCTGAGACGACCAGTATGTTCGAGGGTGAACAGCCAATCTTCACCAATAAAAATATAGTCGTGGATTTTGAAGCCTTTAGGAAGAGGCTGGCTGTCAATTCATTTAGGATATGATTTTCTGTGAACAGGCCTGACGATACCTCTGGCTAGCCCTAATTGTTGATAAATTGCTTCGGTAAACTGTTCTAAGGCCATTTGTAGATTTAGTTGCCCATCTTGTTGCCCCCTGCATGATACTGATCTTCCCAGATTATCTACATTAGCATTCATCAACATATTAGGCCTACAATGAGTGTTTATAATATTAGGGGTATATATTGCACCAACCAACCTTAAAATTTCAATTTTTCGTGCTTAACCAATCTAATTCACTAAACTACCAATTTGGTTATTTTCACCAGCATTACTATGGTTATTTCTTTTTTTCTTACGGTCATTAGACGATTCAGGCCTTTGCATAATCCTTCCAAGTGGTTGAACACCCTAACCTATATTACTGACATTATTATATTATATTGAGGAGAATGGACTAGGAACGTACCTTGGTACAACTGGATTTACTTCTAGAGGTTGGTTGGATGATCCTAGCCTCGACAAGGCATCGTTCACAATGTTGACGACCATTGACTTAATCACGTCTAACATGTAACCAACACTGTATGTGGCCATATCAGCTTGCTGTTTCTTGAGCAATCTTTTCATAATTGACACCACGTTAGGATTAACAATTTGGTACAACATCCCTTAATTGCTTCTTAGTGAGATACCTTGGCAGATCAATCTATTTCGGTCGATTACCTTTTGCTGCTCTGCCAGCAGGTAAACACTCATAAGTCATCATCAACCTCATTACTGTTTTGGAAAATTGGATAAGCAACAATACATTTATCGTATAACGCCTCATGAAATATATGATGGTGAAATTAGTATTTCGCCGGTGGTGGACGGTAAGGATGGACATTGTGAATTTTGGAACATGTGTAGAATTTTTAGATCTCGTCATCAGACAATTTAAGGTTTTGCAAAAAGAATGTGGAAAAGTGGTTCTTGTTGTTACGCTAAAAAAAAGAAAACTGTGGATGTACACATGGACGCATGTGCCAGTCGACGTCATGTATTAGAAACATTGATTCCGTCATGAGGTTATTTCGAATGAAAGATTTCTTGAATATGCTTTTCTGGTTTTGTTTTTACTAGGCAAGATTTGTTTAGTGATACTCCTAATGTTGACCTTGGAATATGCAATGCAATAAAAAAGAATTCAACTATTAATTAATTTAAAAACATGTCACTTATGAGGACACGTGAGGCGTCCAGAAAATGTGACATTCAATTTCCTTGTTTTAAAAGTACCAATTACGCACGATCATCTATGTTATATTCAATGGGGAAAGCCTCCTTATTCATTGGGAGTAGGGAGTCGATAACCTACGTAACGACAAATTGAGGTAATAAAAGAATATATAAGCTCAGGTACAAGTGCTTAGTAAATTAAAAAGCTGAAAACCCGTCGTTGAGCACGTGATTTCTCCTATTGCAAGTGGCTCTTGCGGTCATAATTTTTGGAAATAGAAGACCAACTAAGATTTGGAGCTGTCATTGTCAAGCACGTGATTTCTCAGATTACAACGAGCTCTGATAACCATAATTCTTGGAAAAACAAAGTCAATTGAGATTTCGAATTGGATCCACGTCTACTCAAATATAAAACACTAATTCTTATCTTTTCTTTGCATTTTGTTTTTAGTGTGTTTACCTCTGTAAAAGTCGCTGTTGTTATATTTTTAAGTGCCAATAGAGTAAATCCTAAAGAGTAGGTTATCTCGTACTAGAGGTGAGCAACTTGGACCACCTGAATCGGGATCACCCCGACTGAACCAGGACCGATGGTTCGGTTTTCGATTCTATAGAGGTCCACTCCGGTTCCCGATTCCTAAAATTGGAACCGGTGACTGGGCGGTCCTGTTCCCGATTCCCGGTTTTTAGGACCGAACCGGACCGGTCTTTTTTTTTATTTTTTTTTCTAATTCGGTCCGTGAATCTTTTTTTGCTCTTTGATCCTCTTATTTTTTTTTATTGGGAAGTCATTTTATATAGACATTGAAGTTTTATAACGTTATTAATTTCAATAATTAGAGAATAATTTTGGTTACATTTTTTTTTTGTCGGATCCGGTCCAGTTCGGTCCGGTCCGATCCATTTATCGGTCTGGTCCGGTCCGGTTCCCGGTTCCGATAAGTTGGGAATCGGGACCATCGATCCAGTTCTCAGTTCTTGGGGGAAACCGGACCGTACCAGGAACCAATCACTCCTATCTCATAAGCTCTAGTTTACTTATTTAGAGTAAGTTAACAAAGATCTTGAATTGGATCCCAATTTTGAATATACATACATATACATCAATTCTGCTATTTCGTTGCATTTGACTTTTTAGGGTTTATCGCTATGAAAGTAATTTTTATTATATTTTTAAATGCCAGCAGTGTAGACACTAAAGAGTAGGAAACCGTAGTCAAGCACATGATTTCCCATATCGCAATAAGCTCTTATAGCCATTGTTTTAGGAAATAGAAAGTTTACGGAGATCTTGAACTGCATCCACAGTTAAATTTATACATACATCAATTCTGTTCTTTCATTCCATTTGAAAAATAATTGTTATTATGTTTTTAAGTACCAAATGGGGCAGATTCCAAAGAGTAGAAAACCATGGTTAAGCACATGATTTATCGTATTGCGAGGAGCTCTCTTAGCCATAGTTCTAGGGATAGAGAGTTATTTGAGATCTTCAATTGAATCTGCGCGCGCGCACACACACATATATATATATATATATATATATATATTACAGTTTCCATCATTTATTGCATTTCACTTTTTAGTGGTCACGAGTATAAAAGTTTATTATATTTTTAAATGCCATGGAACAGCACTAACGAGTAGAATATTTTATAATCACTATTTTACTTACTTTAGTATTCTACATGTAAAAAAAGAATAAAAGAAGCCGTCTCTATGGACCTATGAATGCCGTTATTATTATTTTGGGTCAGAGAAGCATCGATAGGAGGAAAACTCACATGGACGTGCATGAGTGAGTAAATTGATACCGGGCCAGTAACATAATAAAATATAAGAAAAGAGGACACTTCCTGCAAACGAAAGTCATTATAACCTATTTTTGTTGTCATAACTTATTAAAAGTGAATTCGTTTCTCAAGATATATACGTGTTTTCTGAAGTTGGTTTTGTTAATTTCCCAGGCGCAGGACCATTACTCTTGAATATTGGGGATAATTTAATTTGTAGAAGAGGGCTGCAACCCTTGGCTGGTGGACGGTCTTGGCTAATACTCAATCTCACGAGGGTGGGTAGTGATCACCCACCCCAAAGGGTCTAAGCATGTACAGTTCTTGACAGACTTCTAGAATGACGGAGGCTCAGGAATGGACCCAGAGCGCATATCAAATAGGGGAAGTATAGCTCGGCCATACACTATCATGTCAGTCATTTAATTTGAGAGTTTATGATTGGACAAGATCATGAGATACCATTCTTCAGAAAGTGCTATCCTAAATATGATCATCGCTTTATGTGGTCACTTCAAATAATCATTTTGGGCATTTGGTAGATGAATTGGGTCATTATATTACATTTTAATTTTTTTTTTAAAAAAACTGAGTTCTTGCATCATAAGTTCACAACATACTTATCTCAGATTGTAATTTGTAAATCTTATAGGTTGCGAGGATGCAAATTGTGACATTTCGAAATTTTAGCATGTGAAACTTTGAAATCCCACGGTGAAAGATGCTTCGGTTTTTGAAAATAGGATATAGAAATAGTCTATACTAAGGTTTAGTTCATGAAGATTTTTGTTATTATTTTAAAGAAGATATTATGGATGTACTTGTGCATGCGTGTTCCGGCCGACATCATGTATTGGATACATGAATTTCTGTTATAATCAGAAATTTACATCTTGAAAAGATAATAACCCTAAAGCTAAGTCACGTTGAATATGACCCAAATGTTGACCTTGGAGTATGCAATGCATTGAAAAGTGTAGACAAGCTGTCGAGATCAGTTCCATAATGATGATCTCGTCATTATCCTAAATGAAAAAGGAAAACTGTGAATATTGTGCGTGTGCCAGTCGACGTCATTGATTAGATACATCGATTCCATCAGGAGGAGATCTCGAAAGAAAGAATCCTTGAATATGCCCTTTTTTTTTCAGCTAAACAAGATTTGTTTAATAATACTCCTAAAGTCGACCTTGGAATATGTAATGCATTAGAAAAACAACTATCTTATTAATTTTAAAACTTAACACTTGTGAGGACATGCGAGGCGTCTACAAAATATGACATTCAATTTAATGACATCACATGATCAACTTCATTATCTTTAAAGTATCAATTATGCACGATCGTCTATGTTAGTTTCAATGAGAAAAACTACCTTATTCCTTTGGAGTAGGGAGATGAAATCCTACATAATTACAAAGTGAGGTGATAAAAGAATATAAGCCCAAGTACTCATGCTTAGTAAATGAAAAACCAAAAATATATGGTCAAGCACATGGTTTTCCAGATTACAAGGAGCTCTTATAGCCATAATATGTGGAAATAAAAAGTCAAGGGAGATTTTGAACTGCCATCGTTAAGCACATGATTTCTCATATTACAAGGAGCTCTTACAACCATGACTTTCTTTTAAAGAGAGGACCGCAACCCTTAGTTAACAAAAGGCCTTCAGATCTTGGTAGGCATCTAGAATGGCGGAGGCCCATCCATGGATCGTACTGCGTCTCTAATTTCCAAGGCCCATAGGCTCATTAATCTAAACATTAGGCCTAATTTAATTTGAATGGAATCAATTACGCGTCGAAAATGAGAAGCTTGTCTCAACTGTATGGACCAACATTGACAAGACATGATGTCATTCTTTTAATTTAAGAGCTTTTGACATCCCATTTTAAATATCCAACAGAGGAGACCTTGTGATATCTATCACTCGTGAGTAAGATCCATCGTCAAAATGGTCACAGCTTGGTGTGGTTACTTCAAATTTTCATTCTGGGGATTCGGTCCACGTTAAATGAAACCGGCTACTACATTGTATCTTTTATTTTAGAAAATATTCTTGCATTACATTTTCAGTATATATGCTGAAATTTGTAAATCTTATGGAAGGCGAGGATGTAAAATGTGATATTTTGAAACTTTAGCGCGTAATCGCGGTAAAAAATAAAAATGTAAGGGTTTTGGAAATAGGATATGGAAAAAGTCTATATTAAAGTGTAGTTCACGAAGATTTTTGTTGTTATTCCAGAGAAATGATAAATCTCGTCGTATTGGGTACATTAATTTCGCCGTGATGATAAATTCCCATCTTGAAATGATGAAGTACCCTAAAGTGAAGATTCCGGGACTCTAACTCAAATACTCATATGTTGACCTTGGAGTATGCAATGCATTAAGATTATTATCTTATTAATTCAGACACTTTACAATGGCGTCTACTGTAGTGCAAATGAAAACATCCGTAAATGGTTAAAAAAATGCATAGCAAATTTAGTTTGACTTATTGCACATTTTCACTCTTTTTATCCTCCTTGTTTAAAAGTGTTGTGAAAAAATAAGAAAACTAACTGATCTTGCAATTGAAGTCTAACAGAGAGGAATAAATTACTGGAAAAATTCAATGATGAACTATAGAGAATAGAGAAATTTATGTGGTTCACTCTAAATGTTGGTATCCACTTCACCATGAGAGCCAGTAACAAATTGAAGCCAGATTTAGTTTACTTTCACACGTTCACTGTGTTTACTTTCCTTATTTTAGAACTTCTCAACTCCTTGGGAGTAGGGCGTGAACGCCCTACATAATGACAAATTGAGGTGATGAAAATACATAAGCTCAAGTATTGGTGCTTAGTAATAAAAAAAAAAAAAATTGGCTATCCACGGTTAAGAACATGATTTTTCATATTGCGAGGAGCTCTTATAGCCATCATTTTAGGAAACAGAAAATTAACAGAGATCTTGAACTGGATCCAAATTTAAATATATACATAAAAAAATCAATTATGTTCTTTGGATATATTTGACTTTTTAGGATTCGTTGCTATAAAAGTAATTGTTATTATTTTTGTAAGTGCCAATAGAGGAGACACTAAAGAGTAGGAATCCATGGTATGCACATAACTTTTCATATTGCCAAGGAGCTCTCATAAGCATAACTTTAGGAAATAAGAAGTTAAAAGAGATCTTGAGCTGGATCCCCATTTAAAATATACATACATCACTTCTGCTCTTTTGTTGCATTGGACTTTTTAGTGTCCACCACTATAAAAAAAAAATCATTACATTTTGAAGTGCCAACAAAGCAAATACTAAAGAGTAGGAATCCATGGTTAAGCACATGATTTCTCATATTGTCAAGGACCTCTTATAGACATAATTTTAGGAAATGGCAAGTTAACAGAGATCTTGAACTGGATCCCCATTTAAATACATATATACATCACTTTTGCTCTTTTGTTGCATTTGACTTTTTAGTGCTCACCGTTGTAAAGTTCATTGTTATTATATTTTGAAGTGCCAATACAGCAAACACTTAAGAATAGAAACCCATGATTAAGCACATGATTTCTCATATTGCAAGGAGCTCTTACAACCATAATTTTTTTTTTAAAGAGAAAGTCAACTGGGAATTTGAATCAGATCCCCATTTTCTCAAATATATAATCTTAATCACGATCTTTTATTGCATTTGACTTTCTAGTGTTCACTTCTGTAAAAGGTAGTTGTTACTACATTTTTAAGTGCCGACGACTCAATTGCTAAAGAGTAGGGTTTTTCACACGCTCTAGTTTACTTATTTGAATATGACTTTGGAGTTCAAAGTTGTCGTAAAAAAAAAAATTACCTTCTATAATTCATTAGCTATACTATGGAAGTAAATATAAAAATTTCTTGTTGTCTTAAAGTCATAAGAAGTGACTTTGCAAAAAAAGTTGAAAACAACTTCAGAGTTCTTGGAGCTGGTAAGTGTTAGTTTCCCAAGCCCAGGCCCGTAGGCCCAATACTCTAGAACATTGGGCCTAATTTTATCCGATAGGGAGGACTGCAACCCTTAGTTGACAAAAGGACAAGGCCCTTCAGATTTTGGTAGGAATCTAGAATGGCAGAGGCCCATCCATGGATCATACTGCGCGTCTAACGTGACAAGTTTGCCTCAGCTGCATGCACCAACATTGAAGAGGACATGACGTCAATCCTTTAATCGAAGAGCTTGTGACATCCCATTCCACATATCCGATGGGGGAGATCTTGTGATAGCACTCCTGAATAAGAGCCGTTACAGTGTATATTTTATTTTGAAAATACTCTTGTACCATAGTTCAGTATTATATATATTTGGAAATCTCATAGAAGGCAAGGATGCAAAATGTTATATTTTGAAATTTTAGAAGGTAAAACTTTGACATCACATGGTAAAAAACTGTAAGTGTTTGCCCGGTTGGCTCTTAAAAATGTAATAACAATAATTTTTATAGCAGTGACCACTAAAAAGTCAAATGCAACAACAGATTAGAATTGATGTCGGTATATATTCAAATTTGGAACCAGTTCAAGATCTTCGTGAACTTTATATTTCCAAAAAAGGAAAAAGCCACCAAAAACCCTATGTGCTACATTTACCCATAACTTTTTTTGTGACGCTAAAAATTCCAAACTTTTATCTGTGTGACACATTTACCTGCCGTCAAGAAATAATGTAAAAAAAATCTAATGTGGAGCTGATGTGGCGCCACATCAGAAAAAATTGAATAAAAATCAAACAAGAAGATACCAAAAAAATAGAGGAGAGAGATTATAGATGGTGGGGGGCGGCTCTGCTTGCCCGCGAACAATCCATGGTGGTCGACGGCCCTCACCAGCGAAGCTAAAACAATGGGGGACCACCTGTACTCAGGTTTAATTTTTTCTTTCATATTTTTTTTTGTTTTATACTTTTTTCTGATGTGGCTCCTGTATGGAGCCACACGCCAAATTTTTAATTGTATTTCAAGGTGGAAGATAAAGGCATCATATTGGTACAAATTTAAGATTTTTGATGTCAACAAAGAAGTCTGGTATAAATGTGTCACAATGGACATAGTTTAGGATCTTCGGTAGCTTTTTCCCTTTC
Source organism: Psidium guajava (assembly GCA_016432845.1). Lineage (NCBI taxonomy): Eukaryota > Viridiplantae > Streptophyta > Magnoliopsida > Myrtales > Myrtaceae > Psidium > Psidium guajava. The sequence continues at coordinate 25,575,955 of CM028230.1, forward strand.
AAAAATTATGCTCCTTGGAATTTTTGCTTAACCATGAATTCTTACTCTTTAATATATGCTCTCTTGACGATCAAAAATAAAATAACAACGACTTTTGTGGCAGTAAAACCTGAAAGGTCAAATGCAACGAAAGAACATATTTAATTTATGTATGTACTTAAATGTGGATCCAGTTCAAGATCTCCATTACTTTTCTATTTCCTAAAACTTTTGGCTATAAGAGCTCCTTACAGTTCGGGATATCATGTGCTTAACATTAGATTTTAACTCTTTAGTGTTTGCTCTATTGATGCTTAAAAATATATAATAGCAACGACAATTTTTGCAGCAAACACTAAGAAATAAATGTGACGAAAGATTAGAATTGATTTCTGTATATTTTTATATTTGGAAACAGTTCTCATGCTGCATTTTCTTTTTCGTTTTTTATATGATTTCCAAATTCGTCAATGACCTGATGAGCGACGCTATTTTCATGAGCGATGTCAGGATGTTGACATGGGTATGTGACGAAGTTATGTTTTTATGAAATGAATGGAGACTTCCGGAGCACACGCTTAACACATGCAAGTTGGACTATGTTTTCTAGATGAATCAGTCAAGACTTCCTTAATCAGTTTTCAGTAAAGTAAGGGCTATCTTTCTAATCTAAAAGAGGAAAGCGCAAGGAATACCATCTTTTAGAAAGAAAGCGAAGCAAATCCTCTCTTGAAGCGACATTCTAACGGTGGAGTTTGATTTTTTCTCAACTAAAGATGGCATTGGAGAGAATAAAAACTCTATCCCAATTTGAATATCCAGCAAATGAGCCAAATACAAATGACAAACGAGAAAATCTACTGATACTTGTTGGACTTGCTCTCAATCAACTGATTAGATCCGAGTGTTAACGAACAACAATCACACTAGACGGCAACTTGGGCAGGCTCTCGAGTTTGTGGCATCTGGAGATGTCGAGCTTCTGGAGACGAGTAAGGAGGGATAGACATTCAGGTAGGCTGCAAATCTCAGTGAGGGACAGGTTCAGGCCTACCAAGGATTTCAATCCACCAATCTTATCAGGGATCATCCCTCCTAAACTCCGGCACGACGAGAAATCTATCTCTTCCAGCTTCTCCAGATTCAGTATAGCCTCGGGGAACTCCCTTATGCGAGTACGCCCCATCCGAAGCACTTTCATAGCTTTCAAATCCTTGACTGACTTTGGTAACTTACTAACCGCAGTGTACGATAAGTCCAGGACTTGCAGTGACCTGAGCTTCCCTATTCTATCTGGAACGTCGGGTGGCCTCTCGCAGTTCTTCAGAGACAGTGTTTTCAGTTGCTTCAGCGATACAATGGACTTGCTGAGGGTGATGATAACACTGCCATCTAGAGCGAGATATGTGAGAGACTTCAACTTGCGTGTTCGAATTGGATATTTCAGTCAGCCTTTTACAATCGCGAGCACTGAGAATTTGGAGCTCATTCATGGAAGCTTCTTGGAAATAAATCAGAGCAATGGCGGTTCCATCAACCACCAGCTCTTTCAAGCCTTCCATGGGACTCAAATCTGGCAGTTCGTAAAGGCGACTGCACTGCTTCATGTTCAAGGATACCAACTTCTTCAGATTACCAAATGATCGACGTACAACTGCCAAGTTAGAGCAACCTTCCAGAATCAGCCTTTCCAGCTCCATTGAAGCAGGAAATTCTGGAGTGGCAATCAATTGGAGACAACCAGTTAGTAAACGTTTAGTTCCTGGGAATTACTTCGTCACCCAAAAAAAATTTTTGTACGAAGATAGTAAATTGATCCCACACCTGCTTGAGCAGCTCCCAACCTCCCCAGTCTCCGTCAACCTGACTGCCCGACAAATTAAGAACCACCAATTTTGGCAACATCAGGTTTAGTGTTTGAACGTAAATATTCTTAGGGCACCCTTGCCAATGAAGCCACCTTAAGCTGGAAAGACGATCCCCAAAGTTTCCCTTGATATCAGCCCGATCCAGTTTGAGGAACCTCAATTTCTGTAAACCATCAAATTGAGCAAATATAGAACTGGTATGCCCTTCAGATCCGTCACCAAACTCGAGCCCGAGGGCTTCAACTTTCCCAGTACCCTCTCAATCAAGCAAAACAGAATTGACTTAAAGAAATAGAGCCGTCATTTTAGCATCACACTGGACGAATAATTGAGCGAAAGGGACCAATAACGCATAAACTTGCATCTATAGAAGAAAAGATGTGGCACAGTGATCGCAGAAGTTACCTTCCTTCTTTTTAGCACACGCAATGCTTCTTCGTTGTTGCACAGCCTACTGCGCTTGTAAGGTTTAGCTTTGTTTTGATTCCTGACAATTTCCCGGCCGAAGTTCTTCAGTATTTCATGCTTGCGTATTTCATTATCCCCTCCGATTTCTACCAAAGACGCGGCTTTAAGAGCTAAAATCGATTTAGAAGGAGAGTAGTTGCAGTCAGCCCACATGAAATAGGGGATTCTATTGTCCTCTCCGATGAAGAAGCATGCTACATCAAGAAATATCTGTTGTTCTTTATCATTTAGGTTGCTATAGCTCTTCGCCAAGGCTGCTATGACTTTGTCATCAGGAGGAATTTTCAATGCATCCACTGTTTCCCTCCAAGCTTCCTCCGAGTCTACAAGGGAAAGAGATGAACCTACCACCGCGAGCGCTAAAGGAAGCCCACTGGTGGCAGCAACCATACTTCTCGACAGATTCTTGAATTTCTGAGGGGGAGAATCCGCTCCAAAAGCATGCCTACAGAATAATGTCGGAGCTTCATCTTTTTCCATCAGTCCAAGGACAAAAGCATCGATGTTCTTAAGGACATCCTTTCTTTGGGATGTCACAATGACCCTGCTCCCCAGTTTAAGCCAATCAAGCTTTCCGACTAGTTTGCTGAGCTGTTCATGATCTCTCTCATCGTCAAGGAGAAGAAGGATCTTCATTCTTTTAAACCTGCTCCGAATAAAAATCAGAGCTTCATCAGAACAATTGAAATTGTGGGCATTTCCATCACCAAGGTCGGAAATTAGTTTCTTCTGAACAGACAGGACGTTGCCATGTTTGATTTCAGCTTGGATCTTCCCAAAAAAGCTACGACCATCATACAGATGACGAAGTTGATTATAAATATATTTCGCCAGGACAGTCTTACCGACGCCGGCCATGCCAGATATTCCTAACACCTTTTTACGTGTGTCCCCTATTTGAACTGCTTGCCCATTGGGGTAGTCAACCTCCAGCTTCTTCATTATGCTTCACATGAGGATCGACTCCGACTAATTGTTTTGGCACAATTACGTCCTCCTTGTTCAGCTTCTGCTTAACTTGGCGGACTATTTCCTCCATGAGATTGACATGATCCCGGCCATATGTAAATGGAATAAAAAGGACAGGGAAGAGGAGGATCCAAACGGAAGAAAGCCTTAGAATGCGTGAACTAATTGGATAGGATTCAAATCTAGTTAATCACAACGCAAAAGTAGGCAGGATACATTAGGAAAGTGATTTCAGACCAGAACGTGTCATGGATTCATTGTTTTCATGGAGATGGTATCCTTTCATTTTTCCGATTCGACGGAGAGCAGACTTCCAGGGACCAATGACCATGGCATCGATGCCGGAATCATTGTGCCGACGGAAGGACCTCATGAAAGGGCCCCTCCACTGGCGTACATCCGACAGCTCGACATAGTAGAAGATGGGGATGATGGTGTGACTCTCGTTATCCTTGCACTTCAACATTTCCTCCAATTTCATGAGGAAGCTCATGCTGGACACGTAGTCCTAGGAGATGACGGCTATCGATATCATTGCCTTTCGGCAGGTCTTTCTTGTCTATAAAGACGTTGATGCCAGCTCTAGTCAACATCGTGTGCAGGAACTTCGCAAAGTTCTTGTCCGTGTCCGGTCCTCCGAAGCTTAGGAACACTTCGGGAAGTGGTCGTCTAGACGTGGACGAGGAATGACTGGTGACGTGACTACTGTCCATTTTTAGTCCACTATCAGGAAATATCTGCCGTTCATTCTTATCTAGGTTGGTATAGCTCTTCTCCGAGGTTGCTTGGAATCTTATGAGCAGCAACTTAACAATGCAGTCAATGTTTCCCTCCACGCTTTCTTTGATTTTACAAGATACAGAGATGAACCTATCTCCTCGAGCGTTAAAGGAAGCCCAGCAGTAGCAGCAACGATATCTGTTGACAGTTTCTCTAATTCCTCGCGGGGATAATCCGTTCCAAAAGCATGCCTACAGAACAATTTCAGAGCTTCATCTTGTTTCATCGGTTCAAGGACAAAACCTTCCGCACTATCGATGTTTCTAAGGACGTCTTGCGTTTGGGATGTTAGAATGACCCTGCTCCCGGGCCCAAGCCAATCAAGCTCTCCCACTAATTCACTGAGCTGTTCATGATCATATACATCGTCAAGGAGAACAAGGACCTTCCTGGTGCAAAAGTTGTTCCGAATATGAAACAGAGCTTCCTCAGAAGAATCAAACTGTTTGGCATTTCCTTTATCAAGGTGGGAAATTAGCTTGTTCTGTACAGACACGATGCCGTGATGTTTAATTTCGCCTTGGATCTCCCCTAGAAAGCTACAGGCATCGAACAGATGATAAAGTCGATTATAAACACATTTGGCCAGAACCGTCTTACCCACCCCGGGGATGCCATATATACCCAACACGTTTTCACGCGTGTCCCTAATTTGAACCGCTTGCCCATTGCAGTAGTCAACCTTCAGCTTTGCCATTATGCCTTGCGCATGAGAGTCGACTACGACTAATTGTTTGGTCACAATTAGGTCCTGCTTCTTCAGCTTCTGCTGAACTTTGTGGACAATTTGCTTTACGACTTCGCCGTGAGACCTGCCAAATGCATATGGAATAAGAAGACATGGAAGAGGAAAAAAACCTATTTGTTCATGATCCTGCCATTGTCATCGTTATAATAACGAATGTGTAATTGGATCTGACTCAAACCTAGTTAATTTTAACGCAAAAGCAGGCAAGATACATGAGAAAAGTAATCCCAGGCCAGAGCGGTTCACGAAAATTACACTTCACTTTTTTCATGGAGATGGTGTCCCTCCAACTCGCCGATCCGACGGAGAGCAGACTTCCAGGAATCAATGACATTGCCACTGATGCCGCGCTCCTTGTGCTCCACCAAGGAGGTCGCGAAAGGGCCGTTGCAGTCGCGTACATCCGACGGGTCGACATAGTAGAAGATGGGGATTATGATGCGATTCTTATTGTCCATGCCCTTCACCATTTGCTCTAATTCCGTGAGACAGTTCTTGCTGGACGCGTACTCCTTGGAAATGATGGGTATTGATATCTTGCACTGCTCTATCACCTGGTTCAGCTGTTGGTAGTTTTCTTTCTCCAGCTCTTCCGCATCCCTAAAGAAGCGAATCCCAGTATCACTCAGCAAGGTGTACAGAAAATCCACAAAGCCCCTGCGCATCTCCGGCCCTCCAAAACTCAGGAACACTTCGTCAGGCGGCTGTCTAGACACTGATGAGGAATGACCGGTAACGTGACTATTGTCCATTTTTAGTTTTTTATCAGGAAAAATCTGCCGTTCATTCTTATCTAGGTTGGTATAAAGGTGATGTTGATGTTGATGTTGATCAGGAAAAATCTGCCGTTCATTCTTATCTAGGTTGGTATATCTCGTCTTCAAGGCTGCTTGGACTCTCTTATGAGGAGCTACCTCCAATGCAGTCGATCTCGATCTTTTCCAATCCATTGGTAACATCTGAGGAAACCCGTGTATTTTTTGTACAGCTGGCAAGCCCATTTGTTGTACAGTTGACCCATTGGATAGTCTCCAGCGGTTCATCAGAGACAGTGTTTTCAGTTTCTTCAGTGATCTGATGGACTCGGGGAGGGTATAGATTTCAGAGCCGTCCAGAGAAAGATATGTGAGAGACTCTAAGTACCTGATCGAATCGGATATTTCATTGAGGCATTTACAATCACGAGCACTCAGAGTTTTGAGCTTCCTCATGCAACCTTGTTGGAAATTAATCCGAGAAATGGAAGTTCCATCGATCACCAGCTCTTTCAAGCCTCTCATGGGACCCAAATCTGGCAATTCGTGGAGGCGACTGCATCCCTTCATATTCAAAGAAGCCAACTTCTCCAGATTACAGAATGATGGATCGATAACTGCTAAGCTGGAGCAACCTTCCAGAATGAGTCTTTCCAGCTCCATTGAAGCAGGAAATTTTGGAGTGGCAGACAACTTGACACAACCAGTTAGTTTCAAAACTTTCAATCTCCTTGCCTGCAAGACACATGAGAAAGACACGCCGTCAACAGAAGAATTGTATGAAGATGGGGAATTCATTTCATACCTCGCCAAGGTGCTCCCAACCACTCCAGTCTTCCTGAACCAAACTCCACGACAAATCAAGGATCACCAGGCTTTGCCAAGTCAGATTTACATGGTCATCAAAAATCTCAGGCCACCCTCGCCAATCAAGCCACCTTAAGCTTGAAGAACAATCCCCAAAGTTCCCCCGAATATCAGCGCGATCCAGCTTGAGGAACCTCGGGTTCTGCAAACCATCAAGATTCCGTGTTTGTCCGTCCGGAAACTCCACCTTGAGGGCTTCAATGTACACAGTACCCTGTCAATCAAGCAAAACAAAATTAACTTCTAAAATTGGAGCTGTCTTTTGGCATCACACTTTACGAATAATAGAATGAAATGGATCAATGACAGTATCAATTGGCATCTAAAGAAGAAAAGATGTGGCGCAGTGCTCCCAGAAGTTACCTTCCCTCCTGTTAGCACATGCAGTGCATCTTTGGGGTTGCACAGCCTAGGGCGCTTGCAAGGTTCATTGTTGTTTTCACTCTTGACAATCTGCCGGCCAAAGTTCTTCAGTGTTTCATGCATCCACAGTTCTTTATTCTCTCCGATTTTTACCAATGACCTGGCACGAAGAGGGAGAATCGATATAGAGGGAGAATACTCACGCTCTAACCACATGTAATAGGGGATTCTCTTGTCCTTTCCATTGAAAAAGCATGCTATATCAAGAAACATCTCCTTTTCCTTCCGTTTTAAGGTGTTATAGCCTTTGGAGAAGGCTGCTTGGACACTCTCATGAGGAGCTTCTTTCAATCCAGTCAGTGTTTCCGTCCACGCTTTCCTTTTTTTCACTTGAAACAGAGATTGACCTACACTCTCGAGCGCTAAAGGAAGCCCGTCAGTAGCAGCAACAATATTTGTTGACAGCTCCTCGAATTCCTCAGGGGGAGAATCCTTTTCAAAAGCATGCCTGCAGAATAATTGCAGAGCTTCATCTTGTTGCATCATTCTAAGACCAAAACTTTCCGCACCCTTGAGTTTTTTAAGGACATCATCTCTTTGGGATGTCACAATGACCGTGCTACCGAGGCCAAACCAATCAAGTTCTCCAACTAGTTTGCTGAGCTCGTTATTATCCTTAATGTCGTCAAGGAGAAGAAGGACCTTCGCGGCCGCAAACCTGTCCTGAATATATGTCAGAGCATTGTCAGAACAATCGAACTTTTGGGCATTTCCCTTGTGGAGGTGGGAAATTAGTCTGTTCTGCACAGACAAGATGCCATGATCTCTAATTTCTTCTTGGATCTTTTCAAGAAAGCTATAGGCATCATACTGATGATGCAGTTGATTATAAACACATTTCGCCAGGACCGTCTTACCAACCCCAGGGATGCCATATATTAACACCTTTCCACATGTGTCTCCAATTTTAACCGCTTGCCCATTGTGGTACTCTACCTTCAGCTTTGCCATTATTTCTTGCACATGATGATCGACTCTGACTAATTGTTTCGTCACAATTAGGTCCTTCGTCTTCAGCATGTGCTGAACTTCACGGACAATTTGCTTTATGACTTCGCCATGATACCTGCCAAACGTATGTGGAGTAAGAGGGACATGGAAGAGGAGGATCGAAAGCAGAAGAAAACATATTTATGCATGATGCAGCCGTTTTTATTGCTAGAATAACGAATACATGTTGGATATGATTTGAATCCAGTCAATCTTAACGCAAACGTAGGCAAGATACATGAGAAAAAGTAATCTCAGGCCAGAGTGTTTCGTGGAAATTACACTTCGCTTTTTTCGTGGAGATGGTGTCCCTTCAACTTTCCGATCCGATGGAGAGCAGACTTCCAGGAGTCGATGCAACTGTCATCAACGCCGAACTTCTTGTGCTCACCAAAAGCCCTCTCGAAGGAACCGTTGCAGTGGCGTACATCCGACGGGTCGACGTAGTAGAAGATGGGGATGATGACGTGATTCTTCTTGTCCATGCATTCCACCATTTGCTCCGATTCCACGAGGCAGCTCTTGCTGGACGCATACTCCTTGGAGATTACCGGTATTGAGATCTTGGACTGGTTTATCTGTCGGATCAGCTGGGGTATAATCTCTTTGCCTCTCTCCAGCTCTTCCTCGTCTCTAAAGACGCGAATCCCAGCATCGGTCAACCTGGTGTACAGGAAATCTGCAAAGTGCCTGCGTGTGTCCGGGCCTCTGAAACTCAGGAACACCTCTGTCTGGCTAGACATGGATGAGGAATGCTCGGTGACTAGTGTCAACCGTTTGTGTAGCAGATCTTACGAAAACCTACGAAGGAGCTCGGCCTCTGCGCAGGCGCACGCACTTTGGCCGGGCAACCTCAACGCTTAAAGAAGAGAGTAGGTTTAGTTTCTGGTGAGCAAATCGACTGTTGACTGGTCGGTGGCAATGGCACGTGATGATCTTCTCTATTGGTTGGTTCTGTCCTGTATCCAGATTAGCTTTTGAACAATTTTTTTTTTTCGCTCCGCTTATTTTCTTCTTCTTCCTCTTCCTCTTCCTCCATCTAGTCACCGAATTGGTGACCAACGAGGTCGGCCTCACTCAAATTTGGAGAGGCTCGACCTCGCCAGCCCTCGCCTCTGACCAATCATCAATTCGGCGATTGGCTAGAGGAATAAAGAGAAGCAAAAAATTAAAAATTATTAATAAAAATATGAAAATATTACGAAAAATTGTCACGTTAGCACTGGCCAGTTAAAGTTGGCCCGATAAATTGAATTGATACAAATGCAAAAAGATTTAGGATTCGATTAGCTAAAATAAATATGTAAGACTAAATCGATATAAATGCAATAGGTATAAGATTTTTTGGTAATTTTTTCAAATAAACCGAACACAGAGAAATTAAGACCGAGCATAACAAGTGCGAAATAGTTGACAACCACTGCTCCCCATGACACGCGTCGGCATTCATAAATCTATTTACGTAGCTATCGCATGCCCGTTCTCCTAGAACCGAAAGACCAGCCGGAAAGTCCAAAGGCTTCAAAGTCAAAAGGATAATGACGAGGGCTTTAAATTCATAGGATCTCAGAAGCTTCCTCGGACAGAAACGAGAGGTGCTTCATGTAAAAAGAGTTTACTTGTGGTGCTCGTGTGCGGAAATCCACGTGGCGCACTATCGTTGGTCGTCAATGATAATAGTCATGGGCGGTTAACATGGAGATAAGCAATGATACGGATCCGTTGATTTGCACAAGCGCGTGTATTGTAGGATTCAATCGGATCATTTCGGAATTCTGTCGTGAATGAGAAACCGAACAAAATTTAATATGTTCCTCGTTGGAATAATCGCCCTTATGATTGAAAGCAAATTATATTGCCAAATGTTGGAAATAATAAAATTTGTTTTGAAAAAAAAAATCTTAATTGGATTTGTGGTGCCTTCCCAACCGATTTTAACATGAGGACATAAAATTACAGCTCGTTAATGATCGGTGATAATCGGTCAAAGATAAGGAAAGACAACTTGCAGCCACAGTCTTTGACTCTTAACAATTAAGGATACAACTTGCATTGGATGAATTTACCGACTTGACTACGCGGTGAACGCGCAGAGCAAGTTTTTGGCCAACATGGGATATCTCAACTGCAAGTGGACTTCAAGAGGCGGTGGAACTTGCAAAAAAGTTACTTTGTGTTTTTTTTAGAGAGTAAGCAATAGAACCCTTATGCATAGGAGTGAGATAAGTAGAGAGTTGGGAGTTTGTACTAAAAGTTTATTGTTAAGCCTTGTGTTTTTTTTTGTGTAAAGCCTTTGCAAAGGAATTTTTAAAATTTTACTCTCATTTTTGCTTTACTCGAGTTCTTTCTATATTAAATCCTCCAAACTTATGCAATCCCTTTTGATTCCTACACCAAAGTCAGTCAGAATCGGTGGGAAACATCTTGGGAAGAACCCCGAAATGTAATGTACATGACAGCGATTTTTGGTGGTTGAGGAGTTAATAGTTTATGCATCAATAAGGAGGGCCCTTTGAGCTCATGATCTTCTTCATCATCCCCATCGAAGCCTACGTATCAGAAGCTATTCGTGCAAAATAGAGGCCCAACTTGATGAGAGAGAGAGAGAGAGAGAGAGGGTAATAAAGAAAAATTCACATGCTAATTCTCATGGAAATGTTTGTGCAAGACAATGAAACGAATCAACGAAACACAAATCAAACTTTTGATGTCAACGGAGATTCTCTAGTTCCCATGAACAAAAGCAAGAAGTGAACACACATAAGCCGCAATAGCAACCCTTGCGCTCAAGCTTCATTGAGAATGTTTCAGTTTTGGCTCCCGAAGCTAACCAACCGCGCGTTCGGCAGCCCGGCCGTCCTTCTTATTTTGTCGACCACCGTCGCCGTATCGATATCCTCGGCAATCACCTCCAACAGATCTCCACGCTCTCCAATGAAGCTCGCGGACTTCAACCCTGTTCCAATGACGAGTACATATGCCGGAGAGGATGATAAGATAAACTATTACCAAACTATTTATAGCCATTGTAAATGTGTCTGAAATGTGTTGTTGGAGTTGTTACCATTCGCTTCGGTTGCTGCGATGGTACGTGCCTTGCTCTTGCGCGTCTTCTCCTCCGTTATGAGATTAATCGCCGCCTTCTTCTGGATATGATGGACAAAGCGGGAAGAGACAATAGGGAAAGTTTTAAGGGGAAGAAGACGACGAAGAGGAGATATAATATGGTAGTGTGGCAATTGGATAACACCTCAAAAGAGATATACTTTATGTGTTCTCCACTTTGTCGGACACCATTCTCTCTCTTTATGTGACACTAAACCTGACGTGCCACTAGCGAATATCTATATGGTTCCAATGAACCAGCATATGTCTCAGCTTTATAGTTAACTTTTCTTCATGTGTAACAAGACATATAAACATGGCTAATATCCAAATGCCCATAGCCAATACTCGAGATTTACACATATCTCAAGATTTACAAGAAAATATATTTAACATTAATAGTGCTGCAGACACTTCAATACATATCTTTATATTACAAAATGTAATAAAATACAAATGCAAACTTTATTAGAGCAAATCGAAATATGCCTCCCACTAAAACACAGCATCCAATTATGCCACTAAGCCCATACTAATGACATGTCGTTCAAAAACACATGGGCGAACACCTTTAGTTAGTGGGTCTGCTATCATATCATCTGTAGAAACATGCTCTACTGCAACGTCACCTTTTTGCACGGATTCCTTTATGGTAAATAATTTGACCTCCATATATTTAGACCCCTTAAGACTTCTGTTGTTATTAACAAACAACACTGCAAAATTATTGTCACAGTATAACTGTATGGGTCTTTCAACAAAATTAAATACGGTCAACTCCCTGTTGAGGTTCCGGAGCCAAATAGCCTGAGTAGCTGCTGAAAAACACGCTATGAACTCCGCTTGCATGGTCGAGGAGGATATGGATTTCTGTTTCTCACTTTTCCATGATACTGCATCGCCCGCTAACATGAATATGTAGCTTGTAGTCGACTTCTTGTCGTCTTGACACCCCGCAAAATCTGAATCCGAGTATCCAACAAGCTGCAGGTTCTGAACACGCCTGTATGTCATGATGTAGTCCCTTGTCCTCTTTAAATACCTCAGGACCTTCTTGGCAGCAATCCAATGAGCATGTCCTGGATTTGACTGGTATCTGCCTAGAAGTCCTGTCGCAAAAGCAACATCTGATCTAGTACATACTTGAGCATACATGATGCTCCCAAGTGCACTAGCATAAGGTACATTCTTCATTTCAGATTTCTCCATCTTAGTTTGAGGACACTGCGAAAAATTCAACTTATCACCTTTACAGACAGGAATAATACCTGGCTTGCAATCCTGCATGTTGAATCTCTCCAGAATACGATCAATGTATGCCCTCTGAGATAAATCCAAAATGTGGCGTGAACGATCCCTATGGATTTCAATGCCAAGGACAAAGGACGCCTCACCAAGATCCTTCATGTCAAAATTCTCTGACAGCATTGTGCTTCGTCTCATGTAACAAATCAATGTCACTGCTCGCCAGTAGAATGTCATCCACATAGAGAACAAGAAAAATGTATTCTCTCCCACTGACCTTGCAGTATATACACTGATCCACTTTATTTTCAACGAAGCCAAATGAAGTGATGACGCTATGAAACTTGAAATACCACTGTCTGGATGCTTGTTGAAGGCCATAGATCGACTTCTTCAATCTGCACACAAGGTCACTGGAATCATCAACCTCAAAACCTTCAGGTTGAATCATGTAGACTTCTTCTTCGAGATCCCCATTCAAAAAGGCAGTCTTGAGGTCCATCTGATGTAACTCGATGTCAAAATGAGCTACTAAAGCCATAATCACTCTGAAAGATTCTTTAGAAGAGACGGGAGAGAATGTTGATTCATAATCCACTCCTTCTCTTTGAGTGAAACCTTTGGCTACCAGTCTGGCTTTGAACTTCTCTACCTTTCCTTTGGAATCCCTCTTCGTCTTGTAGACCCATTTGCAGCAGATCGCCCTATGACCTGCAAACAACTTGACGAGCTCCCAAACTCCATTATGCCTCATGAACTGCAACTCATCCTGCATCGCATCCAACCACAGGTCTGATTGCTCACAGCTAACAGCATCCTTATAAGTAACTGGATCAACTACACAGCCAATGTCATAATCCTGTTCACCTAGGTAGACCATATAATCCAGTGAAATCGCTGATCGTCTTTACCTAATAGACCTCCTTAGTGGAATTTCCTCAGCTTGAATCTGCGCCTGTGGGGCTTAATTAGCTTCATTAGGAACGGTATCAACCATAGGATCCTGAAGCTCAACAGGTACAGTCTCCGGTATGGGAAGCTCCATAACAGTCTGTGATGGTAGAGACAACGATGCAGTGTTTCCCGCCGTACTATTACTTTCAATAGTCTCTAAACAGGTACCATTTTCGGCTACGTCGAATTCCAAAAACTTCGCTATCTGTGACTCTACAATCCTTTGGCCTCCATTAGGATTGTAAAATCTGTATCCCTTGAAATGATCTGGATAGGATACAAAATAGCACCTTGTGGTCTTGGGATCCACTTACTCAAAGCTGGATTATACAGCTTCACTTCTGCAGGATAACCCCAGACCTTCAAATGATTCAGGCTGGGTTTCCGTCCAGTCCATAACTCAAAAGGAGTCAGTGGAGCAGCCTTAGTGGGAACTCGATTCAGTATGTATAGAGCCGTCTTCAAAGCTTCACCCCAAAGGAACTTATGCAGGTTGGTCATACTTATCATACTTCTCATCATATTCATCAAGGTGCGATTTCGCCTTTCGGCCACACCATTTTGCTCATGGCTCCCAGGCATAGTAAACTGAGCTACTATCCCAGAATCCTCCAAGTATTTGGCAAATGGCACTTTAAGCTGTCCAGCATCGCCATGTCTGCCATAATACTCACCACCACGGTCAGACCTCACAACCTTGATGACTTTTCCCTACTGTTTCTCGACTTCAGTCCGAAATATCTTGAATTTATCAAGAGACTCAGACTTTTCTTTAATCAAGTACAGATAACCATATCGGGAATAATCATCAATAAATGTGATGAAATAATAATTTTTACACACGGTTGGAGTATATGGTCCACTTATATCAATGTGTATGACCTCCAATAGGTCAGAAGTTTGGACTGCACCCTTTTTCTTTATTTTGGTCATCTTGCCTTTACAACAGTCTACACAAGTTTCCAAGTCATCTTTAAGAGTAGGTAAAATGTCGGCTTTTACAAGCCTTTCTACTCTTTCCCTGGAAATGTGACCAAGACGTTTATGCCACAATATGTAAGACTGTTCTTTAGGCAAAGGCCTTTTGGAGACAATCTTTTCAGCTATATAAGCTACGTATATATCGTTGGGAGTTAAACACAATCTGTACAATCCATTGGACATATTGCAGCACCCAACTTTATTTGAATTATAGAACATGGAAACCACACTGTTCTTTATTTCAAAAGAGTAACCACACATGTCCAAACAAGATACAGAAACTAAGTTCCGTCTGAAGAAAGGTACATAGAAAGTGTTTCTTAACATCAAATTGAAACCAGACTCCAGTATTAAAATGACATCTCCCACGAACTCAACATCAGCTTTATTGTTATCTCCAACTATGTGCTTTGATTCATCCTGATTTGGCTTCCTCCGGTTTATGAACCTCTGTATGGTAAATGCAACATGATTAGTCGCACCACTATCTAGCCACCAAGAACTGGATGGGGCTTCAGATAGGTTGGATTCACAAACCAATGCCAAAGAATCATTACCTGCATGCTCATTTTTAGACAACCAATTCTTATACTTAGTGCAGTCTTTCTTCCTGTGACCCTCTTCTTGCAGAAGAAACAGCGGTCACTATCCTTCTTAAAGGATGCCTTCTTTTGACCCAGTTTTCCTAACAGACCAGTGGTGGGATGAGTACCTTTATGAGTATGAGGCTTAGGTCCTTTGCCTTTCCTATTACTGGAACTGGAGGCAACCAAGGCAAAATTTCCTGCATCCTTCCTCAATTTTTCTTTCTCTAAGACTGCTCTAGAAATCAAATCATTTATAGACCAATCTTCATCCTGTGAGTTGAAGTTGGTCTTGAGGATCCCAAACTCAAAGGGAAGGGTGTTTAGAGCTTGGTGCACCAACACATTTTCAGAGATTACTGAACCTAAGGCATTTATTTTAGTGTGCAAATCCAGCATTCTTAGGATGTAATCTCTTACACCTCCCACACCCGTATACTTCATATTAAACAGCTGCTGGATAAGTGTTCCAACCTGAGCATTAGAGGATACTCGGTACCTGGCTTGCAGGGCTCCCATCATTTGTTTTGCAGTGAAGTTAGCTAGGAGGCCACTTAGCAAATGTTCCTGTATGGATCTCCTCATTGACAGTAAGCAGATCCAGTTGCTCCTTTCCCAGGCGGCTAAATGCGCCTTCTCAGGCTCTGTACTGGTTTCCTCGGAAACAGCAGGTTTATCTTCATTTAGAGCAATATGAACATCGGCTATTTCCATGGCAAACAGAAAATCCTCCCTCTATCTCTTGAAATTTGAACCATTCAGAACCTCTATTACGGAGTTGCCACTTACAGAAAAGGTGACTGAAAATTAAACAATATTTACCATTAGCATTATGTAAGCACGGTGTAACTTTAAATCCTTCAAAGTACACATTTCAAAGAATTACACACATCGTCATATAATCACCTTTGGGTAGAATACATGACATGCAATTGTAAATTCTCTACATGACAACGACCATGAGAATATATTCCAATTTTTCGTGAAACACCACCTTTAGGTGTATGAATCACTAGAATCGGTCACTTCCCAATCATATGTTGTTCATGCACCCCTCATGGTCTGACACACAATCACCTCCTTTGGGAGTATGACCATGTATCAAAACAGGAGACATCCCACCACAATGTGAGACTGATATTTCTCCAATTTAACTGAGTGTGCCACTTTGGCGGTCACAACTCAATTAAATCTTTGAAACTCTCTCACACCAGGGATATGAACTTTATGCTTCACATTTGCCATATGGTGTGATCTCAAACTTGATGACATGGGCAATTGTCATTGAAATCACAACCAGTGCTAATGGAATTGCTTCACTCATTAATGAGTCTTAAATTTTGTCGGTGCTCAATTAAATTCTACACAATCCTTATGTGGTATTTTACATTTGAGCCAACCTTATTATTTCCAAAAAAACATATGGAAATAATCAAATAATTGAAAAAGACGAAAATGCCCCTGAATTTTGTACTTGCACAAAGGTTTTTTTTTCATTTTTCAAGACCTTAGTGTTGACACCTGATTTTTAATCATCTTTTCTCTTTTAAAATTAATAGAAAATCTAAACAAAATTCATAAAATTGAAAAAAAATCAACTTTGGGGACCTTGACCAAGCCTAAGAAACCAATTTTGACCAAAAAATAATTTTTTATATTTTCAGTATTTTTTGGTATTTTTTATTTATTTAATTTCGAAAATTAATAGAAAATCTATAAAAATTCATAAATTAAAAAAATTATCTTTGGAAGCCTTGGCCAAGCCTAGGCAATTATTTTTGAACAAAAAATAATTTTTCATATTTTTCTCATTTTTAAATATTTTTTAGGAAATAGAAAAATACTTGAAAATTAATAAAAATAACATTTGAGACCATAAAAATGTGAATAAATTGTCAATTTTCTCTTCATTTTGGCCGAATAAATTCTGAAAAAATTCAATCTAGAATTGAGAGTTTCTTTATTAATCTCATTTTTAGGTCATTTGAAAAAAAAATTAAAAAAAAACTCATTTTTAGCTCTATAATTTTTTATTTTTTTTCTTTCTTTTCTCTCTAGTCGTGACAATGTTCGTTAATATCTGAAGTTCCTATCTTAGACCAATGGTGCATGAGGTTTCTCAATTTTGGACAAAAGAAACTTAATTTGAATTTTTTTTTATTCGCGATGGTGAGATAATTGTTGAAGAGGTTCCAAATGAAACAAATACATACGCTGAAAATTTCCCATCAGAAGGCTGCAATTTATGAGAACAAGAGTTTTGCTAAGGCACGAAATAAGGGTGGTAGCGGACCAAAAAGCCCATCATTTCAGCACATGATGCAAAGGAAAGAAGGTAGGGGAGGCCAAATGAGAAAGATTCCGTCGGCCACTTCCTCCAAGATTAAAACTAGAGCACGACCATTAGAAAAAAGCATGAATGGAAGGATGATTTTTTTACGGGGGGAGTTTGGATTAAAAAATAATAAAATGGTGACAAGTAGAGAATGCTTTCGATGGAGTGAGGAAATGAGTGAGAGGGAAATGAATAAAAAAAGAAGGGAGACCATGATTATAATGAAAGAAATGGCTCACACGAAGGGAAGATGGAGGAGAATAAAAAATGATGGGGGAAGGTGATTATTTTAATGGAAAGGTGGGAACAATGGAGGAGCTGTTGGAGAAGCTCTTATACGGTGGAATAACTCTAGATAAAAAAAATGGGGGAGAGCTGGGAGAAGGATTAAACTAGGGGAGAGATGGGAGAAAGAAGAAAAATGGGGGAAGATGAACGAATAAAAGGATGGGGTGGCGAAGATTACTGGGGGGCTGAAAGACAAAGAATCCAGCAATTTCTTTGGAAGTGCCTCTCCTGATGTTGTTGCGGAGGGAAGTGTTATAATTAAAAAGCGTCTACACTCTATTCTCCACTGGAGATATTCCTTTGAATGCCGGGAAAGCATTCTAGAACTAGCGACAGAAAGTTAGATATTCATCACGCGCTACCAAAGGACAAGAGGCATTTGACCAGCAGCTGGCGTTCATCCACCTTCTCTTCCAAAATATCAAGATGACTTCGCAAAATAGCGTGGGCGAGACTTCTATTTCTTCTTCTTTTTTTCCTCGACGGTGGGGGGCCCCGGGCGATTCTGATCACTAGACCCTTGAGTTTTCCTCCATTTCTCCTCCACTTTCAGGTTGACCTAAAAAAAAAAAACCCCCATCTCCTGCTCTACCCCGGGCGTATTCTATCACCCCTTAGACTACATCACCGTCAATGAAACCCATGGGAAGGCATCTTATTCTTGTGCTTTACGGATGTCTCGGCGTGGATGCTGTTCACCTCCCATTTCAAGTGTTTGAAGTGGGAGAAGGCGAAATTCACTACCGGGATGCTCTCAGATCAAATGTGAAATGACACAGAAGATCAACCCATGATGTGGCACATTGATCTTTCATCTGAATCGTTTCTTATTTTTCGTTCTAGTGGAATGTTCATTGCTCGGATAATATTTTAAAATTTGAGTAAGGGACACTAGATGGTCAAAGATGCCGTGGTTGGTGTGCAGTTATTGGTTTGTTAAGGTAATCGTATGAAAATTTTTTCGATGCTGTATAGTCATATGCAACATCCATGACGTTCGCACTTCTTCTTTTTGTTTTCGTTCTGCACAAATTGTCTTCTTCTTTCTATTGGGCGAGCGGTGAGTCAGTAACTGGATGAACATTGTCCCTTCTGGTATTATCCATTCAACAAAATGTCGGGCGAGATGTCCCCACTTCTGTTGCTTAGTCAATTCCGTCTGGGATGGATCAGGTAAGAATTACTTCTCTTCTATTACCCTTTGTGAAAGAATGAATAGCCACTGGTATGGCCTTTGAGTAAGTAAGTTTGTTGACCTTGCTGAGATGCCTAGTCGGGTGGAATTTTTGTTTTTTTTATATACGCATGTTTTTGTTGGCTGGTTAAAGAAGAAGAAGAAGGGGAATTAGAAGTGATATAGACAATAATTATAGTCCTGCAGATTTTGATGAGATTGTAAAACCTTGATTTTGTAGCTGGCGACTCGCGTTTCCTGGAAATAAAAAAAAGGGGGGGGGGGGGCAATGTGGAGCCTTGTTTGCGTGCCGATATTTTTGGGAAGTAATATGACGGGCTCCGTATGAGAATTTATCTATGGAAATTTTATAAACAATGACTCAAAGAAAGATTCCTGTAGTATAATAACTAAGAAAACATGATGTCCTATCTACGAACAAAGCGGCCTCGGCCGTGACGGTAGTCTGAGTTAAATAAAAAATATGGTCCTGCAAAATATTAGGAAATAGAGAAGATGTAGTGATTGAATTGAGATCCCTTTTACTGACAAAAGAATGTATTCTTGGTTAAGCACGCGGGATTTCTTTATCAGCAATGGGAGGGCCAGAAAATTTGTGTATTCATTGAGATCATAGGACATGAAGGACAATTTGAAAAATACATAATAGAGGTATAGAAGATAAAATATAAATGGAGAGAAATAAAATGCATACGAATTTCACCAATATAGGTAGATGCCACAAGCTATGAGATAAATGTTTTATTCGGAGCTGAAGTTTTGTAGCTTTGTCCGAAAATAAAATACATGTGCAAGACACGGCGATAATGGAATTATCGCAATTTCAAGTTAACATTCACGGTCATTCATTATCGAAGGCCGATTCCAGGAGTCTATGGCGATAAACTGAAGCTAAGTCTTCTTCCTATTCTTCTTATTTTAAATGCAAACCCGCATAGATTTATACTCCATTTTCAATTTTCTTTTATGTCAGGTAAAAAGGAAGACCTCATATCAATGGTAAATTTCATGGAGGTGTAAAAATGGTCCAGACAAGCTCCTAAATGTCCACCAATTTCGCAACTAATCAGGGATTAAAAGTCCCTTTTAATTCAAAAGAGACTCTCTATGTTGAGAACAGAGAGAGCGAAAATCAATTCAAGAAATCCCTCCCACAAAAGGGAGATAAGTGCTCTTTTCACTCTTCTCGTTTTAGGTGTAGATTAACATAGATTTTGTATACTGACACTTCACTCTATTTTTATGTAGGCAGCCGCAGCTCTATATCAACGGTCAATTCTATGGAAGCACAAAATCGGCTTGGAGTAGTCCTCAAGCGCACACAAATATCGAATTGTTGAATCAATTTGTTGTAATTTATTTTAAAGAACTCAAACCCCAGAATAGAGAGGCAAAGCACATCCACTGGAGGTCATTTAAATACCTGCACTTTAAATCCCAAAGGAAAGAGCCAAGCCAATGCTTAGCCTCCTATTGGAGGTTTTTACTTATAGTAGTTTAAATACCTGCAATTTAAATACCTGCACCTTAAATCCCGAAGGCAAGAGCCAAGCCAATGCTTAGCCTTCCATTGGAGGTTTTTACTTACAGTAGTTTAAATACCTGCAATTTAAATGCCTGCACCTTAAATCCCAAGGGCAAGAGCCAAGCCAATGCTTAGCCTCCCATTGGAGGTTTTTATTTACAGTAGTTTAAATACCTGCAATTTAAATACCTGCACCTTAAATCCCAAAGGGGAAGAGCCAAACCAATGCTTAGCCTCCCATTAGAGGTTTTTACTAACAGTAGTTTAAATACCTGCAATTTAAATACCTGCACCTTAAATCCCAAAGGGAAGAGCCAAGCCAATGCTAGGCTTCCAATTGGAAGTTTTTACTTACAGTAGTTTAAATACCTGCAATTTAAATACCTGTACCTTAAATCCCAAAGGGAGGAGCCAAGCCAATGCTAGGCCTCCCATTGGAGGTGTTTATTCACTGTCATGTACTTCCTGTAATTTAATTCTTGAATCATCAAACCAAAAAAAAAATGAGTAAGTCGTAATACTGCACAGAAGTCGTTAACACACTCCCTCTGTCGGCTTCAGGGAATTTTTAACACTTAAAAAATATAACAAATAAAAAATATATACCATCCATGCATCTTATTCAAAAGGTGAAAACACAAAAGAGAATACCCTACTAGAGCCTTAGGAATAAACCAAGCCTGAGTTGCCGAATTATGATATCCATGAAATTAAGGTATCGAAAGGGCATTAGTTTTCATTAACTAGTGTAACCAAGTCCCCGAACTCATAATCTCTGGTTCGCAGAAATAAATTAGTTCTCCCGCTAATTTATTTAGGTTTCTAATCGACCTATCAAGAACGATTAGTGGCGACTCCAAATCTTAAAATCATTTAAACAAAAACCAAAGTTGCGATTCGGTAGGACTTGGGAGGGTCCACGTTAGGTTAGTCAAATCTAATTAACCTAATAATCCGTTAACCCTTTAGAAATAATCAAAATATTCTAACGGTCAATGACTAACAACTGATCAACGTCTAACAGTCAACGGCTAATAACCGGTCAACTGTCAACGACCGATCAGCGTCTAATGGTCAACACGCCAACTAATGGTCAACGGAGCCATGCGCCACCGCGGCGAAACTTCAGGCGGAGCGTGTGGGCGCGTACGGCGTCCTCCGGCGGCCCGCGACCCATCAAAACGCTCGTCTCGACGAGACGAACCCAAACATGCCATCAAAATTCAATTTTACCATACCAAAAAATCACGAAATCATGGCAGAACCCGTATGTGCTAAAACCGAGCTACGGCGGCTCTGATACCAACTGTTGGTGGGCGATCCTGACACCCTAGGACCTCCGTAGTCGTATTCTAACAACCAATTAGCCAAGATTTCGAGACGGCGTACCTGATTTTGCATCCATAGCCGATCGACTCCTCAAAACGACGAACGGACTTCGGAATTTCGGCGAGACGGGCTCGGAACTTCCCCCTTATATCCCTTGGTCGCCTGGCGTCGATGAAAACGGCCTCAACCTCATCACTCTCACTCTCTAATGCCTTATGGAGGAGGTAAGGAGAAGAATGGCATCAAGAAGGGCTAAGGGGGGTCTTTGCCATTTATAGAACATCCAGCGGGCCCCTCCATCACGGGCAGGGCCAGATCTTGGCCCACACTTGTTAGGCCCATATACGGCCCATTAAGATACTTCACGTCCATACTTTATTAAACCAATACCGTATATGATAAATTAATACCATACACGATCAATTACAATTACAATTAAGGCGAGCCTACATACGGGAAATTCTAACAGATGTGGCAATTGAAAGTTTGTATTGGGATGCACGTGCTAATTGTGTTCGACTAAGTCTCATATCAAAAAATTGACGTAATGTGAATTAGTTAATATATCTTAGTTAGCCCCCAAAAATTTTTTTGCTTAAATTTTTGAACGAATGTTGATCTAATTGAATCTATTGATGGGCTTGGATCTTGGCTCTCGATCTCCCCGAATGAAGGCAATGGGTTTTTATTGTCCACTCTCAACAAATGGTATCTGAGTCAATGGCTGATTGGCGACCTACTCCCAATGTATATCAGTGTTTAGTGAATATCTCAAAGAAGGAGAATTTAACTAAGGTGGTTTTCGGTCCGGCAAAAGACACCTAGAGTGAAGGTGACCAAAGGTAACAGTACCTAAATTAAGAGGGATCGAACCTAACAATGAGCTTACACATGCGAAAAAGATTATTAAGATACACATGTAAATTGTATTAGAAAAAGTCTCACATCAAAAAATTGATGTGGCATGGATTATTTAATATATCATAATTGTTACATAATTTATTAATTTAGGCCTTTGAGTGAAGTGGACTCAATTAAATATGTTAACGAGCTCGGCTTTGAGCTCCCTTCAGGTGATTTTGCTTGATGAATGTATCAGGCTATTGTTGCACACGCCGGACAAGTTGATTGCCAATGATAATTGTCATGAGTAGTTAACATAGATCAGCCATTGATTAATTTCGAGTGGACTTTAATCGTTAAAACCATCGAGTCTTAACAAAAACTCACATATGACACTCGAGATATTAGCCTCGGCGAAGTAAAACAAAAACATTGAAAAGGAAATACCCACATCCAGAAGAGGACATAATTCAAATTATCTTCTCCTTCTTTTCCCTTCTTTAGAGGGAGAGAGATACTATCAAGTTTCATTGGGAAGCTATTGAAATTTTTACGTACTACTTTTCTCGGCTTTTTTTTACCCAAATGAATGGATAACGATATCCACGATGTTAATTACTCCGATAGGGTAACCAGAGCTTGGGAGAACATGACCAACAAAGTTGTTGATTTATACCCTTTCATGACAGAGTTCTTCACTCGTTTTACAATTTCTCAGAATGTTTTCAGTGAGCGGCGTCTGCTTAATGACGTTTGCGCCAAACGATTCCCCTCAAGTTTCTTGTCAAGGAACAACCTTAATTTGGGCACACAAGCATGAAGGACCAAATAAAATGAAAAATAAAAAGGGGGAAATATAGTGAATATAGAGGAGAACATGTATGAGAGGACTCTTGACGATGCACGGCATCTATTTAAGGCAAGCTACAACATCCATCAACACAGCATGCCTTTCCACATATGAGAAGTGGTGTCCTTTGGAACCAGCAGCACCTGCAACCTCCAAAACATACACATCCAAATGACCACTTAAATAAATTCCATAAAAGGAAAAACAAGTTCATAATTAGAACACACACATACATATATATATGTGTGTGTGTGTGTTTTCCTAATTTATAATGAAAGTTTGCACCAATCGTATGTTCCAAGATATATCACAGAAATCCAAATATTTATCTATCTATCCATAATGTATATTGGCCGCTACTCCTCTAATACGAAGTAAAAACAATTTGTGGGTTGAAAGTGAAATAAGAGTAAAAGCTAGCTGGCTATATAAAATTCATTTCTATATATGGTGTGTGTAAATATTAATCATCGAGTAGATACATGATTACCAGCTTGAGGAAAAATAGTCTGCTCCACTCTTTGAAATGAAGCAGCAGCTAAAGATGGAGTTACCCAAAGGAGAGAGGCAATCGCTATTAACACAAGCCATGAACATCCAATCACAAAGCCCTTCTTCTTCATCTCTCTCTCTCTCTCTCTCTCTCTCTCTCTCTGGGCTTCTACACTTAGAACTGAACTGCAATGCCAGGAGTCTCCGCGCTCTTCCTTATTTATAGTGGAAAAGCTAGAACTATTCTCTTTTAACATAGGATTCCACCGGTTCATCTTTCATGTCTCTTTCCTGCAAGTGGACAGGGACATTCCTCCCTCCCCACCCTTCTCTCTCTCTCAGTACGAATTTGGACTCTACCTTTGCTTTAAAGAGTTAAGTACAGACTCTCACCTCAATCGAGTCGCCATTGTTGACATATATGCCTACAGAGAACAGATCTGATCTTTTCTCTGGAAAGCCATGAAGTACAACCTCATCTTTCTGTTCCATATGGAAGAAGAATTACACAATTGCTCTTATTATATTAGTAGTGTAATTGGTGGAGAGCAATATAGGAGCCGAGAAAACATTCCCGCATTATAAAGACATAATTGACACAAAAAAAAAACTCCGTTTTTTAATGAAGGAATAAAGAACAAGTTAGTCTTCACATGGAAAATTATACTCAAACAAGTGTCATTTGACGGTCCCTTTAGGAAGTCCATAATTTTAGGCAAATCTCTCATTCTTGGGGGTATTTTGGTATGAAATCTCTCGTCAATGTACAGAAAATAAGTAAATATCTATTTATGTATAGAAACCATTGACAATTCTTACAAGGTTATGGAAAAAGATTAACATTGTAGCGATATTTGTTAAGGCACCATATATGTCATGTTTGACTCTTAACCGACATATCATGATCCATTAAGAAAATATCCATCTTCTAAAAAAAAAGGATAACACCCTTTACGAGTAAATGAGTATAACAAAGGTACCCTTGTTTTTTTTTTTTTTGGTCGAAAAAGGTAACCATTATTTGAAATACGAAATGTATGATGTTTGACAACTCTTGTGATGGAAGTTGTGGATACCACTATGACAAAATAATTAAAAACTTTTGTTTTTGAGACGAAATTTTAAAAGCTTTGAAAAATTAAAAATTAGTTAGAGATTACTAAGTTTATATAATTTTGATGAAAAGTCCAAAATACGAACCCAAAGTGGGGCTATTTTCGCAAATAAGGATTCGAAATGGACATTATTTCAAATAAGAACATGAGTGGCTAAATCAATCCCATCCAATTAGATCCAGTTAATTCAAATGAATAATCAAACAAAAACCGAACATGCAAACTTAGTGCTTCAACTCTATATAACTGGGACTTCGTGAATAAATTGGTAATATGAAATATCCAGTTGCTCATAAACTAAGTTTTGGTCAGAAAAGCGTTTTTAAAGGCTACGTTAGGTCAGCCATTGACCTCTGTAGAAAGAGAGTAGTTTGTGTTACACCTTTTAAAGAGCTACTGTGCATTTGGAGTAAATTAGAGGGGACGAAATGTGAAAGCAGATTAGTTAATTATAAGGCAAGTCACACCGACCGAACGAACGAGTCGTATGACTCAGTCAATGAACATGCATTATTGTTTATTTTTCAGTAATAAAGAGCTGTAGTAATCGAACATTAACGGTACAGATTAAGATTTGATAGTAATGAGTTACTGGAGATATAAAATTGCCTTAGATTAACTGCTAGTGTAAGCAATCCGTAATTTTGTAGTCAACCAGCTGAGTTATGATGGGAAAAGTGTCGGAAAAGTCCTAAACCTATTGTGTTTGTGCCAATTTAATCTTAAATTTTTTAATGGTGTCAATTTAGTCCTAAACTTTTTGATCTAGAGTCAACTTAATTCTCAAAGCTAATTATTGCGAGATATTGCTAACGTAGATGCCGGAAGCCCTACGTGGCACGGCTAACATAGACATTTTTCTTTAATGTATCTGAATAAATTTTGAATTTTTCTTTTTTTCTTTTCTTTTTTGTGCCCCCTCTTCTCTGGTGGCTGGCAAGGCCTAGCCTTGCGAAATCTAGGGAGGGCAGCTTCGCAAGCATTCACCCTCGACGGCCACTGGAGGAAAGACGGAGGAAAAAGATAGAAAAAAGAAAGGAAAAATAAAAGAATAAAAAATTGAAAATTACTCAAATATTATTAAAAATATCCACGTCAATGCCAACCATATCACATAGGCTGTTCGACGTCCATGTCAGCAATATCCAGCCAAATTAACCAAAAGGACTGAATTGGCTCTAGGTAAAAAAAAAATTAGGACTAAATTGGTACTATTAAAAGGTTTAGAGATAAATTAGCACCAATGCAATAGCTTTAGAACTTTTTTTTAGCACTTTTCCTATGTTATGGCTATCGAGTTGGTTGATGTCTGTAACTTTTCCTTTTTCCGAAAAAGGTATGTCTATCTGCATTCTACGAATTGCGCAATCATCAAAATATATCACTAATTGAACCGCTTGAATCGCATACACTGAATAATTCAATCTCATGTTTGATACAGAGACAAAGATAATCTTGCCGTGTGCACAAAGTAAGGTAACAAGGGAGGGTAATTGATATTATGCCAACTAAGGAAAGGAAAAAGTCCCGCATCAGATATTTTTATTTTTATTTTGTTTTTTCATCTTAAGAATAGTTAATTAATCCTAACCTAATCTCTCATAAATAAGTGGATCTCTTGAATGCCATGGCACAACTTTACATCCTCTAAGGTAATAAAGAGTTCGATTATTGAAGGAATTTTACGACTCCTAAAAGTAAGGAGACTTTTTCAAGCTACAATGTTTGAGTACCGTCATTTACTAATTAATTAATTTTCTCCAATACAATATTCTGCTGGATTTTTCCAACAGAAAAATTTAAGAAGTATCCAACCCTACTTACGTTTTCCAAAGAAAAGAGAGGTCAGGGTACTGTAATAATAATTTGCACTTTTTGAAAATTTTAGAAATTAAAGGACTTGATTACACTTTTTGAAAGTTTTACAACTCAATTGTAGTTTAATAAGTTTTAGAACTTAATTGCACTTTTTAATAATTTTAGGACTCAATTACATTTTCTTGACTAATTTTAAAACTTTTAACACACTTATCCCTTTCCTTAAAGCTTTGAAGAATGTGGGTCAAAGTTGGTAGTTAGAGAACGAATTATGCTGAACACAGATTAAAAATTTGCTATGAAGTTCATGGGAAACGACATCATCACATGTAAAGAACCTTCCAAAAAAAAAATTATTTCCTTGTAGTAGAAGCTAGGGCTGACGCTTATTTTAAAGCGTAATTGAGATTCTCATGCATTTATCAAAGAATCATCAGCTATTGAGGAATATTGAAAACTTTTAATAAATATGTATGTTGGATGGTCTTGGGCATATTTTCAAAGCTAGCTCAAAAAATGAAGTTTTCCCTTGTATTTATAAACCGACCACCACACTTTTCACAACTGACATGGGATAATCTGAATTAATGTATTTACAGTAGACATGGCCACGGGCTGGTTTCGGCCCGGAACCGGACTGGAACCGGCCTGTGAAAACCGCCGAACCGGCCCGTACGGCCGGTTTGGCGGTTCCGATTCATGGTTCGGAACCGGCGGTTCCGAACCGCCGGCTCAACCGCTACTAGCCGTTGGGGACAACGGCTTTTTAGCCGTTGCCCCCTTTTTTATTTATTTATTTTTTTTTTTTAATTTTATTTAATTAACAAAAATTTTCTTATAAATACCCCCCTCCCCCTTCATTTTATTCACAACTTCTCTCATTTCTCTTCTCTCAATTTCTCAAATTCTCTCAAATTCTCAATCTCAAATTCTCTCAAGTCGCGATACTCGATCCACTTTCATTTCTCTCGAAATTCTTCATTTCTTTTTTGTTGAAAATTCTCGAAAAATGGCAAGTGGAAGCCATGGCGGGGGGGGGGGGGGGGGGGGGGGGGGTAAAAGCCCGATGGCGCCGATGGGATCGTCCGATTATCCTCAATCACATAATCCTCAAGATTATGCATATTATGGCTTCGACGACGACGAAATTGAAATCAACAAGTTCCAAATGTCGAGCAACCCGTTCCAACACAAGGTAGCATGAATCCTCCCACCAAAGAAGCGTCAACAACGATGGGACGAGAGTGGTCATCCACTTCCTCGATATGGGAGCACTTCACGAAGGCGCACATTGAAGAAAAAAAATATCAACTTACTTGCAAAGATTGTGGAAAAAATTACAAATTCGTAAGTGGTCAAGGCTATGGAACATTTCAACGGCATTTGAAGTCAAAACATCCAATGCTAGCTGGGATCGACACTCGTCAACAACAAATTTCCAGGTACGCCAAAACTAACGCTCCTCCTTTATTCCGTTATAGCGAAAATGTTTATAAAGAAGAATTAGCTAGATTTATGGCTGTAGAACATTTATCATTTAATTTTGGTGAGAAATTTGGTTTTAATAATTTTATACAAAATGCATGTAATCCACAAGCAAAACCCGTCTCTAGAAATACCCTTAAATGCCAAATTTTTAATTTGTATAAAAAAGGAAAAGAAGAATTAAAAATATTTTTTATGAATTATAATGGACGTGTGCATATAGGTAGCGATGTTTGGACCGATCCTTGGCAAATTCATTCTTATATGGGCATTACGTGTCATTGGATAGATGACGATTGGAATATTCAAAAAAGAATTATTGCATTTAGAGTTTTTGAGGATAGACATACGGCAATTAATATTTATAGATTAATTAGACAAGTTTTAGAAGAATATTGTTTGGTTGAAAAAGTTTTTTCTATTGGTTTTGATAATGCCGCGGCAAATACCGCTTCTATTGAAGAGTTGGAAAAACTTTGTAAACCCACTTTTGGTGGAGAATTTTTTCATGTTAGATGTGCTTGCCATGTTTTAAACTTAAGTGTACAAGAAGGTTTACAAACTCTTAACGTTTTTCTCAACCCAATAAAAATCGCAATCCAATATTTATGGAGATATCCCCAAATTATGAAAGATTGGTGTAGATTTTGTAAACAACATGGAAAAAGGGCAAGAAGATTTTCAAGAGATGTTCCAACTCGTTGGAATTCCACGTACGAATTGCTTAATCAATCTTTTGAATATAAAGATTTATTATGTGCATTTATTTCGACTAATATTCCTCAACTTGAGTTATTGCCACAACATTAGGATATTTGCCAAAAAATTTTAGATTGTTTAAAAGTTTTCAATGATGCAACTTATACTTTATCCGGTGTTTATTATCCTACGACTCATTTATTTATAATAGAGTGTGTTAATATTGCTAGTGTTTTTGAAGAATATGAAGACGATGAACAATTAGGTGCAACTATTAAGGCAATGAAATCAAAATGGCTAACTTATTATGAACATATTCCTTTAATTTATTTGGTTGCTTCTGTTTTCGATCCACGTACGAAATTGGAAGGCGTAAAAGATTTTTTGACTATGTATTATGGATGTCTTCATTTAGAAATAGAATTAGATATTAATTTATTAAAAGGGGTAGTTAGCAACTCAATAGTAGCATTATATAATGATTATTATATTAGATATAACGCAATTGATATTGGATCTTTTTCTCAATTTAGTCGCGTAGAAAACGAGAGCGAAGGTAAAATGAGTAGAGGGTATAAAATGCTAATGAGTAGGCAAAAAAGACAAAGGGGGCGCACGGATATTTCCGAATTTGATCACTATTTAAGCACTAACTTTGAGACTAACTCATTTGTAAGTGGCACGGATTTTCAAATTTTAGAGTGGTGGAAGGAGCATTTGAGTCAATATCGAATTCTCTCTATCATCGCTAGACAGGTTTTAGCAACTCCTTGTTCAACAGTTGCAGTTGAACAAGCTTTTAGCGCTGGAGGCAACATTTTGGACGATCACCGTTCAAGATTATCTTTGCAGTCTGTGGAGGCTCAAACTTGTGTCGATGATTGGACGAAGGCTCAATATCGACAACAAGAGATGGATCGCAACGTAGAAGCCGAATTTTTCGATGATGGAGCGAGCACCATGATGGGAACCACCGCCGAAAGCGACGATTGACGATGAGGTAAGTATGGGGTTATCAAAGGTAAAAGAACTACATGGGCTTTGATTCTTCTATCCCCAAGAAGATATGTAGGCACTTAATGATAATTCATTAAGTCAAGCCCTTTCTTTCTCCCTTTTTTTTTTCCTTTAAGTTTGATTACAATTTTGTAAAATTTTACTTGAAATTTTTATTACTTAAAAAACCGGGCCGGTTTAGGGCTCCAGTTCCGGTTCAGAACCGGGACGATTCGGAACCGGAACCGGCCCGGAACCTCCGGTTCCGAACAGGAACTGAAACCGGTGGCCACGGTTTGAGTTCGGAACCGTGGCCACCCCTAATTTACAGATTTCAGCAGTTTTACATTTAATAAAAGTCAAATTTCCGTGGAATATAAAACTCACAATAAATTGTATAAACCATCTTATCGCGGATCAAACTCAAGGCTTCTCTCTTTATCAACTGTTGTAAATTTCTAGAGAGTTACAAAGTAATAAAGAAACATTTCACATGGTTATTCTATCTATAAATGTTGGTAACTTGGTACAAGACAGTGACAGAAAGCAACACAAAACATATCACTGAGAATGGTTTCAGTCTTGCGGCTCGACGCTGATCAGCCTGGCAGCCTGCAGCCCGTCATTCTTTCGTATTCCCGTGACGACGGTCACCGCATCAATCGAGGCAGCAATCACCTCCAACACGCGACCACCATCCCCGACAAACTGCACTGATCTTAACCCTGTTTTGGTGACAGACCCACATACAAGGGTATGAATTCTTTTTCCATGATAAGACTGGATGATAAGGAGAATAGGATTTTCTTTGAAACATATATGCTGGAAGAAATGGCAGATATTGAAGGTTAATGCTTGGAATCATTCCGATAAAAGTTTATGTACACGGAGATGAGGGTGACTGGGAATAGATGGACTGTGTTATAGGAATTGTTACCATTTGCTGCGGTTGCTGCGATCGTACGAGCCTTGGTCCTGCGTTTCTGGTCAGTCGTCATGAGATCAATCAGTACCTTCTCGTGAAAGAGAAGGGAAAGTTTGAAAAGAAGACAGATCAGGAGACAACTATCGATGTAGGAAATCATACTAGACAAAACAAACGAAATTAGCCAAACACAAGAAAATTCAGATGAGTGATAGGAGTAGGTACAGACCGCCATATTACCTCTTAGACCAATCTGTTCTCTCTCTCACTAGACACGAAGAGCTTAGTTTGATGGATAATGAAGAAGATTAAACGTGATTGGGGGGTTTTTATAGCGATGCTTTGAACACGACCAAGTCTGTTGGAATATAGATACGGAATAACGGGATCTTCATAGGCTGAACAAGGACTCCCGGATGTCCTTTTCGTGTCTTCGGACGGCGGGTTCTTCCCCCTTTTGCAACCCACGACCTTTTCAGTTTCCCTTATGCCGTGCGGCCGCAGAAGGAAAAGCAAAAGCAATAAAACCCACGACCTTTCTGTTTGACTTTCCTCTTTCTGTTTCACGGCTTTCACCCGCCAGTAGTGATGACAATGATGGCCAAGGAGACCACAAAGTCAGCAGATGGAGCCAACACTAGAGTATCCAGGAAACGATCGCCAGTCGGAGGAACAAAAAGACACGGCCAAGAGATGATTCACGGTCGTAACGTTTTTTTGTTTTTCGCCTCTCTCTCTCTCTCAGTTAGATATAGATATAGATATAGATATAGATATAAACACCCACAATAAACCCTAGATAACCCAAAGATAATTTTACCCTTTTAATATCTCTAACACTCCCTCTCAAGCTGAAGCATAAATATCAATAATGCCCAACTTGTTACAAATATATCCTATTAATTTAATTAAGTTCGGAGCACCCAATAAATCCACCCACCTTTAGTCCGAATTAAATGAAAAATGTAATGTTTGAATAACAACAATTAAATATGAATATGAATTAATTATTTTTGGTAGAAATAATTCTCAATTTTTTTATGAATCAAAATCAAAATTTAGGTGTCAACAATAGTTAGACTCGATTATTATTATCTATGTTCGATTTTCAATTCAAATCACTAAATCAAATACTAAATGATTATATAAATTAGAGTTAAGTGCGTTGAAAGTCCTAAAACCTGTCATGAAAGTGCAATTGAGTCCTAAAAATTTCAAAAAATGCAGTTAAGTCCTAAAACTTATCAGAAAGAACAATTGAAGTTTAAAACTTTCAAAAAATGCAAACAAGTCATAAAACTTATCAAATTAGCGATCAAGTCTGTCCGTTGATCACACTCTTTAAAAGTTTTAAGACCCAATTACACTCTCACGACAAGTTTTAGGATTTGATTGCTCATTTTGAAATTTTTAAGATTTGATTGCACTTTTGTGGCCACTTTTAGGATTTGATTTCACTTTTTGAAAATTTTAAGACTCAATTGTAGTTTCGTGACAAGTTTCATGACTTCTAATGTACTTATCCCTATAAACTATGTACCTAAATCTCGTATTATTACTGCACATACGTGCATAAATAAGTAATCCTGCATATCCAGTTGCTTCTATGTCATGTACTCGTTAAAAAGAAATATTTTTTAAGACCAAGTTAGGTCAAGTGTTCGCCTCTGTTAAAATAGATTATATGCTTTGTTAACAGCTTTTAGAGACTACATTATCTCAACTAATTACGCACTATGCATGCATTTGTAGAAAATTTCGTGGGGACAACGTGTGAATGAGTCTCGCCTGACTCAGTCATTGACCAAGCATCATTTGGTATCTCTTATTGATTTGACAATAATGACTTTTCATTTACTCAACGTTTGCTTAAAGGATGACCTAATCTTGCTTGATATATAGGAGATCCAAAACTTACCTAAGGTTAACTAGCAGCTCAATAAACTAGTATTTAATAGTAAACCAACTGAGCTGTGCCAAGTCAGATCATGTATCTCTCTTTCCTTTCCATGAAAAAAAAGGAAAAATTTTACCAATTTTGTCATACACATACTATATATGAAAAAATATACCAATTTAATTTTGCCAATGCAGTCCTAAACCTTTGTGCGAAATACTAATATAGTCCTTTCCGCTAATTGCTGCCAAAAATGGCTGACATGACATCCAATCATCACTAGCCATCCTATGTGGCATGCTAACATTAACAACTTTTGGATTGCCGCATTAGGAATATCCGGTGATAAGTATATATAGGAATTTCGCGCAAATGTTTAGAATTGCATTGACAAAGTTTAAGATTAAATTAGAAATCATACAATTGGTTTATGACTGAATGCATAATTTTCCCTTTAAAAAAGGTGTGTCATATAAAAAAATCAACCAGTCTAATTTGTTCAACCGGTTGAACCACTAGAATCGCGTGATGGTGAAAAATACAGCTTCGTGTCCGATACCGCGTTTGAGATATTGCTGCAACTAGCCATAGCTTCATCAAGTGTTTCAGGGTAATTCCAGAAGTCTAGTTATGAAATTTTAACAAGTCCATCGTCTATCTACACATAAAGCTAGGTAAGTGGAGAGGCAAATTGAGATTATGCCAACCAAGGAAAGGAAAGAATGCAACATCAAAAATAAAGAGTGAAAATTAGAACTCCTACCAAACACAACCCTAGTAATCTTCCTTTAACATTTAACCTATCTTCTAGAAAAACAAGATGGAGAAAGAAGAAAGCCACAAACGCTGTTCCAACTACCCTCTATTAAGTTATATTGGGTCAAAGTCAAGGCTTTGCAACACACATCAATGGAGATTCGGTGACGCCCATGTACAGAAGCAAGAAGAAAACCCGACATTATCATTCGAGTACGTCTCAGTTTTGATCCACTACGCTGATCAACCTGGCGTCCCGCAGCACGGCCTCTTTCTTTATTTTGTCGACCACTGTCGTCGCATCGATCCTCCTGGCGATTTGTGACTTCATAAACTCTATATTATTTTGTACATACGATGTATGATGACTATTGACTCCAAATGAGGCGTGTCGGTGGGACTATCAGAACCGTGCCTATCACAACCGAGTGAACATGACGCGGCTTCAATTGGATGTCCCGTTGATTTTGGGTGACTTACCAAAACCAATAAATAATCAAAATAACATTAAATGACGTATAAAAAGAAATCTCAATTTACATTTGTTGAGTCTAGTAATATCACCTAGAGGGGGGTGAATAGGTGATTTAAAACAATTTTGATGATAAGATGAGGAATTAAAAGTCAAATCAGAATGTATGCTGAATCTGAATATGAACAAGTGTATTTAGTGATTCTGATCGTAAATAATTTATGAATCTGAATGCAAATATGCAGCTTCTAAGCATGCAGATTCTGAATGCTAACGCTAGCGTACAGAACACAAAGATCAGAGTTATGAGATAGAGAATCTTGCACACAACAGTAATAGTGGTTCGGCTTATATCAAGCCTACGTCTACTCTCCCACGCTGACAGCCGATAGGCTGATTTCCACTATGTATAAATGAGGATTACAATAATTTGTATAATTCTCACACGAAGAGCAGAATAGCCTCTCAACACATGTAAGTGGTGTTTCTCGTGTGTTGACACCTGATTTTTAATCATTTTTTTCTATTGCTAAAGTAATAAAAAATCCATAAAAATTCATAAAATTGAAAAATCAACTTTGGGGACCTTAGCCAAGCCTAGGGAACCAATTTTGACCAAAAAACGATTTTTCATATTTTCAGTATTTTTACGTATTTTTTATTTATTTATTTTCGAAAATTAATAGAAAATCCATAAAAATTCATAAAATTGAAAAATCAACTTTGGGAACCTTAGCCAAGCCTAGGGAACGAATTTTGACCAAAAAATAATTTTTCATATTATATATTTTAATTTTTTTTTAAAAAAAATACAAAAAATATTTGAAAATTTTGGAAAAATAACATTTGAGGCCAAAAAATACACAAAGATAGTTAATATTTTTATTTTAAATCTATTTTCATATTGGCCATCGCAAATTCAGAAAAATCCAATTCGAGTCACGTGTTCCTTCACGAGTATAATCTCGAATCGGGCCTAAAAAAATTTAATTTGAGTCAACTTATTTTTAACTTTCACTTTTTATGAGTTGTGACATTGTCTTCTAATATTTTAAATTTTCATC
The DNA here is from genome assembly GCA_016432845.1 of Psidium guajava. Lineage (NCBI taxonomy): Eukaryota > Viridiplantae > Streptophyta > Magnoliopsida > Myrtales > Myrtaceae > Psidium > Psidium guajava. Next base: position 25,610,755 of record CM028230.1, read on the forward strand.
TTGGCCCAATTATACCCAGAATGACTTAATTTTGCAAAAGGGCTTTAATTAAATTATGCATTATTTTCAGCGACAAGAAATGAGCTTAAATTAGACATGTGGTAGATTTTGGTGTGTCAAAAATTGTGAGGAGATTTGGACTTAAAGAAATATATTTTTTTCAGGGACTGAATTGTAAATACTTAAAATTCAAGGACTAGAGTGCAAATACCTAACTCTTGAAGGATTATTTTACAAATAATAAAAAGAAGAGTTAGTAGATAAATTAGAATAGAGAAGGGAAGATGAAGAAGAGGAGATGAAGAAGAGAAGTTGGAGAAGAATGGATGGAGAAAATAAGATAAGAATAGAGAAGGGAAGATGGAGATGAAGAAGAGTTAGTAGAGAAATTAGAATGGAAGATAAGAATAGAGAAGGGAAGATGGAGATTAAGAAGAGTTAGTGGAGAAATTAGAATGGGAGATAAATATGGAGAAGGGAAGATGAAGATGAAGAAGAGTTAGTGAAGAGATTAGAATGTGAGATAGAGATGGAGAATGGAAGATGAAAATGAAGAAGAGTTAGTGGAGAAATTAGAATGGGAGATAGAGTTAGTGGAAAAATTAGAATGGGAGATAGATGAGTAGGTTATAAAAAGAGGAAGAAGTGAGCTTGAGAAAAGATTTCTTGAGAGAGAAAATTTGAAGTGTTTGGGAGAATTTTTTGGAGAGAAAATTTTGGATGTTTGAGAGAGTTTTGGGAGATTGAAGAAAATTTTGAGAGAAAGAAAATACCAAAAGAGAGAGAATTTTGAAGATGATGGGAGTTTAAAGCTAGGGGTTATCATCACAAATTCCTTCATCGATCAAATATAAATCAAGAGTTCATCATCGTCAACGAGCAAGCAAATTCGAGCTAAGTGTTTTTATTTATTCATTTATTTATGGTTTTACTCGCAAATTAGCACAAATTGTATACACTTTCTCCATCTCCCATTTTTTCCCATATTTATGTCAGGAGAAGGACATCTCTATCTCAACAGCAAAAATCTCGTAGAGATGCAAAAATCGGCCCAGACAAGCTCCTAAGCTGTCCACCGATTTCTCAACTGATCTGTGACTAAAAGTCCCTCTTAATTCAAAAGAAACTCTCTATATTGGGAACATAGAGAGCGAAAATCAATTATAGAAATCCCTCCCAAAAAAACGGGAGATAAGTACTCTTTCCACTCTTCTGGTTTTAGGTGCATATTAGCACATATTTTGTATACTGACACTTCACTCTATTTTATGTCAGGAAGCCGCAGCTCTATATCAATGGTCAACCCTATGGAAGCACAAAATCGGCTTAGATGAGTCCTCAAGTGCGCACAAATTTCAAATTGTTGAATCAATTCGTTGTATTTCATTTTAAAGAATTCATACCCCAGAATGGAGAGGACAAAGTCCATCCGCAATTTAAATATCTGCACCATAAATCCCAAAGGGAAGAGCCAAGCCAATGCTTAGCCTCCCATTGGAGGTTTTTACTTACAGTAGTTAAATACCTGCAACTTAAATACATGTACCTTAAATCCCAAAGGGAAGAGCCAAGCCAATGCTTAGCCTCCCATTGGAGGTTTTTACTTACAGTAGTTAAATACCTGCAACTTAAATACCTGCACCATAAATCCCAAAGGGAAGAGCCAAGCCAATGCTTAGCCTCCCATTGGAGGTTTTTACTTACAGTAGTTAAATACCTGCAACTTAAATACTTGCACCTTAAATCCCAAAGGGAAGAGCCAAGCCAATGCTTAGCCTCCCATTGGAGGTTTTTACTTACAGTAGTTAAATACCTGCAACTTAAATACCTGTACCTTAAATCCCAAAGGGAAGAGCCAAGCCAATGCTTAACCTCCCATTGGAGGTTTTTAGTTACAGTAGTTAAATACCTGCAACTTAATTACATGTACCTTAAATCCCAAAGGGAAGAGCCAAGCCAATGCTTAGCCTCCCATTGGAGGTTTTTACTTACAGTAGTTTAAATACCTGCAACTTAAATACCTGTACCTTAAATCCCAAAGGGAAGAGCCAAGCCAATGCTAAGCCTCCCATTGGAGGTGTTTATTCACTGTCATGTACTTTCTATAATTTAATTTTTGAATCATCAGACCCAAAAGATGAGTAGGTCGTAATACTACACAGAAGTCGTTAACACACTCCCTCTTTCGGCTTCAGGGAATTTTTAACACTTAAAAAAATATAACAAATAAAAATATATACCATCTATGCATCCTATTTAAAAAGTGAAAACACAAAAGAGAATGCTACTAGAGCCTTAGGAATAAACCAAGCATGAGTTGCCGAATTAGGATATCCATGAAATTAAGGTACCGAAAGGGCATTAGTTTTAATTAACTAGTGTAACCAAGTCCCCGAACTCATAATCTCTGGTTCGCAGGAATAAATTAGTTCTCCCGCTAATTTATTTAGGTTCCTAATCAACCTACCAAGAATGATTAGTGGCGACTCCAAATTTCAAAATCATTTAAACAAAACTCCCTTTAAAATTTAAAATTTTTTTAGAGGATCGCGACAGCTTGGCGACTCCGCTGGGGACGGGATTTTTAAATTTTCGAAAAAAGATACCAATTGGAATACTTGAATTTTTTCGAAATTTTAAAAGTTTTAGTGGACTTAAGCCAATGAAAATTTCATGGATATCTCGCTTCTGGCGATCTTGTTTGGGACTCATTCTATAGGTGTTATATGTTTTTGCAGGATGGGAGTTATAAGGGGCGGAGTGTTTGGCTAACCCCTTTGTTTTGCAGGCTCGGTGTTTGGTTTATTTGTTTAATTTCGCATATTTTTAGAAGCGCTGTTTTGATATCAATTGTTGTGCATGTCTTGCATACTCTGAGGATCACGACACCTGCACACACAAGCGTCTAAACCCAAGTCGCAAAATTCTTCCTAGAAAACCATAGATAGGGATCGAATATGTAAAGCTCTTGCGTCGATTACGCTCGGGTTGACCATATTTTATCCCGCTCATTATCTGAATTGACAATTCTTCCCATTGTGATTTGATTGCGCGAAGGGTAAGGTTGTCAATTCAGATAGTGGGGGCCTTTTAGGTCCATACCCTGTCTCTCCTTCTTTTATTTTCTAGAGTTCACTCCTCACTTGAGTCATGCGCATGACTATGTGATTTGCATTTCTTCAAGGTAAAAGTAAGTTCTCTAATTTTATCTTGTATTTATTTTCGGTCGGTTCATGCTAGGTGTTAGTCAGTTTTTGAGCTTGATATTACGACCATTCTTTTAAAAGAAAATAAAAATTAAATTTGTCCCTCATTTCTTTTAAAAAAATTTTGAAAAAATGATGTGAAAAATCCCTTCATGGGAATTTTATTAACCAATAAGGGATTTTTGTCATGTTTTTATTGCTTCAATAAAAATGAAATTTTCCTGAAAAAATTTTCCTCTGAAAATTTATTTTAATAAAAAAAAATTCCCTAAAAAAAAACTCTAGTAGACATCAAGTGATTTTATCACATTTTTCAAATTATAAAAACTTGCAAGAAAATTCTTCTCGAGAAATTCGCTCATGTTTTTCTAGGAAAATTTTCTCTAAATAAAATTAGACTAATGTCTCGGGGGAATTGTAATGACCAATAAGAGATTTTTGTCATGTTTTTCTTGCTTCAATAAAAATGAAATTTTCCTGACAAATTTTCCTCTAAAATTTTATTTTGATAAAAGAAAAATTCCTTCAAAAAAAAAACTTTGGTAAACATCAAGTGATTTTATCACATTCTTTCAAATTATAAAAACTTGCAACAAAAATTCTTTTCGAGAAATTTGCTCATGTTTTTCTAAGAAAATTTTCTCTAAATAAAATTAGACTAATGTCTCGGGGGAATTTTGTTAACCAATAAAGGATTTCTGTCATGTCTTTCCTGCTTCAATAAAAATAAAATTTTCCTGACAAATTTACCTCTGAAAATTTATTCTGATGAAAAGGAAATTCCTTCAAAAATTTTAGTAAACGTCAAGAGATTTTGTCACATTCCTTAAAAAAAAGAGTAATAAATCTGCAAAAAAATTCTGTATTAACCCATTTCTTCCTAAGGGAATTTTTTTTTTCTGATTTTTCTATAAAATAGAGAAAATCAAATTGGACTAATATAGGAGTCATGGACCGACATTCCTTGTGTCGCATACTAATTATATCATTTTCTTTTGCAGGGAGATCCTAGATACCCTAGACGGGTGTAAAAATTAAGTTCAAAATATATCAAGAATCATCTCCAGAAATACCAAAAGACGAAAAACACCGAGGCTTCAACCGTTAATTCCGGGGGGCAAACGAACACTGTCCATCTTTGACAGACAGAGTTATGTCAATCCGTAAACTTGTATGGGCAGTGTATTCTGATATGACGGTGGATTTATACTGATTAAACACGGGGGCATATTTAATGTATTGCAGAGGATCCCGCGTCTTTTGAAAGACAATATGGATTATATAATCAAAACCCATGAAACAAATACCTTTACCTGATTAAATCAACCAGAGACCGATCTTAAAATTTCCTCTTATCCGAAACATGCGGAGGGCTTTAGAGGACCGAGGTTCTATTAATGAACGTGGCCCACAGGAATTTCTCCCGACGCTACAGGCGACCGACACGAGCAAGTGGACGCCGAAAGAAATAAAATATGGATAAAAGTGGGCATACAACAGGTGGCCGGATTTATTACCAGCGCACTGATCGAGTTGTCATAGTGTTATTGTTTGTGATCTCAAGATGGATAGTGGGGGCCACCGCCGAACCCTTCATCAATGTTCTCGATATCATCGTCTGAAGCAATTAAACAAGAACATCAAGAAAAACATTAAGCCTCGACATCTTCGGTACCTCAAATCGTTCTGTTATGCTATGCGGAAGAAACAATAGCAGGAAAATTAAACAAAAAAAAAACACGTGAAGCTTTTCTTTCATTCCATTCATCAAAGAGCATTACAACAGCTCACTGGGGAGGAAAAGTAAAGCCAAACTGAGCCCTGATAACCATTACGAAGGAGCTCAACTGACTCTCCAAACAGTTGATGCTCCGGGTGCACCGGGCGTTCTCAGGATCAAGCTCCGCGAGCCTAAAGAAGAGGCGATCGTGCTTCTCCTTAGCCTGGGCCATACTGGCCTCGTAATGCTCGACAGCAAACTCCAAGTCCGAAATCGCCGCCCTCTCGAAAGCAATATCTGCCGTAATGTCATCAAGTCTCTCCTGCAGCCAACCGCATTTGCACCTCATCATAATATTGCTCGGCTCCTGTTCGGCGTAAGTTCGGACCAAGGCCAGACGGTCCACCAACTTTCCCCTCTCACGAACTAGCCACGAAAGCTGATGATTGGCAAACTTGAAGGCTTTCTTGTGATTATCAGCCATAAATGTGACTATTTCCAGACGCTCGTGCCGGTCTCGGTAACGAGCTTTCACGACGGCAGTCACAATGACCGTCTCATAAGCGCGGTTATAGGCAGCCAGAAAATTAATGAAGAGGGTCGGGAAGTTCCGATACTCCCTCCCTAGTTGGGTACCCTCAACAGAAGCAGCGTCTAGGGTCCTGAATAAACCGAGGATTTCAGCCTCAACGATAGAGTTTTGGGCTATATGAGCGTAACCTCTACCAAGAAGATTGTAGAGTCTCTCCCACCCAGCCAGGATTTCGGCGGAGAAGGTATGGTTAGGAGAATTGGCCATTTTTGAAAACAGATCACGAAAGAAAGGAGGAGAGAGGCGAGGCAGATGATCGGAATGCGAAGGTGATAATCTGCTTCAATTTAAATAATGATTTCACAGGGGCAGTCCTTATTGGTCGAGTTTTTTCTATCTACCATTCTCTGTCGGCAACACCCCCGCTGGCTCGAATTCCAGTCAAGCGGCAACCTCAAGCTGAGCAGACCCGACGTCTCTGCAGAAAAGTTGGACGGGCTGCCACCACTTTGAAAAAGAAAGAATAAAAAACGAGCTGAGTGGGAGACAAAGAAATTTTCGGCAGAAAAGGAGATACGACTCGTCTTTATTGGAGGACCCGCCAGTAAATCGACGGTAGAGATCTTGACAAGGGCCCTCTACCACGAAAAGAAAAAAGGAAGACGAACTGAGCGAGAAACAAGGATTTCCCCTTTGATCAAAAGTTGAATATCATATTTTCTCCCTCGAAAAATCTAATAGCACTGCCCGTGAAGAGGGAAGTCGTTGCTATTGCCAGAGAGAGAACTTGTCCTCATTTGATAGTGAGAGTTCATTCGCAAGAACTCGCAGGAGAAAGATAGAGAGGAAGGAGTTCTCGTGGGAGAGGAATTCAAAACCTTCACTATCAAAGCATCGGCTTTCAAAGCCTGTTACGAGAAACCATCGACGATCCCGTGATCCCTCAAGTCCAAGAAGACATCCTGAGGCGGTCTCGAGTCGGCAGTCCTAGATCCAGAAATATGTCGAGCATTAGGGAAACGGGCGCATGTTCAACCCTGGTCGAAGCTAATGAAGTTCCTTACCCTGAGGGTCTACTGGTCATGGCCATTGACGGTAATCCAGTCTCTCTGTCAATCCTTGTTACCGTATTGAGAAAATGCCGGTATAAGGTTGTAGCTCAAGCAAAGGCGACAAGAGGCCTTAGAGATATTAAGGAGGAGTGGTGACCAGTTTGATATCGTCCTCACCGCCATGGTAGGGATTGACATGGATGTTTTCACTCTCTTGGAAGTCATCAATTCTAAATTAAACATGCCAGTCCTCGTAATATCGGCAAGCGATGATCAGCAAGCCATAATGAAGGCTGTCTTAAATGGGGCCCAAGACGTCGTAACGAAACCAGTTAGGGTTCAGATGCTTCAAAACATATGGCAGCACGTGGTAAGGAAGCAATTGCACGACCATGAGAACAAGCATCAAGCCTTCAATTTTGTTCCAAGCAACTGGAGAAAGAAGATGAGTTGGTTTCCCGAGCTGCATCGTATATTTGTTAATGCAGTTCAACAGGTAGGAATCGATTCGGCACGGCCGCAACATATACTGGAAATTATGAACGTACAGGGACTCACTAAAGCAAATGTTTCGAGTCATCTTCAGAAGTACAGAAAAAGGGTGAGAGAACACAATGCAGCTCAGAATCAAGAAAACCAAGGCGGGACTGATCCAAGCCTGAATGTCGAGTCTCCTCGCCACCATAAGTTCCGCGGGTTAGCATGGGGCGAGCCACTTCCCATCATCAACCAAGCCAGTAGCCGTGCCATCAATCCTCCAGGCGTTAATCAAAGTATCCCCCAGAATCACCCTAATGCTCTTCAAGAGTATAGACCGCAGGGGCAGTGTATTCAGACTCCTTGGTCTGAGCACCAACCCGTGGCTAGAATTCATCCCATGATCAGCGCGCCTGCGCAGCCAGAGAATCAGACAAGAAATTATCCTGAGCACTTCTACTTCTTTAATCCTCGAATGGAAGGAGTTTTTGGCAGCAGGACAGTTGGTGATCCCCACACTTTCTCGAGTAATGATGAAGGCTCCAGCACGAGAAGTCAAATTGCTCATGGCGAGGACAGAATGAGAAATCTTCCGCCAGCATTTGCCAACAACAATGCCCAATTCGAGCATCAATTGCTGGAAGGTTCAAGAGATTACCCAGATGATGAGCTTACTGCCCTGGTCAACCAGTTTAGGGTTGACAGACGTCCCAAGCCGCGATCAGGAGCCAGTGAGTAGGGACTCTCAAACATCGATCATCCACACCCGAACCAACACGAGACTAGCTGATTATCGAAGAGCCACAGGAGAGGCAGAACTGACCTTGAATAAGTGCACATTTTATTTCATGCTTAATTCCCCTGCGTATGATATTTTCCAGCTTTCTAGGTGTCTCGATTTAATTCAGGGACAATGGGGCAATTTATTTATTTTTTTTATCCCGTCGAATGCGTGAATCCCTTTTTATGCTAGATTTAGGGCGGATCAATTTGTGGTAACGTCGCTGACTGCCATAATGAGAAATGTTGAATGGCCTCACGTAGGGAAATTTCAAGTGAAATGCCCAGGCGAGCTCGAAGACGGGTAATTGTGTGTCGTTCCAATTTACCCTCAATCGTTGCAAAATGCTAAATTGGATTTGTTCCATTCTCACCCAGGGAATCGCAAAGTGCCTCAAGAGTGTCGCAAAATGAAATGACCCAATGGAACGCGATAGGACTCATTTGCCTCGAAGGTAACCTTCAAATTAAAGGAGCCCTCCGGTCCACGGACCCGATGGCATAGAAAATGATGATGGTCCAAGGCAACCCGAAAGAAAATAAGGCCCAACTAAGCAAAGCACTTACGTGGCAAGCTCAAAGTGAAGGGCAACTCGGGACATACAATTCAATCCAGTCCAAATGAAAAAACTTCCTCAATTCAAATTCAATAGAAGTACACACAAGGGTAAAACAATATCGTTCCAATTTTTCTAGAATATGAAGAACATATACTGCCGCATTCTCTTTCATTTTTGCAGGGGAAGTCTCTACTGGCCAGATTTTCCTGTCTAACATTCCCTATCAGTATCACCTCCGCTACTCGTCTCCAATCTCCAGCCAAGCAAATCCGACGTCTCTACGGCAAAGCTAAACGGGACGCCACTACTTTGAAAAAGAAAAGATAAAAAATAAGCTGAGTGGGAGACAAAGACATTTTCGGCAGAAAAGAGATACGACTCGTCTTTATTGAAGAACTCGCCAGCAAATTGACGGTGGAGACAACAACAAGGGGCCCTATCACGAAAAGATGGAAGGAGACGAGCCGAGCAAGAGACACGATAAGAAAAGAGGATTGAGAAAGGCCGGACCCTTGGAAGAAGCAATACAGTTGCTAAACCCACGTTTAATTTTAAAAGAGACGCCATGCTCGGAAGAGGGTCTTAAGGCATAGGCAATCGCTCAGAAAAATTCAAAGAGAGTGAAAACACCGGAAGCGAGTAGCAAATCTTGAGAAATCATCAACCAAATCAAAGATGTCTCAACCCAATACTCCCGAGAGCTATCATTGCCTGCTGAATATGGGAGAGGAAGAGTTCGAAGCCATGTTTGGGATCGAGCCTATGGAGCCTGGCTCTTCCGCCGACGACGTCCAAAATCTCAGTAAAGATAATGACAATAACGGTAAGGGTCAAAAGAAGCGTTACCGTCGCCATACTAAGGAGCAGATACAAAGGCTTGAGGATTTCTTCAGAACATGCCCTATGCCAGACGGCAAACAGAAAATGGAACTGAGTCAAGAGTTAGGACTTGAACCTTTGCAAATCAAGTTCTGGTTTCAAAATAGGCGAACCCGAATGAAGGCTCGTCATGAGCACAACGAAGCCGAGTTTCTAAGAGTTGAAAATGAAAACCTCCGAGCGGAAAACAAGATGTATAAAGAGACTTTTGACTCTGCCACCTGCCCCAACTGCAATAGCCTCCTCCTCACCCTCGATGAAATGTATGATCTGAGGATCGAAAATGCACGTTTAAGAGGTGAGTTAGACCAGTTTATAACAGGATCGAGTTCTGTTGGAGGAGGGTACAAAAGGACCAATGATACTGGATCAGCATCAATACCTCCCGAGGAAGAAGGGACAGATCACCACCAAGCGGACATTGACGATGATCTTTTCGCCATAATCAACCAGTTTGATATCGGTAAAGCATCGGGACTGTGATGCACTTGTTCAGCCAGTGACCACGAGACCTTCAATATGGCCGATGCATACCTAATTTGGGATGAAGCCAGCTGATCATGGGAGAGCCTGCAGAGGAAGCGGAACTAATCCTGAATGAGTGAATGTGTTTTATTTCCTTGCGTGATGTGTTTTTCTGCTTTTGTGAATGTGTAAAAGCAAGGAGTAATAATCCGACTTCCCCCTATTAAATGCTCGAATCCGCCACCTCACCAACCTCGCGACGAATTGATGGCGAGTGAAAATCTGCATAAACCTGAAGGGTAACTCCGTATCGTTTCAATTTACCCTCAGTTGCTCCAAGTTTTAAAATTAAGCCCCTTCTATTCTCAGGAAATTGCAAATCGACCCGAGAACGCAATCATACCCGAATACAGGTTGGATAAAATTTGGGGGCAAATCAACTCATGGGCATTACCACAGGATAGACAGCTTCGGACAAAGGAAAGTACAAGCGAAAGACGCGAACAATCTCAGAAATGGGTAATTCTGTATCGTTCTAATGTGCACATAATCATCTCAAGTCTTGAATTGTCTTATTCCATTCTTAACAGGGATTGCAAATTACCTCGAGAAATACCGTAACATGGCCCAAGGTGATACAACAGGGCTGCGTTATCCCCAAGGATTAACCCTTGAAAAGAAAGCCCCATGGACACCTACGGTCCAATGGACCGAATGGTATGGGGGATGACAGTAGGTCCGAAATATTCCGAGTTCGATCCCCAAGGGTGGGGAATGTTGTATGTATTATAAATAAATGAAACAACTTTTTGTGCATTTCTTTTTTTTACAAACAGAAATACTCGACGAGTAATATCAAAGTCAGTATTTTACCATAGTCTTCCCATAATGGTGAGGCGCCCAACAAAAGTCGAGGAAAATTCAATCCAACAAAACTGGTAAAAGACTCGTGCAAGACATTCAAGATGAAGGGTAAATCAGTATCGTTTTCAATTTATCCCTTTTAATACTGGCTGATATGTCTCTTTTTCTTTTTACAGGAAATATTTACACTAACATTTAACATGTTGAAGGAGACAAATCCAAAAGAAAATTATGATCATCTGACAAGATCTATTCTGGTGAAAAATGGGGCAAATTGATCACAAGCTCTGAAGCGAAAAAGCAAATATGTCTTCCTTATCTCGTTTGATTTCAAGAATAATTTCTCTGCTTTTTACAGGGGCATTCAACCGCTAAACCGTGGCGGTCGCTGTCATTAAACAAACCGAAATGCTCCCTCACCCATATGCTTCATCACGTAGAGACAAAGTTTGAGACGAACCACCCCTCGACATAAGGAGTAGGCTTCCCAATTTGTTCGGTCCGCCCACATACCAGGGGCAATTCAAATCCGCCCATATTTGCACATTATATAAACACACGTAATGCTAAAAAATTGTCACATCCGCATTGTGCTTACACAGTTCATGAATTATGTATGACTATTCCGTGTGTTTAACTTACCAACTCCAACTTAGAGCATAAACTGCACAGGAGACATCAAATGTGCAGAATGGGGCATGACAGGATGAGGAAAGGCAAACCATTTCCCCGCAAGTCTAACATTTTAATTTACAGACAAACAGCCTTTCCCCAGAGTGAGAGAAGGCCCTTTCGGATTGAAGTCCCCCATTCAGATTACATTCGAGGCGTTCATACTATGAGAACCTCCTTAAACAGAATTGGTAATGCAAGCTTGACAGAATAGTTTTGCATGATCCATATTTGGATTGATTGCATCATGAGTTATCACACAGACTACTTCTAATCATTGCCGACTTGGTTGAATAGTTTTACATGAACCGATCAACTCATTGATGAAAATGCTTGCACATGTTACCTCTGATACTGCCTGACAGGCAACACATTCCCAATGTTCAAACTACCTTCCAAAGTCTTGAAATTCATTCAGCGATTATTGAATGAACAAGCCTGGTTGTCGAGAAGCCACCAAGCATTTCTTCCAAATTCTCAGGTAAGTATATCTTCAACCTGAACCTTTCAAGAGAATGAATTCTGACGGTTGTTGGGGTACTCGAATCCATTGCGGTACATACAGGTATCCACCTTCTTCAATAAAGCATGATTTGTCTCAAGGACAGAAATGTTCGAGACCTTTTGATCTCTGCCTCTTTGGTTTATTCCTAAAGCGACAGGATAATATAATTTGGGTTTGAGCTTCTGCAGGATTCCTGATCTTTCCAGATTCCAGAATGGCACCCTTTGAGGTACACCAAGTCCTTCTTACAGGCAAATCAAGTCCTTCTTACAGGCAAATCAAGTCCTTCTTACAGGCAAATCAAGTCCTTCTTATAGGCACAAAGTCCTTCTTACAGGCAAATCAAGTCCTTCTTACAGGCAAAACAAGTCCTTCTTACAGGCACAAAGTCCTTCTTACAAGCAAAACAAGTCCTTCTTACAAGCAAAACAAGTCCTTCTTACAGGCACAAAGTCCTTCTTACAGGCAAATCAAGTCCTTCTTACAGGCAAAACAAGTCCTTCTTACAGGCAAATCAAGTCCTTCTTACAGGCATAAAGTCCTTCTTATAGGCAAACCAAGTTCTTCTTACAGGCACCAAGTCCTTCTTACAGGCAAATCAAGTCCTTCTTACAGGCAAACCAAGTCCTTCTTACAGGCACAAAGTCCTTCTTACAGGCAAATCAAGTCCTTCTTACAGGCAAAACAAGTCCTTCTTACAGGCAAATCAAGTCCTTCTTACAGGCATAAAGTCCTTCTTATAGGCAAACCAAGTTCTTCTTACAGGCACCAAGTCCTTCTTACAGGCATAAAGTCCTTCTTACAGGCAAACCAAGTCCTTCTTACAGGCAAACCAAGTCCTTCTTATAGGCACCAAGTCCTTCTTATAGGCAAACTAAGTCCTTCTTACAGGCAAACCAAGTCCTTCTTACAGGCACAAAGTCCTTCTTACAGGCAAATCAAGTCCTTCTTACAGGCACAAAGTCCTTCTTATAGGCACAAAGTCCTTCTTACAGGCAAATCAAGTCCTTCTTACAGGCACAAAGTCCTTTTTACAGGCATAAAGTCCTTCTTACAGGCAAATCAAGTCCTTCTTACAGGCATAAAGTCCTTCTTACAGGCAAACAAAGTCCTTCTTACAGGCAAATCAAGTCCTTCTTACAGGCACAAAGTCCTTCTTACAGGCAAAATAAGTCCTTCTTACAGACAAAACAAAGTCCTTCTTACAGGCAAACAAAGTCCTTCTTACAGGCAAAGCAAGTCCTTCTTACAGGCACAAAGTTCTTCTTACAGGCAAAGCACCAAGTCCTTTTTACTGGTACCAAGTCCTTTCTACAGGCACCAAGTCCTTCTTACAGGTATCTCCACGTGGTGACCTACCATACGAGTCAAATCTCAATCAAAATTTAATCAGTAGAATCCTTTTATTAGGAATCTACCATGGTACGACCCACCATACGGGTCAAATGGTATGACCCACCATACGGGTCAAATTTTAATTCAATTTTTAATCAGTAGAATCCTTTTATTAGGAATCTACCATGGGTTGATCCACCATACGGGTTCAAGTTCAACCACCCTAAAGTTTTTTTTATATAACGAATCCTTAGGTTCTCATTTCATTTTCAGTGGAACAATCATGTCACGACTCTTTTTATTTACTTGTATTGAGTCGATAAGAATCCAGATGTCATCTCGTCTTTGAAATGAACCTCTACCGAGCTTCCTTTCAAAGAGGGGCAGCTGTTGACACCTGATTTTTAATCATTTTTTTCTATTGCTAAAGTAATAAAAAATCCATAAAAATTCATAAAATTGAAAAATCAACTTTGGGGACCTTAGCCAAGCCTAGGGAACCAATTTTGACCAAAAAACGATTTTTCATATTTTCAGTATTTTTACGTATTTTTTATTTATTTATTTTCGAAAATTAATAGAAAATCCATAAAAATTCATAAAATTGAAAAATCAACTTTGGGAACCTTAGCCAAGCCTAGGGAACGAATTTTGACCAAAAAATAATTTTTCATATTATATATATTTTAATTTTTTAAAAACAAATACAAAAATATTTGAAAATTTTGGAAAAATAACATTTGAGGCAAAAAAATACACAAAGATAGTTAATATTTTTATTTTAAATCTATTTTCATATTGGCCATCGCAAATTCAGAAAAATCCAATTCGAGTCACGTGTTCCTTCACGAGTATAATCTCGAATCGGGCCTAAAAAACTTTAATTTGAGTCAACTTATTTTTAACTTTCACTTTTTATGAGTTGTGACATTGTCTTCTAATATTTTAAATTTTCATCTTGGCCCAATTATACCCAGAATGACTTAATTTTGCAAAAGGGCTTTAATTAAATTATGCATTATTTTCAGCGACAAGAAATGAGCTTAAATTTGACATGTGGTAAATTTTGGTGTGTCAAAAATTGTGAGGAGATTTGGACTTAAAGAAATATATTTTTTTCAGGGACTGAATTGTAAATACTTAAAATTCAAGGACTAGAGTGCAAATACCTAACTCTTGAAGGATTATTTTACAAATAATAAAAAGAAGAGTTAGTGGATAAATTAGAATAGAGAAGGGAAGATGAAGAAGAGGAGATGAAGAAGAGAAGTTGGAGAAGAATGGATGGAGAAAATAAGATAAGAATAGAGAAGGGAAGATGGAGATGAAGAAGAGTTAGTAGAGAAATTAGAATGGAAGATAAGAATAGAGAAGGGAAGATGGAGATTAAGAAGAGTTAGTGGAGAAATTAGAATGGGAGATAAATATGGAGAAGGGAAGATGAAGATGAAGAAGAGTTAGTGGAGAGATTAGAATGTGAGATAGAGATGGAGAATGGAAGATGAAAATGAAGAAGAGTTAGTGGAGAAATTAGAATGGGAGATAGAGTTAGTGGAAAAATTAGAATGGGAGATAGATGAGTAGGTTATAAAAGGAGGAAGAAGTGAGCTTGAGAAAAGATTTCTTGAGAGAGAAAATTTGAAGTGTTTGGGAGAATTTTTTGGAGAGAAAATTTTAGATGTTTGAGAGAGTTTTGGGAGATTGAAGAAAATTTTGAGAGAAAGAAAATACCAAAAGAGAGAGAATTTTGAAAATGATGGGAGTTTAAAGCTAGGGGTTATCATCACAAATTCCTTCATCGATCAAATATAAATCAAGAGTTCATCATCGTCAACGAGCAAGCAAATTCGAGCTAAGTGTTTTTATTTATTCATTTATTTATGGTTTTACTCGCAAATTAGCACAAATTGTATACACTTTCTCCATCTCCCATTTTTTCCCATATTTATGTCAGGAGAAGGACATCTCTATCTCAACAGCAAAAATCTCGTAGAGATGCAAAAATCGGCCCAGACAAGCTCCTAAGCTGTCCACCGATTTCTCAACTGATCTGTGACTAAAAGTCCCTCTTAATTCAAAAGAAACTCTCTATATTGGGAACATAGAGAGCGAAAATCAATTATAGAAATCCCTCCAAAAAAAAACGGGAGATAAGTACTCTTTCCACTCTTCTGGTTTTAGGTGCATATTAGCACATATTTTGTATATTGACACTTCACTCTATTTTATGTCAGGAAGCCGCAGCTCTATATCAATGGTCAACCCTATGGAAGCACAAAATCGGCTTAGATGAGTCCTCAAGCGCGCACAAATTTCAAATTGTTGAATCAATTCGTTGTATTTCATTTTAAAGAATTCATACCCCAGAATGGAGAGGACAAAGTCCATCCGCAATTTAAATATCTGCACCATAAATCCCAAAGGGAAGAGCCAAGCCAATGCTTAGCCTCCCATTGGAGGTTTTTACTTACACTAGTTAAATACCTGCAACTTAAATACATGTACCTTAAATCCCAAAGGGAAGAGCCAAGCCAATGCTTAGCCTCCCATTGGAGGTTTTTACTTACAGTAGTTAAATACCTGCAACTTAAATACCTGCACCATAAATCCCAAAGGGAAGAGCCAAGCCAATGCTTAGCCTCCCATTGGAGGTTTTTACTTACAGTAGTTAAATACCTGCAACTTAAATACTTGCACCTTAAATCCCAAAGGGAAGAGCCAAGCCAATGCTTAGCCTCCCATTGGAGGTTTTTACTTACAGTAGTTAAATACCTGCAACTTAAATACCTGTACCTTAAATCCCAAAGGGAAGAGCCAAGCCAATGCTTAACCTCCCATTGGAGGTTTTTAGTTACAGTAGTTAAATACCTGCAACTTAAATACATGTACCTTAAATCCCAAAGGGAAGAGCCAAGCCAATGCTTAGCCTCCCATTGAAGGTTTTTACTTACAGTAGTTTAAATACCTGCAACTTAAATACCTGTACCTTAAATCCCAAAGGGAAGAGCCAAGCCAATGCTAAGCCTCCCATTGGAGGTGTTTATTCACTGTCATGTACTTCCTATACTTTAATTTTTGAATCATCAGACCCAAAAGATGAGTAGGTCGTAATACTGCACAGAAGTCGTTAACACACTCCCTCTTTCGGCTTCAGGGAATCTTTAACACTTAAAAAAATATAACAAATAAAAATATATACCATCCATGCATCCTATTTAAAAAGTGAAAACACAAAAGAGAATGCTACTAGAGCCTTAGGAATAAACCAAGCATGAGTTGCCGAATTAGGATATCCATGAAATTAAGGTACCGAAAGGGCATTAGTTTTAATTAACTAGTGTAACCAAGTCCCCGAACTCATAATCTCTGGTTCGCAGGAATAAATTAGTTCTCCCGCTAATTTATTTAGGTTCCTAATCAACCTACCAAGAATGATTAGTGGCGACTCCAAATTTCAAAATCATTTAAACAAAAACCAAAGTTGCGATTCGGTAGGGCTTGGGAGGGTCCGCGTTAGGTTAGTCAAATCTAATTAACCTAATAATCCGTTAACTCCCTTTAAAATTTAAAATTTTTTTAGAGGGTCGCGACATCGTGTACAAAAGAATAGTCACAAGTTTGAATTGCTCAAAGCTTTGGAATTTTCAGTTCATCTCCCTGCCCAATCGTCTTCGTTGATCCTCTTTTATACTCCTCTAACCTTGGACTAGCTGTTGGTCAAGATGTCCCAAGGATCGCTCCTCAATCATTGATTAATCGTCATCAATCTTGATTGACGGAGACTGTATCAGAGAAGATCTTCTAGCCGTTGTAGCAGAGTTTGAACGCTTTAGAGTCAGTCGCCCATACAACTGAGACTTCAGCTTTCCGTAAGTAGAGTCAATCCAATCTTCAATATTCTTTGTATATGAAAGGTGTCATCCAACTGTAGATATTCTCCTGATTTGATGGGACAAGAATCCGGTCAATTAAATCACACAAACTCCCATAAATATCCTGGCCATCTCGGAAACCTGCCATACGTGGGTCTTCTGAGTCTCTTATAAGACTGAGTCTGAAATTGTGTCTGAACATATTTCAGAGTCAATTTACAACTGAAGTTCCTCTGATTCACTTCAGAGTTAAGTAGCGATTTTTGCTTCTGGAGGATTCTTGCTGACGAGTCACAAAAATCTTCTAGCCCATAAGTATTCAGATACAGCTTCCTTGAAGTCTTTAAACGGAACTCTTCTTCATCTGAAGGCTTCAGAGACAACGTTCTTCCTTTTGACATATTCAGAGGCAGTTCCTCTTTTATCTGAACACTTTTACTTCTACAGACTTAGAAGTAGATACATGTCATCTCTATCTTGAATCTGAACATCAGATCTGGACCCATATGAGCTTCTTTTCACAAAATCATCTCTGCAAAAGCAATTTCAATATATTAACTTAATTCCAAAATAGAAAAGGAAAGTTTTGTCAGAGTCAAAATGTTCAGAGAGACAAACTTCCTCAATAATCTGCCCCTTTTTGATGATGACAAAACTTCCTCATTATGAGCATCATTAAATGGATGTTGTTACGAAAAATAAGATAATGTGAAAAACAGTACGGTTCTTTTCATTTGTTTTAAAAGACGAAATGAATTGGTTTGCTTGGTTTGCGTATGTCTTTGCGCACGAAACAGATGCATAATCCTCTTTGTCTATCTGCACAATATTCTGATACAAAAGTCCTTCTGTTCACCATCCTGTTGTTCACTATACCATGTGTTGTTCACCCTGCAAATAAACTTCTCCCCCTTTTTGTCATCAACAAAAAGATAAATATTTAAGCATGAAGAAGAATAACAAAGATAACTATAGCGTAGATAATAACGAGTTTCATACATGTTCAAACCAAAAGACAGAAACGATCAGTTTTAAAAACAAGATTTTAAACAGACGGAGATGGGTTTTGGTTGGAAGAAGATGGAATATCAGTCTGTTTTTTGTCTGTCTTCTTGGAGGGTTCTGCAGGTTTTTCCCATGAACCAATGAAAGCCTCGGAATCCCTGAAAGGTTCGATTGGTGGTGCAACTTTACTGCTCCTTTCATCTCGGATCAATGTGTAAGAAGTGAGTCCTGCTATTTCAGCACAAAAAGGCGACAGTACTTGTCAAGCATTGCTTCAAATCTGTTCATCCTCTTCTCAACCTTCTATTCCAACAGATCCATCCTCTGAATCATCTCAGCTTTGAAGTGATCAACTTCCTTCTGAATCTTCTCGTGAGAAAATTTTGTTTCCAGCAGTTCCTTGATAATAGCATCTAAGTTTGCAGCTGGATGGAGTGTACTTGCAGAAGATGGCTGATTCTGATCTTCTGGCTGAGTTGTTTCTTTGACCAGGGTAATGACCTTCTCAAGACTAATCTCCCCCTGAATTTGAGAAGGGTTTTTTCTGAAGTCTCCTGTGCCTTGTCTGATGAAACAAAGGTCTTCAACTGAACTTCTTCTTCAGCAGATCTGACCTTCTGAACAACAATCTGAATTTTTTCATGAAGCGAAACATTTTCTTTGTCCTGTTGTTCGACCAGACGATCATCCTTTTTCTGAACTGGAGACAAGCCTGCACTTGAATCAACAACTGCTTCTTCTAAGACAGTGGTTGCTTCAGATGCTATCTTGACTATTTCTTGCATCATAACAGAGTCTGCTTCTGATGCTGCCTGGTCAGCTTGTTCTTCCTTCTTTTCCAGACATTCTTCTTGATCATGAGTCTCAGGTAGGCCATGATCTATAAGAACCTCATGCTCATCAACATGCTCTTGTCCATCCTTGTTTTGGTCATCGTCCTTGACCTCCTCTTCCACTTCCTTACCTTTCTTGGATGAAGCAGTTGGAGTTCTCTCATCATCCTCAGATGAGGTTCTCCGTTCTTCCATTTGCTCTTGCTCGTTCTCCTTCTCTGTCTCTTTCTCTGTCTCTATCTCTGTCTCTTTCTCTTCTTCCTGTTCTGCATCCTCTGTTTCTTTCTCTTCTTCTCCTTCTCCTTCTTCTGTTTCTTCATCCTCTTCCATTGACATCACTTCATATTCTTCAGAAGAAGATTCACTGTGGACAATGACTTATTTTCCCTTCTTGGCCATGGTCTTTCTTCTCTTTGCTAACCTATTAACCTGTTCAGACTCCAACTCAACCAGAACTTTTTCTTTGTTCCTGTTATACCACTCTCCATCCACTTGTTTAAAACCTATTTTCTGTATTATATTCTCACCTGCAGTGATTATCTTGATGCTCTCTTGAGTTAGTTCTTTAAAAGGTGGAATCTTGTGGTAGTTGAGGATCATCTGAACCAGTCCTGCATAGGGCAACTGCCCTTTTTTCTTATGTATTGTGCTGTACATATGCAAGATGACAGTGTGTGCAAGAGAAAAGTCATACCCTGTAACCAGTGCCCACATCAATTTGGCCTCATACTTGCTGATGTCAGTTCTGGAAGTTGCTTTTGGCCTCAAAAATTCAATGACGATCTTGTGCATGATGAGGTGCTTCAGAGGGAAGTCATTGTAGGCAATGTGTGCCTTTGAGTCTTGGCTGTAGTGCTCCTTCCCTGTCAAGTAGGCATATGCTTCCTCTGGCTTGATGTCAATGGGCTTGAAAGCCCTCTTCCTTACTCCCATCAGTTTTGCCAACTCATGCACGTTCAGATGATATACTTCATCTCCAATGTTATAAGAGATGGACTCAAAATCAGTGAAGGAAATTGTTGAGTAGAAGTATGCAACAAAGTCAGGAAAAATTGGAGTCCTTACTGAGAGAAAATTTTCCAACTTCAACTCAGTCAAATGTTTCTTTATGGGGATTCCAGCAGCATCAAAGTAGTTCAAATCAAACACTCTGTGGGGCATAACACCTCTTTCCTTCAATGCCTCAAACTTTTTGACGTGCTTTTGAGACACAAACAAGACGTTATTAAAATTCTTCTCTCTAGTCCTTCGAAACAAATTCCTTTTGAAATTTCTGAAAACAACGTCATCATCCTCATCAATCTTGCTTTTTGTCTCATCATCACTCACTTCCTCAACAGGTTCTCGGATGATCACTCCCTTTGATGGGGTCCTCTTAGGTTTTGGTATACCAGGAACCACATCCTTTTCTTTCCCTTTCTTTGTCTTTGGTGAACTAGAGACAGCAATGGGAGTTACAACACGAAGAGGCATATTCATAAACATCAAAAAATCCTTTTCACTTGAAAACCTGTGAAGATTCAGCAATTTCTTTACCATCTCATCACTTTGACCCTGTTTTTTAAAAGCATCGTACAGGGGCTTGACAGAATGAGCGAGAGCCACTCTCTCGTCAAACACTTCCTCAGTCATCTTAACATCTACAGTGCTCGAAATCGTACCTTTGGCTGGAGAGTTTTCCCGTGATCTCGTTCCTTAAAATATTCTCGAGGATTTCCTCGTTGCCTTTTCACTCGGAGTACTAACTTTCTTAGACGAGGGGGACGATTTTGAAGACATTGTGGAAAAAGATTGAATTTTTATGAGGAAGGAATGTTGGGAGAGAAAATGAGAGGTTTCTTTTAGAGATGGTCGTAAGGCAAGCGTAAAAGAGTGCAATGTCGAAATAGGGTTTTGTTTGAGAAGAAAGACAGTTTTTCAAAATAGTTTTGAAATAAGAAAAATAAAACTGCCCAGACGGTTATTTTTGGAAAGAAAAACAATTAAACTAAGTGAATAAAATCAAGAGGAAAAAATATCAATCAAGCAATTAATCAGACTAAATAGAAAACATACCTTTTGAACCTTAAGTATGAATAAATTCCAAAAATAAGAGATCTGACCTTGCTTCTGAATAAAAAGTGTTGTGTTTCCAAAGCTGTTGCAACTGAAGACCCTGCATCTGATATAATTCAGAGAGAAATAATGTTCAACTTACCTCGAATATAGTTAAAGGCCTCCTTATCGAGTGGTTTTGTGAAGATATCCGCAAGTTGGTTCTTTGAATCAATGTATTGAATGTGAACATCTTCATTCTGAACATGATCACATATGAAATGATGTTTTATCTCAATATGCTTTGCTCGAGAGTGTAGGACAAGATTCTTAGTCGAGTTTATAGCACTTGTATTGTCACATAGTATCTCCACATTTGAATTTTTGACACCATAATCTTTCAATTGCTGTTTTAACCATAGAATCTGAGCACAGCAGCTTCCAAGTGATATATATTATGCTTATGCTGTTGAAAGTGCTACAGTGCTTTGCTTCTTAGAATACCATGATACCAACATGCTTCCCATGAGTTGACATGTTCCAAAAGTACTTTTTCTGTCAATCTTACATCCTGCTAGATCTGCATCTGAATACCCTCTCAGAACAAAATCTGAGTTTTTTGAATACCATAGTCCGAGAGTTGGATAAGTGCCAATATATTTTCTAATCCTTTTGACTGCTGAATGATGAGATTCCTTTGGATTTGATTGAAATCTTGCACAGAGGTAGACACTGAACAAAATATCAGGTCTTGATGCTGAAAGATGAAGAAGTGAACCAATCATGCTTCGATATAGCTTCTGATCAACTTCTTTTCCTTGTTCATCTTTGTCAAGCTTCGAAGAATGTGACATTGGAGTGTCAGTCTTCTTGCAGTTCTCCAAACCAAATTTTCTGACTATTTCAAGGGCATATTTTTCTTGATGAATAAATATCCCTTCTTTGGTTTGTTGAATCTGAAGTCGTAGAAAGAATTTTAGTTCTCCCATCATGCTCATTTCAAACTCATCTTGCATAACTTTTGAAAAATTCTTGCAGAGAGATTCGTTAGAAGAACCGAATATAATATCATCTACATAAATCTGAACAAGAAGGATATCTTTATGATGCCTTTGAATGAACAGAGTAGTGTCAACACTACCTTTACCACACTTCTTTTCAGAGAGAAAGCTACTTAACCTTTTATACCAAGCACGGGGTGCTTGCTTGAGACCATATAGAGCTTTCTTTAGAGCATAAACAAGATCTTTACCTTTTTGTTCCTCGAATCCAGGTGGTTGTTCAACATATACCTCTTCTTTAATATACCCATTCAGGAAAGCACTTTTTACGTTCATCTGAAAAAGTTTGAAATTATTGTGACAAGCAAAAGCAAGAAGTAATCTTATAGCTTCTAACCTGGCAACCGGTGCGTAGGTTTCATCATAATCTATCCCTTCTTCTTAAGAGTATCCTTTTACTACTAATCTTGTTTTATTTCTGACAATTTTACCTTTGTCGTCCAGCTTGTTTCTGAACACCCACTTGGTTCCTATGACAGGATGATTTTTGGGTCTTGAAACTAATTCCCATACATTGTTGATCTTGAAGTGATGAAGTTCTTCTTGCATTGCATTTATCCAATTTTCATCTGCCAGAGCTTCTTCGATTCCTTTGGGTTCAATCTCAAATACGAGTGCTATATTGCTCATAGCTTCCTTAAATTTGGATCTGGTTATAATCCCTTCATTTGGATTTCCCATTATTAATTCTTTGGGATGGCTAGATTTGTGTTTCCAATTTCTACTGAATCCTTCATCTTGATCATCGTTGGAAACTTTAGATTCTGACTGAATTTCTGATGATTCATCTGTTCCTTAATGATTGTTTTCCTGATTCTGAACTTCTTCAAATGCATGATTAGCTTCAGATTCACCAGTTGGTTCTGAACTCTCAGCAAGTATCACTGTCTGACTTCGTTCAGATTCATCTCTCTGATTCTGAAGAACTTCATTGAACTTGACATTCATTGATTCTTCAACCATCCGTGAATTTTTGTTGTAGATGCAATATGCTTTGCTTGTAGTTGAATATCCGAGAAATATTCCTTCGTCTAACTTCTCTTCAAACTTCCAAACACGATCATTTACATTTTTCAATATAAAGCATTTACATCCAAATACGCGAAAGTAAGCAAGATTTGGTTCCTTTCTTTGAAAAGTTCATAAGGGGTTTTCTCAATAATGGGTCTTAGAGAAACGCGATTTAAGATATAACAGGCTGTTGAAACAGCTTCAGCCTAAAAGTGAGATGCAATTTTGCTTTCGATCAAAAGAGTTCTTGCCATTTCTTGTAAAGAACGGTTTTTCCTTTCCACTACCCCATTTTGTTGAGGTGTATAAGGGGAAGAGAAAATATGCTGGATTCCAAAGTCATCACAAAAATCTAAGAAACTTTGGTTTTTAAACTCACCTCCATGATTAGTTTTAATGCTGGAAATAGCATAGCCTTTTTCATTCTAAACTCTTTTCGAAAACTTTGCAAAAGAGGAGAAGGCTTCACTTTTATGTGCAAGGAATAAAACCCAAGTGAATCTTGAATAGTCATCCACAATAACAAGACAATATTTCTAACCCCCAAGACTTAGTACTCTGTTTGGTCCAAAAAAATCCATGTGCAGAGACTGCAGTGTATGCTTAGTTGATATTTCATTGATAGGCTTAAAAGAACTTCTTACTTGTTTTCCAAGGGCGTATGCTGAGCATAGTTCCGATTCTTTGAACTTGGTTGTAGGAAGACCTCGAACTAGCTTCTTTGAGGATAGATTGGAAATATATTTGATGCTAATATGACCTAGCTTTCTGTGCCACAACTCAGAATCATCCTTGATAGAGATTAGATATTTGATATCTTCAGATTCAACGTTCAGAAGGTAAATATTTCCATGTCGGTAACCAGTGAAGGTTTGTTTCTTATCTTTGCTAACACCTGTGCATTTCATATCTTGAAAAGAGATGCAATTGCCAGAATCACATAGTTGACTTACTGATATGAGATTATACTTTAATCCCTTGACAAGTGAGACATCATTGATCGTTAAACATCCTATCTTCACGGTTCCATGTCCAATTACTTTTCCTTTGTTCTTTCCTCCGAAGGACACAGTTCTTCCATCGTATTTTGAAAGAGTAATAAATCTTCCTGGATCACCTGTCATGTGACTCGAGCAGCCACTATCCAAGAACCATTTGTCTTTCCTTTTTCGAGGTACCTGCAAGGAAAAGTAAGCTCACTATTTCTTTGGTACCCATGTCTTCTTGGGTCCATTTGTGTTAGTCGAGACAATTCCATTTTTCTTTACAGGTCTCCAAATCATCATGTAATTATCCTTAATATGATTTTTGGAGCCATAATTGATACATTTCCTTGCATAAACAGATTTTGCGAATTGCCTTATGAAATGCTGTTGATATGCAGATTTAAAAGGTTTTCTGGAGATCCTTTGATTTGATTCTGGAAACCTATTTTTGAAATCTCCTTCCTTTTTAAAACCAAGACCAGATTTGTTCCCATAAGGAATTTGTTTGGAAATTATATTTTCCAGATTTTTTGATCCTTGATTGAATCGCTTTGAAATATTTTCAATCTCTGCTTTTAAGGAAATGTTTTCTTTTAAAACTGAATCACGATTTTCTCTAATCAGATTAAATTCGCTTTCAAGAAAACTAATTTTATTTGATTGAGATTCATTCTGTTGTTTTAACGATGAGTTTTCTTTTTTTAAACTAGAAACCATTTGAAGAGCTTCTTTGTAATTCGAATAGAGTTCTTCAATATAATCAGAAACTTCATCACGTAATTCAAAAGTACATACCTCTGTTTCTGAGTCTGAATCTGAGTCTGCATCTGAATTAGATTTTGCCATGAGACACAAGTTTGCATAGTCTTCATCACTGTCTTCTGAATCACTCAGTGTTTCTGCTTTTAATGCCTTTTTGTATTTCTCATACTTGAGCTTGTCCTTTTTCAGAAGTGGACACTTTGGTTTTATATGACCAACCTTTTTGCAATGAAAGCATACTATGTCTTTGTTTTCCTGTCTATCGCTGCTTAACTGATCATGTTGTTTGAATGATCTTTTGCCATTGAAGTTCCTTCCTTTCCGAGCCATTTTTCTGAACTTCTTCACTAGGAGTGCGAGTTCTTCATCGTCGTCATCTTCATTATCTGAATCTGACATTTCACCTTGTATTTCAAATCTTAAAGCAATAGATTTTTTACCTTTGGAATCCTTTATCTTATTGGCACGTTCGGCTTCATAAGATTGCAGTGTTCCCACAAGCTCATCAATGGATAGAGGTCTGATTGTCTGACACTATTGTATTGATGGTTTGACGTAGTTCTACTCATTAGTGAGTCCTCGAGGAATCTTCCTGACTTGCATAGGTTCTGCCACTAGAGCACCTTGTCTTGCTAGACCACTTGCTAGTATCTGAAATCTGTCAACCATGTCAGCAATTGATTCATCATATTTCATTTTAAATGCTTCATAATCACTTAACAACATGCTAAGGTTGGTTTCTTTCACTCTGTTTGTTCCTTGATAAGTAACATGAAGTCTATCCCATATAGCTTTTGATGATTCTTCTTCTGCAACACGATTGTATAAAGGAGTAGATAAAGCACAAAAGAGAGCATGAATTGCTTTGGAGTCAAGATTTTGTCTCTTTGCTCTTTCAGTATCTGTCAGAGTTGCTGTGGCAGTGGTGTTGTTATTTGTCTCATCTTCAGTTGAAGGAGTTGCTGTGGCAATGGGTACAACTCCGTTAACAACAACAACCCACATTGATTCATCTGATGCTTTGAAGAACCACTTCGTTTTATTGCACCACATATTGTAATCTTTTCCATCGAAGTATGTTGGCTTGTTGCTGTAGTGTGAATCAGCTGCTCCTGAATTATTGATGCTAGACATCCTAGATCGTTAGCTCTGAAGTAAAAACACTCCAAAAATATGAGCAACCCGCTCTGATACCAATTGTTGAGTCTAGCAATATCACCTAGAAGGGGTGAATAGGTGATTTAAAAAAATTTTGATGATAAGATGAGGAATTAAAAGTCAAATCAGAATGTATGCTGAATTTGAATCTGAACAAGTGTATTTAGTGATTCTGATCGTAAACAATTTATGAATCTGAATGCAAATATGCAGCTTCTAAGCATGCAGATTATGAATGCTAACGCTGGCGTGCAGAACATAAAGATTAGAGTTATGAGATAGAGAATCTTGCACACAACAGTTATAGTGGTTCGACTTATATCAAGCCTACGTCCACTCTCCCACGCTGACAGCCAATAGGCTGATTTCCACTATGTATAAATGAGGATTACAAGAATTTGTATAATTCTCACACGAAAAGCAGAATAGCCTCTCAACACATGTAAGTGGTGTTTCTCGTGTACAAAAGAATAGTCACAAGTTTGAATTGCTCAAAGCTTTGGAATTTTCAGTTCATCTCCCTACCCAATCATCTTCGTTGATCCTCTTTTATACTCCTCTAACCTTGGACTAGCCGTTGGTCAAGATGTCCCAAGGATCGCTCCTCAATCATTGATTAATCGTCATCAATCTTGATTGACGGAGACTGTATCAGAGAAGATCTTCTAGCTGTTGTAGCAGAGTTTGAACGCTTTAGAGTCAGTCGCCCATACAACTGAGACTTCAGCTTTCCATAAGTAGAGTCAATCCAATCTTCAATATTCTTTGTATATGGAAGGTGTCATCCAACTGTAGATATTCTCCTGATTTGATGGGACAAGAATCCGGTCAATCAAATCACACAAACTCCCATAAATATCCTGGCCATCTCGGAAACCTGCCATACGTGGGTCTTCTGAGTCTCTTATAAGACTGAGTCTGAAATTGTGTCTGAACATATTTCAAAGTCAGTTTACAACTGAAGTTCCTCTGATTCACTTCAGAGTTAAGTAGCGATTTTTGCTTCTGGAGGATTCTTGCTGACGAGTCACAAAAATCTTCTAGCTCATAAGTATTCAGATGCAGCTTCCTTGAAGTCTTTAAACGGAACTCTTCTTCATCTGAAGGCTTCAGAGACAACGCTCTTCCTTCTGACATATTCAGAGGCAGTTCCTCTTTCATCCGAACACTTTTACTTCTACAGACTTAGAAGTAGATACATGACATCTCTATCTTAAATCTGAACATCAGATCTGGATCCATATGAGCTTCTTTTCACAAACTCATCTCTGCAAAAGCAATTTCAATATATTAAATTAATTCCAAAATGGAAAAGGAAAGTTTTGTCAGAGTCAAAACATTCAGAGAGACAAACTTCCTCAACAAGATTGTGTGGAAATTGAAAAATTGTGTTGGGATGCACATGTTAATTGTGTTAGAGTAAATATCACATCAAAAAATTAAAGTAGCGTAAATTTGTTAATACAGCTTAGTTAACCCTCAAAATTTATTGGTTAAGCATTTGAACGAAGGTTGATCTAATTGGATATGATAATGGCCTTGGATTTTGGCTCTCGATCTCCTCAAGTGAAGGCAATAGGTTTTCATTGTCCGCTCTCAACAAATGGTATCTAAGTCGATAGCTAATTGGTGATCTACTCCCAATGTGTATTGATGTTTGGTCAATATCTCAAGGAAGGGAAATTTAACCCAAGCGATTTTCGGTCTAGTGGAAGAGACCTATAGTGAAGGTGGTCCCGAAGGTAGCAGTACCTAAATTAAGAGGGATCGAACCTAACAATGAGCTTACACATGCGAAAGAGATTATTGAGATACACATGGGAGTAAAAGTTTCTTATCAAAAATTTATGTGGTGTGAATTACTTAATATATTCTAATTGGCACATAACTTATTAGTTTGAACTTTTAACTGAAGTGGAGTCAACTAGATATGTTGAAGAGCTTGGTTTGGGGGTCCTTCCGGATGATTTCACTAGATGAATGTATCGGGGCTGTTGTTGCACACAACGAACAAATTGATCACCAATAATAATAGTCATGAGTAGTTAACATAGATCGGCCATCGATTAATTTCCAGTGGACTTTAAGCATTAAAACCGTTTTGTTACTGGCAACCAAAGCTTAACAAAAACTCAAGTAAGAGACTCCGGATATTAGCCTCGGAGAAGTAAAGCAATAACCTTGATAAGAAAACACTCACGTCCAGAAGAGGACATAATTCTGAATTTTTATCTTCTTCTTTTTTTCATTTTTTGGAGGGAGAGAGATGCCGTGGAGTTTCATTAGGTGGCTATTGAAATTTTTGCGTACTACTTTTCTCTACCTTTCTTACAATAATGAATGGATAACGATACCTAATATGTTAATTAATCCAATATATGACCGATAAAGTTGTTGATTCATACTCTTTCATGACAAAGTTCTTCACTCTCCTTGTACTGGAATGTTTTCAATGAGCAGCATCTGGTCAACAACGTTTGCACTAAATGACTCCCCTCAAGTTTTTAGTTAAGGAAATATAAAAATGGGGAAATATAGTGAACATAGGATGTGAACATGCATGAGGGGACTCTTGAGGATGCATGGCATCTATTTAAGGCAAGCTACAACATCCATCAACACAGCATGCCTTTCCACATATGAGAAGTGGGGTCCTTTTGAACCAGCAGCACCTGCAACCTACAAAACATACACACCCAAATGACCACTTAAATAAATTCCATAAAAGGAAAAACAGGTTCATAATTAGAAAATATATATGTCTGTGTGTTCGTAACTTATAATGACAGTTCCCACCAACCGTATGTTCCAAGAGAGATCACACAAATCTAAACATTTATCTATCCATCCATAAGGTAGATCGATCGCTACTCCTCCAATACAAAGTAAAAACAATTTGTGGGTTGAAAGTGAAATAAGATTAAAAGCTAGCTGGTTATATAAAATTCATTTCTATATATGGGGTGTGTGTGTGTATTAATCATCAAGTAGATACATGATTACCAGCTTGAGGAAAAACAGTCTGCTCCACTCTTTGAAATGAAGCAGTAGCTGAAGATGGAGTTGCCCAAACGAGAGAGGCAATCACAATTAACACAAGCCATGAACATCCAATCACAAAGCTCTTCTTCTTCATCTCTCTCTCTCTCTCTCTCTCTCTCTCTCTCTCTCTCCACTTAGAACTGAACTGCAATGCCAGAAGTCTCCACGCTCCTCCTTATTTGTAGTGGAAAAGCCAGAACTGTTCTCTTTTAGCATAGGATTCCACCGGTTCATCTTTCATGTCTCTTTCGTACAAGTGGGAGGGGACATTCCTTCTCTCTCTTTCAGTACGAATTTGGACTCTAGCTTTACTTTAAAGAGTTAAGTACAGTCCCTCAACTCAATCTAGTCGCCATTGTTGACATATATGCCTATAGAGAACAGATCCGATCTTATCTCTGGAGAGCCATAAAGTACTACAACCTCATCTTTTTGTTCGATGTGGATGAAGAATGACACACTTTCTCTCATTATCTGACCAGTGTAATTGGTGGAGAGCAAAATAGGAGCCGAGAAAACATTCCCGCATTGTAAAGACATAATCGACCTACAAAAATCTGTTTTTTAATGAAGGAATGAAGAACAAGTTAGTCTTCACATGGAAAATTATACTTAAACAAGTGTCATTTGATGGTCCCTTTAGGAAGTCCATAATTCTAGGCCAAATCTCTAATTCTTGTGGATATTTTGGTAAGAAATCTCTCATCGATGTACGATAAATAATAAATATCTAATCGATATATGAGAAGTTATAATTATTATGCATATGTTGATAATAAATGTTTAAAAGTAAATATCTATTTAGGTGTAGATAACATCGATATTATTACGAGGTTATGAAAAAATTTAACGTTGATGCGATACTTATTATGACATCTATGTCACGTTTGACTCATATACGACCAACAATAACCCTTTTATGAGTGAATGAGTATAATAAAGGTACCCATGGAAAATTAGTTATACGAAATGTGTGATGTTTGATAACTCTTATGATGGAAGTTGTTGTGGATACCATTATAAAAAAATAATTAAAATCTTTTTTTTTTAATTTTTAAAAGGTTTGAAAAGTTAAAAATTAGTTACAATTACTAGTTTTATATAATTTCAACAAAAATTTCCAAATAATAACCTAAAGTGAGGCTATTTTCTCAAATAAGGACCCGAAATGAATATTATTTCAAATAAAGACCTAAACTAGCTAAATCAATCTCATCCAGTTAGACCCAGTTATATTTGCAATTACTTAATTCAAATCACTAATCGAACCCAAACCGAACAAGCATACTTAGTACTTCAACCCTATATTACCGAGAATTCGTGAATAAATAGGTAATCTGAAATATCCAGCTGCTCATAAACTAAGTTTGGTCATAAAAGCGTTTTTAAAGACTACGTTGGGTCAACCGTTGACCTCTGCAGAAAGAGATTATGTTGTTTTAACAGCTGTTAAAGAGCCAACTGCGCATGCATTTGGAGAAAATTAGAGAGGACAAAATGTGAAAGCAGATTAATTACAAGGCAAGCCACACCGACCGAACGAACGAGTGGCATGACTCAGTCATTCAACGTGCTTTATTGTTTGTTTTTCAGTAATAAAAAAAGAGCCGCATTAATCGGACATTATCGGGTACAGATTAAGATTTGACAATAATGACTTACTGGAGATACAAAATTACTTTAGATTAACTCCTAGTGCAATCAATCAGCAATTTTGATAGTCACCCGACTGAGTTATTTTCTCTTTTTCTAAAAAAGTATCTCTATATGCATTCTACGAACTGCGCAATCATCAAAATATATCACTAATTGAACCGGTTGAATTGCGTACCCTAAATAATTCGATCTCGTTTTTCGCTCGGAAGCAAAGATATTGTTGCCTTATGTACAAAGTAAGGCAACTAGGGAGGCTAATTGATATTAGAGAATTGATTACATAGCAATCTTTGGGTGACTGTTAGTATTATATAGCAATCTTTGGGTGATTGTTATACTAACAATCTAATTTGGGCCACAAAACATAAATAACGATTAATTGAAAATTTTTGTGAGATCCACTCTTTGAAAAAATTTATGGCTCACAATATTTTATTATTATCACAGTTACCCAAAAACTGTTATGCTAGCAAAGTCCTTGATATTGTGCCGACTAAGGAAAGGAAAGAGTGCCACATTAGATTTTTTTTTTTAGTTATATTTAGTTTTTTTTCACCTTCAAAGTCGTTAATTAATCATAACCTAATCACTCATAAACAAGTGCATCTCTTGAACAAAAAAAAAGTCTCCTTACTTTTAGGAGTCGTAAAATTTCTTGAATAATCAAACTCTTTATTACATTAGAGGATGTAAAAACTATGTTTTCTTTTTTAAAGCTACAATGTTTGAGTACCGTCATTTCATAATTAATTTTCTCATGTACAATATGCCGCTGGATTTTTCCTACAGAAAAAATTAACAAGTATCCACCTCTAGTTATGTTTTCAAGGAGAGATTAGGATACTGTAACAATAATGTTTGTGTTTAACTTAATTTGTACATCCTAATGTTTATGTCCGCGCGGGCGCGACTAGTTTCATGTCATTAAAGTGGTTTCATTCGAAAACTATACTCGGTGATATAAATCTCGATCCATCTTCTTATGTCACAAACCTTTGTAAGACCAAGAAAAGAAAATGGTTCTGCTTATGTTTTCCTCAAATCCTCAAAGAATATGAATTGCGGGTCAAAGTAGGTTAGTTAGAGGATGAATTAACAATTTGCTATGAAAGTTCATTAGAAACAACGTCATCACATGTAAAGAATCTTCTAAAAAATTATTTATGTTAAGTTAATATCTTGAGTTTGAACCCGTACACGAGACCCAATCCGATGGAAAGATTTGTTTTTCAATGAAAAATATCCTAAGTCCAACTTTGACCAAGTTCAAGAGTTTGAATCCAATTTGCTGCAGATTGACTGAATTAAGGATAGGGCACACATATATTTGATGGTGAATATTTGGTGGGAGCTATTATAAATAATTAATTGTGATCCCACATTAATGAAAAATTACATCAAAGCTATATTACGCACATTAATTTTTCGTGATAACCGTCTCGCTTAATAATTATTTTGATGGGAGATAGTTATCTATAAGTAGCAGATGTCATTTCGTGATTATGGTTTGGGGATTAGTTTTTTTGAATTATAATTCTTACATTTGGCATCATAGTAAGTTAATCTCTGCCTTGATGTTTAACGTATGATTTATGTTGTATTATTATGTTTTGGGTCAATGAGAATTTTTGGATAAACCGTTGTTGGGTATTCTGGCCACGAGACTTTTTGGCCTATTCAGGCTGAATTCTGGCAACTCACAGCCCACTTTTGGATCCATAGGGTCGTCTCGCCATGGGAAACAAAATTCATAAGGTATCTTGGCTTTTGATTGTTTGCCAGAGATGAATTTTGGGAAGGATGTTTGCGAGTTAGAGTTTTTGCATCCGAGTTGGTTATCATTCGATTCCGGATAAAATTCTTCACCATTTTCGTTGATATGGTCACGCCAACAATGTCCTAAAAAACCCACCATTTATTTTGGTCGGATGTGGGCTGTCGAAAAGAATGGGCCGATTGAAGGCACGACGGAATTGGGCAGACCAATGAAGAAAAGGTTCTGTGCGCTGGTCGTGGGGAAGAAGAAGACCATTCCAAAAAAAAAAAAAGGCAGAAATTGCTGCTTGGGCAGTGTTGGCAGCCCACATGGGTTAACCCACGTGCTTTTCCCCCACACATTTATATTTTAAAAAAAACCAAAAAAGTTTTTTTATGGGAAAAGGAGAGCAGAAACGTGGGGCACTCCCACGTGGTCTTTTGGACAAAATAATAAAACAAAGCATTTTATTATTTTAGAATTTTTTACAGTTATGCCCTCCGGTAATGACGGTTCAGCCCCTCGTCACCTTCTTTTACTATTTTGCCCTTAATTGCACCAAAAATTTACGGTTTTAACCCCATTCAGTTTATTTACAACTTAGTCCCTGTCCATGTAAATTTACAGATTTTCCCTTATATGCAATATTAAGTTTATTTTGCATGAAATTAAATGTCTCGTGATCTATATTTTTTTATTAATTAGAGTTTAGCCACAGCAACTCTAATTGATTAAATTATATATTAAGAGCCTCTAGATAATATATAGTAAATAACATTTGCTTGTAATTAATTATATAAATATAACGAACTTTATCTCATAGGAATTTTCATTATATTAATATGATTAATTAGGTTGAAATATCATAACATTTCTTAATTTTTCCACAGGAATTAGAAAAAAGGAATATAATATGATACTTTCATCATACGGTTTATGAATCTATTTAAATTAGAAACTTAGCCCAAAAGCAATTTTTTATGTTATTTGATTCATATATATGACATGTTTTGCATGGATAAAATATGTATTGAGTGAATTTGCCTTAAATATTGTGACATAAGCATGGTTATTTGTTTACTATGTAGTTTTACCACCTGTGAATATCCCTGATATTAATGTTCTCAAGCTTAACGGCGACAACTATAAGACTTGGAAGGAGTTAATTCTCCTTCAATTTGGGTGTATAGATATTGATTATGCTATTCGGAAAGATAAACCACCTAATGTTACAAAAATTAGCACTCCAACTGAAGTTTCTCTTTATAAACAATGGGAGCAGTCTAATCGCCTTAGTATAATGTTCACAATGAGTAAAACTTTCTGCTAGTATTCGTGGTTCAGTCGCTCGACATAATAATGCCAAGGCTCTCTTGGCAACTATTGGTGCGTAATTTGCGTCTTCGAAAAAGGCCTATGCCATGACCTTGATCGTGAAGTTTTCATCATTAAGACTCACTAATGTTAGAGGTGTACATGAGGACATTATGAAAATGAGAGATATTATGGTTCAGCTCAAAAACTTTGAGGTTGAGATATCTAAATGCTTCCTTGTATACTACATTCTAAACTTTCTTTCTCAACAGTATACATCTTTTAAGATCTTTTATAACACACATAAGGAGAAATGGTCAATTAATGAACTTATGACTATCTGTGCTTAAGAGGAAGAAAGATTGCTTATGAAAGTAGGAGAGAGTACTCATTTGAAAACACAAGGAAGGCATAAAAGGCAAGGCAAGTCTAAGGGAAAGGGTAAAGTACCTCCCTAAGCTCACATTAAGAAGGAATCCAAATGTTTTTTCTATAGAAAAAAGGACATATAAAGAAGAATTGCGTCAGATATGAGGCCAAACATGAGAAGAAAGGTAATCTCATCTCTTATGTTTGTTATGAATCTAATATGACTGAAGTAAGTGACAACACTTGATGGATTGATTCCGAATCTATAATTCACATTTTGAATTCCTTGTAGGGCTTTCAAAGCCACAAGAAGCCGGTGGGAAGTGAACAATGCATCTATTTAGGAACAAGATGCGCTCACATGTAGAAGCTATTGAAACATTCAGTTTAGTCCTAAATAGTAGCTTTGTTTTAAATTTAGAAAGGACCTTTTATATACCTAGTTTCTCTAAAAACTTGATTTCAGTTTCAAAACTTGTACCGTTTGGTTATTCTTTTCACTTTTCAGATTCAACTTTCAATTTTTCATATAAATTTG
The DNA here is from genome assembly GCA_016432845.1 of Psidium guajava. Taxonomy (NCBI): domain Eukaryota; kingdom Viridiplantae; phylum Streptophyta; class Magnoliopsida; order Myrtales; family Myrtaceae; genus Psidium; species Psidium guajava. The sequence continues at coordinate 25,645,199 of CM028230.1, forward strand.
AATTGTTGGGAATGGTATTTTATCCGATGGTCTTTTTCGAATTAATTTGCAAGACAATGCATTTTATAATGCGATTCATGTTCATGATAATGCTAGTATAAAACGATGTGTTACGAATGAAGATTCCTCTTTTTTGTGGCATTGGAGATTGGGACATTACATAGATAGAATTAAATGATGGAGTACTCAGTGCTTTGAATTTTTTTAGATTGTGATACTTACGTGGACTGGATAAAGGGAAAGCAAACCAACAAGAAAGTACCAAGAGGAGTACAAAAATATTAGAAATCATACATACATATATTTATTGTCCAAATATGGACTCATATTGTTAGAAATATTTTTTCACCTTCATAGACGATTACTCACATTTCACATATCTCTACTTGCTTCATAATAAACACGACGCATTGAATGTCTTTATAATGTTTAAGGCTGAAGTAGGGAAACAATGTGATAAGCTAATTAATGTTGTGAGATCAGATAAAGGTGAGAAATATTATGGTAAATACACTAAAGAATGACAAGCACCTAGTCTGTTTGTGAAATTTCTTTGAGAGCATGAGATAGTTGCTCAATACATTATGCCTGGTTCTACGGACAAAAATGGTGTGGCAGAAAGAAGAAACCGTACTTTGTTGGATATGGTGCGTATTATGCTTAACAACTCAAAACTTCCTATGTCCTTGTGGACTGAAACTCTTAAGACGGTAGTATATATTGAATAGAGTTCTGACCAAGGATATCCCAAAGACGCCTTTTGAGTTATTCAAGGATTGGAAACCGAGTTCGCAACATGTACGTGTTTGGAGATGCCCGTCTAAAGTAAGAGTCTATAATCAACAGGAAAAGAAGTTAGATCTAAGAACTATAAGTGGGTATTTCATTAGATATGTCGAAAAGTCCAAGGGATACGGATTTTATTATCCAACTCATACCACTAGATTTGTGGAATTGAGAAACGTGAAGTTTCTTGAAAATAACTTGATTAGTGGGAGCGATCAATTTTGGGACCCTATTCTTGAGAAAAATCATTCATATGCTCGACCTTCCACTTCAAGTACTAGATTGATTGTTATTCATAATGCCCATCCAGTTCAAATGGCTATTGAACAACCAATCATTGAAGCTTCACAACCTATTGATATTGATCCAGTCTATCACACTATTCACTAGTTAGCAAAAATTCCTGAACAACTAATTGAACAACATGCTCCTCAAGAGAATGTTAATAAAACATTAAGGAGATCTGTCAGAATAAAGAAGTCAACAATTCCTAATGATTACATTGTATACCTACAAGAATCTGATTATAATATTAGAGTTAAGAATAATCCTGAAAAGTTTTTGCAAGCAATGAATTGCAACAACTCCAACTTATAGTTCAATGCCATGAAGGAAGAGATGAGTTATATGGCATCTAATGCAATCTGGGATTTGGTTGAGTTGCTCGATAGTAAGAAGGACATTGGTTGTAAGTGGATCTTCAAAAATAAGAAAGACTCATTGTACAACATAGAGAGATATAAGGCCAGATTCATCGCCAAAAAGAAGAAATCGATTACAAAGAGACTTTTTATCATGTATCTAAGAAAGACTTTTTATCATGTATCATTTTGGTGTTAACATAGAATTGCATCAAATAGATGAAAAAACGGCATTCCTCAATGGAGAACTGGATGAGGAGATTTATATGAAATAACTAAAAGGATTCCTCTCTAGTGATGGTGACATTTGGTATGCAAGCTTAAGAAATCAATATATGGTTTGAAACAAGCATCCCGCTGATGGTACTTAAGGTTTCATGAAGTTATTTCTTCATTTGATTTTGTAGAGAATGTCATGGATCAATGTATATATCAAAAAATCAATGAGAGCAAATTTATTTTCTCGTCCTTTATGTAGATGACATTTTATTTGCAATCAATGATAATGGGTTGTTATATGAGGTAAAACAATTTCCCTCTAAAAGTTTTAACATGAAATATATGGGTGAGGCATTTTATGCTATTGGCATTAAGATCCATAGAGATAGAGCTCGACGCAATTTTGGGATTGTTTCAAAAAATCTATATCAATAAAGTCTTAGAGAGATTTCAGATAAAAAATTGTTCACTGAGTATAACACCCATTGTGAAGGGTGACAAGTTCAATTTGAACCAGTGCCTAAAGAACGATTTAGAAAGGGAACAAATGAACAACATCCCATATGCTTCTGCTATCGGAAGCTTAATATATACTCAGGTTCGCACTCAACCTGACATAACTTTTGCACTAGGAATGTTGGGAAGATATCATAGCGATCCGGATATATACCACTGGAAAGCTACAAAGAAGGTGATGAGATACCTAAAAAGTACAAACGATTACATGCTTATGTACGAGCGAACTAACAAGTTGAAAATAATTGGATATTCGGATTCAGATTTAGCTGGTTGCTTTGATTCTCTAAAATCAATATCTTGATACATTTTTATGCTTGCTAGCGGAGCCGTGTCATAGAGGAGTATGAAGCAAACTTTGGTTACTACTTTCACTATGGATGCTGAGTTCATTTCCTGTTTTGAAGCCACCTTGCATGGTGTGTAGTTAAAGAGTTTCATTTCAGGGCTTAGAATTATGGATTCCATTACTAAGCCATTAAGGATATTTTGTGACAATTCAACTACTATTTTCATGACTAAAAATCGCAAAAAATGTTAGTCGAAGTAAGCACATCGACATTAAGTATTTAACCATTAGGAAACATGTTAAGGACAAAAAAGTGGTCATAAAACATGTTGGCATTGAATTAATGTTAACTGATTATTTAACTAAAGGCATACCACCAAGAAATTACAAAGATCATATGGATAGAATGGGAATTAGTTATGTTATGTAAATTTTATTTGTATGAACAAAGTTGTTAAACTCTTATTCAATTGTGATATTTTTTTCTCAATTAAGGTGCACATTCGGTTATTATGAGAAAATTGATCATTGAAACCTAGAATAATCTTAAAGACTTATTCATTAAGTAGACCTGAAATAAACATAGAATTCATTTACTAAGCTATGTTATCATATATGGGCTGATTTTGATGAGATAAGATGCATTGTGATACGTGGAAGATAATAATTGTTCTAAGAGGTCTTATCACCATGATTCATATGTTTTGTCTTTGGCATAAAGTTAATGTGTATTTGGTTCGGTATTTCATTGATTAATGTTGGGATCAAGTGGGAAAATGTTATAAATAATTAATTGAGATCACATATTAATGAAATACCGACATTTATATTACATCAACGCTATATTATGCACATTAATTTTACGTGATAACCGTCTCGCCCAATAACCGTCTTGATGGAACATAGTTATATATAAGGGACAGATATCGGTTTAAATGGGTTATCTAAGCCAAGTCTCATACGGTTTTAAAAAGCAGTTACGACATTGTCGCGACCCTCTAAAAAATTTTCTCTTCAAAAGGGTTAACGGATTATTAGGTTAATTAGATTTGACTAACCTAACGCGGACCCTCCCAAGCCCTACCGAATCGCAACTTTGGATTTTTGTTTTAAATGATTTTTAAATTTGGAGTCGCCACTAATCATTCTGGGTAGGTCGATTAGGAACCTAAATAAATTAGTGGAAGAACTAATTTATTCCTGTGAACCAGAGATTATGAGTTCGGGGACTTGGTTACACTAGTTAATTAAAACTAATGCCCTTTCGATACCTTAATTTCATGGATATCCTAATTCGGCAACTCAGGCTTGGTTTATTTCTAAGGCTCTAGTAGGGTATTCTCTTTTGTGTTTTCACTTTTTTAAAAAGGATGCATGGATGGTATATATTTTTTATTTATTATATTTTTTAAGTGTTGAAGATTCCCTGAAGCCGAAAGAAGGCGTGTGTTAACGACTTCTGTGCAGTATTACGACTTACTCATCTTTTGGGTCTGATGATTCAAAAATTAAATTATAAGAAGTACATGACAGTGAATAAACACCTCCAATGGGAGGCCTAGCATTGGCATGGCTCTTCCCTTTGGGATTTAAGGTACAAGTATTTAAGTTGCAAGTATTTAAACTACTGTAAGTAAAAACCTCCAATGGGAGGCTAAGCATTGGCTTGGCTCTTCCCTTTGGGATTTAAGGTACAGGTATTTAAGTTGCAGGTATTTAACTACTGTAAGTAAAAACCTCCAATGGGAGGCTAAGCATTGTCTTGGCTCTTCCATTTGGGATTTAAGGTGCAGGTATTTAAGTTGCAGGTATTTAACTACTGTAAGTAAAAACCTCCAATGGGAGGCTAAGCATTGGCTTGGCTCTTCCCTTTGGGATTTATGGTGCAGATATTTAAATTGCGAATGGACTTTGTCCTCTCCATTCTGGGGTATGAATTCTTTAAAATGAAATACAACGAATTGATTCGACAATTTGAAATTTGTGCGCGCTTGAGGACTCCTCCAAGCCGATTTTGTGCTTCCATAGGGTTGACCATTGATATAGAGCTGCGGCTTCCTGACATAAAATAGAGTGAAGTGTCAGTATACAAAATATATGCTAATCTGCACATAAAACCAGAAGAGTGGAAAGAGTACTTATCTCCCATTTTTTTTGGAGGGATTTCTATAATTGATTTTCGCTCTCTATGTTCCCAATATAGAGAGTCTCTTTTGAATTAAGAGGGACTTTTAGTCACAGATCAGCTGAGAAATCGGTGGACAACTTAGGAGCTTATTTGGGCGATTTTTGCATCTCTACGAGATTTTTTGCCGTTGACGTAGAGATATCCTTCTCCTGACATAAAATATGGGAAAAATGGAGGTAGGAGAAAGTGCATACAATTTGTACTAATTTGCGATTAAAACCACAAATAAATGAATAAATAAAAACACTTAGCTCGAATTTGCTTGCTCGTTGACGAGGATGAACTATTGATTTATGTTGATCGATGAAAGAATTTGTGATGATAACCCCTAACTTTAAACTCCCATCATCTTCAAAATTTTCTCTCTCTTTTGGTATTTTTTTTTCTCTCAAATTTTTCTTCAATCTCTCAAAACCCTCTCAAACATCCAAAATTTTCTCTCAAAAAAAAAATCTCTCAAACACTTCAAATTTTCTCTGCAAAAAAAAATCTCCTCTCAAGCTCACTTCTTCCTCCTTTTATAATCTACTCATCTATCTCCCATTCTAATTTTTCCACTAACTCTATCTCTCATTCTAATTTCTCCACTAACTCCTCTTCATTTTCATCTTCCATTCTCCATCTCTATCTCACATTCTAATCTCTCCACTAACTCTTCTTCATCTTCATCTTCCCTTCTCCATATTTATCTCCCATTCTAATTTCTCCACTAACTCTTCCTCATCTCCATCTTCCCTTCTCTATTCTTATCTTCCATTCTAATTTCTCTACTAACTCTTCTTCATCTCCATCTTCCCTTCTCTATTCTTATCTTATTTTCTCCATCTATTCTTCTCCAACTTCTCTTCTTCATCTCCTCTTCTCCATCTTCCCTTCTCTATTCTAATTTATCCACTAACTCTTCTTTTTGTTATTTGTAAAATAATCCTTCAAGAGTTAGGTATTTGCACTCTAGTCCTTGAATTTTAAGTATTTACAATTCAGTCCATGAAAAAAATATATTTCTTTAAGTCCAAATCTCCTCACAATTTTTGACACACCAAAATTTACCACATGTCAAATTTAAGCTCATTTCTTGCCGCTGAAAATAATGCAGAATTTAATTAAAGCCCTTTTGCAAAATTGAGTCATTCTTGGTATAATTGAGCCAAGATGAAAATTTAAAATATTAGAAGACAATGTCACAACTCATAAAAAGTGAAAATTAAAAATAAGTTGACTCAAATTAAATTTTTTTAGGCCTGATTCGAGATTATACTCGTGAAGGAACACGTGACTCGAATTGGATTTTTCTGAATTTGCGATGGCCAATATGAAAATAGATTTAAAATAAAAATATTAACTATCTTTGTGTATTTTTTTTGCCTCAAATGTTATTTTTCCAAAATTTTCAAGTATTTTTGTATTTTTTTTTAAAAAATTAAAAATATATATATAAAATATGAAAATTTATTTTTTGTTCAAAAATGGTTGCCTAGGCTTGGCCAAGGCTTCCAAAGTTGATTTTGCAATTTTCTCATTTTTTCTTTATTTTTCATGAATTTTTGAAAATAAAAATACTAAAAAATACTGAAAATATGAAAAATCATTTTTTGGTCAAAATTAGTTCTCTAGGCTTGGCCAAGGTTCCCAAAGTTAATTTTTTCAATTTTACGAATTTTTATGGATTTTTCAAAAAATAAAAATGTCGAAAAATACTGAAAATTTTTAAAAGAGAAAAGATGATTAAAAATCACGTGTCAACAGCTGCCCCTCTTTGAAAGGAAGCTCGGCAGAGGTTCATTTCAAAGACGAGATGACACCTGAATCCTAATCGACTCAACACAATGAAATAAAAAGAGTCGTGACATAAATGTTCCACTGAAAATGAAATGAGAACCTAAGGATTCGTTATAAGAAAACCTTAGGGTGGTTGAATTTGAACCCGTATGGTAGGTCAACCCATGATAGATTCCTAATGAAAGGATTCTACTGAATAAATTTTGACCCGTATGGTAGGTCACCCCATGGTAGATTCCTAATGAAAGGATTCTACTGATTAAAATTTGATTGAAATTTGACCTGTGTGGTAGCTCAACCCGTGATAGATTCCTAATGAAAGGATTCTACTTATCAAATTTTGACCCGTATGGTAGGTCACCCCATAGTAGATTCCTAATGAAAGGACTCTACTGATTAAAATTTTGACCCGTATGGTAGGTCACCTCATAGTAGATTCCTAATGAAAGAATTCTACTGATTAAAATTTGATTGAAATTTGACCCGTATGGTAGGTCAACCCATGGTAGATTCCTAATGAAAGGATTCTACTTATTAAATTTTGACCCATATGGTGGGTCGTACCATGGTAGATTCCTAATAAAAGGATTCTACTGATTTAAAATTTGAATTAAAATTTGACCCGTATGGTGGGTCGTACCATGGTAGATTCCTAATAAAAGGATTCTACTAATTAAATTTCATTGAGATTTGACCCGTATAGTAGGTCACCCCATGAAACTGCCTGTAAGAAGAACTTTGTGCCTGTAGAAAGGACTTGGTGCCTGTAGAAAGGACTTGGTGCCTGTAGAAAGGACTTGATGTCTGTAAAAAGGACTTTGTGCCTGTACAAAGGACTTGTGCCTGTAAAAAGGACTTGGTACTTGTAAAAAGGACTTATGCCTGTAAAAAGAACTTAATGCCTGTAGAAAGGACTTGATGCCTGTAAAAAGGACTTGTGCCTGTAAAAAGGACTTGTGCCTGTAAAAAGGACTTAATGCCTGTAAAAAGGACTTTGTGCCTATAAAAAGGACTTAATGCCTGTAAAAAGGACTTTATGCCTGTAAGAAGGACTTGGTTTGCCTGTAAGAAGGACTTGATTTGCCTATAAGAAGGACTTTATGCCTGTAAGAAGGACTTATTTTGCTTGTAAGAAGGACTTGATTTGCTTGTAAGAAGGACTTTATGCCTGTAAGAAGGACTTGTTTTGCCTGTAAGAAGGACTTGATTTACCTGTAAGGAGGACTTGTTTTGCGTGTAAGAAGAACTTGATTTGCTTGTAAGAAGGACTTTGTGCCTGTAAAAAGGACTTGATTTGCCTGTAAGAAGGACTTGGTTTGTTTATAAGAAAGACTTATTTTGCCTGTAAGAATGACTTGATTTGCCTGTAAGAAGGACTTTATGCCTGTAAGAATGACTTGATTTGCCTGTAATAAGGACTTTATGCCTGTAAGAATGACTTGATTTGCCTGTAATAAGGACTTTATGCCTGTAAGAAGGCTTGATTTGCCTGTAAGAAGGGCTTGTTTTGCCTGTAAGAAGGACTTGATTTGCCTGTAAGAAGGACTTTGTGCCTGTAAAAAGGACTTGATTTGCCTGTAAGAAGGACTTGGTTTGTCTATAAGAAAGACTTATTTTGCCTGTAAGAAGGACTTGGTTTACCTGTAAGAAGGACTTGGTGTACCTCAAAGGGTGCCATTCTGAAATCTGGGGAGACCAGGAATCCTGCAGAAGCTCAAACCCAAATTATATTCTCCTATGGTTTTAGGAATAAACCAAAGAAGCAGAGATCAAAAGGTCTCGAACATTTCTGTCTTTGAGATAAATCATGCTTTATTGAAGAAGGTGGATACCTGTATGTATCGCAATGGATTCAAGTTCCTTAACAACCGTCAGAATTCATTCTCTTAAAAGGTCCAGGTTGAAGATATACTTACCTGAGAATTTAGAAGAAATGCCTAGTGGCTTCTCGACAACTAGGCTTGTTCATTCAATAATCGCCGAATGAATTTCAAGACTTTTGAAGGTAATTTGAACATTGGGAATGTGTTGCCTGTCAGGCAGTGTCAGAGGTAACATGTGCAAGTATTTTCATCAATGAGTTGATCGGTTCATGCAAAACTATTCAACCAAGTCGGCAATGATTAGAAGTAGTCTGTGTGATAACTCATGATGCAATCAATCCAAATGTGGATCATGCAAAACTATTCTGTCAAGCTTGCATTACCAATTCTGTTTAAGGAGGTTCTCATAGTATGAACGCCTCGAATGTAATCTGAATGGGGGACTTCAGTCCGAAAGGGCCTTCTCTCACTCTGGGGAAAGGCTGCTTATCTGTAGATTAAAATGTTAGACTTGTGTGGAAATGGTTTGCCTTTCCTCATCCTGTCATGCCCCATTCTGCACATTTGATGTCTCCTGTGCAGTTTATGCTCTAAGTTGGAGTTGGTAAGTTAAACACACGGAATAGTCATACATAATTCATGAACTGTGTAAGCACAATGCAGATGTGACAATTTTTTAGTATCACGTGTGTTTATATAATGTGCAAATATGAGCGGATTTAAATTGCCCCTGGTATGTGGGCGGACCGAACAAATTGGGAAGCCTACTCCTTATGTCGAGGGGTGGTTCGTCTCAAACTTTGTCTCTACGTGATGAAGCATATGGGTGAGGGAGCATTTCGGTTTGTTTAATGACAGCGACCGCCACGGTTTAGCGGTTGAATGCCCCTGCAAAAAGTAGAGAAATTATTCTCGAAATCAAACGAGATAAGGAAGACATATTTGCTTTTTCGCTTCAGAGCTTGTGATCAATTTGCCTCATTTTTCACCAGAATAGATCTTGTCAGATGATCATAATTTTCTTTTGGATTTGTCTCCTTCAACATGTTAAATGTTAGTGTAAATATTTCCTGTAAAAAAAAAAGAGGCATATCAGCCAGTATTAAAAGGGATAAATTGAAAACGATACTGATTTACCCTTCATCTTGAATGTCTTGCACGAGTCTTTTACCAGTTTTGTTGGATTGAATTTTCCTCGACTTTTGTTGGGCGCCTCACCATTATGGGAAGACTATGGTAAAATACTGACTTTGATATTACTCGTCGAGTATTCCTATTTGTAAAAAAGAAATGCACAAAAAGTTGTTTCATTTATTTATAATACATACAACATTCCCCACCCTTGGGGATCGAACTCGGAATATTTCGGACCTACTGTCATCCCCCATACCATTCGGTCCATTGGACCGTAGGTGTCTATGGGGCTTTCTTTTCAAGGGTTAATCCTTAGGGATAACGCAGCCATGTTGTATCACCTTGGGCCACGTTACGGTATTTCTCGAGGTAATTTGCAATCCCTGTTAAGAATGGAATAAAACAATTTAGGACTCAAGACGATTATGTGCAAATTAGAATGATACAGAATTACCCATGTCTGAGATTGTTTGGGTCTTTCGCTTGTATTTTTCTTTATCCGAAGCTGTCCATCCCGTGGTAATGTTCATGAGTTGATTTGCCCCCAATTTAGCCCGATCAGGGAATTTTGTTTTTGGGTACGACTGTATTCTCGGGTCACCTTTGCAAATTCCTAAAAATAGAAAAGATCAAATTTAAAACCGGAGCAATTTGAGGGTAAATTAGAACGATATGGATTTACCCTTCAAATTTACGCGGATTTCTTCTCGATATTAATTTTTTCGAGTTTGGTGCGGTTAACGGCTTCGAGCATTTAATAGGGGGGAAAGGGAAATGATTACTTCTAGCTTGTGCATTAATTTTGGACATCGATAAAAGGCGAGAACGTTCGATGAAACTAAGTAGACGTATTCGTCTAGGTTTGATCTTCTTCCCTTTGTAGGCTCTTGAGCGATCAGCTAGCGTTGTTCTGGATCAGGTACGCGTCGGCTGTATTGCAGGTCCCGTGATCACTAGTTTTAAAATACAGGATCCGTATGCACATTAAAGCCCTAGTGCTTCATCAGCATCAAATTGCCTGATCATGGCGGCGAGTTCGTCGTCAATGCCACTTGCCTGGTGGTGATACCTCTCTTCCTCCTCAGAAGGCATCCATGCTGGCCCCATAGTCTCAATTTTTTCGTACCTTGCTCCAACAGAACTTGATCCTGCTATGAACTGATCTAACTCACCTCTTAAACGTGCATTTTCGATCCTCAGATAATGCATTTCATCGAGGGTGAGGAGAGCATTGCAGTTGGGGCAGATGGCGGAGTCAAAAGCCTCTTTATATATCTTGTTCTCCGCTCGGAGGTTTTCATTTTCAACTCTTAGAAACTCGGCTTCGTTGTGCTCATGACGAGTCTTCATTCGGGTTCGCCTATTTTGAAACCAGAACTTGATTTGTGAAGGTTCAAGTCCTAGCTCCTGACTCAGTTCCATTTTCTGTTTGCCGTCTGGCATAGTGCACATTCTAAAGAAATCCTCAAGCCTTCGTACTTGCTCTTCAGTATGGCGACGGTAACGCTTCTTTTGACCCTTACCGTTGTTGTCCTTGTCCTTACCGAGCTCTTGGACATCGTTGGTGGAAAGGCCAGGCTCCATAGGCTCAATCCCAAACATGGCTTCGAACTCTTCCTCTCCCATATTCAGCAGGTGACGATAACTCTCAAGTGTGTTGGGTTGAGACATCTTCGATTTTGTTAACGATTTCTCAAAGTTTGCTACCTCTTCTTGTATTTTCACTTTCTGGATTTTTTCTAGGAGACTGCGTATGCTTTAAGAGTCTCTCTAAGGATTATCAAGAGGATGCCTACTTTTAAATTAGACGTGGGTTTAGCAACTGTATTGCCTCTCCCGAGTGTTCTGTTTTTCTCAATTTTCTTTTCATCGTATCTCTCGCCCAGCTCGTCTCCTTCCATCTTTTCGTGGTAGGGGGGCCCTGTCGTTATATCCACCGTCGATTTTGCTGGTGAGTCCCTCAATAAAGATGAGCCGTCTCTTCTTTTCTACCGAAAATTTCTTTGTCTGCCACTCGGCTCATTTTTTTCTCTTTTTCAAAGTGGTGGCGTCCCCTCAAACTTCTTTGCAAAGATGTCGAATCTGCTTGGCTCGAGATTGGAGACGAGTAGCGGAGGTGATACTGATAGGGAATGGTAGACAGGAAAATCTGGCCAGTAAAGACTTCCCCTGCAAAAATGAAAGGGAATTGGGCATTGTTGTTGGCAAATGCTGGCGGTAGATTTCTCATTCTGTCCTCGCCATGAGCAATTTGACTTCTCGTGCTGGAGCCTTCATCATTACTCGAGAAAGTGTGGGGATCACCAACTGTCCTGCTGCTAAAAACTCCTTCCATTCAAGGATTAGAGAAGTGGAAGTGCTCAGGATAACTTCTTGTCTGATTCTCTGGCTGTGCAGGCGCGCTGATCATGGGATGAATTCTAGCCACAGGTTGGTGCTCAAACCAAGGAATCTGAATACACTGTCCTTGCGGTCTATACTCTTGAAGAGCATTAGGGTGATTCTGGGGGATACTTTGATTAACGCATGGGGGATTGATGGCACGACTACTGGCTTAATTGATGATGGGAAGTGGCTCGCCCGATGCTAACCTGCGGAACTTATGGTGGCGAGGAGACTTGACGTTCAGGCTTGGATCAGTCCCGCCTTGGTTTTCTTGATTCTGAGCTGCATTGTGTTCTCTCACCCTTTTTCTGTACTTCTGAAGATGACTCGAAATATTTCCTTTAGTGAGTCCCTCTACCTTCATAATTTCCAGTATATGTTGCGGCCGTGCCGAATCGATTCCTAGCTGCTGAACTGCATTAACAAACATACGATGCAGCTCGGGAGACCAACTCATCTTCTTTTTCCAGTTGCTTAGAACAATATTGAAGGCTTGATGATTGTTCTCTTGGTCGTGCCATTGCTTCCTCACCACGTGCTGCCATATGTTTTGAAGCATCTGAACCCTAACTGGTTTCGTTACGACGTCTTGGGCCCCATGTAAGACAGCCTTCATTATGGCTTGCTAATCATCGCTTGCCGATATTACGACGACTGGCATGTTTAATTCAGAATTGATGAATTTCAAGAGAGTGAAAACATCCATGTCAATCCCTACCATGGCGGTGAGGATGATATCAAACTGGTCACTACTCCTCCTTAATACTTCTAAGGCATCTGTCGCTTTTGCTTGAGCTAAAACCTTATACCGACATTTTCTCAATACGGTAACAAGGATTGACAGAGAGACTGGATTACCGTCAATGGCCATGACCAGTAGACCCTCAGGGTAAGGAACTTCATCAGCTTCGACCAGGGTTGAACATGCGCTCGTTTCCCTAATGCTCGACATATTTCTGGATCTAGGACTGCCGACTCGAGACCGCCTCAGGATGTCTTTTTGGACTTGAGGGATCACGGGATCGTCGATGGCTTCTCGTAACAGGCTTTGAAAGCCGATGCTTTGATGGTGAAGGTTTTGAATTCCTCTCCCACGAGAACTCCTTCCTCTCTATCTTTCTCCTGCGAGTTCTTGCAGATAAACTCTCAGTCTCACTATCAAATGATGACAAGTTCTTTCTCTGGCAGTAGCAACGACTTCCCTCTTCACGGGCAGCGCTATTAGATTTTTCGAGGGAGAAAATCTGACATTCAGCTTTTGATTAAAGGAGAAATCCTTGTTTCTCGCTCAGTTTGTCTTCTTCTTTCTTTTCGTGATAGAGGGCCCCTGTCAAGATCTCCACCGTCGATTTACTGACGGGTCCTCCAATGAAGACAAGTCGTATCTCCTTTTCGCTAACGTTTGCCGTGTCTTCCACTCAGCTCATCTTTCCGTCTTCTTTTTCAAAGTGGCGGTGTCTCGTCAAACTTTCTGCGGAGATTTCGGACTCGCTTCGCTCGAGGTCGCCATCTGATGGGAATTCGAGCCAACGAGGGTGGTGCCAATAGAGAATGGTAGATAATAGAAATCTTGACTGGTTGATACCGTCACTATGAAATCAATATTTACTTCAAAGCAGATTACCATCTTCGCATTCCGCTCATTTGCCTCACCTCTCTCCCCCTTTCTTTCGTATTCTGCTTTGAAAATGGCCAATTCTCCTAATCATACCTTATCCGCCGAAGTCCTGGCTGGGTGGGAGAGACTTTACAATCTTCTTGGTAGAGGTTACGCTCATATAGCCAAAAACTCTACCGTTGAGGCTGAAATCCTCGGTTTATTCAGGACCGTGCACGCTGCTTCTGTTGAGGGTACCCAACTAGGGAAGGAGTACCGGAACTTCTCGACCCTTTTCATCAATTTTCTGGCTGCCTATAACCGTGCTTATGAGACGGTCCTTGTTACTGCCATCGTGAAAGCTCGTTACCAAGTCCGGCACGAGCGTCTGGAAACAGTCACATTTGTGGCTGATAATCACAAGAAGGCCCTCAAGTTTGCCAACGATCAGCTTTCGTGGCTGGTTCGTGAGAGGGGAAAGTTGGTGGACCGTCTGGCCTTGGTCCGAACTTACTCCGAACAGGAGCCGGGCAATATTGTGATGAGGTGCAAATGCGGTTGGCTGCAGGAGAGACTTGATGACATTACGGCAGACATTGCTTTCGAGAGGGCGGCAATTTCGGACCTGGAGTTTGCCATCGAGCATTATGAGGCCAGTATGGCCCAGGCTAAGGAGAAGCGCGATCGCCTCTTCTTTAGGCTCGCGGAGCTTAATCCCGAGAGCGCCCGGTGCACCCAGAGCATCAACTGTTTGGAGAGTCAGTTGAGCTCTTTTGTAATGGTTATCAGGGCCCAGTTTGGCTTTACCTTTCCTCCCCAGTGAGCTATTGTAAAATCTGTTGATGTATGGAATAAAAGGAATGTTTCGCATGTCTATACTTTTGTTTTCCTGTCATCTCTTCTCCTGGGGAACGATTTAGGGTGCTGAAGATATTGAGGCTTAATCTTTTTCATGATGCTCTTACGGGTTGTGGTATACGATGATATCAAGAACATTAGAGAGGCATTCAGTGTAGCTTTCCACCAGCCGCCTAGAGACCCGCGTTCAATCATGTAAATTAATAAAGCTGCCACCACTCGATCAGTGTGCCAATAAATTCGGTCATTTGTTGCGTGTCCACTTCAACCGTGTTTTGTTGCTTTCGGCGTCCACTCGTATGTATCGGGCACCTGTAGCATCGGGGGAGTGTCCGTGGGCCACGTTCATTAATAGAACCTCGGTCCTCTAAAACCCTCCGCGTGTTTCGGATCCGAGGAAATTTTAAGACCGGTCTCTGGTTGATTTAATCAGGTTAAGGTACTTATTTCATGGTTTCTGATTATATAATCCATATTGTCTTTCAAAAGACGCGGGATCCTCTGCAATACATTAAATATGCCCTCGTGTTTAATCAGTATAAATCCACCGTCATATCAGAATACACTGCCCATACAAGTTTACGGATTGACACAACTCTGTCTGTCAAAGATGGACAGTGTTCGTTTGCCCCCCAGAATTAACGGTTGAAGCCTCGGTGTTTTTCATCTTTTGGTATTTCTGAAGATGATTCTTGATATACTATTGAACTTAATTTTTACACCCGTCTTGGGTATCTAGGATCTCCCTGCAAAAGAAAAGGATATAATTAGTATGCGACACAAGGAATGTCGGTCCATGACTCCTATATTAGTCCAATTTGATTTTTTCTATTTTATAGAGAAATCAGAAAAAAAAACATTCCTTAGGAAGAAATGGGTTAATTTCTGATACCGAATTTTTTTGCAGATTTATTACTCTTTTTTTATTATTTTTTTAAAGGAATGTGACAAAATCTCTTGACGTTTACTAAAATTTTTTAAGGAATTTCCTTTTTATCAAAATAAATTTTCAGAGGTAAATTTGTCAGGAAAATTTTATTTTTATTGAAGCAGGAAAGACATGACAGAAATCCTTTATTGGTTAACAAAATTCCCCCGAGACATTAGTCTAATTTTATTTAGAGAAAATTTTCTTAGAAAAACATGAGCGAATTTCTCGAAAAGAATTTTTGTTGCAAGTTTTTATAATTTGAAAGAATGTGATAAAATCACTTGATGTTTACCAAAGTTTTTTTTTTGAAGGAATTTTTCTTTTTATCGAAATAAATTTTCAGAGGAAAATTTGTCAGGAAAATTACATTTTTATTGAAGCAAGAAAAACATGACAAAAATCTCTTATTGGTCAATACAATTCCCCCGAGACATTAGTCTAATTTTATTTAGAGAAAATTTTCTTAGAAAAACATGAGCGAATTTCTCGAGAAGAATTTTCTTGCAAGTTTTTATAATTTGAAAAATGTGATAAAATCACTTGATGTCTACTAGAGTTTTTTTTTAAGGAATTTTTCTTTTTATTGAAATAAATTTTCAGAGGAAAATTTTTTCAGGAAAATTTCATTTTTATTGAAGCAATAAAAACATGACAAAAATCCCTTATTGGTTAATAAAATTCCCATGAATGGATTTTTTCACATCATTTTTTCAAAAAAAAAAATTTTAAAAGAAATGAGGGACAAATTTAATTTTTATTTTCTTTTAAAAGAATGGTCGTAATATCAAGCTCAAAAACTCACTAACACCTAGCATGGACCGACCGAAAATAAATACAAGATAAAATTAGAGAACTTACTTTTACCTTGGAGAAATGCAAATCACATAGTCATGCGCATGACTCAAGTGAGGAGTGGACTCTAGAAAATAAAAGAAGGAGAGACAGGGTATGGACCTAAAAGGCCCCCACTATCTGAATTGACAACCTTACCCTCCGCGCAATCAAATCACAATGGGAAGAATTGTCAATTCAGATAATGAGCGGGATAAAATATGGTCAACCCAAGCGTAATCGACGCAAGAGCTTTGCATATTCGATCCCTATCTAAAAATGTGTGAAAATGGGTTATCAAAACAGCGCTTCTAAAAATGTGTGAAATTAAACATAATCCCAACACCGAGCCTGCAAAACAAATGGGTTAGCCAAACACTCCGCCCCTTATAACTCCCATCCTGCAAAAACATATAACACCTATAGAATGAGTCCCAAGCAAGATCGCCAGAAGCGAGATATTCATGAAATTTTCATTGGCCTAAGTCCACTAAGACTTTTAAAATTTCGAAAAAATTTAAGTATTCCAATAGGTATTTTTTTCGAAAATTTAAAAATCTCGTCCCCAACGGAGTCGCCAAGCTGTCGCGACCCTCTAAAAAATTTTATCTTCAAAAGGGTTAACGGATTATTAGGTTAATTAGATTTGACTAACCTAATGCGGACCCTCCCAAGCCCTACCGAATCGCAACTTTGGATTTTTGTTTTAAATGATTTTGAAATTTGGAGTCGCCACTAATCATTCTTGGTAGGTCGATTAGGAACCTAAATAAATTAGCAGAATAACTAATTTATTCCTGCGAACCATAGATTATGAGTTCGGGGACTTGGTTACACTAGTTAATTAAAACTAATGCCCTTTCGGTACCTTAATTTCATGGATATCCTAATTCGGCAACTCAGGCTTGGTTTATTTCTAAGGCTCTAGGGTATTCTCTTTTGTGTTTTCACTTTTTTAAAAAGGATGCATGGATGGTATATATTTTTTATTTATTATATTTTTTAAGTGTTGAAGATTCCCTGAAGCCGAAAGAGGGAGTGTGTTAACGACTTCTGTGCAGTATTACGACCTACTCATCTTTTGGGTCTGATGATTCAAAAATTAAATTATAAGAAGTACATGACAATGAATAAACACCTCCAATGGGAGGTCTAGCATTGGCTTGGCTCTTCCCTTTGGGATTTAAGGTACAGGTATTTAAGTTGCAAGTATTTAAACTACTGTAAGTAAAAACCTCCAATGGGAGGCTAAGCATTGGCTTGGCTCTTCCCTTTGGGATTTAAGGTACAGGTATTTAAGTTGCAGGTATTTAACTACTGTAAGTAAAAACCTCCAATGGGAGGCTAAGCATTGTCTTGGCTCTTCCCTTTGGGATTTAAGGTACAGGTATTTAAGTTGCAGGTATTTAACTACTGTAAGTAAAAACCTCCAATGGGAGGCTAAGCATTGGCTTGGCTCTTCCCTTTGGGATTTATGGTGCAGATATTTAAATTGCGAATGGACTTTGTCCTCTCCATTCTGGGGTATGAATTCTTTAAAATGAAATACAACGAATTGATTCGACAATTTGAAATTTGTGCGCGCTTGAGGACTCCTCCAAGCCGATTTTGTGCTTCCATAGGGTTGACCATTGATATAGAGCTGCGGCTTCCTGACATAAAATAGAGTGAAGTGTCAGTATACAAAATATATGCTAATCTGCACATAAAACCAAAAGAGTTGAAAGAATACTTATCTCCCATTTTTTTGGGAGGGATTTCTATAATTGATTTTCGCTCTCTATGTTCCCAATATAGAGAGTCTCTTTTGAATTAAGAGGGACTTTTAGTCACAGATCAGCTGAGAAATCGGTGGACAACTTAGGAGCTTGTTTGGGCGATTTTTGCATCTCTACGAGATTTTTTGCCGTTGACGTAGAGATATCCTTCTCCTGACATAAAATATGGGAAAAATGGAGGTAGGAGAAAGTGCATACAATTTGTACTAATTTGCGACTAAAACCACAAATAAATGAATAAATAAAAACACTTAGCTCGAATTTGCTTGCTCGTTGACGAGGATGAACTCTTGATTTATGTTGATCGATGAAAGAATTTGTGATGATAACCCCTAACTTTAAACTCCCATCATCTTCAAAATTCTCTCTCTCTTTTGATATTTTTTTTTCTCTCAAATTTTTCTTCAATCTCTCAAAACCCTCTCAAACATCCAAAATTTTCTCTCAAAAAAAAATCTCTCAAACACTTCAAATTTTCTCTGCAAAAAAAAATCTCCTCTCAAGCTCACTTCTTCCTCCTTTTATAATCTACTCATCTATCTCCCATTCTAATTTTTCCACTAACTCTATCTCTCATTCTAATTTCTCCACTAACTCTTCTTCATTTTCATCTTCCATTCTCCATCTCTATCTCACATTCTAATCTCTCCACTAACTCTTCTTCATCTTCATCTTCCCTTCTCCATATTTATCTCCCATTCTAATTTCTCCACTAACTCTTCCTCATCTCCATCTTCCCTTCTCTATTCTTATCTTCCATTCTAATTTCTCTACTAACTCTTCTTTATCTCCATCTTCCCTTCTCTATTCTTATCTTATTTTCTCCATCTATTCTTCTCCAACTTCTCTTCTTCATCTCCTCTTCTCCATCTTCCCTTCTCTATTCTAATTTATCCACTAACTCTTCTTTTTGTTATTTGTAAAATAATCCTTCAAGAGTTAGGTATTTGCACTCTAGTCCTTGAATTTTAAGTATTTACAATTCAGTCCATGAAAAAAATATATTTCTTTAAGTCCAAATCTCCTCACAATTTTTGACACACCAAAATTTACCACATGTCAAATTTAAGCTCATTTCTTGCCGCTGAAAATAATGCAGAATTTAATTAAAGCCCTTTTGCAAAATTGAGTCATTCTTGGTATAATTGAGCCAAGACGAAAATTTAAAATATTAGAAGACAATGTCACAACTCATAAAAAGTGAAAATTAAAAATAAGTTGACTCAAATTAAATTTTTTTAGGCCCGATTCGAGATTATACTCGTGAAGGAACACGTGACTCGAATTGGATTTTTCTGAATTTGCGATGGCCAATATGAAAATAGATTTAAAATAAAAATATTAACTATCTTTGTGTATTTTTTTTTTGCCTCAAATGTTATTTTTCCAAAATTTTCAAGTATTTTTGTATTTTTTTAAAAAAAATTAAAATATATATAATATGAAAATTTATTTTTTGTTCAAAAATGGTTTCCTAGGCTTGGCCAAGGCTTCCAAAGTTGATTTTGCAATTTTCTCATTTTTTTCTTTATTTTTCATGAATTTTCGAAAGTAAAAATACTAAAAAATACTGAAAATATGAAAAATCATTTTTTGGTCAAACTTAGTTCTCTAGGCTTGGCCAAGGTCCCCAAAGTTAATTTTTTCAATTTTATGAATTTTTATGGATTTTTCAAAAAATAAAAATGCCGAAAAATACTGAAAATTTTTAAAAGAGAAAAGATGATTAAAAATCAGGTGTCAACAGACATTAGTTTCAAAAAGCAATTATGACGTCCATTTTCCATCCAGAACGTACTTGAGACATCTATTCATTGAGAAAATATAGATCACACACCATTGCTTCAGAGGAGGTAATTGGTTAGAAAGATCCCATTTTTGCTAGAAGTTTAATGCACGTATTCGAGATTATCGTTTTCATTAATGGCTGGAGATATGTTCATTTACTATCCACGTTTTCGCGTTTTTCGTTTCCGATATTACACAAATTTCATTTCATGATTAAGATTTCGAGATAGTTAGTTACTTCGAATTATAGTTCTTATAGGACCCAAATATGAAAGTAGGTCACATATTTGTGGATTATTAAAAGAAAGAGTCCTCTAACTCAGTTATATAGCCGCATAAGAAAGTCAGACTCTGCACCAAAAAAAGAAGGTTGCAAGGCGGTGGGTTCTTCGGAAAAAAAAAAATAAAGAACAGAAAAGTCCCAGTTTGAGCGGCATGAAGATTTTCGGTTGTTCTGCAATTTTGTCTCTAAGAGAGCTCTATTGATTTGGTGAACAGGACCCTCACATCGAACACACATAGAGCTTTGAATACAATGGGACTTTATGATGTGAATCCTACATCCAATCGAACGCAAGTGTTTAAACGGCGAGGTAATTCTCGTGATATATTAGAGAGCAATTACGTGAGGCTAAACATTGTGGATATTTGGTGTAATTTAGGTGTGGGAAACACTTGAGCATGTGAGTAATTGTAACTCTAATTCTCCGATTATAGTGAATTATTTGTGGCTGGCTTTTCCTGTGGACATAAGCAACGATATTCGGACCGAACCATGTAAATATCTAGTATCCTTCATTGTTCTTCGCTTATTTTTCTAGTAATTTTCTATGATTTATTTGTAAGATCCATTAGCATTTCAGCATTTTATCTCAACAATTTTTTTGTAGTAGTAGCTAGGGCTGATGCATATCTTAAAAGTGATTGAGATGCTCATCCATTTACCAAAGGATCATCAGCTATTAATTATCTAGATAGTTACAGAGTAATAAAGAAATTTTGCACATAGTTAGAATATCTATAATGTTGGTCCAATACAGTGACAGAAAGCAACACACAACATATCACTGAGAATGGTTGCAATTTTGCTGTACAACAATGATAGACCATCGCCAGATTTGTCGAGGTGGCAATCACCTCCAACATGCCGCCACCCTCCCCATCAAACTGCACTGATATTATTATTATTATTATTATTATTATTATTATTATTATTATTATGTCAACCCAAAATCTAGGTCATATGAAAATTGAAACCGCGTCCTATATACACGGTGGTACATTGTAGTGATATTTCCATGGCTCTTCCCATCGCTTGCGACCTTCATTTCTCAATACTTCACATACAAATGATTCTCATAGTCCACACGACACACCTTGTTTGTTGTGGACTAGTGTAGGACTTTCGCCTTTCCACGTATGCAATCTTACAAATCTGTTTGAGTATTTATTAGCAAATATTATTGCCAAAAGTCAATCATAGGTGGTGGTGAATTTCATGGAAAGAACACCGAAATGTAGTCTCCATTTATTTCGTGAAAAGGGAAACATTTTCATCATTTTCTCATATTTTGTTCAGTTATAAACATAAATCAACAGAAATTATTTATTGAAATTCCTCATGTTCAACTTTAGAAGTTGAAAATGAACAGAACTAGTGGACACCGTAACTAGCTCTGATATTAATTGTAGGAACCAAAAAAGGGATGTGGAAATTTGAAGGATTTAATGCGAAAAGAACTCAAGTTAACAAACATGAGAGTAATATTTCAAAATGCCTTTGTAAAGGCTTTACACAATAGAAATACAAGTTTAACAATAAGCTTTTTCTACAAACAACTCTCTCTAATTCTCTCAATTTCTTTCCTTTTTTTTTTTTTTTGCTAAGACATCTATGGCTTTTTCTCTCTATCCATATAAATAGGTAAATACACACACAAGTATACAGAAAGGAGACTTCACCGACTAGTGAAGTCGGCAAAGTCATCCAGCTGGTGCAAGTTCTCTTTCCTTAACTATTAAGAGTCAAAGATTGAGGCATCCGTATCTTTGACCGGTCATTGGCTTGGACAACAAGCTGTAGCTCTCTATCCTCATGTTGAAGTCGGCTTGGAGGCACCACAAGTCCAATTCATATGCTCAACCGCCATCATCAAGCAAGTGTATAAGTCCAAGTACAACTTTTCTTCCAAAATAAATTTTATTATTTCCAACAATATTGTCATTTCTTCTTCGAAAACTTAATTGCAGTATTCTTGAAAATGAGATCCATCTTCATCGAATTTTCTCGATTACGCTAAAGAGGCCGTGGATCGTGATGGGACAACAAGGAAGATCCTCTGCCATGTTACATCTAAATTGTCCAGAATCCATCATATCATATTTCATTTGAATTGTCAAAGCAATTGAATTTTCAGTATGCCGTACTTCTGACTTTGACTTGCCACGGAATGTTGCATCCGAAATGCCGTATCATGTCATTTTCCCGTCATGTAGTTTATTCCAAATATATCGCATCATGTCATATCCGAGTTTTTGGCTCCGTTTATTTCATGAAAAAAATAAATTTTTTGGCATTTCATTCACCCAAAAAAAACTAGTCAAGTTAAGGAAAATATTTTCAATTAATGGAAAAGCACCTTCAAAGCGGGCAAGGCTCGAGCTTCCTTTTCTTTTTAATTACTCTTCTTTTCTTTTCTTTCTTCCTTTGTTGGTCGTCAAGCACAGTGACAATCGGCGATCAGCCACAGGTGAGGGACAAGCTCACCAAAAGCTGGCTCAAGCTCGAGCTCGCCAGATTCCAATAAGGTAGAACTCATCCTTTGCTTGTGGCCTACCGTCGCTATGGCTGACGATCAACAGAGGATGAAAGAAAAGGAAAAAAAAAAGTAAAGTAATTGAAAATTTGAATTTTTTGGAAATTTTCTCTGTGCAAGTTTTTCATAACAAACGGCGGAAAACATTTTCTAATTTATTTATAGATTTTAGCCAAAATCAGAAAATATTATCATTTTAGCAGAAAATGATTTTTTGAAAAAAGTGTTTTCAAAAGTATTTCATTTTTTGCAATACAAACAGAGTGTTCGTGTCATACTATTTTCACGCTTTGTTGTAAGTTCAATTTCAATTGGACTCTCTGCTGAATTTTTGTTTCTCGGAAAACCATTTTGCGATAACCAGTCAAATAGATTTGTGAAATTTCTTAAGTGCTAAGGCAAAAGCCCAACGTTAGTCATCTCTTATGTAGAAAACATCATGTGAAATTAGACTAGGGTATGTAGATATGGTGTATGACTATTGACTCCAAATAAGGCGTGTCCGCGGGACTGCGAGAACGTTGACGCGGCTTCAATTGGATATCGCGTTGATTTTGGGTGACTTACCAAAACCAATAAATAATAAAAATAACAATAAATGACGTATAAAAGGAAATCTCAATTTAGATGATGTGTAAATTGAAAATTTGTGTTGGGATGCACGTGTTAATTGTGCTAGGCTAGGTCTCACCTCAAAAAATTGAAGTAATGTGAATTAGTTAATATATCTTAACTAGCCATCAAAATTTTGTGCTTAAGCTTTTGAATAGAAGTTGATCTAATTTGCTATGTTGACGAACTTTGATTTTGACTCTTGATCTCCCTAAGTGAAGGCAATAGGTTTTCGTTGTTTGCTCTCAACAAATAGCATTTGAGTTAATGACTAATTGGTGGCCTACTCTCAAGGTATATTGGTGTTTGGTGAATATCTCAAAAAATGGGAATTTAACCAAATCGCTTTTCAGTCTGGCAGAAGAGACCTAGAGTGAAGGTGGTCCCGAAGGTAGTAGTACCTAAATTAAGAGGGATCGAACCTAATAATGAGCTTACACATGTGAAAAAGATTATTGAGATATATTTGTGAGTTGTGTTAGAAAAAGTCTCACATCAAAAAATTGATATGGTGTAGATTACTTAAAATATCATAATTAACACATAATTTATTAGTTTAAGCTTTTAAGTAAAGTGAACTCAACTAGATATGTTGACAAGCCCAACTTTGGGCTCCCTCCAAATGATTTTGATAGATAAATATATCGGGTTGAATTTACCGTTGTCAGCTTTTGAAAAATAGTGAAAAGGGTTAATAGATATGCATGAAAAGAGTTTACCGGTTTTGCACTTAATAATAGTCAAATTTTGAAGAGTTGAAGAAATATAGAGTGAAAAATAAAAGTCACACTAAACCCACCCTAGTTAACCGTCCGTCAACAATCCATTAAACACAAGCGTCACATCTGATACGTAGCTGACTGCCTAACTTTTAAAGAACAAGCGGGAGAGAGGAGAAAGCCACCGATATTGTATAAACTATCTTACATCAGGTCAAAACTCAAGGCTCACGCTCCTATCATCTCTTAATTATTATTTTTCCAAAATTTTTTTCTTTTTTCTTTTTTGTTCTTCTCCTTTCTCTTCCTCAAGCTGGTCGCTGGATTGGTGACCAAGGAGGTCGGCCTTGCTCAATTTTGGAAAGGCTCGACCTCACTGGCCCTCACCTCTAACCAGTCGTCAATCCAGCGATTGGCTAGAGGAAGAAGGCGAAGGAAAAAAATTAAAAATTTTAATAAAATGTTAAAATATTATGAAAAATTACCACGTTAGCACTAGTTAACTAAAGTTGGTCTGATAGACTGAATTAACCCAAATACAAAAAAGTTTAGGATTCGATTAGTCAAAATAAAATATTTAAGATTAAATTGATATAAATATAATATGTGCAAGACTTTTTTTGATAATTTTTCCACGTAAACCAAACACAAGAAAAATTAAGACGGAGCAAAATAAGTACGGAATAGTTGACAACCACAGCTCTCGTAACCCCATGACGCGTGTCGGCATTCATAAATCTATTTACGTAGCTGTTGCATGCCCCGTTCTTCTAGAACCGCAAAAACCGATCGGAAAGTTCAAAGGCTTTAAAGTCAAAACGATAATGATGAGGGCTTTTAATTCACAAGATCGCAGAAGCTTCCTCAGACAGAAACGAGTAGTGCTTTCATGTAAAAAGAGTTTACTTGCGGCGTTCATGTACGAAAATCCACGTGGCGCACTATCGTTGATGGTCAATGATAATAGTCATGGGCGGTTAACATGGGGATAAGCAACGATTATGACATAACAAGAATTTAGCATGCCAATAAAACGCATACGATGATTTGCACAAGTGCTTGTATAGTAGGATCAATCGGATCATTTTGGAATTCTGTCATGCATGGGAAACCGAACAAAATTTAATCCGTTCTTCGTTGGAATAATTGCCCTCATGATTGAAAGCAAATTATACTGCCAAAGTCAATCAAAATCGATGGGGAACATCTTGGAAAGAACCCCGAAATGTAATGTAAATGACAAACGATTTGTGCGTGCTCAAGAGTTAATAGTTTATGCATTAATAAGGAGGGCCCTTTGAGCGCATGATCTTCTTGATCATCCCCATCGAAACCTACGTATCAGAAGCTATTCGTGCCAATAGAGGCCCAACTTGACGCGAGAGAGAGAGAGAGTAATTAAGAAAAATTCACATTCTAATTCTCATGGAAATGTTTGTGCAGGACAATGAAACGAATCAACGAAACCCCTATCAAACTCTTGATATCAATGGAGATTCTCTAGTTACCATGAACTAAAGCTAGAAGTGAACACACGTAAACCGGAATAGCAACCCCTGCGCTCAAGCTTCATTGAGAATGTTTCAGTTTTGGCTCCCGAAGCTGACCAACCAGGCCTTCGGCAGCCCGGCCTTTCTTCTTATTTTGTTGACCACCGTCGCCGTATCGATGTCCTTGGCGATCACCTCCAACAGATCTCCACGCTCTCCGACGAAGCTCGCGGACTTCAACCCTGTTTCGATGACGAGTACATATGCATGAGAGGATGACAAACTATATATAGCCATTGTAAATGTGTCTGAAATGGGTCGTCGGAGTTGTTACCATTTGCTTCGGTTGCTGCGATGGTACGTGCCTTGCTCTTGCGCGTTTTGTCTTCCGTCATGAGATTAATCACCGCCTTCTTCTGGATACGATGGACAAAGCGGGAAGAGACATTAGGGAAAGCTTTAAGAGGAAGAAGACGACGAAGAGGAGACGACCATCGCCGTCGAAACGTAAGCCAAAACAAAACGAGGAGCAAAACCCTAAAACAAGAGGAGATACGATGCGTGAGTGATATGTGCAAGAACAGACCTCCATAGTGCCTCTGATACCCGTCTGTTCTCTGTTGTTAAGCTGAGCCGCTCTTTCTACAGTCACGAAGTGCTATGATGAGGAAGAAAAAGCTCCATGGGCAGCCAATTTATAAAGAGATCCAGTCCGCGGCTGAACCGTGTTATAATTCTTAGTCGGCAATTCAGAAGCGGAAACCACGTAACTACCGAGAAAGAAGAGAGAAAGAGGCGGAAGGGTTCAAACGGCGGGTAGGTGAGTCCACGTGGAGAAACGAGGACGTAGACGCGAACCCGCGCCGGCGCCGGCGCCGGCGCCACCCCCACCCGACACGTCAACGCGCGACGTGATTGGCAAGCTGCTGGCCGCGGCTCCGTTATTATTCCATTCCTCTGATGCCCATCTGTTCTCTGTTGTCAAGCTGAGCCCTCTCCCTCGATCGTTGCGCCCCTTTATTATTGTACTCCTCGACGAGCTGTCGGCCGCGGCTCGTTTACGGAAAGGCGGGTGGCGCCACGCGCTGCGGGAGCGAAGGGAAAGAAGATCGGGGCGAGACACGACGGGAACGAAGATAACCGTGGGTCTTCGCGTCTCGTTCCCGTGAGGACCGCATCTCACGCGCTCTCAAGGGCGCACGTCCCGGAGATAACTCCGTTCACAGAGAGATTTGTGAAATTTCTTAAGTGCTAAGGCAAAAGCGCCCAACGTTGGTCATCCCTTACGTAGAAAACGTCGTGTGAAATTAGAACAGGAGACGCGTCGGTGGGACTGTCAGAACCGTGCTTGTGACAACCGAGCAAACATGACGCGGCTTCAATTGGATGTCGTGTTGATTTTGGGCGACTTACCAAAACCAATAAATAATAAAAATAACAATAGATGACGTATAAAAGGAAATCTCAATTTAAATGATATGGAAATCAAAAAATTGTGTTGGGATGCACGAGTTAATTATATTAATACTAAGTCTCGCATAAAAAAAATTGAAGTAATGTGAATTAGTTAATAAGTTTTAGTTAACCCTCAAAATTTTGTGCTTAAACTTTTGAATGAAGGTTGATCTAATTAGATATGTTGACGGGCTTGAATCATGGCTCTCCATTACCCCAAGAGAAGGCAATGGGTTTCCGTTGTCCACTCTCAATAAATGGTATCCCAGTCAATGGCTGATTGGCGACCTACTCCCAATATGTGTCGGTGTTTAGTGAATGTATCAAGGAAGGGGAATTTAACCAAGGCGATTTTCGGTTGGGCAGAAGAGACCCAGAGTGAAGGCGGTCGAAGGTACCGGTACCTAATTAAGAGAGGTCGAACCTAGCAAGGTGCTTACACGTGCGAAAGAGATTATTGAAATACACATGTAAGTTGTGTTAGAAAAAGTCTCACATCAAAAAATTGATGTGGTGTGGATTGCTTAATATATCATAATTGGCACATTATTTATTAGTTTAGGCCTTTGAGTGAAGTGGACTCAACTAAATATGTTGACGAGCGCGGCTTTGGACTCCCTCCGAATGATTTCGCTAGATGAATGTATTGGGCCTTTGTTGCATGCGCCGAACAAGTTGATTGCCAATGTAATAGTCATGAGTAGTCTACATAGATCAGGCATCGACTAATTTCAAGTGGACTTTAATCGTTAAAACCGTCAAGTTGCTGGCGACCATAGCTTAACAAAAACTCACGTAAGACACTCGAGATATTAGCCTCGGAAAAGTGAAGCAAAAACATTGAAAAGGAAATACTCACATCCAGAAGAGGACATAATTCAAATTATTATCATTTTCTTCCTCTTCTTTCCGTTCCTTAGAGGGAGAGAGATACGATCGAGTTTCATAAAGAAGCTATTGAAATTTTTACGTACTACTTTTCTCGACTTTTTTTACTCTAATGAATGTATAACAATATCCACGATGTTAATTACTCTAATAGGTAACCAGAACCTGCGAGAACATGACCAACAAAGTTGTTGATTTATATCCTTTCATGACAGAGTTCTTCACTCGTTTTACACATTTCTTGGAATGTTTTCAATGAGCAGCGTCTGCTCAATAACGTTTGCGCCAAACGATTCCCCTCTAGTTTCTCGTCAAGGAACAACCTTAATTTGGGCACACAAGCATGAAGGACCAAATAAAATGAAAAATAAAAAGGGGGAAATATAGTTAATATAGAGGTGAGCATGTATGAGGGGACTCTTGAGGATGCACGGCATCTATTTAAGGCAAGCTACAACATCCATCAACACAGCATGCCTTTCCACATACGAGAAGTGGTGTCCTTTTGAACCAGCAGCACCTGCAACCTACAAAACATAAACATCCAAATGAGCACTTAAATAAATTCCATAAAAGGAAAAACAGGTTCACAATTAGAAAATATACATATATATATATATATATGTGTGTGTGTGTGTGTGTTCCTAATTTACAATGAAAGTTCGCACCAACCGTATCTTCCAAGAGATATCACAGAAATTCAAACATTTATCTATCCATCCATAATGTAGATCGGCCGCTACTCCTCCAATACGAAGTAAAAACAATTTATGGGTTGAAAGTGAAATAAGATTAAAAGCTAGCTGGTTATATAAAATTCATTTCTATATATGGGGGTGTGTGTATTAATCATCAAGTAGATACATGATTACCAACTTGAGGAAAAACACTCTGCTCCACTCTTTGAAATGAAGCAGCAGCTGAAGATGGAATTGCCCAAAGGAGAGAGGCTATCGCTATTAACACAAGCCATGAACATCCAATCGCAAAGCTCTTCTTCTTCATCTCTCTCTTTCTCTCTGGGCTTCGACACTTAGAACTGAACTACAATGCCAGGAGTCTCCGCGCTCTTCCTTATTTATAGTGGAAAAGCTTGAACTATTCTCTTTTAGCATAGGATTCCACCGGTTCATTTTTCATGTCTCTTTCCTGCAAGTGGACACGGACATTCCTCCGCTCCCCCCCCCCCCCCTCCCGCTCTCTCTCTCTCTCTCTCTCTCTCTCTCTCTCTCTCTCTCTCTCTCTCTCTCTCTCTCTCTCTCTCTCTCTCTCATAGTACGAATTTGGACTCTAGCTTTGCTCTAAAGAGTTAAGTACAGAGCCTCAGCTCAATCTAGTGGCCATTGTTGACATATAGGCCTACAGAGAACAGATCTGATCTTTTCTCTGGAAAGCCATGAAGTACAACCTCATCTTTCTGTTCCATATGGAAGAAGAATAACACAATTGCTCTTATTATTGGTGGAGAGCAATATAGGAGCCAAGAAAACATTCCCGCATTATAAAGACATAATTGACACACAAAAATCCGTTTTTTAATGAAGGAATAAAGAACAAGTTAGTATTCACATGGAAAATTATATTTAAACAAGTGTCATTTGATTGTCCCTTTAGGAAGTCCATAATTCTAGGCAAATCTCCCATTCTTGGGGGTATTTTGGTATGAAATCTCTCATCAATTTACAAAAAATAAGTAAATATCTATTTATGTATAGAGACCATTGACAATTCTTACAAGGTTATGGAAAAAGATTAACATTGAAGCGATATTTTTTAAGGCATCATATATGTCATGTTTGACTCATAACCGACATATCATGATCCATTCAGAAAATATCCATCTTCTAAAAAAAAAAAGGATAACACCCTTTACGAGTAAATGAGTATAGGTACCCTTTTCTTTTTGGTCGAAAAAGGTACCCATTATTTGAAATACGAAATGTGTGATGTTTGATAACTCTTATGATGGAAGTTGTTGTGGACACCACTATGACAAAATAATTAAAAGCTTTTGTTTTTCGGTAAAAATTTTAAAAGCTTTGAAAAGTTAAAAATTAGTTAGAGATTACTAAGTTTATATAATTTTGACGGAAAAATTCAAAGTAAGAACCCAAAGTGGGTCTATTTTCTCAATTGGGGATTTGAAGTAGATATTATTTCAAATAAAAACACGAAGTGGCTAAATCAATCTCATCCAATTAGACCCAGTCAATTCAAATGAATAATCAAACCCAAACTAAACATGCAAACTTAGTACTTCAACTTTAAAAAAAAAAACTATATAACTGAGAATTCGTAAATAAATAGGTAATAGGTAATATGAAATATCCAGTTGCTCATAAAAGCGTTTTTAAAGACTACGTTGGGTCAACCGTTGACCTCTGTAGAAAGAGAGTATTTTATGTTGCAGCTTTTAAAGAGCTACTGTGCATGGATTTGGATTAAATTAGAGGGGACGAAATGTGAAAGCAGATTAATTATAAGGCAAGCCACACCGACCGAACGAACGGGTCGCATGACTCAGTCATTGAATATGCATTATTGTTTATTTTTCAGTAATAAAGAGCCGCACTAATCGGACATTGACGGTACGTACATATTAAGATTTGACACTAATGAGCTACTGGAGATATAAAATTACCTTAGATTAGCTCCTAATGCAATCAATCAGTAATTTTGATAGTCAACCAGCTAAGTTACGATGGGAAAAGTGTCAAAAAAGTCCTAACTCTATTGTCCTTGTGCCAATTTAATTTTAAACCTTTTAATGATGTCAATTAATCATAAATCTTTCGACGTAAAGCCAATTCAGTCCTTAACTCTACTTCTTGCTAGATTGATGACGCAAATGTCAGATGATTTAAGTGGCACAACTAACATAGACGTTTTTCTTTAACTAATTTGAATAATTTTTTAATTTTTCTATTTTCTTTTTTTCCTTTCTTTTAATGTCTTTTTCCCCCATTTCCTCCGGTGCTTGTGAGGCCTAGCCTCGCTAGATCTGGGGAGGGCGGCCTTGTAGGTGTTTACGCTTGACTGCCATCGGAGGAAAAAGGGAAAAAAAAGATAGAAAAAAGAAAGGAAAAAATAAAATAATAAAATAAATTGAAAATTACTAAAATATTATTAAAAATATCCATATCGGTACCGAGCATGTCACATAGACCGTTCGGCATCCACGTTAGCAATATTCAGCCAAATTAGCCAAAAGAACTGAACTAGCTCTAGGTAAAAAAAAAATTTAAGACTAAATTGGTATCATGAAAAGGTTTAGGAATAAATTGGCACGAATGTAATAAGTTTAGAACTTTTCTAACATTTTTCTGAGTTATGGCTATCGAGTTGGTTGATGTATGTAGCTTTTCCTTTTTCCAAAAAAAGGTATGTCTATCAGCATTCTACGAATTGCACAACCATCAAAATAATTCGATCTCATGTTTGATACGGAGACAAAGATATTGTTGCCGTATTCACAAAGTTTTATTTTGTTTCTTCATCTTCAGAATAGTTAATTAATCCTAACCTAATCACTCATAAATAAGTGGAATTTTCTTTTTCAAGCTACAATGTTTGGGTACCGTCATTTATTAATTAATTTTCTCCTTTACAATATCCGGCTGGACTTTTCCAACAGAAAAATTTAAGAAGTACCCACCTATAGTTATGTTTTCCAAAGAAAAGAGAGGTTAGGATACTGTAATAATAATGTTGCATTTAACTTAATTTGCTAATCCTAATGTTCGTGTCCATGCCAGAGCGACTAGTTTCATATAATTGAAGTGGTTTCAGTTGAAAACCATATGTAGCGGTATAAATCTTGATCCATCATCATAAGTAACATACATTTGTAAGATCAAGAAAGGAAATATTAACGAAAATGGTTTTGCTTATGTTTTCCTTAAGGATAAGTGTAGCAGAAGTCCTAAACTTATCATGAAAGTGTAGTTGAGTCCTAAAAATTTCAAAAAATGCAATCAAGTCCTAAAATCTATCACGAATGTGTAATTAAGTCCTAAAACTTTTAAAAAATGCAATCAACGGGAAGACATCATTTCATCAATTTGACAAGTTTTAAAACTTGATTATACTTTTGAAAGTTTTAGGATGGACTTGATTGCATTTTTTGAAGGTTTTATGACTCAATTGCACTTTTTTGACAAGTTTTAGAACTTAATTACACTTTTTGATAGCTTGAGGACTCAATTGCATTTTCTTGACAAATTTTAGGACTTCCAACATACTTATCCCTTTCCTTAACACTTCAAAGAATATGAATTGCGGATCAAAGTGGGTAGTTAGAGAACGAACAAAGGGGAATATTGAATGAAAATTGGCTATGAAAGTTCATGGGAAACGACACCATCACATGTAGTAGAACCTTTAAAAAAAATCATTTCCTTGTAGTAGAAGCTAAGGCTGACGCATATATTAAAGAGTAATTGAGATTCTCATGCATTTACCAAAGAATCATCAGCTATTAAAGAATACTGAAAATTTTCAATTAATACCAATACGAATATTGAAAATCACGTTTGGGAAGGTCTTGGTCCTCTTTTGATATTCTAGGTTAAGGTCTTTGTTCCTTTTGTAAACAGAGAAATTCACCTAATTTGTAGTTGGGTCAAACAAATACGAAGATCTGCTAACAACTAAAGGTAGTAAAGAGCAAGCTCTCAAACGTTCCAACAAGGGTATTTCCATATTTTTACAATCGGATCAACCTCGAATACGTATACAGCCTTTTTTTTTTATGGATATTCCATTAATGTCATTTCTTTATCAACAAAATTGCCCTAGGATGACTATATCTCGATCCAAGTCCTAACCCCACGAAATGCTCTAGCTATAAGCCCGTTTGAAATAGACGTCTTGGTAAAGAAATCGGATTTCGTCATCCCGTATTGAAACGACTTGAGCTCTACTTATTGTTTGGTAACTCCCAAGTATAACATTAGAACATTCTGAGAGGCATGTGGTGTTTGGTGCGGATGACTTGATCATATATTCATATTATTTGGAGCATTTTTCTGCTCAGAATCGCCTTGGACGACGTAGTTTTGCTCAATACGCATTGACGAGGCAGTTTGCATAGTGCTGAACCGAAGGATTGACACATGCTAGCCTTTAAGAGCTAGGTCCCTGGGCTGTACATCTTAGTTCATGAATGTCAAAAAACGAAGTTGCAAAATTTTAATGATAGGAAAGCAAAAAGACGTGTTTTAAGATAGATTAAATTAAATTGTCATACTGGATTGTCAACCCACTAAACAACATTAAAAATAAATAAATAAATAAAGGTCGAAGTCAACCTTGCCTCAACCTTGCTTGGACGGCAATCGTCTCTTGTTTATGTTTTTTTTTTCCTTTCTTCTATTTTTGATTTTTTTTTCTCCTTTAAAGCATGTCGTAAAGAGTAATTAGGATGCTCATATGTCACCAAAAAAAATGTGAGCTTCTGAAAAACAGTGAGAAAAAGGTGATAGATATGTGTGAAAAATATTTTCGTGGTTTTGCACTTAATGAAAGTCTAATTTTGCTCCATAGAAACAGAAAATGAAAGTCAAATTCTGAACATTTGGAGAAACAAAGAATGGAAAATGAAAGTCACGCTAAACAAACCCTAGTTATCATCCCTTAACAATCAACCAAACATTTCTATTACATCTAACACATGTCTATTACATCTAACAAGTTGGGGTGAGAAGAAAGCATTAGATATTGTATAAACTCCCTTGCATCAGATTAAATTCAAGTCTCTGACACTTATCGATTGTCTGGGTAATTACAGGTAGAGAGAGAGAGTAATAAAGAAACTTTTCCCGCAGTTATTCTCCTGTAGATGCTGGTACAAGACAATGATACAAAGCAGCACACAACATATCAAAGTTATTTGACTCCATATCCCCAAACAATAATATACGCAAGAAAAAAGAGTTCCGAGTAACTATCGACGGAGATTCGGTGACGCCCATGAACATAAACCTAGAAGAAAAACACACGTAAACCACACCAGCAACAGGTTCGCTCCAACATCGTCTTCAGTTTTGAATCTTAACTTCCTTCAGCTCGGCATCCCGCATCCCGGCATTCCTTATCTTTTCGACGGCCGTTGTCTCGTCAATCCTCTCGGCGATCACCACCAAGAAATCTCCGTGTTCTTCATTGAAGCCCGCGTATCTCAACCCTGTTTCAATCACAAATACGTATACAAGAGAGGATGATAAGAAGAGTAGGGTTTTCTCCAAATAGCAAACTAAATCTAGATGTGTACGAGACATGTTCTAGGAATTGTTACCAGTTGCTTCGTCAGTTGCAATCGTACGCGCCTTGGCCCTTCGCTTCGCATCTCTAGACTTGATATCAATCAGTATCTTTTTCTGGAGATGAGGGACAAACCGGCAAGAGGTATTAACGCGCGAAAGAAAAAGGGAAGTAGAAGAAGAAGAAAACGAAGAGGAGACAACTACATCAAAACGAGGAAAAGAACCAGACACAAGAAAACCAAAGATGAGTGATGGGGAGGAAGAACAGACCTCCATGTAGGAAATCAAACCAGACAAAACAAAGGAAATTAGCCAAACACAAGAAAATTCAGATGAGTGATTGGAGTAGGTACAGACCGCCATACTGCCTCTGAGACCAATCAGTTCTCTCTGGTCAAGCTGAGCCCCTCTCTCTCTCTCTCTAGACCCGAAGAGCTTAGTTTGATGGATGATGAAGAAGATTAAGCACGATTGGGGTTTTTATAGCGAATGCTTTGAACATTGACCAAGTCGTCCCCAACCTTACGCAAATCGTCCATGAATGATAGGCTTCTTGTTGGAAACTTCGATCCAATTGTCAGGAAATTGAGTCCTTAGCCACACCGTGTTGCACTTCTAAGATGTTTTCTCTTCTTGGAAACCCCAATTGAGGAAATTTTGATCCATCTTCATGGAACTTTCCGTATTTGACTAGACAGAACAAGTGGATCTGAGAATCTTCTCTACAAGTGTACTCAATCGACAAGCAAAATCCCGCGCCGTATTGCATATTCATGGTCATTTGTCAAGTCATTTTTTGTTTCACTTTTTTTTTATTTTTAATCCATCATATTATGTCATATTCGAATCACCAATGCCATATAATTTTCAGTATCTCGTACTTTTTATTTTGAATACGCTGTGTCATATTGCATTTGAATTTTCATGTCATGTCAAGTTTTTTATTTCTAATTTATTATATGTTGTGTTACATCCAAATTTTCGTATCGCGCCGTTTTTATGCTTTGTTCAAATTGACTTAATCATGTCATGGATATAGGCAATCGGTTCCAAGGTAAGTCAACTCCCAAACAAGCCTTGAACCGAACTTCGCGTGGGAATTGGTGCCTCTCTGCGAGCAGCTACTACAATCTTGTGGGCCTTTTTTGAGATAGACTCGGGATTCGGGTACCTAGTTTTTTTATCATTTTTAAGAAATATTAAATTCTTTTTTTGACATAAGTATAACGTATGAAGCATCGACACTCTCCAATAGCCTCCGTGTCATGTCGTATCATGTCCAACACTCTTTAACACTCATTGACATGCGACCAACACTTAGTTAGCACTTTAGACACACCAGCAAAACACGAGTCCAGCTTCTCGACATGTCATTTCAACAAGCACAAGTCAATTTTAAAAATTTTCAATAAATTGTGGATCAAGATGTAAATTTATCAAAAATCTATATAGTTAAGTCATATACTTAGCCATTTTAAAATTAATATATATAGCCAGCCCCAAAAGAAATCGTGAATTCTACCTAAGAAAAAGAAGAAACTCATTGTTGATTTTGTCATATTATCATGTATATATAAAAATATATATTTAATATATAACGTATCGAAATTTTTTTATTTTTTAGAATGACAAGTCGGCATGTCGTGTGGTGTCGTATCGCATGTCGGTGTCAGTATCGGTATCGGTGCTACTTAGAGTAGAACATTAGCTTGCAAAACGCTTAAAGCAGTTCAAGGCTTTTTTGTAGCCATCCAGGATCGCATTTCCTTTGTTGCAACTTCTATACATTCGTTGAAAATACGATCAAAAAGGATTAATATAAAATTCTACCCCCAAAATCCTGCTTAGGTAAACCGGTTCTTCCCATGAACTGAACCAGAGGAATTTTACTTAGGACCCTATCCTAATCGTCGAGAATCGGCCGATTCAGGCAGGTTCTCGGAGCTGGTTTGGGACCGATCCTCTCCCCTAGTCATGAACATGATCGTGTTTGACCCAGTATTTCAATTTGCATATCATTTGAATTGAGATTTCATTTTGAATGTCAGTTCTATAGTCTTATTATTGTTGTTACGATTGGTCTTGGTAAGTCAGCCCGAAATCCACGTCATATGAAAATTGAAACCGCGTCTATACACACGGTTGGGACATTGCAGTGATATTACTATGACTTTTCCAATCACTTGCCACCTTCATTTCTCAGTACGTTTCACTTGAAAAACTTCACATGCATACGTTCCTCAGACTCCACACGACACGCCTAGTTGATGTGGATAGGAAACACATGATACATTGGGATGACTACTGGAGGACTTTCGCCCTTGCACTTAAGCAATTTCACAAATCTGTTTGAGTATTTTTGGCAAAAAAATTTATTGCAAATAGTCAATCGTAGTTGGTGAGGAATTTCTTGGGGAAAAAAAATCGAAATGTAGGCTTCGTTTGTTTCGTGATAAATGTGACATCTAAAAAATTATTTTCAGGAAGTCGTTTTTCAAAAAAAGTTATGATATTTTCCAATGCTTAGTTGAATTTTGAAAACAAACCAAAAAAAATATTTTCCAATGTTTGGCAAGGAAAATCAATTTTTAATAATTTTTTATTTTTATTTACAAAAAAATTGATTTTTTCTTTTTTTCTTTTTTTCTTTTTTTCTTTTTTCTTCGACTTGAGCTCGCCATCTGCAAGGCTACGAGGCCAAGGCCAAATCTAGCTAGCACTCGCCTCGCCGCCTCAAGCTCAGCCTCACTCAAGGCTGAGGCCAGATCTAGCGAGCTCGTGGATGTTTGAGCTTGATTTTCATGCTGTTGCGGCATGAGTCAGGCGGGACCAAGGAGGAGGCCATCAAGCTCGACATGCTTAGGGTTTCCAGATCTAGCAAAATCAACGAGGCGAGGTTGAGCTTGAAGGCACACTTGGGAGTGGGTTCCACAATCTTGTTTTAGGTGAAGATGAGGGTAAGCCTTAGGGATTGGAGGAAGAAATCAGCGTTGGATAGGGAGGCGCAGAACAAGAGAGAGGAAGGATTGGCCGGAGAGGGGTGAGTCCAACGGCAGAGGGGATGGTCTCGAGCTCATGGAAGGCAAATTTGCAGAACGTGTGAATAGCAAGAGGGTTGAGAGATCCTAACAAGAAATGTTAGAAAATGATTTCCTTTCCTTAAAAAAGGAAATCATTCTCCCTAGATTTAGAAATATATTTTCCATTTATTAGAAAACATTTTCCTTGACCACATGTTTTCTGCTCCTAAACACTAGAAATTGGGGAAAATGTTTCTAGGAAAATATTTTCTATGAAGCTCCTTTTGTTTCGCGAAAAATATTTTTCAGCAAAACATTTTCATCATTTTTCAACTGTTTTGTTCTCTTATAAAAAAGAGTCAATGGAAAACCTATCCTTAAATTCAGGAAATGATTTCTTCTTTAAAAGATCGAAAATATTTTTTTTTTCAAAATAGGACTAGATATTAGCGCGTGAATCGAAACTCTACGCTTAGGTACAAAAATCCCAACACTGGTCCTTGGCGTCCAAGACCACTTCTCTAATGCCTGGGTCCTAGTCCACCGAGGCAGAACCCAAGCCCATGAACCCGATCCTAGTGCTCAAATCCCTAGTACCCATTCCCAAGTCCATTAGGCCGAGCCCAAGACCACGATACCCACACCTAGGTCTCTAGCCCATGAACTCGGGTCCATCGAGGCCAAGCGTGAAGCCCTAGTGCTTGCACTCGATGCTACAACGCCTAGCCCGATTCCATGAAGGTCGTACCAAGGAGGTAAAAGCCATATCTTGCAAATGGGTTTATAAGGTGAAGACAGGCCAAGATGGTTCGGTTGAAAGGGATAAGGCTCGCCTAGTGGCACGAGGAGTCCATCAAGGCTGGGCCCAAGACCCTGAGACCTAGATGCATGTGCATCCATCTTTGGCACCTTGGTTGAAGTCCATCAAGGTCTGATCCGAGAATTTAGTGTTGTACTCAGTTCCCCACCTGCCCATACACAAGTTTCTAGCACTCAAATGCTATATGTCTTAGGAAAATCAATTCAAATTTTCCATACCAAATGACAAAATATTTTCCAACCATTTTTTTTCAACCAAATATCGAAAAATATTATTATTTTTTTGGAAAATGATGTTTTGAAAAATATTTTCGAAAATGTCACTTTTTTGGTGAAACAAATGGAGCCGTAACGTATGCAACGAGAGTTTGTGGGTGCTGGAGAGCTAAAAGGTCATGCATCAACATGAACCCTTTGAGCTCGTGATCTTCTTCATCATTTACATTAAGGTTTCGTTTGTTTCGTAGAAAATGAGTGATAGAAAAAAAAAAGCTGTGATCAATACGATGGTTGAATTAATATCAAAAGGTTCATAAAAAACCCACGGCTTTGTCATCATTTACATCGACGTAGGAGGCAAAGTTCTCAACCATTCTGTTTCAAAAATACTAATCTTTGCTGATTGTTTGTGGAAGATTTAATGGTAAATCCTTAGCATTGCTAACGAACTCAATGATAAAACGCGTTTGGGAAGGTCTTGGTCCTCTTTTGATAATCTAAGATAAGGTCTTCGTTCCTTTTGTAAACGGAGAATCCACCTAATTTGGAGTTGGGTCAAACCAATAAGAAGAGCTGCCGACAACTAAAGATAGTAAAGAATGAGCTCTCGAACGTTCCAACGAGGGTACTTCCATATTTTTACAGTCAGATCAACCTCGAATATGTATTCAGCCTTTTTTATGAGCATTCCATCAATGTCATTGCTTGATCAGCAAATTGCCCTAGGATGACTATTTTTTCATGGGAAAAGTGTTAAAAAAAGTCATAAACCTATTAGTCTTAAACATTTTTTTGTATATTTTTGTTAATTGAGTCAATATAGCCAATTTTGGCTAAAATCGCTGACATGAATATTTTTTAATATTATTATTTTTAATTATTTTTTTTATTTTTTCTTCTTTTTGTTTTCTCCTACTTTTTTTTATTGGGGGTAGGCAAGGGTCATCATCCCCCACCAGGGCTGGCGGGGCCCCAATTAAAAAAGTTGCAAGAAAAGAAAAAGAAGGAAAAAAGAAAAAATTATTATTAAAATATTATAAAATATTAAAATAATATTAAGAATGTCCATGTCAATACTAGTCATATCATGTAGGACAATAGATGTCCACGTCGGCGATTTTCGGACAAAATTGACTGGATTGGCTCAATTGACACAAATACAAAAGATTTATAACTGAATTAGTACCAATGTAAAAGGTTTAGAACTTAATTGGCACCAATGCAAAAGATTCATGATTGAATTGGCACTCAAAAAAGGTTAAAAACTAAATTGACATCAATGCAATAAATTTAGAAATTTTTCGACACTTTTTCCGTATTTTGAACCAAGTACCAACCCCATGAAATGCTCTAGCTATAGGCCAGTTGAAATAGGCATCTTTTTTATTAGAATCGCCTTGGGACGCGTAGTCTTACTCAATACGCATAGACGAGACGGTTTGCGTAGTGCTGAACCGAAGGATTGGCACAAGCCAGCTTTCAACAGCTGGGTTACTGGGCTCTATATCCTAGTTCATGATTGTCAAAAACAAAGTTGCAATTTTAATGATAGAAAAGCAAAAAGACATGTTTTAAGATAGATTCAATTAAAATGCCATATTGGATTGTCAACCCACTACACCATATAAAACAAGAAGGGTTGAAGTCAACCTTGCCTCAACCTTGCTTGGATGGCAATCTTCTCCTGTTTATGTTTTTTTTCTCTCTCTCTCTTTGATTTTCCTCCTTCAAAGCATGTTGTAAAGAGTTATTAAGATGCTCATATCCACCAAAAAATTATCAGCTTCTGAAAAATAGTGAAAAAAGTCGATAGGTACGTATGAAAAAGATTTTCGTGGTTTTATACACTCCATAAAAGTTAAACTCTGGTGCAGCAACATTGTTGACACCTGATTTTTAATCATTTTTTCTATTGCTAAAGTAATAAAAAATCCATAAAAATTCATAAAATTGAAAAATCAACTTTGGGGACCTTAGCCAAGCCTAGGGAACCAATTTTGACCAAAAAATAATTTTTCATATTTTCAGTATTTTTCGGTATTTTTATTTTCGAAAATTCATAAAACAAAAAATGAAGAAAAAATGAGAAAATTGAAAAATCAACCTTGGAAGCCTTGGCCAAGCCTAGCCAACCATTTTTGAACAAAAAATAAAATTTCATATTATATATATATTTTTAATTTTTTAAAAAAAAATACAAAAATACTTGAAAATTTTGGAAAAATAACATTTGAGGCCAAAAAAATACACAAAGATAGTTAATATTTTTATTTTAAATCTATTTTCATATTGGCCATCGCAAATTCAGAAAAATCCAATTCGAGTCACGTGTTCCTTCATGAGTATAATCTTGAATCGGGCCTAAAAAAATTTAATTTGAGTCAACTTATTTTTAATTTTCACTTTTTATGAGTTGTGACATTGTCTTCTAATATTTTAAATTTTCATCTTGGCCCAATTATACCCAGAATGACTTAATTTTGCAAAAGGGCTTTAATTAAATTCTGCATTATTTTCAACGGCAAGAAATGAGCTTAAATTTGACATGTGGTAAATTTTGGTGTGTCAAAAATTGTGAGGAGATTTGGACTTAAAGAAATATATTTTTTCAGGGACTAAATTGTAAATATTTAAAATTCAAGGACTAGAGTGCAAATACTTAACTCTTGAAGGATTATTTTACAAATAACAAAAAGAAGAGTTAGTGGATAAATTAGAATAGAGAAGGGAAGATGGAGAAGAGAAGATGAAGAAGAGAAGTTGGAGAAGAATGGATGGAGAAAATAAGATAAGAATAAAGAATGGAAGATGGAGAAGAGTTAGTAGAGAAATTAGAATGGAAGATAAGAATAGAGAAGGGAAGATGGAGATGAAGAAGAGTTAGTGGAGAAATTAGAATGGGAGATAAATATGGAGAAGGGAAGATGAAAATGAAGAAGAGTTAGTGGAGAGATTAGAATGTGAGATAGAGATGGAGAATGGAAGATGAAAATGAAGAAGAGTTAGTGGAGAAATTAGAATGGGAGATAGAGTTAGTGGAAAAATTAGAATGGGAGATAGATGAGTAGATTATAAAAGGAGGAAGAAGTGAGCTTGAGGGGGGAGATCTTGGGAGAGAAAATTTGAAGTGTTTGGGGGATTTTTTTTTTGAGAGAAAATTTTGGATGTTTGAGAGAGTTTTTGGAGATTGAAGAAAAATTTGAGAGAAAGGAAATACCAAAAGAGAGAGAATTTTGAAGATGATGGAAGTTTAAAGCTAGGGGTTATCATCACAAATTCCTTCATCGATCAATATAAATCAAGAGTTCTTCCTCATCAACGAGCAAGCAAATTCGAGCTAAGTGTTTTTATTTATTCATTTGTTTATGATTTTACTTGCAAATTAGCACAAATTGTATACACTTTCTCCATCTCCTTTTTTTTCCATATTTTAATTCATGAGAAGGATATCTCTACGTCAACAGCAAAAATCTCGTAGAGATGCAAAAATCGGCCCAGACAAGCTCCTAAGCTGTCCACCGATTTCTCAACTGATCTGTGACTAAAAGTCCCTCTTAATTCAAAAGAAACTCTCTATATTGGGAACATAGAGAGCGAAAATCAATTATAGAAATCCCTCCCAAAAAAATAGGAGATAAATACTCTTTCCACTCTTCTGGTTTTAGGTGCAGATTAGCACATATTTTGTATACTGACATTTCACTCTATTTTATGTCAGGAAGCCGCAGCTTTATATCAATGGTCAACCCTATGGAAGCACAAAATCGGCTTGGAGGAGTCCTCAAGCGCGCACAAATTTCAAATTGTTGAATCAATTCGTTGTATTTTATTTTAAAAAATTCATACCCCAGAATGGAGAGGACAAAGTCCATCCGCAATTTAAATACCTGCACCATAAATCCCAAAGGGAAGAGCCAAGCCAATGCTTAGCCTCCCATTTGAGATTTTTACTTACAGTAGTTAAATACCTGCAACTTAAATACCTATACCTTAAATCCCAAAGGGAAGAGCCAAGCCAATGCTTAGCCTCCCATTGG
This sequence comes from Psidium guajava, assembly GCA_016432845.1. NCBI lineage: Eukaryota > Viridiplantae > Streptophyta > Magnoliopsida > Myrtales > Myrtaceae > Psidium > Psidium guajava. The sequence goes on from CM028230.1 coordinate 25,687,080, forward strand.
AGGTTTTTACTTACAGTAGTTAAATACCTGCAACTTAAATACCTATACCTTAAATCCCAAAGGGAAGAGCCAAGCCAATGCTTATCCTCCCATTGGAGGTTTTTACTTACAGTAGTTAAATACCTGCAACTTAAATACATGTACCTTAAATCCCAAAGGAAAGAGCCAAGTCAATGCTTAGCCTCCCATTGGAGGTTTTTACTTACAGTAGTTAAATACCTGCAACTTAAATACATGTACCTTAAATCCCAAAGGGAAGAGCCAAGCTAATGCTTAGCCTCCCATTGGAGGTTTTTACTTACAGTAGTTTAAATACTTGCAACTTAAATACTTGTACCTTAAATCCCAAAGGGAAGAGCCAAGCCAATGCTAGGCCTCCCATTGGAGGTGTTTATTCACTGTCATGTACTTCCTATAATTTAATTTTTGAATCATCATACCCAAAAGATAAGTAGGTCGTAATACTGCACAGAAGTCGTTAACACACTCCCTCTTTCGGCTTCAGGGAATCTTTAACACTTAAAAAAATATAACAAATAAAAATATATACTATCCATGCATCCTATTTAAAAAGTGAAAACACAAAAGAGAATACCCTACTAGAGCCTTAGGAATAAATCAAGTCTGAGTTGCCGAATTAGGATATCCATGAAATTAAGGTACCGAAAGGGCATTAGTTTTAATTAACTAGTGTAACCAAGTCCCCGAGCTCCTAATCTCTGGTTCGCAGGAATAAATTAGTTCTCCCGCTAATTTATTTAGGTTTCTAATCGACCTACCAAGAACGATTAGTGGCGACTCCAAATTTTAAAATCATTTAAACAAAAACCAAAGTTGCGATTCGGTAGGGCTTGGGAGGGTCCGCGTTAGGTTAATCAAATCTAATTAACCTAATAATCCGTTAACCCCTTTTAAAATTTAAAAAATTTTTTAGAGGGTCGCGACAAACATATCGTCTCTTACTTTAAAGAACTCTTCACTTCACCTCCTACGCATGAGCAACCGCCTATCCAAGAGGTGCAGGCATGCATTGCAAATTGTCTCAACGCTGATCAGATTAGCCTGCTGTCCCGACCTGTCCTAGACTCAGAGATCCGCAGCACATTTTTCTCTTTACCGAGCAGCAAAGCTCCAGGCCCGGATAGTTATAATGCTGAATTTTTCAAAGCCACTTGGGATATCATTGGACCCTCAATTATGGCTGCTGTGAAGGATTTTTTCACCTCAGGTTTCCTTTTGAGGGAGATCAACAATACCATAATCTCTCTAGTGCCAAAGGTACCCAATGCTTCCTCTATGAATGACTTTAGACCCATTTCTTGTTGCAATACTATTTACAAATGCATCACTAAGATATTGGCAAATAGACTTGTCTCGGTGCTCCCGAAGCTTATTAGTTCCCCCCAGAATGCATTTGTCAAGGGACGTCGGATCTCCGACAACATTTTACTGGCCCAAGAGCTCTTTAGTGGCTTTCATCATCAGCCTTATCTCCCCAAGTGTGCAATCAAAGTCGACTTCCAGAAGGCGTACGATACAGTGGATTGGGACTTCCTAGAATTGGTCATGCGATCTTTTGGATTTCCGGTGAATTTTACTAAGCTGGTTATGACTTGTGTTAGGTCTCCCAAGTTCTCGGTGTCCATCAATGAAGAACTCCACGGCTTCTTCCCGAATAACAGGGGTCTATGCCAAGGGGACCCTATGTCACCCTACCTCTTCACCCTTATCATGGAAATTTTATCGGGCCTCCTTAATGCTCAGACGGAGTGCCCTGGCTACAAGTTTTTTTGGCGTTGCAAGGCAACTCGACTGTCCCATTTATTCTTTGCCGATGACGTCCTCCTCTTTTTTGAGGCAAATGTGGCTTCAATCACCCTCCTTAAGGCCGGAATTGATAAGTTCTCAGGCTGGTCTGGCTTAAGGCCGAATTCCAACAAAAGTGAAGTTTACCTCTCGGGTGGCTCATCACAGCTCCGGGACCAGCTTCTGCACATCCTGGGCTTTTCTGAAGGTAAGCTTCCTTTCCGGTATCTTGGTGTCCCCGTCATTGCCTCTAGATTGAGCAAGGCTGACTGCAATCACTTAGTGAATACTATAACCGCTAGAGCTCAATCGTGGTCTCAGAGATTTCTCTCCTTTGCGGGCCGGCTTCAACTCATAAAATCTGTTTTGCATGCAATTCATATATATTGGGCTAGCGTCTTCACCCTCCCCATGTCGGTGTTGGTGCGTATTGAGCAGATCTTACGGCAATTCCTTTGGAGGGGTCCGGGATTGGGTGTAGGGGGTGCGAAGGTTTCGTGGTCCAACGTTTGTCTTCCCAAGGGGGAAGGTGGCTTGGGGATCCGTAGGATCCTAGATTGTAATCGTGTTGCGATGCTAAAACACATATGGCTCTTGTTCACGGATAAACAATCCCTATGGTGTAAATGGATCCATTCCACTTTCCTTAAGAACAAGAATTTCTGGACTACTCCTCAACCTACTGTCTGTTCTTGGTCTTGGAAAAAGATCTTGCAGCTTCGGCCAGAATTCTTGCCTCATTGCCGTTGGATTATTGGTGACGGGAGATCTACATCATTTTGGTTCGACCCTTGGCATGACAGAGGGCCCCTACACAATTTCTTTTCTGACCGTGACATCTATAGCTCGGGCATTCCGAGAAAGGCAACTGTAAGTGAATTCTGTTCCCTGATCCTGCCTCCGTCCCTGGTTAGCAACACCTTGGATTCATGGACTGACTTGCCGCCCCTTACTACCCCGGGTAGAAATGATCGCTTTGTCTGGAAAGAGCACCCCTTGGGTGTCTTCTCGGTGGCTTCAGCTTGGAACCTTATTAGGCGTAAAGGCAGGGTTGTAAACTGGCATGCCTTCATCTGGGATCGTGCTATTGCCCCTCGTCACGCCTTCCTCTTATGGCTAATCTCTCTTAACCGTCTCCCAACCCAGGCTCTCTTGTTGAGCTACCATAGGATATCTGAAGGGAGGTGTGCCTATTGCCGTATCAGACCGGACTCGATAAATCACTTGTACTTTGGATGCAATGTCACAAGGTCTCTCGCCCAATTCTGGGCCCATAATTGCAGCTTGAATTGGCGTAATGGTTCGTGGCAAGAGAACATCTCTTGGGCCATTCGGTTCATCAATGGCCACCAGTTTCACTGAAGCATCGCCCGGTACTCTTTTGCTGCCTTATGTCACTTAATTTAGACTGAGCGTAACGACATTATCTTCAGGAATCAATATCGCACTATCCCAGCTCTCAAGCAGCATCTTATGAAGATCGTTCAGGACAAAGCTCTCACCTTCAAGGAAGTTGATGATAATCCCCGTAACAGGAGGATGCAAATTGCTTGGGGTTGTTCCCCGTCCATTTTTTACTAGCGGTTGCTTTGTCTCTCGGTTCCTTTGGCCTTTGTTTAGGCCCTTCTGCTGGTTCGTCTATATTTATTTGACTTTGCCTTGCCTTGTCTTGTTGCTGTTGCGGTTGTTGTCCTCTTTTTCGGCCTCTCCTTTGGGTTGCTGTCTTCAGTTAAGGCACTCAAGCCGGGTGACTGTCAGCTTTCGTCCCAGTTGGATGCAGCACTGCTGGAAGCTACATTGTCTTCTGCTGGATATGGTTGCTGTTTGGTCTTGGTTCATTCGGCCTCTTCTCGTGAGCTGCTATGTGTTGGTCCCTTCTCTTTGTCGGTGTCTTTTGGGGCAGATTTGCTGTCTCCTTTTGTTGTTGTTAGCCTGCTTGTTATGGCATTTTATTTGGACTGTTGTGTCTCTGTTTTTCTTTTGCTTGGTCCCTACACCCTTGCACCCTCAATGACACCCGCATCTGTCACCTGGGGTTTGAGGTTTGTGGTTGGCCTCCCCTTTGTATTTTCGCAGTGATTTATTATTATTCTTCTTACCTTTACCAAAATAAAAACTTTGAACAAATTTCAAGAAATAAAGAGCGGAAAATGAAAGTCACTTTAAACAAACCCTAGCTATCACCCATTAACAATCAACCAAACATGACTATCACATCTAATAAGTTGGGGACAGAAGAAAGCGTCGGATACTGAATCAACTCTCTTGCATCAGGTTAAATTCAAGCCTCTGAATCTTGTCGATTGTCTAAATAATTACAGAGAGAGAGAGAGAGAGAGAGAGAGAGAGAGAGAGAGAACTTTTTCACGTAGTTATTCTCCTGTAGATGTTGGTACAAGGGAATGATACAAAGCAGCTCACAACGTATCAACGTTATTTGACTCCAGACCCCCACACAATAATATACGGAAGAAAAAAGAGTTCAAGTAACTATCAACAGAGATTCGATGACGCCCATGGACAAAACCTAGAAGAAAAACGCACGTAAACCCCCACCAACAACAGGACCGCTCCAATATCGTCTTCAGTTTTGAATCTTAACGCCCTTCAACTCGGCATCTTTCATCCCGGCCTTCCTTATCTTTCCGACGGTCTCCGTCTCGTCGATCTTCTCGGCAATCACCACCAACAAATCTCCGTGTTCTTTATTGAAGCCCGCGTATTTCAACCCTGTTTCAATCACAAATACATACAGAGGAGAGGATTATAAGAAGTGTAGGGTTTTCTTCAAATAGCAAACTATGTATAGCCAATATAGATGTGTATGAAACGTGTTCTAGGAATTGTTACCAGTTGCTTCGTCAGTTGCGATCGTACGCGCCTTGGCCCTTCGCTTCTCATCCCTAGACTTGATATCAATCAGTATCTTTTTCTGGAGAAGAGGGACAAACCGGCAAGAGGTGTTAGCGCGCGAAAGAAAAAGGGAAGTAGAAGAAGAAGAAGAAAAAGAAGAGGAGACAACTACCGATATGGAAACATAAACCAAATCAAAACGAGGAAAAGAACCAGACACAGGAAAACCAAAGATGAGTGATGGGGAGGAAGAACAGACCTCCATGTTGCCGCTGAGACCGATCTCTCTCTCTCTCTCTCTCTCTCTAGAGATATGAAGTGCTTGGTTTGAAGAATTCTGAAGAGACTAAGCTCGATTTTTATAGCCCAATCCTCTCCGACTTGAGGCAATTTACCATGAAAGTTAGGCTTCTTTTATTGGGAAGCTTCGATCCAGTTGTCAGGAAATTGAGTCTTTAGCTTAACCGCGTTATATCTTCAAAATGCTCTTATCCTTTCTTCGAAACCCTAACCGGGGTATTCGTGAAAATATGACTCATCTTCGCGAAACTTTCTAGAAACCGGATAGATTAAATGGATCCGAAATTCTTGTCTGCGAGTGTACTCGGTCAACAAGTACAATCCATTGCCGTATCACATTTGAATTGTCATGTCATTTTCCATGTCGCATGTCATGTTATATTTTGAACCGCCAATGCCATGTAATTTTCAGTTCGTCGTATTCTTCATTTTGAATTTACAGTGTCATATTGCATTCGAATCTTCGCCATTTTTCATGTCAAATCTTTTAGTTTGAAATTTATCATATCATGCCACTATCATGCTTTTTGCAAATATCGACTTTATCATGTAATGAATGGGGAGAGCTCGATTTCTGGATAATTCAGTTCTACATTGGAAACTTAAAAATATTCAATCAAGGTCGATTGCAGGTTTTGGATTTGAGAACTGAACTAAGATCCTTCGAAGCAGACCTGGAACCGAATATCCCATGGGGAATGGTATCTTCAAGGGAGCAGCTAGTCCAATCTTTTGGGTCGACTTTAGGGTAGACTCAAAGATTGGGAAGTGATTTTGTTTTTTTTCTTTTTTTCTGGGGATCATCTTTAAGAAAAACTAAATTCATTTTTGGAACATTAGCTTCCCTCGGCTAAATTGTCAAAGCACTTCAAAGATTTTTAAGCCATCTAGGATCGAATTTCCTTTTCTGCAACTTTCAAATATTCTTGTGAAGATAAGATTACAATCGGTTAAAGTCGGTTCTACACCGAAACCAGCTTAGGTAGACCGGTGTTTCCCAAGAGCCGAGTCGGCCTTGGTCAATTCCCAGCAATTTTACTCATCAACCTACCCTACTCATCAAGAACAAGCCGGTTCTGTCAGGCTCTCGAGGTCAATTTGGGACCATTGTTCTCCCCTAGCCATGAACAGGTTAATGATTGACGCAGCATTTCAATGTGCATATCATTCGCATTAAGACTTCATTTTGCATGTCATTTCCCATAATAATTATTATTGTTATTGGTCTTTGCCTTGGTAAGTCAACCGAAAATCGAGGTCATATGAAGATTGAAACCGTGCCACGTACACAGTCGGTGCGCGGGAATGACATTACCATGACTTTTCCGACGACTTGCCAACTTCATTTCTCAGCAACTTTCACTTAAAATATTTCACATGCACAAGGTTCTCATCGTCCACACGACACGCCTTGTTTGGGGTAGGAAGTCATAGACAACACATATCTCAGCAATTTCACAAATCCGTTCGAGTATTTATTAGGAGATTATATTGCCAAAGTCAACCGTAGTTGGAGGTGAATCTCTTGGAAAGAACCTCGATGAGTAAGGTACATGACAAGGGTTCTTGCGCGTTCAAGAGTTAATTGGTTATGCGCCGACAAGAAGGACCCATCATCTACTGTCGTGACCTTAAAATCGATCAAAGGCTAACGGATTATCAGATTAAATTGACAAACTTAATTCGGACTCTCCCAAGTCCTACCGAATCGTAACTTAAGTTCTTTTTGTGCAAAGTTTATTCAATTTGGAGCCACCACTAATCATTCTTGGTAGGTCGATTAGAAACCTAAATAAATTAACGGGAGAATTAATTTATTTTCTGCGAACCAGAGAAAATGAGTCCGAAGACTTGATTACATTAATTTGGAAAAATTAATGCCCTTTCAATATCATATTTCATGAAAAATCCACTTGATTGATGATGTGAATGAAGATGGCTATTTTTGGATTTTTTTTTCTAGGATGCAATGCAACTAGACCATATGACATGGCAATATGCATGGTTAATAACATGGCAAAGTATGATCTAGACTACATGATATGTAAATGAATTTGTTTTCGGATTTAAGAGTGGTTATGGCGAAAACATGCTCTATAATATGATAACATCCAATTTTAATTAAGAAAATGATTTCTCAAAGTCTTAACTTATATTAGATATTATTTGTAACATAAAATGAGGTTCTTGACATGTTCAACCGTAAGAATTTATATGAATTAAATTAAAGCAAAGGATGAACAAAAATAAACAAAAACGCCCATAATATACCTTTTAATTCCGATCTTTCCGATAAATTCACTCATTCCCAAAGATCTAGGTTAGAGAAGAATTTTACCCGCTACGTCCTCGGAGATTCGAGCCAGTATGCGGATAACTTGTATAAAATAACATCATCCCTTGTTACCAAAGGGCGGAACATGAAATTCTATACTAAATTGCCGTCCCATTCCACAAGATCGTGGCTAAGGCATGCAATTTATTTTCCGAAGGGTCCAGACACAAGGGAGCATATATTATGGGCATGTTTGTTTAAAGATGTGCAAACTTTATAACAATCAAGCAATCAAACAAACATGGCAAAAAAATAAAAAGCAAAGTGAGCAATTTAATTTAATTTTTTTTTCAGAAAAATAAAAGGGGTGACCGAAAATGCTCAAGTGGGGTCCACTTTCCCAGTCCAAAGATCGATTTAATTTTTTGAGAAAATTATCTTCAAGGATTTGCAAAGTGTTTTAGATAATTCTCATAAATTTGGATAAACATTTGATCGAATCTTATCTTATCTTTAATCAAATAACTTCAAAGAGCATTATAAGAGATAAGATATCTATCAGATAACATTCCAATCAACTCACATACTAGAGATAAACATTCAAAGTAAAGGAATATCCGCAACAAGTCCGAGGTTATCCAATTCAAATTTTTCTCAAAGATTAGATGAAGTTTAATTTAATAAACCTCATCCACAACATAGAGATAACATCAATAAAATCACAAGATAAGACAACTCAACCACTCATGAGATAAAATTCGAAGCAAGACTCATCCATGGACGTATCGAATTCAACCAAGACACGTGTGCAGAAAATCAATCCTTGGTTCACAAAAATTCCTTTTCTTTTTTTTCAACTAATCCAATTTAATCTTAGAAAAAATCCCAACAAGTTTTAACTTTGAGAAAAGATTTTTTCCAATCAAATTGCATTAATCCTCAAGATTATTCAAACAATTTCATGATCTAATGAATTTATCCGAAAAAAAATCAGGAATTGTTAACAAAGAAACTCAATTTTCTATTTTTAGCACAACTTAATGAAAGGGTTAAATTGCAAATCAAATACGCTCATCAATGTTGACACCTGATTTTTAATCATTTTTTCTATTACTAAAGTAATAAAAAAAATCCATAAAAATTCATAAAATTGAAAAATCAACTTTGGGTTCCTTAGCCAAGCCTAGGGAACCAATTTTGACCAAAAAATAATTTTTCATATTTTCAGTATTTTTACGTATTTTTTATTTATTTATTTTCGAAAATTAATAGAAAATCCATGAAAATTCATAAAATTGAAAAATCAACTTTGGGAACCTTAGCCAAGCCTAGGGAACCAATTTTGACCAAAAATAATTTTTCATATTTTCGATACTTTTCGGTATTTTTATTTTCGAAAATTCATAAAACAAAAAATTAAGAAAAATGAGAAAATTGAAAAATCAAGTTTGGAGCCTTGGCCAAGCTTAGGCAACTATTTTCGAACAAAAAAATAATTTTTTGTATTTATATATATTGTTTATATATATTAGAAATTATGAGAATATTTAATAAATAATAACATTTGAGGCCACAAAAATATATAAAAATAGTCAATATTTTTATTTTAAATCCCTTTTCATGTTAGCCATCACAAATTTAAAAAATCCAATTCGGGGTCGTATATTCCTTCACGAGCATAATATCGAACCGGGCCTAAAAAATTCAATTTGAGTCAATTTATTTTCATTTTTTTCACTTTTAGGAGTTGTGACATTGTTCTCTAATATTCCAAATTATACCCAGAATGACTCAATTGTGCAAAAGGGTTTTAATTAAATTCTGCATTATTTTCAGTGGCAAGAAATGTGCTTAAATTTGACATGTGGTGAATTTTGACTAAGTATAGGGAAGGTATGTCAAAAATTGTGAGGAGATTTGGACTTAAAGAAATATTTTTTCAGGGACTAAATTGTAAATACTTAAAATTCAGGGACTATAGTGCAAATACCTAACTCTTGAGGGATTATTTTGCAAATAACAAAAAGAAGAGTTAGTGGATAAATTAGAATAGAGAAGGGAAGATGGAGAAGAGGAGATGGAGAAGAATGGTTGGAGAAAATAAGATAAGAATAGAAGGGAAGATGGAGATGAAGAAGAGTTAGTGGAGAATTTAGAATGGGAGATAAATATGGAGAAGGGAAGATGAAGATAAAGAAGAGCTAGTGGAGAGATTAGAATGTGAGATAGAGATAGAGAAGGGAAGTTGAGATGAAGAATATTTAGTGGAGAAATAAGAACGGAAGATGGAGTTAGTGGAAAAATTAGAATGGGAGATAGATAAGTGGGTTATAAAAGGAGGAAGAAGTGAATTTGATGGGGAATTTTTTGGAGAGAAAATTTGAAGGGTTTGAGAGATTTTTTTTTAGAGAGAATTTTGGATGTTTGAGAGGGTTTTGAGAGATTGAAGAAAAATTTAAGAGAGAAAAAAAATACCAAAAGAGAGAGAGAATTTTGAAGATGATGGGAGTTTAAAGTTAGGGGTTATCATCACAAATTCTTTCATCGATCAACATAAATCAAGAGTTCATCCTCGTCAACGAGCAAGCAAATTCGAGCTAAGTGTTTTTATTTATTCATTTATTTGTGGTTTTAGTCGCAAATTAGCATAAATTGTATGCACTTTCTCCTACCTCCATTTTTCCCGTATTTTAAGTCAGGAGAAGGATATCTCTACGTCAACGGCAAAAAATCTCGTAGAGATGCAAAAATCGCCCAAACAAGCTCCTAAGCTGTCCACCGATTTCTCAGCTGATCTGTGACTAAAAGTCCCTCTTAATTCAAAAGAGACTCTCTATATTGGGAACATAGAGAGCGAAAATCAATTATAGAAATCCCTCCCAAAAAATGGGAGATAAGTACTCTTTCCACTCTTCTGGTTTTAAGTGCAGATTAGCATATATTTTGTATACTGACACTTCACTCTATTTTATGTCAGGAAGCCGCAGCTCTATATCAATGGTCAACCCTATGGAAGCACAAAATCAGCTTGGAGGAATCCTCAAGCGCGCACAAATTTCAAATTGTTGAATCAATTCGTTGTATTTCATTTTAAAGAATTCATACCCCAGAATGGAGAGGACAAAGTCCATGCGCAATTTAAATATCTACACCATAAATCCCAAAGGGAAGAGCCAAGCCAATGCTTAGCCTCCCATTGGAGGTTTTTACTTACAGTAGTTAAATACCTGCAACTTAAATACCTGTACCTTAAATCCCAAAGGGAAGAGCCAAGCCAATGCTTAGCCTCCCATTGGAGGTTTTTACTTACAGTAGTTAAATACCTGCAACTTAAATACCTGTACCTTAAATCCCAAAGGGAAGAGCCAAGCCAATGCTTAGCCTCCCATTGGAGGTTTTTACTTACCGTAGTTTAAATACTTGCAACTTAAATACCTGTACCTTAAATCCCAAAGGGAAGAGTCCCGCCAATGCTAGGCCTCCCATTGGAGGTGTTTATTCACTGTCATGTACTTCCTATAATTTAATTTTTGAATCATCAGACCCAAAAGATGAGTAGGTCGTAATATTGCACAGAAGTCGTTAACACACTCCCTCTTTCGGCTTTAGGGAATCTTTAACACTTAAAAAAATATAACAAATAAAAATATATACCATCTATGCATCCTATTTAAAAAAGTGAAAACACAAAAAAGAATACCCTACTAGAGCCTTAGGAATAAACCAAACCTGAGTTGCCGAATTAGGATATCCATGAAATTAAGGTACCGAAAGGGCATTAGTTTTAATTAACTAGTGTAACCAAGTCCCCGAGCTCATAATCTCTGGTTCGTAGGAATAAATTAGTTCTCCCGCTAATTTATTTAGGTTTCTAATCGACCTACCAAGAACGATTAGTGGCGACTCCAAATTTAAAAATCATTTAAACGAAAACCAAAGTTGCGATTCGGTAGGGCTTGAGAGGGTCCGCGTTAGGTTAGTCAAATCTAATTAACCTAATAATTCGTTAACCCTTTTAAAACCTTTTTTAAAAAATTTTTAGAGGGTCGCGATAGACTGGCGACTCCGCTAGGGATAGAGATTTTTAGATTTTCGAAAAAAGATACCAATTGGAATACTTAAATTTTTTCGAAATTTTAAAAGTCTTAGTGGACTTAGGCCAATGAAAATTTCATGGATATCTCGCTTCTGGCGATCTTGCTTGGGACTCATTCTATAAGTGTTATATGTTTTTGTAGGATGGGAGTTATAAGGGGCGGAGTGTTTGGCTAACCCATTTGTTTTGCAGGCTCGGTGTTGGGATTATGTTTAATTTCACACATTTCTAGAAGCGTTGTTTTGATATCGATTGTTGTGCATGTCTTGCATATTCTAAGGATCACGACACCTGCACACACAAGCGTCTAAACCCAAGTCGCGAAATTTTCCTAAGTAACCATAGATAGGGATCGAATATGCAAAGCTCTTGCGTTGATTGCGCTCGGGTTGACCATATTTTATCCCGCTCATTATCTAAATTGACAATTCTTCCCATTGTCGTTTGATTGCGCGGATGGTAAGGTTGTCAATTCAGATAGTGGGGGCCTTTTAGGTCCATACCCTATCTCTCCTTCTTTTATTTTCTAGAGTCCACTCCTCACTTGAGTCATACGCATGACTATGTGATTTGCATTTCTCCAAGGTAAAAGTAAATTCTCTAATTTTATCTTGTATTTATTTTCGGTCGGACCATGCTAGGTGTCAGTCAGTTTTTGAACTTGACATTAGGACCATTCTTTTAAAAGAAAATAAGAATTAAATTTGTCCCCTATTTTTAAAAAAAATCTTGAAAAAAATGGATGTGAAAAATCCCTTCGGGGGAATTTTGTTGATCAATAAAAGATTTTTTTTTTCATGTCTTTCCTGCTTCAATAAAAATGAAATGTTCCTAATAAATTTATTTCTGAAAATTTATTTCGATAAAAAGAAAAATTCCTTCAAAAAAAATTTTGGTAAACATCAAGTGATTTTATCACATTTTTCAAATTATAAAAACCTGTAAGGAAACTCTTTTCGAGAAATTCGCCCATGTTTTTCTAAGAAGATTTTCTAAATAAAATTAGACTAATGTCTCGGGGGAATTTTGTTGACTAATAAAGGATTTTTGTTATGTCTTTCCTGCTCCAATAAAAATGAAATTTTCCTGACAAATTTACCTCTGAAAATTTATTTTGATAAAAAGGAAAATTCCTTCAAAAAAATTTTGGTAAACATCAAGTGATTTTATCACATTTTTTAAATTATAAAAACTTGCAAGAAAATTCTTTTCGAGAAATTCGCCCATGTTTTTCTAAGAAAATTTTCTAATTTTGCAAAAATAAAATTAGACTAATATAGGAATCATGGACCAACCTCTCTTGCGTCATGTATTAATTATATCCTTTACTTTTGTAGGAAATCCCAGGTATCCCAGGCGGGGGCAAAGTTTGGTTCAATAATGCACACCACGAATTATTTTTAGAAATAGGAAAAGACAGGAAATTGCCGATTTCTTAATCCTGGGGGCAAGTGAGGAGGTCAATCCTCTCGGACTCAGACATGTGTCAGTTAATGAACACGAGTTTGCAAATCGACCCAAGAATGCAATCATACCCAAATACAAGTTGAACAAAATTTAGGGCAAATCAACTCATGGATATTACTACAGAATGGACAGCTTCAGATAAGGGAAAATGCGAACGAGAGACCCAAACAATCTCAGACATGGGTAATTTTGTATCGTTCTAATTTACACATAATCATCTCGAGTCCTGAATTGTTTTATTCTATTCTTAACAGGGATTGCAAATTATCTCAAGAAATACCATAACATGGCCCAAGGTGATACAATAGGGCTGCGTTACCCCCAAGGATTAACCTATGAAAGGAAGCCCCATGGACACCTACGGTCTAATAGACCGAATGGTATGGGGGATGACAGTAGGTCCGAAATATCCCGAGTTCGATCCCCAAGGGTGGGGAATGTTTTATGAAACAACTTTTTGTGCATTTCTTTTTTACAAACAGGAATACTCGACGAGTAATTTCAAAGTCAGTATTTTACCATAGTCTTGACATAATAGTGAGGCGCCCAACAAAAGTCGAGGAAAATTCAATCCAGCAAAACTGGTAAAAGACTCGTGCAAGACATTCAAGACGAAGGGTAAATCAGTATCGTTTCCAATTTATCCATTTTAATACTGGCTGACATGTCTCCTTTTCTTTTTACAGGAAATATTTATGCTAACATTGTTGACAACTGATTTTTAATCATTTTTTATATTGTTAAAGTAATTAAAAATCCATAAAAATTCATAAAATTGAAAAATCAACTTTGGGGTCCTTAGCCAAGCCTAGGGAACCAATTTTGACCAAAAAATAATTTTTCATATTTTCAGTATTTTTACGTATTTTTTATTTATTTATTTTTGAAAATTAATAGAAAATTCATAAAAATTCATAAAATTGAAAAATCAACTTTGGGAACCTTAGCCAAACCTAGGAAACCACTTTTGACCAAAAAATGATTTTTCATATTTTCGATATTTTTCGGTATTTTTATTTTTGAAAATTCATAAAACAAAAAATTAAGAAAAATGAGAAAATTGAAAAATCAAGTTTGGAGCCTTGGCCAAGCTTAGGAAACTATTTTCGAACAAAACAAATAATTTTTTGTATTTATATATATATATATATATATTGTTTATATATTTTAGAAATTATGAGAATATTTAATAAATAATAGCATTTGAGGCCACAAAAATATATAAAATAGTCAATATTTTTATTTTAAATCCCTTTTCATGTTGGCCATCACAAATTTAAAAAATCCAATTCGGGGTCGTGTATTCCTTCACGAGCATAATCTCGAATCGGGCCTAAAAAATTCAATTTGAGTCAATTTATTTTCATTTTTTCACTTTTAGGAGTTGTGATATTGTTCTCTAATATTTCAACAACCTCCTAAGCTATCCACCGATTTCTCAGCTGATCTGTGACTAAAAGTCCCTCTTAATTCAAAAGAGACTCTCTATATTGGGAACATAGAGAGCGAAAATCAATTATAGAAATCCCTCCCAAAAAATGGGAGATAAGTACTCTTTCCACTCTTCTGGTTTTAGGTGCAGATTAGCATATATTTTGTATACTGACACTTCACTCTATTTTATGTCAGGAAGCCGCCGCTCTATATCAATGGTCAACCCTATGGAAGCACAAAATCGGCTTGGCGGAGTCCTTAAGCGCGCACAAATTTCAAATTGTTGAATCAATTCGTTGTATTTCATTTTAAAGAATTCATACCCCAAAATGGAGAGGACAAAGTCCATCCGCAATTTAAATATCTGCACTATAAATCCCAAAGGGAAGAGCCAAGCCAATGCTTAGCCTCCCATTGGAGGTTTTTACTTACAGTAGTTAAATACCTGCAACTTAAATACCTGTACCTTAAATCCCAAAGGGAAGAGCCAAGCCAATGCTTAGCCTCCCATTGGAGGTTTTTACTTACAGTAGTTAAATACCTGCAACTTAAATACGTGTACCTTAAATCCCAAAGGGAAGAGCCAACCCAATGCTTAGCCTCCCATTGGAGGTTTTTACTTACAGTAGTTAAATACCTGCAACTTAAATACATGTACCTTAAATCCCAAAGGGAAGAGCCAAGCCAATGTTTACCCTCCCATTGGAGATTTTTACTTACAGTAGTTAAATACCTGCAACTTAAATACCTGTACCTTAAATCCCAAAGGGAAGAGTCAAGCCAATGCTTAGCCTCCCATTGGAGGTTTTTCCTTACGGTAGTTTAAATACTTGCAACTTAAATACCTGTAACTTAAATCCCAAAGGGAAGAGCCAAGCCAATGCTAGGCCTCCCATTGGAGGTGTTTATTCACTATCATGTACTTCCTATA
Organism: Psidium guajava; assembly: GCA_016432845.1. Taxonomy (NCBI): domain Eukaryota; kingdom Viridiplantae; phylum Streptophyta; class Magnoliopsida; order Myrtales; family Myrtaceae; genus Psidium; species Psidium guajava. The sequence goes on from CM028230.1 coordinate 25,702,242, forward strand.
ATTTAATGTTTGAATCATCAGACCCAAAAGATGAGTAGGTCGTAATACTGCACAGAAGTCGTTAACACACTCCCTCTTTCGGCTTCAGGGAATCTTTAACACTTAAAAAATATAATAAATAAAAAATATATACCATCCATGCATCTTTTTTAAAAAAGTCAAAATACAAAAGAGAATACCCTACTAGAGCCTTAGAAATAAACCAAGCCTGAGTTGCCGAATTAGCATATCCATGAAATTAAGATACCGAAAGGGCATTAGTTTTAATTAACTAGTGTAACCAAGTCCCCGAACTCATAATCTCTGGTTCGCAGGAATAAATTAGTTCTTCCGCTAATTTATTTAGGTTCCTAATCGACCTACCAAGAATGATTAGTGGCGACTCCAAATTTAAAAATCATTTAAAATAAAAATCCAAAGTTGCGATTCGGTAGGGCTTGGGAGGGTCCGCGTTAGGTTAGTCAAATCTAATTAACTTAATAATCCGTTAACCCTTTTGGAGATAAAACTTTTTAGAGGGTGGCGACAGACTGGCGACTCCGCTGGGGACAGAGATTTTTAAATTTTCGAAAAAAGATACCAATTGGAATACTTAAATTTTTTCGAAATTTTAAAAGTCTTAGTGGATTTAGGCCAATAAAAATTTCATGGATATCTCGCTTCTGGCGATCTTGCTTGGGACTCATTCTATAAGTGTTATATGTTTTTGCAGGATGGGAGTTATAAAGGGCGGAGTGTTTGGCTAACCCATTTGTTTTGCAGGCTCGGTGTTGGGATTATGTTTAATTTCACACATTTTTAGAGGCGCTGTTTTGATATCAATTGTTGTGCATGTCTTGCATATTCTGAGGATCACAACACCTGCACACACAAGCGTCTAAACCCAAGTCGCGAAATTTTTCCTAGGTAACCATAAATAGGGATCGAATATGCAAAGCTCTTGCGTCGATTGCGCTTGGGTTGACCATATTTTATCCCGCTCATTATCTAAATTAACAATTCTTCCCATTGTGATTTGATTGCGCGGAGGGTAAGGTTGTCAATTCAGATATTGGGGGCCTTTTAGGTCCATACCCTGTCTCTCCTTCTTTTATTTTCTAGAGTCCACTCCTCATTTGAGTCATGTGCATGACTATGTGATTTGCATTTCTCCAAGGTAAAAGTAAGTTCTCTAATTTTATCTTGTATTTATTTTCGATCGGTCCATGCTAGGTGTTAGTCAGTTTTTGAGCTTGATATTACAACCATTCTTTTAAAAGAAAATAAAAATTAAATTTGTCCCCCATTTCTTTTAAAAGAAAATTTTGAAAAAATGATGTCAAAAAAAAATCCTTTTTGGGGGAATTTTATTGACCAATAAGGGATTTTTGTCATGTTTTTCTTGCTTCAATAAAAATGAAATTTTCCTGACAAATTCTTCTCTGAAAATTTATTTCGATAAAAAAATTCCTTCAAAAAAAAATTTTGGTAAACATCAAGTGATTGTATCACATTTTTTTCAAATTATAAAAACTTGCAAGAAAATTTTTTTCGAGAAATTCGCTCATGTTTTTCTAATAAAATTTTATCTAAATAAAATTTAGCTAATGTCTCGGGGGAATTTTGTTAACCAATAAAGGATTTCTGTCATGTCTTTCCTGCTTTAATAAAAATAAAATTTTCCTGACAAATTTACGTCTGAAAATTTATTTTGATAAAAAGAAAATTCCTTCAAAAGTTTTAGTAAACATCAAGAAATTTTGTCACATTCCTTTAAAAATAATAATAATAAATAATAATAAAAAAAGAGTAATAAATCTGCAAGAAAATTCTGTGTCAGAAATTAACACATGTTCTTCCCAATGAAATTTTTTTTTCTAATTTCTCTACAAAATATAAAAATCAAATTTAACTAATGTAGGAATCATGGGCCGACCTCTCTTGGGTCGCATACTAATTATGTCCTTTTCTTTTGCAGGGGAATCTTAGGTACCTCAGGCGGGGGTAAAAAATAATAATAATAAAAATTAGGTTCAACAATATATTATGAATAATCTTCAGAAATACGAAAGGACGAAAACTACTGAGGTTTCAACCGTTAATCCAGGGAATAAACGAACAAGTCCATCTTTGACAGATAGAGTTGTGTCAATCTGTAAGTTTGTATGGGCAGTGTATTCTGATATGACGGTGGATTTATACTGATTAAACACGGGGCATATTTAATGTATTGCAGAGGATCTCGCATCTTTTGAAAGACAATATGAATTATATAATCAGAACCCATGAAACAAATACATTAACCTGATTAAATCAACTAGAGACCGGTATTAAAATTTTCTCGGATCCGAAACACGCGGAGGGCTTTAGAGGACCGAAGTTCTATTAATGAACGTGGCCCACAAGTATTTCTCCCGATACTACAGGTGCCCGACACATACGAGTGGACGCCGAAAACAACAAAACATGATTGAAGTGGGGCACGCAATAGGTGGCCTGATTTATTGGCGCACTGACCGAGTGGTTATAACTTTACTGAGTTACATGATTTAATGCGGCTCCACAGGCGGCTAGTGGGGACCGACGCCGAACGCCTTTCTAGTGTTCTTGATATCATAATCTACCGCAGCCAGAAAGAGCACCATGAAGAACGTTAAGCTTCAACATCTTCAACACCCTAAATCGTTCTACGGGAGATGATATGGCAAGAAAATTTAAAAAAAAACATGTGAAGCTCTCCTTCCATTCAGTTCATCAACAAATCTTACAATAGCTCACTAAGGAGAAAAAGTAAAATCGAATTAAGCTCTAATGAGCATCACAAAAGAGTTCAATTGACTCTCCATGAAGTTGATACTTTGCCTGCACTGAGCGATCTGGGATTCGAGATCTGCAAGCTTGAAGAACAAGCGAGTACATTTCTCTATGTGCCTGGCTGCATTCATCTCATGGTGTTCAACGGCGATTTTCAAGTTGTCGATCACGTCTCTCTCGAAGGCTATATCCGCCGTTAGATCATCAAGTCTCTCCTCCAGCCACTCACATCGGAACTTCATCACGATGTCGCTCGGGTTATGCTCAAAGAGTTTGCAAATCGACCCGAGAATGCAATCATAGCCAAATACAAGTTGAACAAAATTTGGGGCAAATCAACTCATGGACATTACCACGGGATGGACAGCTTCGGATAAAGAAAAATACAAGTGAAAGACCCGAACAATCTCAGACATGGGTAATTCTGTATCGTTTTAATTTGCACATAATCATCTCGAGTCCTGAATTGTTTTATTCCATTCTTAACAATGATTGCAAATTACCTCGAAAAATACCGTAACATGGCCCAAGGTGATACAACAGGGCTGCGTTACCCCCAAGGATTAACCTTTGAAAGGGAAGCCCCACGGACACCTACGGTCTAATGGACCGAACGGTATGGGGGATGACAGTAGGTCCGAAATATCCCGAGTTCGATCCCCAAGGGTGGGGAATGCAGTATATATTATAAATAAATGAAATAACTTTTTGTGCATTTCTTTTTTACGAACAGGAATACTCGACGAGTAATATCAAAGTGATTATTTTACCGTAATCTTGCCATAATGGTGAGGTGCCCAACAAAAGTCAAGGAAAATTCAATCCAGCAAAATTGGTAAAAGACTCGTGCAATGCATTCAAGACGAAGGGTAAATCGGTATCGTTTTCAATTTATCCCTTTTAATACTAGCTGACATGTTTCCTTTTCTTTTTACAAGAAATATTTACACTAACATGTAACATGTTGAAGGAGACAAATCCAAAAGAAAATGATGATCATCCCACAAGATCTATTCTGATGAAAAATGGGGCAAATTGATCGCAAGCTCTGAAGCGAAAAAGCAAATATGTCTCCTTATCTCGTTTGATTTTAAGAATAATTTCTTTGCTTTTTGCAGGGGCATTTAACCGCTAAACCATGGCAGTCGCTGTCATTAAACAAGCCAAAATGCTCCCTCACCCATAAACTTCATCGCGCAGGGGCACAGTTTGAGACAAACTGCTCCTCAACATAAGGAGTGGGCTTCTCAATTTGTTCGATCCACCCACATACCAGAGGCAATTCAAATCCGCCCATGTTTGCACATTATATAAACACACATGATGCTAAAAAATTGTCACATCGGCATTGTGTTTACACATTTTATGAATTATGTATGACCATTCCGCATGTTTAATTTACCAACTCCAACTTAGAGTATAAACTGCATAGAAGACATCAAATGTGCAAAATGGGGCATAACAGGATGAGGAAAGGCAAACCATTTCCACACAAGTCTAACATTTTAATCTACAGATAAACAGCCTTTCTCCAGATTAAGAGAAAGCCCTTTCGGAATGAAGTCCCCCATTCAGATTACATTCGAGGTGTTCATACTATAAGAACCTCCTTAAATAGAAGTGGTAATGCAATACATGATCCATATGTTGATCGATTGCATCATGAGTTATTACACAGACTGCCTTTAATCATGGCAAACTTAGCTGAACAATTTTGTATGAACCAATGAACGCATTGATGAAAATGCTTGCACATGTTACCTCTAACATTGCTTGACAGGCAACACATTCACGGTGTTTGAGTTACCTTCCAAAGTCTTGAAATTCATTCGGCAATTATTGAATGAACAAGCCTGGTTGTTGAGAAGCCACCAAGCATTTCTTCCAAATTCTCAGGTAAGTATATCTTCAACCTGAACCTTTCAAGAGAATGAATTCTGACGGTTGTTGGGGTACTCGAATCCATTGCGGTATATACAGGTATCCACCTTCTTCAATAAAGCATGATTTGTCTCAAGGACAGAAATGTTCGAGACCTTTTGATCTCTGCCTCTTTGGTTTATTCCTAAAGCGACAGGAGAATATAATTTGGGTTTGAGCTTCTGCAGGCTTCCTGGTCTCCCCAGATTTCAGAATGGCACCCTTTGAGGTACACCAAGCCCTTCTTACAGGCAAACCAAGTCCTTCTTACAGGCAAACCAAGTCCTTCTTACAGGCACAAAGTCCTTCTTACAGGCAAACCAAGTCCTTCTTACAGGCATAAAGTCCTTCTTACAGGCAAATCAAGTCCTGCTTATAGGCAAAGCAAGTCCTTCCTACAGGCAAAGCAAGTCCTTCTTACAAGCAAACCAAGTCCTTCTTACAGGCACAAAGTCCTTCTTACAGGCAAATCAAGTCCTTCTTACAGGCATAAAGTCCTTCTTACAGGCAAATCAAGTCCTTCTTACAGGCAAACCAAGTCCTTCTTAAAGGCACAAAGTCCTTCTTACAGGCATAAAGTCCTTCTTACAGGCAAATCAAGTCCTGCTTACAAGCAAACAAAGTCCTTCCTACAGGCAAAGCAAGTCCTTCTTACAGGCAAATCAAGTCATTCTTACAGGCACAAAGTCCTTCTTACAGGCATAAAGTCCTTCTTACAGGCAAATCAAGTCCTTCTTACAGGCAAACAAAGTCCTTCTTACAGGCAAATCAAGTCTTTCTTACAGGCAAAGCAAGTCCTTCTTACAGGCACAAAGTCCTTCTTACAGGCAAAGTAAGTCCTTCTTACAGGCAAATCAAGTCCTTTTTACAGGCAAATTAAGTCCTTTTTACAGGCACAAGTCCTTTTTACGGGCACCAAGTCCTTTTTACAGGCACAAATTCCTTTTTACAGGCACCAAGTCCTTTTTACAGGCACCAAGTCCTTCTTACAGGTATCTCCATGGGGTGACCTACCATACGGGTCAAATCTCAATCAAAATTTAATTAGTAGAATCCTTTCATTAGGAATCTACCATGGGTTGACCTACCACACAGGTCAAATTTCGATCAAAATTTAATCAGTAGAATCCTTTTATTAGGAATCTACCATGGTACGACCCACCATACGGGTCAAATTTTAATTCAATTTTTAATCAGTAGAATCCTTTTATTAGGAATCTACCATGGGTTGATCCACCATACGGGTTCAAGTTCCACCACCCTATAGTTTTGTTTTTATATATAATGAATCCTTAGGTTCTCATTTCATTTTCAGTGGAACATTCATGTCACGACTCTTTTTATTTCCTTGTATTGAGTCGATTAGAATTCAGGTGTCATCTCGTCTTTGAAATGAACCTCTACCGAGCTTCCTTTCAAAGAGGGGCAGCTGTTGACACCTGATTTTTAATCATTTTTTCTATTGCTAAAAAATCCATAAAAATTCATAAAATTGAAAAATCAACTTTGGGGACCTTAGCCAAGCCTAGGGAACCAATTTTGACCAAAAAAATAATTTTTCATATTTTCGATATTTTTCGGTATTTTTATTTTCGAAAATTCATAAAACAAAAAATTAATAAAATTGAGAAAATTGAAAAATCAAGTTTGGAGCCTTGACCAAGCTTAGGCAACTATTTTAGAAAAAAAAATTAATTTTTTGTATTTATATATATATTGTTTATATATTTTAGAAATTATGAGAATATTTAATAAATAATAGCATTTGAGGCCACAAAAATATATAAAAATAGTCAATATTTTTATTTTAAATCCCTTTTCATGTTGGCCATCACAAATTTAAAAAATCCAATTCGGGGTCGTGTATTCCTTCACGAGCATAATATCAAACCAGGCCTAAAAAATTCAATTTGAGTCAATTTATGTTCTCTAATATTCCAAATTATACCCAGAATGACTCAATTGTGCAAAAGGGCTTTAATTAAATTCTGCATTATTTTCAGTGGCAAGAAATGTGCTTAAATTTGACATGTGGTGAATTTTGACTAAGTATAGGGAAGGTATGTCAAAAAATTGTGAGGAGATTTGGACTTAAAGAAATATTTTTTCAGGGACTAAATTGTAAATACTTAAAATTCAGGGACTAGAGTGCAAATACCTAACTCTTGAGGGATTATTTTGCAAATAACAAAAAGAAGAGTTAGTGGATAAATTAGAATAGAGAAGGGAAGATGGAGAAGAGGAGATGGAGAAGAATGGTTGGAGAAAATAAGATAAGAATAGAAGGGAAGATGGAGATGAAGAAGAGTTAGTGGAGAATTTAGAATGGGAGATAAATATGGAGAAGTGAAGATGAAGATAAAGAAGAGCTAGTGGAGAGATTAGAATGTGAGATAGAGATAGAGAAGGGAAGTTGAGATGAAGAATATTTAGTGGAGAAATAAGAACGGAAGATGGAATTAGTGGAAAAATTAGAATGGGAGATAGATAAGTGGATTATAAAAGGAGGAAGAAGTGAATTTGATGGGGAATTTTTTGGAGAGAAAATTTGAAGGGTTTGAGAGATTTTTTTTTAGAGAGAATTTTGGATGTTTGAGAGGGTTTTGAGAGATTGAAGAAAAATTTGAGAGAGAAAAAAAAATACCAAAAGAGAGGAGATGAAGAAGAGTTAGTGGAGAAATTAGAATGGAAGATGGAGTTAGTGGAAAAATTAGAATGGGAGATAGATAAGTGGGTTATAAAAGGAGGAAGAAGTGAGTTTGATGGGGAATTTTTTGGAGAGAAAATTTGAAGTGTTTGAGAGATTTTTTTTTTTTGAGAGAATTTTGGATGTTTGAGAGGGTTTTGAGATATTGAAGAAAAATTTGAGAGAGAAAAAAAATACCAAAAGAGAGAGAATTTTGAAGATGATGGGAGTTTAAAGTTATGGGTTATCATCACAAATTCTTTCATCAATCAACATAAATCAAGAGTTCATCCTCGTCAACGAGCAAGCAAATTCGAGCTAAGTGTTTTTATTTATTCATTTATTTGTGGTTTTAGTCGCAAATTAGCACAAATTGTATGCACTTTCTCCTACCTCCATTTTTCCCATATTTTATGTCAGGAGAAGGATATCTCTACGTCAACGGCAAAAAATCTCGTAGAGATGCAAAAATCGCCCAAACAAGCTCCTAAGCTGTCCACCGATTTCTCAGCTGATCTGTGACTAAAAGTCCCTCTTAATTCAAAAGAGACTCTCTATATTGGGAACATAGAGAGCGAAAATCAATTATAGAAATCCCTCCCAAAAAAATAGGAGATAAATACTCTTTCCACTCTTCTGGTTTTAGGTGCAGATTAGCATATATTTTGTATACTCACACTTCACTCTATTTTATGTCAGGAAGCGGCAGCTCTATATCAATGGTCAACCCTATGGAAGCACAAAATCGGCTTGGAGGAGTCCTCAAGCGCGCACAAATTTCAAATTGTTGAATCAATTCGTTGTATTTCATTTTAAAGAATTCATACCCCAGAATGGAGAGGACAAAGTCCATCCGCAATTTAAATATCTGCACCATAAATCCCAAAGGGAAGAGCCAAGCCAATGCTTAGCCTCCCATTGGAGGTTTTTAATTACAGTAGTTAAATACCTGCAACTTAAATACCTGTACCTTAAATCCCAAAGGGAAGAACCAAGCCAATGCTTAGCCTCCCATTGGAGGTTTTTACTTATAGAGGTTTTTACTTATAGTAGTTAAATACATGCAACTTAAATACCTGTACCTTAATTCCCAAAGGGAAGAGCCAAGCCAATGCTTAGCCTCCCATTGGAGGTTTTTACTTACAGTAGTTAAATACCTGCAACTTAAATACCTGTACCTTAAATCCCAAAAGGAAGAGCCAAGCCAATGCTTAGCCTCCCATTGGAGGTTTTTACTTACATTAGTTAAATACCTGCAACTTAAATACCTGTACCTTAAATCCCAAAGGGAAGAACCAAGCCAATGCTTAGCCTCCCATTGGAGGTTTTTACTTACAGTAATTTAAATACTTTCAACTTAAATACCTGTACCTTAAATCCCAAAGGGAAGAGCCAAGCCAATGCTAGGCCTCGCATTGGATGTGTTTATTCACTGTCATGTACTTCCTATAATTTAATTTTTGAATCATCAGACCCAAAAGATGAGTAGGTCGTAATACTGCACATAAGTCGTTAACACACTCCCTCTTTCGGCTTCAGGGAATCTTTAACACTTAAAAAATATAATAAATAAAAATATATATACCATCCATGCATCCTTTTTAAAAAAGTGAAAACACAAAAGAGAATACCCTACTAGAGCCTTAGAAATAAACCAAGCCTGAGTTGCCGAATTAGGATATCCATGAAATTAAGGTACCGAAAGGGCATTAGTTTTAATTAACTAGTGTAACCAAGTCCCCGAACTCATAATCTCTGGTTCGCAGGAATAAATTAGTTCTTCCGCTAATTTATTTAGGTTCCTAATCGACCTACCAAGAATGATTAGTGGCGACTCCAAATTTAAAAATCATTTAAAGCAAAAATCCAAAGTTGCGATTCGGTAGGGCTTGGGAGGGTCTGCGTTAGGTTAGTCAAATCTAATTAACCTAATAATCCGTTAACCGTTTTGAAGATAAAATTTTTTAGAGGGTCGCGACAATCAAAACAATATAACGCACATGCATGTTTTCCAAGTAAAACAAGCACGAGTTGCAAAAAAATTTAGAAATTTTACCTTTTTCCAAGCCAAATTCCAGCGTGCGTACAATCTGGAAATTTTGTCAAAGTTGCACATTTTGAGCTTGATTTACAGCCTAATGATGAGGTATTGAGCAGTGAACAACAGTCAGCAAAATCGTCCTCGAGTAATAGCAAATCTGCAACAATTTGGACTCCAAACAACAAGCTTTTTTTTGGTCGAACAGCAGCTCTGGAAAACGGTTGTCCTTCTTGGCTCAGCAGTAGCAACAAATCACCAAGTACAGAAGCAACAACAGTGGTGTCAGGGTGAAGCCAAAAAAAAACAGAGGAGCTAGGACCGAAAAAAAAACAGAGGAGCTAGGACCGAAGGAGTGATTCTCGGTCTAAAGGGTTTTGCCAAGAATTTTTCTTTTCCTCACGTGAAGCTCTCAAAGTTTTCTCAATTTTTTTTGCTCTAAAAATATGCACCCCTTGCTCCTTTAGCTATGGCTCACTTATATAGAACCTAGACTACTAGTCCAAGTAAGAATGGGATTTATTTTGAGCCGTAGGATTAGTAATCCTAACTAGACTAGGATTTACTTTGAGCCATTAAATCATTAGAGCCCATATCCACTGAAACTCTATCTAGATAGGATACCCAAATTATTAAAAATCTTGAATTATTTTGAAATTTGGAGAGTCCATCCATCCCAATGCTTACTCTTGTCCTCAGTCAAAATCTAAAATGCAGCATATGAATAATTAAATTAAATATGCTATGCTTAAAAAAACTAATTAATTATTTTTGGCGAGAACTAAAACTAATTCTCATTTTTTTAATGTAAAACAAATGTTTTTTTAAGAAAAAAATTAAAATTTAGGTGTCAACATCTACATCAACACGACAACTCTATTTGTTTCATGAATCCATAAAATATTTTTCAAAAAATCATTTCCCAATGATAATTATTGTCCGGTATTTGGCTACAACTTGAAAATAAAAAGAAAAATATTTTTTGCCATTTGGTATGAAAATTTTGATTTGATATGTTTGGAGAAAATTACAATAAAAAAATCAAATTTTTGATTATTTTTATTTTTCTTTTCTTTCTTTTTCTGCTGATCGCTAGCCACAACCAAAGGATGATCTCACCCAAGGCTGGCGAGGCTCTAGATTACCGGCCTCGGGCAAGCTTGACCTCACTAGATCTGGCGGAGGGTCAAGCTCGATAGCCACGGGCGAGCTCCACCTTACCGAATCTAGCAAGGCGGAGCCTCACCCGAGGCCAAAGAGGTTTGTCCTTTGCTTGTGGCCAGCGACCCGAAAAGAAAAAAACAAAAGAAAAAATTTTAAAAATTAATAAAAAGTTCGGATTTATTTAAATAACTAAAAATTAAAAAAAATGTGGAAGAGTGTAGGGAGGAAATTTGTGGGAAAATGATTTCTTCTTTTCAAAAAAAAATCATTTTCCTTGCTTTTGAATGTGTTTTTTTTTTTCATTGGTCGAAAATGTTTTCATTGACTAGTTTATTTTCTATAAACCAAACCTCAAAAAATCCGAAATAAAACTAGTAATTAATAGTATTCAACAGTAATGAACCAAACGCCATATGGACCAAACGCAGAAAATTTCGTGGGGACAACATTTGAACGAGTCTCGCATGACTAAGTCACTGACCATGCATCATTTTTTATTTCTTATCGATTTGACCGTAATGACTTTTCATTTATTCAACGTTTGCTTAAAGGATGACCTAATCTTCCTTGATGTATAGTAGATACAATAATTACCTAATCAACTAGTATTTAATAGTTCAGACCCAAAAAAAAAATAATAATGGTAAACCAGCTGAGCTGTGGCCATAGAGTTAGATCACGTCTCTTTAAATAGTAAACCAGCTCAGCCATCTATTTAACTTTCTTTTTATACGAGAAACAGAGAAAATTGACTAATTCGATTTTATGCTTTTACATTTTTGTCAACGCAGTCCTCTCGAACTGTAAAAGCCAGAGGCAATGCGCAGCCTCGACTTCTCAATGACGACAACCTCGATTAACGTATTTGTGAAGTACGAAAATTTTGCAAGCAAATGAGGCTCTGGCTATCACTAACAAAAACAAGGTCGCCGATGGAGTCGATGCAGCGATGGTCGTCGACAAAATAGGGCAAATTCTGCTAAAAAAAAAAATTGTAGTGGTCTATTGCTGAAAGCAAGTCCGGGAGGCCATGTTGATCAGCGCCCAGGAGCAAATTATCATGACGTTTTCAAAGTTTTTGTATAGATTCTCCCACATTGTCCTTTCAATTTTCGTGTATTCTTTTCTACGGTAGCAGGCGGCGGCAATGGTCGACCGCAGCAGCATCCCAAAACAGTTTTTTTACTTATTTTCAATTTAATTCTTTTATTCTTTTGCTTATAAAAACATTTAAAATATAAACTAACATAATTGAAGCCCATTTACAAATGATCCTTGAGAAGTCACAGACCATGAGCTAAAATTGACCAAAAATGGATTGAGTTAAAACCTTTATTTGAATATGTTTTATAAACATAAACCCATACTTGATCAATTTTGAACCCATATTTAACCCAAGTGAATAAAGTGGGTTAAAAATAAAGCGGGTTAAAAAGTGAGTCGATTCGTAGTTACAACTTGCAGGGTCTATTTACTACACAAAAACGGGAATGTCCGAAAATATTTATCAAGGTTCACCGAGAGCACCTTCCTAATGCCGTTTAGACAATCAACATTTTCTTGTGCTATAGACTAACAAAACACAACCACTCGAACTTCAGAATTTCGCAGAGAACAGAATGAAAACGAATGGGTCCATCATATGGCACGGCCGTGCATTTGCACTTTCAACAAATGGAGCACATACTACACCAGATGATAGGAGCATGTGACTCTGTAGACCAATTTCGTGATCGGACTGACAGCACGATCAACTGACAGATTCTGCCACCACCGACTCGACCTCACAAAATGAATCTCCTAAATACAATCTTAAGAATCCATTTCACATTCCAACACTACCAAATAGTCACCTTTACAGAGAAAAGGTAATTGTCGCTTGAGGAAGGAGTCGAATTAGAAACAATAATCATATAGAAAAAAAGAATTCCTTTGGCACGATCCTCAACTCAATGCAGATCCAAAACTCAGGTATCATCAACTTGGGAGTGAAACACAAAACTTGGGAATGTAGTTGTGATGTCTCTGCCCAATGTAAAAAGCACAACATTAATACCCCGTGTTAGAATACTGATTCTTGCATGAATAATAGAGAAGATTGGCATCATATCTTCACAAGTCGAACCAATTTCCAACCCCCTTGGGCCCCAGTGAGATTGCACAGGATGTATCATGACTCAAGGATAGCGAGTTCCGACTATGGAAGACCAATCTACATGTTTCTTCACAACTCATTTGCTCATTAATGTTAATCCAACTAGTATCAGCCATAAAACTTCTTAGCATTTAGAAGCTACCTTGGTGGTCAATAGAGGGTCACGTAACTACGGCGGCACGCTACACTTACATACTATATCCAACCAGCAGAAGCTTGGAATTAGTGGAGTGTATGAGGCTCATTATAGATTATTGTCTTTCAAATAATTGACATTCCAATTCTTATCAAATCACGAGCTTAATTCAAGCTTCCAAAGAACTCCACGACGTCTCTATGCAAAGCAAATGTTTCATGTGAAACTGTCCAGCTGATACAGTTTCAGAAGAAATTTTCAGCATCATTTACTTGAAAATTAAATAAAGTATATGGTGGCAACTTACTTCAGATATTGGAGTGTCATGTTTTTCAGAAGGGATGGATGTCTCAAAACAAGGCTCCGCCATTCTTCCTTGTCAATCTTGCCATCATGTTTAGTATCGGCTTCCTCAAAAGTCTAAGTTGAATAAGCAAAGTAACCATTTAGTGGAAGTTAATATCACACAAAAAACTATATGTTCCAGTCATTCGGTCAAGCAAGCACCTTGTCAATGATACTTTCTATGACATCATCCGAGAGATTCATACCAGATTCAGCAAGGGTAGCAACTACCATTTGCTTTACCTATCAATAGGAAAATTATTAGTCACTGTACTCTTCAAGATGACAATGTCACACAAATATTAACAGAGGTCAGCATATAAGCAAACTGAAACTGCATTTGTTATGATTCGTTTAAGAGGCCCCTTACTCCCCCCCCCCCCCCCCCCCCCCGCGAATGCGCATTAGGTAATTAAACAGGAGCAAATGGATAAAGAATTCAATGGCCAAGAAACAAAAAAAGTTTAAGTCTCTCAAACCTAAGGGTGGAGGGGAAAAAATTAAAAAATTTAAAATAATGCCAAGTTGCATTGATGAACTCACTAATCATCCCAGTCAAAGTACAGTGCAGTTAAGAGAGGCCGATGAGCAACCAAAAGGACAAGGAGCGAATCAGCTGGTCTTAGAGATGGTTTGGTCATAGGCAAATTGGTAGCACAAAACTCGCATTGATCATCGAGTAAAGGCATACAGAGCTTATAGCAGCAATACACAAATCAATGAATGTACATGATCAGTTAAAGCAGATGCAGAACTTAAGAAAAATAGAAAGAACAGATGTATCAGATCTTTATCTTTCAAACAGAGAATATTTACCTCCTGCCTCTCTATAAAACCTTGTTGTTTGAGGTCATAAAGTTGGAAGGAAACTGTAAAAGGAAATTTGAGCATAAGTTAAGAGACCTTGCTTATAGGCATGAATACCAAGTACTGACCACAGCTATGCAAATTTACCGAAAATTAAAATCTCGCCTCTTTCCCATTCCTTTGAATGTACTCAAACAGATTGTGTCACCTCAAGTTGCAATCTTTTCACCATTATATGAATACAGAAATTCAAATTCAGTGGCCTAAACATACATTTCAGAGAAACAGTGAATCTCAGTCAAGAAAAGCGATGCAGTCAATACATTTAAACAAACTGTAGCAGAATAAGCTACAGTGGGTGAAAATTTTGTCAAACAGATATGCCAAAAAGTCATAAAAGGAGAGACTCTATATAAACCCAACACTTGCAGCAAGAGATTCAATCAGTATATCAATATCCAATAAGTATCAAATAATATTCAGCTGAAGATTGAGTAGACTTTCAATTTATTGCAAGACTTTTAGTTAAGAGAAAATATTAAGGTATATCTGTGTGAAAAGAAAATGATGAGGACATGTTTTTACTATATAAAAGTTTCGATTCATCACAAAAGATTTACTTCAGAAGACCATCATAAACTTTCCAGTTTCCCTCCTTCTCTTACGACAAAAGAGCAGCACTTACATTCAATCTTATCTTCAATTGGTGCATTGGGGTGAAAGACAGATAGAGCTCTAGCAAATTCTTCAAAATCTAGTATTCCGTTGTGTTTAGTGTCGAACAAGTCAAACACCTGCATCTTTCAAGAACAGACAATAATCAGTAACATTGAAACTTCAAACAGCCTCTGAACAAGATGCACTTCATCAAAAAATTAGCCATTCAATAGAAGACCCAAGTTAAACTTCATTTGTTTTCCAAAATACCAAATTAGGTTGACCACCAGTTGGTCATTGTATAAATTAATCCCATCTACAAGGCATCTCAAAGGAATGCAGAAATAAGAGACAGATGGTACTCTTCTGCAAGATGGAGAAGATACTGTAAAGCAATGCTGAATGCACAGGGCAAATGCCAATAATAAGGATAAGGTTGACAAAGGAAGAAGAGCTCTGCCGCCAGGTCCCACCTTAAGCCTTGAAGTACATATAGGTTATACATTTGCATCTGGCTTTTTGGGCAAGATATTTTTCTTCTGTCGCAGTTTAAAATATACATTCAAGAATGTTCAATCATGATGCCCTTGTGATGAAGGAGGAAAACCAAGGCAAGCAGGAAATTAAATCAAGAGAAGCTTAAGAAAATAAAGTTACCCTATCAGCAAACAGGCTCTCCTTTTTATTCGTCTTAAAGAGTGCTAACTGAAATTCCTCCTGCAGAACAAAACAAAAGCAGAAGTTACAGAGCATCAAATTGCAAACAAAGAAGCTCCCATCAAAATATTCATATTATATGTACAGGCAGCTCGTCGGCAGTCTGATTGGATGAAATAAAAGTGCACTTCCCCGTTAAAGTCACCCATTAAATGGTTAAAGCAACAAAAACCTGGACATGATTGGAGTCTTTCTGAAACAGGTCAGAAATAGATGCATCATTACCTTGTTGATCAGCCCGTCATCAACTACAGCACTGCTGATCTTCTTGAAAAGTTCATATAATGCTTCTATTTCACTCACGCTAACTGTAATTGAGAATGAAAGGAGAACTCATTTCCAGGAACAACAATAAGATTTAATATTCAGCAGTTGATTGGGAAACGAGGCAAGCATTTGAACGGAGAGTAACCATTTAATCCATCAGTGTTTATCTTCTAGGTGAAAGACACAAACATCTGTACCACAAACATATCTCTACATATGTATAGAGAGAGAGAGAGAGAGAGAGAGAGAGAGAGCAAGAAGAAACAAATTTATAGGATGTGGATCTTATTTAAGCTGTAATTACATTGATTCCAAGGAGGGATTAGCATACTCCTCTATAAGTGAAAGAGATAGAGAGACAGAGAGAGAGAGAGCAAGAAGAAACAAATCTCTAGCGTGTGAATCTTACTTAAGCTGTAATTACATTGATTCAACGGAGGGATTGGCATACTCCTCTACAAATTGCAGCATACATAAAAGTAGATTGATAAATCATGGATGATAAATGGGTCATAAGTCCCTCTTCAATTTCAGAATATTCAGGACACTGCTTTCATAATCTTGCAAAAATAACATGCTGAATGCATTTTTTTTCAAATGAACAGACAAGAACCCAGCCAAGTACAAAACGGAACACAGAAACATGGGATAAGAGAGAGATAGAGAGGTAACTTCATCAAGAACACACTGCAAATAGCAAAAGCAAATGGATACAAAATCAAAGAAGTGGCCCATTAATCAGCTTTTCAGAAAAATAGCCATAATGATCCTTCCACAAGTTCACCAACGGAAACCTCGTTACGACTTCTCCTCCTTCTAAACCTTAGGTATACTGAAGAAAAAATTGAAAGGAAACATGAATACAAGGGGAACAACCATTAGCTACTTCATTGTATTACAATCTACATACTGCCCGAGTTGCACTATTATTTGATTCTCTCTAGATTATGCACATTGCAGAACAAAGCCAAAGAATCATTAATCAATAAGAATACACCAGCTAGGAACGGCATTATAAACATAATAAAAAGTGATTCTGTAATTTATAAGCTTTTGATGTTGAAGGACATACAGACTGTCTCCCTTGCCAGAGTTTCTGGATTTTCCAGACCCCTTGGTTGCTTTTCTGCATCACAACAAGTTGCAACAGCGACACAAAAATGCTTGATTCCGTCTAGGCACTGCACCATGATCTTGTACAGTCATCAAACCACCCCATACCTGCGAAAAGAGAAACCACCATTAATGGAATCAGCATGTCCAGCCACCCCAGACTACTCATGAATGTAAAAGATGGTTAACCTAGACTTAACCCCTTCCCGATGAACATTTGAAAGGTTATCTTCAGAGCAGAGAAGACATGTTGTTCATTCTAATAAAATATAAGAATGTATGTGCTGATATGGTAATGAATAGACAGAAACAGGCAAATAAAACATAAGCAAAAACACTAAACCCTGAATATGCATCGATAAATATCGATATGCTCCGCATAGGCATCCATCATCAAAGCTCAGCTGACTAAACAAATCCCGGAGCTTACGATATCTGCCAGGAATTAGCTTTGCAGACTCCAAAGTAAAAAAATTTCCACGACATATTAGCAGCTAAATGGTTCACTACAAGACTCGATCCATATTGTTGACATAACAAAGTCAGCCGCCTTCACGGTATATGCACATAAATGACACAAATTGCAAATTAAGCTCACATCGCCACAACGTACCCATTATATAAAAACGACACCCAGGACGAAATTTATTGATTTAGCTTGTGCGACTGCAAACGTCGAAAACGTTCGATGGGTGTCGCAGAAGATGCCGAACTACCAAACTAATACGCGTTCAGAATAGCGAGGTGGGAAATGCAAAACTGCGCGCGGTGAGCCAAAAAAAGGGCAACAAATGTCCATCAAAACAGCATTTACGAATCGACCCACGAACAGAAAAATTTAGGGCTTCCAACAAGATCAATCCACCTAAACCGGGAAAGAACAAAGTTCGAATCTTTAAGCACAAGAAGCGGGAAAGAAAAGGGAATTCTCTCGTCTCACCTCTTCAGAAGATCAGCAAGAGGAGAGAAGGCGAAGGCGAAGGCGAACCGTGAAGATTTGGGGACATTGTCTGTGACTGGTGCTGCTCCTGGAGATGGGGTTGGCTTATTATTCCTCTTTTTTTTCTCTTTTTGGGTGGAACCACGTCTATCTGATGATTGCGACTGAATAAATTATTGAAGAAACTCGACAAAGCATTTTTCTGAGGAGGCTCTGCGAAAGTAGGAACGTCAAGCCTAGAGGCAGGGAAAAGGAAAGAAACAGGAGGAAAAAGGGAAAACTTTGGGGGTTTTCTTCTTTTCAAATGAACACACAGAGAAAGAACAGATTCAATGGGATGGAGGGTTGGAAATGGAGAGAGAGAAAAGCAGTGAAGGGAATTGACAGACCAGAGCAGGTGATGATTGGCTGTTGCCATTTTTACTTAGTTCTCTTGATATTTTACAGTTAGGACCCAAAACATGCATTCATTTTTACAGACAGCCCTTAACTATGAGAACTGTCGATTCCGCTTCAGCTGGGGAGAGAGGGAGGGAGGGAGAGAATTGGAGTTTTCATTGTGTAATTTCTGTTCTTGCCTTCCGATGGCTTGATTTGGACAGCTATGTTAAGGTTGTATCTGATGATGATGTTGTTTTCTTATTATCTGCTGAGGCATGTTAAAGGAGCCCAGTCATCAAATCTAATTATGCCTTTGCTCTTCGATAATATCAACTCTAAGGTGAATCTATAACCATTCGAAAAAGGAACATACAACGAAAAATAGACCATGGTTTAATCCTTACAAGTAAATGTAAACCATTCGATTCACGTACATCAAACAAGACTACTTTGGTAAGGGCACGTCTATAATTAAAAAAATATATCAATAAATAATTAGAAATTATGAAGAAAAAAAAGACATATATTGTGAATTTTAATTATTCTGAAAGAATCTCGGGAGTTTCAGATTTTTTTTAAAAAAATCAAAGTAAAATTCAAATTAAGCATAAAAGGAAGAGCAAAATATCATTCCAAACAATCCTAAAATAACTTAAGACTCCTTTTATCTCGCGAAAAATGAGTAACTTGAAAAATATTTTCTAGAAAATAATCACTTATATCACTGACAAAAATAAATAGACAGGAAAAAAATTATTATCTACGTAAATGTTTAGACATAAATTGTTGTCAATAACGAAAATATTTTTCATCGACTAAAGGCTTACATGGCAATGATTATGGATCTCCAATTCTATTCTTCAAAATAAATAAATAAAAAGGATAATAATCATGTTTAGTAATGTAAATAATTTCGGTTCTATTTGTCGGGAACAGTTTTAGAGTAAAAATAAGAATAAAAAAAAATTAGATTTGAAAAAAAGAATCACTTTTAAAAATCACAAAAAAAAAAGTGAAGTCCCACGTCTCTTATTCTTTCCTTTCGGTTCTCACATCACTTTTCGCTCGACCTAAAACGGAATAATATCTCATTTTCTTAAAAGATATATAGGATAATTTGTGTCTAAATATTTACATAGACAATATATTTATAAGTGATATAATAATCACTTTTTAAAAATATTTTTTAAATTATTTATATTTTCACGAAACAAACGGAATTTTAACATCAGTTCTCTCAACTGTTCTCGGGTTCAAAATTCTACTATTGAGATCAAGCTAATGAGAGGAGCCCTGCCAATCGAGTTTCCCAAAGTCAAAAGGAATCGTTCCCATTGTCGAGCTGTGTCAATAATCATTCTCTGACATCATTTTCATGACAAAAACGGAATATAATTGATTGTGTTATGATTAAATCCTCCATTGTCTGCTCTCTTATGGATGATAGATTATCACGCACCACGATTCATTGGGAAAGAGTGACCACTACTCACGTCCCTTCAACTTCTCACAAAGGTACAAAAGCCACGTCCCTTTAAACACAACAAAGATGATCCCTCCATGATTGTATCACTCACCGAATTATGTAATGGATGAAACCCACTGCATTATGCATCGATGAGCAGTTTCAAGTTCCTTCTGTCGTAAACCGTTCCCCATTTTCAGCATTTGTATATTATCTTTCTTCAATTACTCGCGGCTCCACCGGCAGTTTCAGCATCTTCACTCTCAGAACACTATCTACGAAATTTATCATGCCATTCGGAGCTCATCCTAGACAGACATCCTTGCTTTGAGCTTCAAATTCTGTGACAGAAAAAGAGTCCCCGCTTTCCCTTTGGACCGAATCGGGATTTTGCTATTTCACGATGAAAACTGGCGAGCGCAAACAAGTTTTCCATAGCAAAAAGGAAGGGAAGAAATGGGTGCAACAAGCGTCCCCTCCCTCGTCTTCATCGGATCGCACGTTTGATCCTAAATGTCATCAATGAGAAAACATGAAACATGGCGGTTAAGAAGAAGGTAAGGGAAACGAATTCTTGTGCCTATCAGTTTAACGTGCCCTAGACGTGTGATCAAATATCAAGAGGTTGTCAAAATAAAAGGCCATTGAAAAATTCTACCCCTCAACGACATAGTTTCATTCACACTTCTCGACATCCGAATGGGCTAGGAGGTTTGGAAAACACAATGCGTCACTATAAAGTACAACAAAATTCCTGTCCCATACTGGGAAAGAAATACCCCATGATGTCAAAACATGTTTTTTCCTCCAAGATAAAGCATCTGATGCACAAGAACTCATACCAGCCTCCATGCACGGCTTCTTCTCCGGCATTTCTATAAGCCCCAGATTAATTTGCCCGACATGGCTTCGAATAATTAATCACCAAATAAATCCTCATCATTCTCGTCATCTAGATGGCTTGTGTCAGATGATGCACTGACAGGCTTTTCCTGGTGATCCTTGGTTGTGGAAGCAGGGACGTTACTACTTGAGGAAGAATTCGCCCAAGAAGACCCCACTTTACCCGAAAAAGATTCGCCGTAGAGGTCATCATACATCCCAACCTTCTGAGGCTTCCTGACCTTGTCCAAGGCTTGTTTAAGTCTGTCAGTCACACCTTTCTGGGCATTGTCTTCTTTTGTGGAAGACTGTCCCTTTCCTTTTGGAATTATGACTGTCTGTACAAGAGATTCATACTTCCCCACGAGACTTCCTTCTTTGACACCAATTGGACCCGGTTCAGTTTCCACATCAACACCATCAGATATCCCAACTACTTCGACCAGCTCTCCTCCAGCTTGATCCCTAAATGCCACTCGCACATTCCTAGCTTTCTTAGCAGCTCTCTCTGATTGATCTCTGTCCTTTCCATCTGATGATGATGATCTGGACACACTAGATTGAGCTGCCCTGTTCGACTTACCAAGACCATAACGATTTATAAGGGTATTATAAGCCACAACAGCATCTTCATCTGAAGGATCAGGAGGAGGTGGCAAACTTATGTCTGTGGGTAGTGGAGTTGGAGGGAAGAGAGCTGCATTGTTCTTTCTTAAAATATAGCTCCTTGTTGATGCAGCAAACCTCAAAGACTGCCCCACTTCAAGCTCAACAGGGGTATCTTTGGTCAACCGCTCATTCGCAACGAAAGTTCCGTGTGCAGATCCCAGATCAATTACATATACACTGTCAAACAGAACAAGAATTTCAGTCCTCATGGTTCAAAGTTGATAAAATCAAGAAACAGCCATCTGCAATTTCTGTTTCTTTCCTGAGATACGTATATAAGGCATGGCTTTAGCAAAATGAGGTCAGCCATCTGACCATATGAAATCACATAGGATTGCCGAGATAATGAAGGCAGACTAGTCAAAAACTTGGACGTAAACCTCGAATTGGAAACACTTCAAGTGAATGAATTGATATAAAAAGAGCCAAGCCCCGGCTCTACATTTGAAAGCAATATGAACAAAGCATATACCACTGTATCCAGATCTTTATCCCTCTTTTAGGTGTAATCTTCAAGCACTTCCTTCCACATACAGTTTTCAGAGTTCTTCACACTTTATTTTTACTCTCATTTTTGCATTGGTTGATGTCAACTGTGTAGATATCGTAAATTCATGAATTACCAAGCCTCCTTTTCAAAATGCAACCAAGCCATTTCACAACATTCCTCAAGGCTAATTTTACATTACCAGTTCCCGCAGCAAACCAAAGATATGAAATTTCAAACTCTTTAGTGGAAGAGGCCCAACAAAAGAAAATCAAACTACTTTATATCTTATCCCTGCATTCTTGTGCAGTGTGCAAAATCAGAAATTGTTAGATTTATGCATCAAAAGAAAACAAACTACAAAAAAGGCATGCAAGGTTGACAAAAGATTGCCACCATATGTCACCACCATGTTTATATGACTTAGTGTACAGCAATCAACACAATGCTCTCGTCATAAAACAACATTTAAACAGACATAGAATCTGCCATACAGCTGCAAGGCCGTATCTCCACAGAGATTAAGAAGCCTACCTTCCATTTTTGTGAGGAACAACTGCAGCATGCTGGCGTGAAACAGACTGGTGGTCTAGCACGAAATCACAAGTCTGAATCTGCCTCCCAAAGATGTGCTTCCGCTTGTCCAAATTAATTCTGTCAAGAACCTCACCATCCTTCAAAACCTCAAGATAGTGCACACCTGGTCGTGGCTCAATTGCCCAATCAGGTGGCTGCCAAGTTGACTGACCCCCTCCTACCTGAGTCACCTGCAGAGGCTGGCCCACCAATGGCGCAGCCTCAGGTGCAACAACTCTTTGAGAGACATGGGGTTGATTCTGAAACTGGTATGGTTTATCGTAGGCTTGAGATTGTGTGTATTGCCCAGAAGAATGATTAGGCACTTTTGAGCTGGAATGGTTAGCGGTACTGGCAGCAGAATTAGCAGTGACCGAAAATGGTTCCAAGGACTGAGCTTTCTTAAATCGATCCAGCCCCGATCTCCCATACATTATTCACTTCATACAATCAGCTCCCGCTCGGTATGAACTTAACTTACATTAGATACACCAAATTGTACAACTGCACCCTATCAAATCTTAAACTCACCTAGCAAACCCACCCCGGTCAAATCTACACAGCCACTCTCCTCAAAACCCCTACGCTTCCCGTGAACACAAGGGAATCCTCCACAGAAGCCTTGTTCAGCTGCGAAATAACAAACGGAAAAGCAACATGCGGGAGAATTAGTAGGAACTCACTCTCATATTACCCCCAAGAAACACAATAACGAGCCGACACACTACGAATTTGCAGTAATCAACCGTTTAAAACACAGATGGCAACAATGTTTTCATCATTCAACTCATCAGATTCTTCACCCCCTCCAACCCCCCCCCCCTCTTTTTTTTATAAATTTGCCATTATTTACACGCTTAAATCAACAAGCGCAGGCAGACCCATAGCTAATTCAGCTGCAATATTCACGGCGACTGCTTCCACAGACACTGGACACCGCACCCAGTCAAGGAAACGGAGGCGGGTTTCAAAAAAAGAAAAAACCGAGCATCAATCCAGTTAAAGCGGATCCGATTCGGGCAGAGTGAAACGACAAGCCGAAGCGGAATCATCCGAAGGGAAGCCGAATCGAAGTCGGCGACGAGTGCTCAAGAAGGCAGGCGATGGAAGCAAGGGGCTCGTACTCACCTTAGGGTTTCGCAAGTGCGCTGAGCTCGAAAGTGGCTTCTCCGTCGGTCGGCGTCTGCAGTCCTGTGCTGACCTCACCGTAGGCAAAGCCATAACCCAATACAGAGTGGAATGTGACGTTTTGTTCAATTTTCAGAATATCCCATAATTATATGACTTATTCAGTTTTATTAATCATAAATTACAAAATTGTTTTTTAAAAAATAATCTATTTTTATTAACCAGAAGATAGAGGAAAATTTTGAAAAACTTAAAACCCAAACTTATAAGAAGACAACTCACCCATCGGTGGCTCAGCTGGTTTGCGCTCTGGTCCTTTCACAAGAGATCCTGGGTTCGAACCTCGCTGAGTGCCGGTGATTTAAGCGGAGGGTCATGGCGGTGGGATGCTGCGCTAGCCTGGATTTTACTCCCATGTGACTTGAGATCCTCGATCACAGGATAGGATTCGAATCCTTAATCGCTCTTGGGTATTGGGGAGCCTTGATTTGTATGTCCATGCTGTGAAGCATGTTAATCTCGACTTTACTCCCATTGGCATCGTAAAGCGAGCAATAATTATAACTCAAATTGAATGTTCTCCCGCTAGTGTCCTATGATAATGCTTAAGAGGTCACCAATGCCCCGTCTCACTCTTTTCACTTGTAGAGAGAGAGGGGGAGGGTGTGTTTCTTTCACCAAAAATTTCAATGATTAAAAAATATTTTCTATGAAAATCATTTTCTAGAAAAATGATTAATTTTTATTTGTTTTGTGATTTTTTTCGATTTTGTTTTGTGGTTCAAGAAGAGTGAATACCTACTTGTCAAAGTGGAAAGTCGTTTCCCCCAATTTGAAATTGGATCCGCAGATATTTGGTGAAAAGAAGAATCTTCTCCTTTGAGAATATGCTTAAAATGAAAAGTGTCCCAATTGAAACATGAAAACATTACCGGATTAGTCCAAATTACTCTTCAAGGCAAAGTGAAAGAAGGGAGGAGATTCTCAAATAAGGAATATGATCTAATGACTTCAAAAGAATTGAACTAAAAGCCGTATGAGTGAAAATTTCATGTAAGGTTCCTTAGAGTGACAGTAAATGTGACTAATGTGTCGACTTTTCCACTACTTATTTTCAATCAACGAAAATCGTTTTTTGTAAAACAATTAGTCTTCCGTCATCAAAACACCAAAATTTTGAAAAAACAATCACCCAAAATGTGATATCTCGTGTCAACTTCTCTCTCTCATAGATGCAAACATGAGACAACTCTGGACAAATGGCACATAATACGTAAAAAAAATCCCATGCCCAAAAGCAAGAAATTAGACATCTTCTAAACCCATGTGACTCATTTAATCAAAAGGCAAGCAAATTGAGCTAGACCTAGAGGGATTTGTGAGGAACTCCCTTCACACCTTGGCCTATAGCTTTAGCAGCAAATCTCACAGACCACTAATAAGTAATACAAGCCAAAATGGCAAAATTATAATGCTAGACAGAGTGCATGATCTATGCCATGGTGGCTTAAGTTGTAACAATCACATTTCCACAAATGGAACTTATTTTTAACCCATCTTTTTATTATACCATTCCCTCCAAAAGTTACAAAAATAAATAAATAAATAAATTGTTTGGGATGCACCTTTATCATTCATCATTCCCTTATCCACAGAGTATAAACCAGTGTAAACAACTACAACTAGACTTGCAGTGGTATGGAAAGAAAGAACAAAAGATCAGCGACATGAAAGCCAGCCAAGCCCAATACTACTCAAACAGTGGACGGCCATATGAATCCTTTCATGTGTATCGAGCTCCAATCTGTAACAAAGTCTTGTGTGAGATTGAACAAGGAATCTACCAATAAGAAAGTGCCTACCAAGTCGATTGCAGTCACAAGTTCCATATGGAAATCGTTCTGTTTTTTGTACACTATGCAGATGTTGAGAGAGAACTCAACAGAATGTTGCTCCAATGCATAGAGAGAGATGCATATCCTTTTGCTCTTACACTTCCAGTCGTTTCAAACGTCTCCAATAAATGTCAACTCAATACCGCACTCCATATTGGCCATCAGCAAAGCCAACTGCCATACTGAACGATCGCAACTGAAAATAACACCTTCCCACGATACAATCGGATTTTATATACAGTTCACTTTTCCTTCTTCTGCACAAATAGCAAAATAACGCAGCTTTCTCGGATTCCCCACAGTTTACAGACTCCTCAAGCAAATGAGTACAAAGCCGACACTACGTTTCAAGCGCATAACTAGGCATAGTCATTGCCATCCACTAAGAAGAATCCATCGGTCACCAACTCACACTTGGACGCCATGGATAATCCCAGAGGAAAGTGAGTTTCAACTAGCTCATGAGTGTCCTTATCTGCCACTTCTATCGCAAATTATGGTCTACACAAGCATGTGGATGAATCAAAGAATGCTCACGCTAAATTTGTCATCGAGAGGCGTGTCATAAACCCCTCAATGCTGTTTCCTTCACATCTCGGGCATACCTGATACCTTGCCTAACAGGATAACAGAACCGGAGCGAACGAGGTGATTCACAGAGGAGGATCAGCCTCGTCTCAGGTGAGCTAGAGGTTACAACGCCACAATATTGCAAAGATCTCTATACTATCTCGAGGTGAATTCCTTCTCAATGGCTCCGAACATTACCTTCAGGCGATCTTGCAGATTCGAGAGAATGTTCTTCGTAATCCTCTTCTGATGCCTACTACTTTTCAGCCACGCAATCCCAAAAAAGACCTTAATGTTGCACTCCTTAGGTCGTGAAGGCACATTTTCAATCTGGTACCTAAGGTGAAGCTGAAAGCACAGTAATACTTAGGAAGCTAGATAATTTACAGATTCAAAAGAAAACAAAAGGCAAAGGGGAAAATATAGTGAAATATGAGGTAGAATTGATACATTGAAATAGTCACCAAGTGGGACCGCATGGAGAGTCATAACCTCTTCAACAAGCCAACCATCTCTATCCAGAAGAACAGATTTTTGCTGTGTACTCGTCACCTCCCCTCTATATCGAGAAATACGCTTATCAAATCTGTAATATATTTGTCTCTCATAGACATCTGCCTTCTCCGACTCCCATGGGGTATAAGAATAATTAAGACAACCAGCCTTCTCCATCACCTTTCGCTCCAAATCCTCACCGCCGAAAACTTCCATGAAGAAGGTGGTCTGACATGGCCAAAGGAGTTAATGGACAATTTTTCTTTCTTTTATGATCAAAAAGCCCATCTTAATTAGTAAATCCAGGGCTAGTGATGCTATAGACATCACTAACAGCAAAAGAAGACTGTTTTAAAATCCATTTTATAGCGCACGTTTGAAAAGCCGATAAGGATTGGGAAACTTACAGGAACAGGGAGGACAGAAGAATAGACTTCAGACAAGCTAACATCCTCAAGGCCCAAGAAGGACCCGCTCTCCTCCGCTACAAGGCTTCTAGCTTCAGATTCTTCGACGAGTTGAACCTTCTGCTCCGGACTCAAAGACCTAGCCTTCCAAAGAGCCATGATTGTCCTGGACATAGTATGCATGTTTTAGCCTTTCCATAAGCCCAATAATTTGATGCCTTCTCTGAGTTGGTCTGAATGCCTTCTCTGATTGTCCAATGCCATTTTTTGGCATGCCTAGATCTTATGGTGAGAGATCACCACCAGACCAACTGATGCTTAACAACTTCAAGCATTCACAGAAAGCTTCAAAATGAATATTAAATCACTGATT
This sequence comes from Psidium guajava, assembly GCA_016432845.1. Lineage (NCBI taxonomy): Eukaryota > Viridiplantae > Streptophyta > Magnoliopsida > Myrtales > Myrtaceae > Psidium > Psidium guajava. The sequence goes on from CM028230.1 coordinate 25,729,308, forward strand.
ACCTGTGTGCAACATTGAAAGAAACAAAAGACTGAAAGTGGAACTTCAGCCTGCCTTCCTCATCCTGCGTCTTTGCCCCATGTCTTGCTTCCATACCTTTGCCTTGCCAAAGAGTCATGACCATGATCGGACTGCCCATTGACGAAAGAGTAGGAGACAAGATTTGAATATCTTCTATGTCCTCCCAGAGGAAAAAGAATTTGGTCTTCTGCCCAAACAGATTTGCGTGGAAGCCAATAATCCGTGCTGACAAAAAAAGGCGGCCCTGTGGAAGAGCAACCTCAAAGATGAGATGCAAGCACCAATATGCCTAAAACTCTCAATAACGTTCTCAAGATAATTAATAATTCTTTACTCTTTGGCTATGTGAGTGAACAGCATTGAAATGGCTGAAACTGGACAGTATATAAGATACAGTCGGTAAGAAAGTATTAACATCGAATGGTAAAATAGCTTAACAAGCACCTGGAGAGGCATTTTGCGTTTCAAGTGACAAGTGAAATCATTGATGAGAAATTCCACAGCTGGAAGACCAAAAAGCTTCTGAAAAGCGGAATTTGTTTGCGGAGACCTTATATTTATCTGCATCACTCATAATCACAATAATTATGCTGTTAGTATAGACTATAGGATACAGAGACTAATACAAACCGTATAATGATCGTCCCAAGAGAAGTAGGAAAACTAGTGATTCACCTTCTTGCCAACCTCTTTCTCCATCTTAGATATATACTCCTTCGCCACATTGCTACCTCTTGTATTGTCTAAGAAGATCCTCAAGTGCAACTTAGACTGGCATGCCTGAGCTAGCTTTCCTTGAAGAGGAACCCACACATCAGCTAGGTCTGATATGTTGTTCCTCACAAAATTGATCTCGGCATGTCCTAAAGATGTAGCTTCATCAAAAGGTCCATCAAAATCGAAAACCTCCACATCTAGAACGGAAGGAGGATCCTCCATGGCATCAAATTCGAATATTTCTGCAAACACAGGAGGGCCAAAGCAAGATTAATGAGATTGAGATTGGTGTTGAGCAAAAAGTACAAAAGTTAATCTGTAATTCAGAAACTAATATCTCTACTGAAGATGCTCATTTAATGAACACAAGGGATTCCACGAAATTCACCATTCCACAGAGGATCAGTTTTCTGAAACTTTATTGAACTCGTTCTGGTCTTGCCATTACAGGTAAAGACCACATATGGGTCAGAGAAACCGCTTGAGTCAACAGCTGCTATGCTACTTCCTTCAATCAAAGCAATGGTTAACAACCATCCATCACCTTGAGCTTTCACTCCATGATCGCTACCTAGAGTTGAAAGGGTAGCAGAGAATTTAGATTATGTGCGGGAGTTCATTTATAGCAAGGAATACCAAGTATACAGTTTCTAGAATAGAATACATAAGCAATCATCTCAACCGTGTCTTTTTAAGAGTCAAACAAAGAGGTAGCATAGAGCAATACAGGAAGATCAACAACGTAACAATGTGAATCGTGGGGCACCATTTCCAATACTTGACGTGAGAATCCCATTAACCACAAACTAGAAGACCGCAGTTACATGGAAGGGGGTTTTACATACACTTTGCTACAGGCACAAAGAGTAAATCACCTTTAACTAGTACCTTTTTGCATTCTGGCCTGCATGAAGCGCGAAATCAACCCCAAGACTCGCTCAGCTTGGAGAACCAGTATACCGCACACAATGACTTCACCAATAGAATCTGGCAGATCTAGCCCAACAAACTCCAGCCCGTGAATTGCACTTGGTGTGGCAAGCCATAGGTGAACAAGCACATACAATCCCATGACAAAAGTTGATAGCACAGTTAAATTGGCGAAGTATTGCACGGCAAGCTTCCAATCTGATTGAGGCTCTACCTGCAAAGAGGCCAAAATCTGTTCCTTGTTGGACCCGATATCCTTTGAATCCACCGGTTTAACAGTCTGATTAAGTAGGCTAGCATACTGCTCGAAACTGTCCTTGAGACCCTGCCGAGCTCCATTTTCTATCATACCTTTCATCATCGTACTCTGCAGAAAATTCATCCGCCAGGAAATCACCAATCGTGAGGATTGTTCTCCTGATGGTAGCTCAGGCCCAGGAGTAATGCAATAGAGCAACTCAGTTCTGAAGTTACTCCCATACGGGACATCCGGAGTGCTTACAATTGCCAGAACAGCATACACCTTTCCATCAGCCTTCAAGTAAATTTGCTCCTCAGTGCCTTTGACAGCCTTGATCAATTTCGTTGCTGCCTTAATGTAAGTAACTACCCTCTTCAAGGTCTCTCCACCATTCTCAAACTTCCACTGCCCAAGTTGCAGTTCTGTTGTTCCTTGAAGATCAGTCACAGCTCTCGGAAAAGATGAATCAGGTGAAAAAAGCAATTTGTTCAGGTCAGATGGTGCGATGACGTATAGCTGGTCCAAAAGTACTCCTCCTGGTAAATTGCTCGGAGTTTCACCTTCTTGCTCTCTAGACTCCATTGTTTTAATCACCTCTTCAAACGAACCAGAAGAAAACAGGTCATCATCTTGGCTGTCAGAAGATTCAGGCCCAGAAGCTTCAGGTAGTTCCGGCAAGTCAATGCTCCCATTAGAGGCAGTTGACGATGTGTCTGCGCTCCTGTTAAACATCTGCGCAAGACGACCAGCAAGAGTTTTCTGAGAACAGGACTTCTCTTCCTTCGAGGATGAAAACTCATCTCGCATGGGTGAGGCTCTCGGTGAGCCACTGAGAGATACTGCAGGCGATTCAACCATTAAGTCTCCATGCCTTTTCAAGGCAGGGACAAGTTCTCCTTCATTGCCATTCACCTCTGAGAATGCGCTGCTTTCTGAGAAATATATAGCTAGCTGTATTTCACCTACCGGGGAAGAAAAGGAGGGGACACAAAGAGGTGAGCCGCAATTCTTTTTCTCAATATTCAGATAAATTTACAAATTTTGTCTAGTGAAATATGGAATAAATATCCCAACAAATGCTTCTATAACCATGGTTTCTAAATGACTTTTCTAAGTAAGATTTAAAATCAGATCGTCAAATTGGATCTTTAAATCATAAGATGTCATGAACTTTTAAAAGGAATTTAAAAAATAAAAGCTATAATATCTATAGGTAACTTGAACAAGAACACGATGAACAAAAAATTTATTTCACAATGCCATGATTGTCATTCAAGGTCCAGTGGAACAATTATAGGTATAGTGACCATGCAAAGACATGTAATAATTCATGTTAAGTTACCACTAAGACAAGTAAAAGCATCACACTCTAACAACTAAAGAAAACAATCTGAAAATGAGTCCTCTAAAGTGTGATACAATTCAAAGATTTGGTATGCAAAGTGCATGCCAAGTATCAGCCAACTGGATTGAAGAAAAAGAGAACAAAGACAGACTCATTCAGCCAAGCTTGCAACTCTTTTCACATGAGAGGGAGAGAAAGGCATTCGTTCCATGATTAAGATGTGAAAGAACAGGGGCACCACCTTGTAGATGCTAGTTAGAATTGTAACTGACACATCATATCATGATCTCATTGGGCTTGTAGAATGAGAAAATGGGCCAATGCACCTGGACAAGATTTCATTGATAGTTGATACTCTGAATCTGTTGATAGTCTTAGCATTACAATGGGTACTTTTATTCCACAAAAAATATTCTTGCACTGTCAGCAACCTACAAACTAGAATCAGTTGAATTGTTCAAAGATTATGCCGAGTTCACGATATGACAAGCAAGCCCACACTGATCCCAATGCAAATTACGATTTTTAAGCGCTTTGTGCACTTAGCATCACAAACTGGTACAAGTTTATGCTTATTTGCTAACATTGTCTGTAACCAAATACAAGGCATGGCAAATATAGTCAAGAAACTAGACCGAGTTTGTCAGAAGCTCACATATGAAGATGCATAACAAGTGAAAGCCAACCTTAGGCAGTAAACTATGTCTAAGGTTTGATAGGAACCGCACAACCTCAACTCTAATTAGAACCTGATAATGTTCACTCACGTAACCCATAGACAGCGACATATCTTGAGCACATTCAAAAAGTGCCGTGATTAACATCTGAACTGATGATCAAAGAGGTAGTGTCTCTTCACATGAGGCCCAAAATGCCAAGCTCCGACCATTAAATACGGGGTAGATCCCATCAAATAAGCTACAATTAACATCAAACATTCTAATCAAACTAAATTATACGTACCGCATTCCTTATTCTTGGACTTCTTATTCTTCGGTTGCAAATCATACCAAGCGGTGCCGAGAGAGCCATTATCAGCATCGAAAACAAGTGAAACTGGGATCTTCAGTTGCCCGATGAAATCGTCATGGAAGTACCTGTCCTCATCCAAAACAGTGAGCACAAGCTCATCGTTCAAATCCTCAACCTTGAAGCTAAATTCCTCTCCCCAGCTTGGGTTCAAGCTCTTCTTCACTACTTTCGTCCTGAACCTGTGCCTTCCCAGCTGAAGCCGAACGTACGGGTCACTGAACCCGTTCAGATCCATCGCCGGTATGTTCCTAGCTTCAATCACCCGCGCATAGAGCTTCATAGCTGATATCGAATACGAATTTGACTCGGGACCCAGAATTGTTCCGGACCCAAACCAGCAAGCTCCCTCGACACTCAGAATCAAGAAGGAAAAAAAGGGCAACTTGTCTCTGCCCAAATACTTGATACGAACGAGGGATACAGAAGAAATAATCAAGTCAACAAATGGTGAAGAGCCGCGTAAGTTTCACGGGGATTGAGTCATGAAATGGCAAGAACTTCACGTCACCGGAACGAGCTCAAGAAAAAGGGCAGCAACCTCAGAAGAAACGGACCCACAATCGATGCCGACAATGAACACACAATGCTGTAGAAACCAACGATCAGCGCTTGAAGGGAAAAACGAATCAAGACATGGTCAGAGTACGGCTCAATTCACCAACAAAGACCATCACAGATTCGCAGGGCGAGAAAAGAGAGAAGACGCGGGAGAGATCCAAGAGAGAATGGGAGATCACAAACAATTCGGCAGCAGCAAGAAACCCACATGAAAAAAAAATTAAAATTTCAAGAATTGGAGTTGCGGGAGCAGATAAATCAAGGGGAATTCAATAATGAGGATACCCAGAAACGGAAAAATTGAAATTTGGACTCGGGCAACAAAAGGGGAGAAGACTTTTCAACCTCCTGCCCCCCCATTCGTCATCAATTCGAAACGGCGCGTGATTTCGACGACTTTTTTACTTTTATTAAATTGTTTTTCAAGTCAGCTTAAGATATAATATATATATATATATATATATAGAATAAGCAGCTCGCCATTGTTGGCCACGTTTGTGGAGATCCATTCACACAAACTTAGAAAGAACCCTTCCTCTTTTGTGATGTTTGACCATCCTCCAGGACATATAAAATTTTGGAGCGTGGTCCGCGCTCCTCCTCAATAAAATATACATTTTCGTTTTTTTTTTACTCGAGAGGTTACCGATGGAGGTTGCAGGGGCAATGCCCCCGAGGCACTGAATGGCATATTTTATCAGTAGTTTGGACTTAGATCCTATGAAGAGTTATTGTTCTATATAATCTTTTCCTCTCGTAATTGAGAGTTGTAACATAAAAGCGAGAGGTGCTAATTATAGCGGAATCATTTGCTAAATGTAGATCTGGTTTTATGGACGAACCGGAATAACATTGTGTCTTGATTTTAATTTTTCGTATTTACTCTCTATTTCGTTTTGTCTGTACACTAAATCCTAACTGAAAATGGAAGTGCGCTCAGAGTGACACTAATTCTTTTGAGTTCTAATGCATTTTGATTGAGAAATTATTTTTTAAAAAAAAGTTAGAAATCTATTGCAACTATGCCAATTCGGTTCTAAACATTTATTTTGCCAATTTAGTCATAAACATTTTACGATTGTGCCAATTTAATCCATTTTGTTGATTAGCGCTAATATAGTGTCGCCGTATTTCTTTTTTCTTCCTACTATGGTAGCAAGGGCTTCGCAATCCCCACTCGACTTGCCTAAGTTAGGGGAGGTGAGGCCATGGCTACCTTCACCCGTGGCCGGCGGGACTACCTACCTAGTGGCTGGCGACCCTCGTCAGTCACAACAAGAACAGAAAAAATTAAAAAATGTAGATATATATATATATTTTTTTTAAAAATTATCCACGCTAATGCCGCCCGATAAAGTGAATTGAATTGGCAGCACAGCAACAAAAGGTTTAATACTCAATTGGCTAAAAATATATATATTATTAAAAATGATCCCTCCCCGATGAATTAAAGCAACATTGCGCGAGTCGTTTGCACTATTCAAGTCGTGATTGGATTTGGGTTTGTGGACTATGGAGGTCAAAATAGAAAGATGCTTGGATTAGGCCGAGTGGGGTCGAGACATGTGTTGTAGGAATCCAACACTGCCATGCATACCTTCCTCGAGGGTCTGTGAGTGTCCCTCTTGATAAGGTCATTGCGAACTTAGACCAAGATATTGTGCTCATGTGATGTGATGACTTGAGGTGCTCAGACATCCAAGCTAAACGAGAATCGCAATCGGTAAATAAAAGTAAGGATGATTGTGCGGGAAACTCCTAGAACTCGTTGCGAAAGTATAATTTTTAAGACTTTCGAAATGTGTAATCAAGTCCTAAAAACTTGCCACGGAATTATAATTGGGTCCTTAAACTTTCAGAAAATGCAATCGAGTCCTAATATTCGTTGCATTTTTTCATTTGTCGGGCTGAACGGATTTGCCAAAAGGACTTTATTGTTTGTCGAGTTAGGCGGAGCTAATGGAACGACTCGATTGCACCAACTTGACAAGTTTTGGAACTCGATTTAATTATACTTTTGTAAAAAGTTTCGGGATTTTATTTGCACTTTCTAGAAATTTTGCCACTCAATTACGCTTCCATAACGGTTTTAAGACTTTGAGTGCACTTATCACTTAATAATATGATTTGCTACCTATGAAGCACGGACACGTGCCAAGAGGTGCCGTGTCAGTGTCGGACACGTGTCACGTGTCCGACACTCGTCCGACACGCTCGGACACGTCCGGACACGCGGTCAACGCGTGTCCGACTTCCGACACGAGGTCAACGAGCCGGACTCGTCGGCGACACGCGAGTCCGGAAGGGGAGGAGGAGAAGAGGATCCGGAAGAGAACGACCCAAGTCAGCGAGGGAGGTGGGGAATCGCCTTCTCTGTCACTCTCCCCGACGCACACGCACACACCCACAATCACGTTTTTGCGAACGAGACGATCTCGTCGTGTTTAAGGTTTCAGTCGCTTCAATCAGTGGTTGTTGTGGGGGAAAAGCCATGGCCGATAGCAATCTGTCGACGGACTTGAGCATCGCGGAGGTGAAGAAGAGCGTCCTCCGCGACGCAGGAGCACATCCACGAATGGGCCTCCTCGCTCTTGCTGCTGTCGCTCCGGTGGAAGGATCAAGACGACCACTACGAGGCCACGCGGAGCACGCTCGAGGGCGTGGGGAGGAGGTCTGCTCGGTGGAGGAGTCTATCAAGGCGAGTTTTAGGGGGTTCGAAGCGAGGCTTTAGGAGATTGAGAGGAGGGAGAACGAGTTCGCGTTGAGGCAGAAGGCGGAGATCAAGCGCAAGTGCAGGGAGGAAAGCTGAGGGGTTGGAGTCTAGAGGTTGATGATGACATATTATATTTTAAAGTTTAACAAGACTGAGAGTAGAGAAGAGAGAGAGCGCATGGGGGGAACTGGGAAGGGCAGGGGATTAGGTGGGAACATTGTAAATATTTTTTATTTAGAGTTTTATGAAAGTAAAATAATTTTTCAAAAATAATTTTTCAAATTTTCTACTTGAATAGTTAAAAATATTTATATCCATTCTATGCAATCTAATGTCGTCACTATCGTTTTATTCGATAATTATTAAAATATCCAAAAATAATTTTTTGTTGACATATATAAATATATATTTAATACAAAACGTGTCCCAACGTGTCGAAATTCCTTATTTTTTAGAAATGACGTGTCGGCGTATCGTGTCGTGTCGTGTCGCGTGTCGCGTGTCCGTGTCGGTGCTACTTAGTTTGCTACTACAAAAAAAAAAAAAGACAGGCCATTAGGTCCACAACTCCATATACCACACAAGCTATGCGTGACCACAGAAGTCCTTATCTTAGTCACAAGACTCGTGACACAAGGCAAAACGCGAATAATGCACAAAAAAGGAACTCGGAACACGACACGACGTGAAATGCTTAACTCGGATGGCATGTTTTTTGATGTCGTTCCGCGTTTTAGCTTCGCTTAGTACCAATTGCCCGAGCCACAATGCCGATCGACACGAATTACCCAATCGCATTTTATGATACATTCGATCCGGAAAATGGCAAAATTCATAGAGCTGCAAAATGTTTTGGAAAGAAAGAAAAAAAAAATCAAAAAGTAGAAATCAAATCCAATAGCCTCACTGGTCAAAACAACACAACGCTGGCAATGGAATAATAGCTCGCAGAGGCTTCTTATCCTTTTTTCTTTTCTTTTTTCTAAAGTCAAGTCAACAGAAACGAAACGCAAGCCAGGGGATCTGACCAAAAGGACAGAGGACCACCACCGTCATCAAGTGCAGACACTAATGATAATGGAAAACGACCCCACTTGTGATAAAAGTTATTAAAACGGTTGTCCCAAGTTGGTCGGAACCTCATCATCTCCTGCCTCGGACCCTTTTCTCGGAAAAAAAAAATTAATATCATAAAAATTTTCAAATTCATATATTTATGACAAATTTATTTCGGTACCGAAAATCTCAAATTAATACACATGTGATAAATTTATCGTCTATTAATTCTCGTTGAATTCTAACGTTAAATTGCCGAAGTAGATGATACATAGCAATTGATGGATGTACCAATTTAGGATCTTTACTCTCTGCTTGTCATAAGTATAATAGTTTGGATTTTTTTTCATGGTATTAACTCAATTTAACAAAAATTAACGGAGAATAATTCATCGCTAGTGTACAAGTTTAAGATTTTTTGTGATCAAAAAATTAATTTTAATATAAATTGATCAAATACGTTAATGTTTGGAGTTTTTCGTAGTATTAATACTTTCTCAAAACCCAAAGCAATACGGCAGCAGTAGCACAGAAGATCTGCATGGGTGTGCTTTTGAGATTTGACAGAATGGAAATAGGAAGAGCAGCAAAATAATGGAAGTTGATGGTTGATTGAGAGACTTCTCTAACTTTTGTCCCTAACCCAACAAAAAAGAATGTTGGAAAGTCGGTTCAAAAAGTGGGCTGTTTGCTTTTCCCTTTGCCTGATCTTCCAAAGCCAGATTGAACAATCTGTCTTTTGGTTTCAATTTTTGGAAGCATGCTCGGCCGATTCATGCAATAAGACAACCCTATGCAAGATCCCAGAACGTCCGAAATTCAGCACCGGAGAAGAGGGAAGAGATTTACGGAGCCGAGGCTCCGAGGGTGTCGAATGTTTCTGGTTTCATTTGAGATCGATATCGATATCAACATCGATACCCTTGATCTGCTCTTGGGTATGCCGAAGGACTATAAACGTACCGCTTTATGTACTTAAAAGAGTATGCCTCCGACTCTCAGTAGCTTCATTTGTAATTGCCAAAGAGTCAAAACGTCCAAGGGTCAACTTCCATGTTTGCTTGCGAGCAACAATTACAATCAAAACTCAAGATTTTTATTTAAATAGGTTCATCATCGTGAAAGTGTTACAAGAATGGGATACAGGAAGACGTGTCTTCTCACAATTACAAGAACACAAACTAAAAATCCCTTGGAGTGGGAGAAGGCTTGCATCGTCGGACTTACATTGCTAGCCTGAAAAGGATTTCTCTATTTCTGCCTCTTGTAGATTTTACCCAAGAAAGACTTGAGCACTGCTTGCACCGCTTTGCTCGGATGTGCTTCAATGGAGGTCGTCAGCTTCTCATAACTTTTGCTCTCGTACTCCTCGAAGACGCCCTATTGAATTGGCATGGCAGGTAGCAGTAGGAACAAATCAAAGAGAAGTTCCGAGAGAATTAAAAGAAAAGGAACGAGATCACATAGATACAGTAAGTTGTGCTTCTTTGCATAAATATCAGAGAAGCATAGGAAAGGGAAAAGGCGACAGTTTCTCATATGACAGCCATGAGTTGGTCCATGCTCGTTGTACCAATTAAAGTGAAAATGGTAAATAAGAAGAAAACCTGAAGATTGATCTCGTGGTAGAGGGCTTTCACTTTCGCGACATTTGATGGATCTGGTTTCCCATAGTTCTCCTGGTCATCACCGAACAATAAGAGAAAAGTTGCGGGCTGAAAAGAAAGAATCAAATAAGAAGGATCGCTGATCTTACTTCCAACAGTTTCTTCTGCTCCCCGTTGCAGATTTCGAGCGCTTTAACAACCAACCATGAGCACTTAAAATCTTCTATATCCGTTCCGATCTGTAACCACAGAATTAAATGGTAAACCCATGAAAAAAAGAATGAGACACAACCTTAATCCATTTGCATCATTAGAGATGAGATACCCGTAACTACGGAACTCACCTTACCAATAGTCTCGGGATTACCGAAGCAATCCAAATAATCATCCTACAATAGCAAAAATAATAATCATCAATAAGGACACGATACTCTGAATAGAAGGAACATTTGTTAAAAGACTACTTAGCACCCCATTGAAGAGGTAAGTTAATCATACATAAGTCAGAAAAACAGACTGCGATTGTATAATTCTGATCGTGCTTCCAGTTCACACGTTTCACCAACAGAAGAAGCTAACTTAAGAACTTCCTCTAGATCCACATCTTGCCCCCATGATCTCCCTTTACAGAGAAGGGTGAATAGAAATTTTTAAGCATATTAAAAAGAAATTACCTGGACTTGGAAGTAAGTCCCCATCTCAACAAGAACGTCCTTTACAACAACATGCTTCTCTAAGTCCTCACCAGCCATCAGCAATGCACAAGCGACCTAAGCAAATTTGGGGGGAACAAAAGGTGATTTAACAAAGAAGACTCAAGAAACAAGATGACGGCCAAATAAGAAAAGACTAAAACAGGGCAGTTTAAGGAAAAGGAAAACCTAGCCATCGCAGCAACACATCAATGTCCAATGCTTGCTTAAAGTAGCAGACAGAAAACATAGCCAATGGCATAACAAATCAACCATAAGAAGGCTTTTTTACTCACTGGAAGATAGAATGAATAATAGGCAGTCTTGTACTGAACAATACGCCGATGACTGCACAACACAAAAATATATATACATCAGAAAAGAAACAACAAAGCAAAGAGTGGACAGATGGTGAAGGGCTGCAGAGAAGAAACTAAAGAGGAAAAAGAGAGTAGATTGTGCATCTTGTAATAATAGACAGACATTCCACTAATAAATATCATGATACCCCTGTTTATCAAAGAAGGATGGGCGTACAGCATGCAGTACATACGTTTAGTCCGCTAATTGTAAATCCAAAGGCATCATTGGATGTTCATCCAATCCATGAGATATTGATTATAGGCCAGAAAAACAGAAGTATCTTGAACAGACCTTCTTTTCATCTCCACTCACAAAGTGTTTTTTTTTTTTTTTTTGGGGGGGGGGGGGGAGAGGAAACGGTTTAAATGCTATATTAATCTTGAAAACAAGAAATAGATACCAAATTCCCTATATCATCAGATCTTGTCTTCTGTGAAGAAAACAGCTCCATTATCTTATTGACGCATTTGAACGATTGAAAAAAGGCTCACTCACAGTGATAATGTGTATTTAGATAAATCCTTTTCTCCCTGGAGAGTGGTAATCAGGTCTATCATTTGGCCTGAGGCTGTCTGAAACTCCACCTGGTTATAAAAATGAAAATCACAGATAAGTTACCAAATCTCTGCTATTCAAGCATCCCATCCAATGTAATTGAAGGAGTAAAAGGGTACCTCATTGAACAAATCCAGCAGATCTACGTAGTACGGCTTCCCACGGAAGTGATTCTTAAGGATTCGAGGAATATGATTGCGCAGTAGAATCCCATCATTTACTGCGATCAATCCAACCTACAGTAAATTTCCTAACAAGTTAATTGCATTATCTACAGCGGTAACCATAATGTTCAGTCCAGGAAATTTGTTGAGACCAACCTTGGGCAATCTGAACCAGCAAGGTTGTCCACGTCGTGTATGAGAGCTGTCCATAATGTCATCAAGAACAAGAAAGTATGCCTGAAGCTGTACATGATAATCCCAAAGATGTCAGATTGGAGTTCTACTAGGCAGTCAATAGACCTTGTCAACAAATCGTGAATATGGTGCCTGTGCTAGGTGCTATGAAACTGGCCAACATAGAAGGATGTATGGCCATACCCATTCAATACACCAACCCAGAGCACTTGCGAGAAAAATTTCTTCCTCAGTCAGTTCCTTCCCTTCTTTCAACAATTTGTAGCTATCAATTACAGAGAGGCCCCGGTTCAATTTACCTGAAAGAAACCAGTTGCATGTCAGAAAAGCATCCCCGCCCACAAGACATTCTGGACACCAACATAATCCATGAAGCTAGTAATAGTAAATATTTGACCAATGATAAATATCATTGCAGTCAAACAGGGAATGATATTTGCTCACCTCCAGGTACGTTGTAGTCCAGCATCTGAATTAACAAGCACAGAAAGAAAAACTTAAGTTGGGAAAAGAAAGGCAAATAACATGATCTCAATCGAATCTTATAGAGTGAACTAAATAGAGAAATTAATTAGCACAAACATTTGTGCTTGGAACTTTAGTCAGCATATTATTATGAGCTTCTTCTTTGAAATTTAAAAAAAAAAATTCTTGTAGCCTGAAAAAGAAAAAAAAGGTGAAAAAACGAACTATCCAGATCCCAGATCAGAAGATAATCATCAAACCCCCCACATCAATTTGATTAGTTCATGACAAGGTTTGAATAGGAAGGTGCCTAGATTGTTGCAAACTGTCAGAGAAGCAACATGGCCATTCACCTCATTAAATTTTTTAAATTGGACACAAATGCTTGTATCTGAATCTATTGCACCATGATGAGTGAGAAAATCCAAGTACATGAAGCTTCATTGAATACTTTCTATACAAACCATGCATGAGATTAGATCCTCTTTAATGGGTTTGAGTTGGGTGACAAAGCATGGTTACATAACCAATATTTTCCTGCGATCCTGCCTGAAAACCTATAGCAAGTTATTAGAATGCACATATATTGCCAAATACGACACTTAATCAAGAGAGATATAGTTAGCGGTTTTGATTTTCGATGAGTGAAAGGTAGTGAATTAATTTACTCCACGAAATCCACAAACAACACATCCTTACATTTGCACTTGCAATGAGAACATCTGCTCACAAGAGACGTTTTTCTATCCTGATATCAACACATGATCAACGCGATGGCTTGTGAAATTATCCTTGCAACTTTAGATTGAAGACACAAGGAAGAAGTCAGGCATATTGTCGCAATAGTGAAACGATGCCAGAAACAGCGCAGCTTTAGAAAACTCAAAAACCGGCATAGTTTCCACTGATTAGTTCAGCCTTTAGCACATTAAATCGGTTGAAAGACCCAATCTGTAGAAACACAAAATCATCCGCTTTCATATTGTGGAAAGTTATACATACAAAAATCATCTTTCCATGGATAAACCATTCATCTTTAGCTGACATGGGGGTCACAGATCCAAGTCCCCCCATCCCCACCAACACAGCTCAAGATACGAACACTAATTCAGCTCCTTGAGTCTCAACTGAATCGAATTCATATCTGAATCCTTCTCACCACCAATTTTTTAGTTCGGATGCAATCCATAATACACATCCAGGCGAAGAACAAGTCTCGCGTCTGGCAAACAAGGATCGAACATCGCAAAAGAGCACGGCATTACCACGGCAACCATCAGCAAACAACAAGAACTAAGCAAGCTACTGACGATCAGGTCACCATCAGCAACAACAAGAACAAAGCAAACGCGGTTAAGATTTCCTAATTACGCACTCCTCGACAAACAACAGAAAGCAAACTCGGGCAAGTTGGGATTATGAGACGCACCCGGTCGATCCATTGACGCGAATCGTCGGCGAACTCGAACGCCGGATCCTCCAGCAGCTCCGATTTCAGGACGTCGTACACTTGCAAGAACTTGGCCTTCAGATCCGCCATTGACGCTAGGACCGAGCTCCCTGTCTCTCGCTCTCGCTCTTTTGGCAGAAACCGAAGAAACTTTTGAACAGAGCGAAGCAATCCCGGAGAGAGAGAGAGACAGAGAGAGAGAGAGAGAGAGAGACAACGAGCTCAAGAATCGCCTGCTCGCCCGGGCTTTTGTATAGGAGCTCGTGCCAACAGTTCCCAAATCTCTCCCGAGAAACAAGGCAGGAATTTCCGCTAAATTACGGGGCTGCCACTGGTTCTCTCTCTCTCTCCACGTTCAGAATATGCGGCTTTTTGTCCTGATTGCCCGTGCGCATTTGAGCGTGATTGGCCCATGTGAGCCATTTGTTTTGAGCTCAGAAGATCTACCAATATTTTTCCCCTTTTTTTTGTTCAATCTCCAAAATTATCGATTCATGCTGATATAAAAAAAAACAACTCAAATCGATACATTTATAATAAATTTATCCCGAAGTAACTTCTTTTACTATAAAAAATCTCAAATCTGCACACGTGTGATAAATTTACAATCCGTTAGCTGTCATTAAATTAAATTAGTACCACAAAAAAATTCCGAACTAATACACTTATGAGAAAACAGAGAGTAAAAACTCCAAGCCAATACACCCGTCAATTGTTGCTTGTCATCAAACTTAGCAATTAGATAGTAATATTTAACGAAAACTAGCGAATGGTAAATTTATCACAAGTGTGCCAGTTTGGAAGTTTTTTATGGTATTAACCTAAACAAGAATAAATTAAAATATTATAGTTAATTCATAAAATAAGTTTTCGAGTATTTGGACGCTTGAACTCGGCCCATTTATTGAAATGCCCGTCACGGCTTGTCATTTCATTCAATAAACCAATCTCATAATCAACTATAGAATATTTGTAATTACATGCGCGATTAAACAATTCAAAATAGATCTGGGATTTCTTTTAGCACTTTCTCCATATTCGAGGGATGCCAATAAAGCAGATCTGACCTTTAATCAGCATATTAATATATATGTGTATGTGTTGAGATGCTGATTTGCACCATTCTACTTAAAGTTCATCAAGAAGTAGCTGCTTTCCCAAAAATACCCTTATACTTCAATGTTTAATATGATAGTGATGCCTATATGATTTGAGACTAGTTGAGACTTGATCAACTTGCATTGGTAGAGATTGTTGATTGTGGGCTAGTTGTGGCTTGATTTAAAAATGAGCTAGGCGAAAACATCGAAATAGCATATCCGCTTAAACGAAATGGGGAAAAGACGATGTACATAACTTGAATCTTGTTCAGAATTCTATTATAGGAGAATCTAAACTTTTAAGAGGACGTGACATTATAACAGCTCAGAGTCGTTGGAGATTCGAATCAATGTACTCCAAAGAACTTATGTTTGATGTAAGTTTTGGATTAGGCCATAATCTTGTTCTAGGGTGCGTCGGCAATAAATAGTTCGTTAGGCTATGAAAGAAAGTTGGTAAGTCACTTTTATGACTTTAACCTAATTAAGTACTATATCAATATCAACATAACTTGATATGCAATTCCTTCCTAGGATCCCTCTCTCTTTTTTTTTCATTTGTGACGTCATAAACCCGGGTCAAAAGAAAGTTTAGACCACCAAGTTTTAAAACGTGACACTGTTGTTTGGAGGAGGTCGGTAGGAAGGGCAACCTTTGACCAGTCTTTTGTTGCTCACTGGCTTCTTGCTTGACAAATCAATGAATTGTCACTCTTTGACTTTTAAATTAAGCGAGTGGCATTTACTATGCGGCTTTGAAGATTGAACGGGGTTGGTGGGAGCAGTCATCTCAAGCGGGTGTGAGAGCATGAGTCAACATAAGTCTGCTGCTCAAACCATTCATAACAAAATGTCACAAATTAAATTAGGGAATAAAAAGGGATTAAGGCATTTTTTTTTAAGGAATTCCCTCCGCAATAGCCTGTCTTTTCGATAAGACATCTTCACTTTCCTTTTTCAAACCATAAAGTCTGCTCTTCTATGTCGCCCCCATGTCATTATCTGTAAACCTTTCTATTGCACTACATCAGGAGTGATTTACGATGATCTGCACTTTGATAGCATAATTGATGTGATCGGCTTTAGGGTGAGCAGATCCCAGATCAATAAGCTAGAACTTACCACGTTAGATTCAATCGTTGATTTTTGAAATTGGGAATTGAACCGATCCCCTTAGAATCCAATCCGGATTAAGGGTCGACTCGGAAATCGAGTTTCACTTTATGTATTTCTTGACATTCCTATGTTCAAAACTCAGCTTAGATGTGTCTTTTTCCTTTTTCTAAAACAAAATGATAAAAAAGAACCTAAACACAAGTTAAGTTCCAGGCTAGAGCCGACGGTGTATAAAAATAAAGATTTAAATCGGTCAAGGTATGTTTTTTTTTTGGTCGAATTCCCAGATTTTTACTTTAAAAAAAATATACCAAGTTCATCGTTTGAACTAGCATGTAATCAGTCAAGGTAAGGCCGGTTCGAATCAGTTTCCAAATGGAATCGGTCCGATCGCTCGCCCTCGAGGCATGGCATTCGTTCGCGCCGCAATCGACCTACCAAAATAAGCTTAGTATTGAAAGTGATTGCGACATTGGCCTTTAAGAAGAGTTTTTTCACCTTCGCTTTTGCAAAGTGAGAATATTCGTCAAACGTCAAACAACGATTCTTCTCCCAATAAAAGCAAAGCGGGGAATAACAGGAATAATTCCCACAAGAAAAACACATATTCTCCTCTATTTATAGATTAAAAAAAAATAAACTTTGGATAAAATACGTCGGCAAATTTCTGTTAGGCGTTTCCGGGGGGATTCCCCGGGGGAGGATCAGTGGCAGCGTCGTAATTTCGAGCGGAAATCGGGGTCCATGAGTTTCCAACTTCCGGTTCTTCAGGAGCGGATCAGCGGGCAAGCTTCGGATTCGCGACACGTGGCTCTACGTGGTTGCTCCCTGGGCTAGGGATTTTTCTTCGTTTTTTTTTATTTTCCATTTTTCCTTTTTTGATCTTTTTTTTTTTAAATCAAACTGTGCTCGCGCGGAGATATTATTGGATGCCGGAGGCGTGCGAGTGTTAACATCAATAATCCCTCCTACCCCACTAAAAATTTTAATTAAGCGATCACATATTGTCTTTTCCGGATTACTACAATTTGTGGGCCTAATTCTGAAAAAAAAAATATTCTTAAACTTACGGTCCAATGTCAATTCTGCCCCCCGAACCTTTCTTCTTCTTCTTTTTTTGTTGTCTTGTGAAATATCATCAATCTGCATTCTAGTCCCAAATTTGCTGCCCACACGTCCAAAGAATCGCCACTACCTTCTCCAAATTATCAGCATCGAAACTAGTTTGGAGTTCGTTATCAGAATCCGTGTTTTTATCAACATCATTACCTTTTTATTTGAACTAGTTAGTGACGGGTTTTTGGACATGCGATCAAAAGTTGTGAATTTTTTGTGAGACAAAAAAAAATCATGACAAATTTGAAAATGAATCTAAAGTTGAGGTTTTTTTTTTCAAGGAAATTAGCCCAATAATAGTGACATTCCATGATTTCTCAATCGAATTTCGACACACGAATTGCCGAATCACGTGTCTAGCAGTGTACCAAGATATAGCCACAATCGAATATATAAAACGGGTTGATGGGGGTGATCATGCGATAGTCCTAAAACTTTTGAAGGCCATATTTATCGGATAATTTGGCTTCGATCGATCGTGCCCAATGGATACATGTGCTTTTCTTTTCCAAGACTATGCTTGAATTAAGAGTAGCTTTAATTAGGGGCACGGCATGTAAAAGAAAAGTTGATGTCTTGACATCTAAAAATTGCCACTACTTTCTCAAAATTATTGGTGTCAGAACCAGTTAGAAGTTCATTATCATAATATGCATTTTCATCAACATCCTCACCTTGTAAGGAACAATAATAGCCTCCTTGTGTTGATAAAATTAAAGAAACGAGTGGCAATTTTTTGGACACGCGATCGGATTTGGGACTACAATGAAAGTTGTGGATTTTTTGTGAGACACAAAAAATCATGACAAAATTAAAAATTGGATCTAAAGTCGAGGACTTTTTTTAAAAAAGGAAATTAGCCCAATAATAGTGACATTCCATGATTTCTCGACTAAACTTCCATACATGAATTCCCAAACTACGTGTCTAGCAGTATATCACGATATAGCCACAACTGAAAATATCGAATGGGCTAATGGGGGTGATCATGCGAGAATCCTAAAACTCTCAAAGATCATATCCATCGAATAATTTGGCTCCAATCGATCATACCCAATGGATGCATATGCTTTTCTTTTCCAAGACCGTGCTTGAATTAGGGGAACACCATGAAAAAAAAAAAACTGATGTCTCGACGTTTCATAAGATCAGTCAAAATCCTAAGCAATGATTTAGAGGTCTTAATGAGCTATTCTCATTCTTAACTTTGGTACGGTTAAAAATGATTTGGTATGCGAAAAAAGAACGATATTAGTATGTTAAAATCGGTCTAAATAAGTAATATCCTAAATAACAAAGCGGGTTGTGAGCTTGCACATTCAACATTCACTAAGAAAAATAGCGGACAAAACATATTTATTTGGGCAAAATTAGGCCTATTAAAAGATATTTGTATAGTTCTCGAGTGCGAGGAAGCGGGCCGTGAAAGTGACGTCATCATGTCATTTTCGTACCAAAACTGCATAAGCCCCACGCTTCCCATCTGCGAAGCCCTTTTTTTTTGTCCCTTTTGTCGGTGGGCCCCAACCTTTCTTTCCTCGTGAATATAAATGAAAACTCACCCGTCAAAATCTCCGCCCCACGTCTTCAACAGCGAATCTTGACCGTCCGATCCTCCGAGCACCGAATCACGAGCCGTCCGATGTCGTGATCGGACTCCAGAGTCAAGTTCGACCCGCTAAAATATCCACCAACTTTGGCGGGCTGTACCGAATTTGCAATTTAATAACCGTCAAGGGTAGATGAGATTTATCGGATTTTACTTTTTTTATTTTTTTTAATCGAGTAATTCAGGCGGCCATCCATTCTTGAATCGGAAAAGAGAACAGACTATTTTAATAATATTCGGGAATTATTTATTAGAGTCAATTTTGGATGACTGAGGAGTGATGGGTAAAGGAGCACTACCAGCCGTCAGATGAGAACATAAGTACAGATTGCACGTGATGTGAAACCTCGTTTTCTTCGAGCCCTGACTTAGACTTATGGAGCGTTTCGAGCAAAAGTCGGACTGGGCTCCACGATACTTCGGCTTTGGAATAATTCCCTACACAGATTTTCAATCCACACTGACCGATTGATTTTAGGACGAGTCTATTCCCACCCTGAAATCAAAAACGGATCGGAAGGTCCCGATTCCTAATTTGTCCTAATTTGTGGGGTTGAGAATCGGCCCACCTGATCTCGAGATCACCTCGAAACCAGTAGATCCAATTCAATTTTTGAGTGGATAGATGTTGACCGCAATTGATTCACGCTTTCTATATCGAGCCTATGTATTATGACATCCTTAAGCTCCACTGTAGCCTTAAGAAAGTATCGGCAATAAAATCGATGCGTCGGTTAAGACGACGTGTTTCGTTCCTACATAAAATGTCGGTGGCAACGTTTTAGATAAACCAACCAAGTGCGGGGATTCGAAGCTATCGGACTGCAAAGTAGAAGACTATGCTCTCGAGTGAGAGGAAGCCACGCGCGACGGGCGTCGCAAGCAAGGCTGCGAGAGTTATAACTAAGAGCCTGAGAGTTAGCGTCGTGAGGCTTGAGAGATACAGGGAGGCGTGAGTGAGAAAACAAGAATGAGTTGCTTTCTAGCTTCCACGTGTATTTACTATTTGAGGAGTTCCTATATTCGCCTAGTTTCTGAGACTTTTTTTTTTTTTGTCTATTTCCAAAATCCGAGTCCCTCTATATAATGAGGAAAGCTTTCCATTATAAAGTAGACGGATTTGATTAATGAACATTACATAGTGTTTTTTTTTTTACATTAAAGAATTCATATTTCTTGAAAACCTAGAAGAGTTTTTACTATGTCTTTGGAGAGTCTGAGCTTTTCAATGTTTGTATTTTTAAAGAGTTTGCGGCCATCAATCCAAAAGAATCGATGATATTTCAACTTTCTCGGAGTTTGATTTAAAAAAGAAAAAATTCTTGGAGACTTGGAAGAACAACCATTGAAGTTCACATCCTTTTTCTTATCCTATCCATTCACAAATAGTCCTTTTTACCCCTCTCATCGACACTTCTATAGTGCTTATCTCAGAAAACTCAAAACACGGACTGTAGGATCGAAGAGTCTCCGAACTTTCGGCGTTCGAATTAAGTCATTCCGATCTGTATCGAGAGAGTTACGTCCATCTTCCCGGAAATCAAGTAGAACTAGAGAATTTATGCTCGTGTTCATGCAAAGTCACTCGTCCGATCCTATTGTTCGTGCAGTCGATACCGGGACTGCATTAGCAAGTTTTGGTCCACATGTTGGGTATATTCGCTCTTATCGCGGCGAGAATTAATGTCGGAGAAGTAATTTGATGGAATTACCGGTTTAGTCAATGTTTCTTCTCATCTTTTTTATATTTTCTCTAGGAAAGGAAATTAGGAATTACGGTGTCTCGTTGCAATTTAACGAAGCTTTGAAAACTTGACTACGTTAAGCTCTACCCACTTTGAATACCATCCGGTTAAGTCCGATTCAAGTTCAAGCCCGTCGAATGCTTTGATGATTCGATCTTCGGCCTGATTGGGACAACGACATATTCTCGAACAAATCGAAATTCGAACATCGAAACCTTTGATCGGTCTGATTTGGACAACAACATATCCTCGAACAAATCGAAATTCGAACATCGAAACCTTTGATCGGTCAGCTTCGAGGGCCTCGAGATAGCTCGATCGAGGGGGGCTTCTGATGTGAAACAAATCCGCCATCGACCACTTGCGTTTCTTTCTTCTAATTAGTTGGGCATTTTTGATTATGAAAATGGAGCTGTTGGACATTCCATTCTATATACATGATGTCTTCCGGTTCCGACACAAGCCCCGTGGGTTAGGCAAGTACGACTCATATCGTTCGGGGTTGGTTTCACACTTTTCAATCCAGGCACGTGATTTCTAACCCCAAAAAAGAAAAAAGAAAAAAACAAAGAAAATCTAGGCACGTGATACTTTAAATAAAACGGGAAATTTTTAAATGATGGTCCGAAGTGCTCTTATTTTCTTAAGGGTTAATACTACGAAAAATCCCAAACTGATACGCCTGTGACAAATTTACCCCAAATTATTTTTTTGACCATAAAAAATCTCAAACTGGTACACATACAACAAATTTACCCCAAACTATTTTTTTAACCTCAAAAAACTCCAAACTGGTACATTTGTGACAAATTCATCCCAAACTGGTATATTTGCGACAAATTTACCCTTCGTTAATTTTCGTTAAATTACTTAGTTGGATGGCATGTGGCACTTCATGGGTATACCGGTTTAGGATTTTTACCCTTCGTTTACCACATGTTTATCAATTTAGGATTTTTCATAGTACTGATCCAATTTAATAAAGGGTAAATTTGTCATAGGTATAATAGTTTGGGGTTTTTCATGGCAAAAAAAATTAGTTTGTGGTAAATTTGTTACGAATGTACCAGTTTGGGATTTTTTTATGGTAAAAAAAATAGTTTAGGGTAAATTTGTCATGGGTGTACGAGTTTGGGATTTTTCGTGGTAAAAAAAACGTTTGCGTAAATTTGTCACATGTGTATCAGTTTGGGATTTTTCGTGGTCAAAAAAATAGTTTGGGATAAATTTGTCACACGCGTACCAGTTTGAGGTTTTTCGTGGTATTAACTCTTAAGAAAATAAGAGCCTGAATTGCACGATGAGCGACGGGAACGTGGATTCTTGTCGTCTCGTTTAAAACTCCACCTTAAAATGGAATGGATCTAAATGGGCGGGTCGGCCTGAGGAGAAATTAAACTTGCCCATGTCTAGTCGGGGCTGTGTCGGGTCGATTTGGCTCAGGCAAGCCTGGCCGTGATCACCTCTGCTTAACAGGAGCTTCCAAACGAAGAAGCGGTTGGAAATTGGAGCCAATAACAGGCCTCGTAGCAAAGGGCCCTCACATTGGGCCTACTTTTATGGGCCATATGTAGGATACAGAACTAAGCCTGAGAAAGGATAAAAAAACTAATTTACTTTTGGGATAGGTGCACAGAAATCTTAAAACTTGTTATAAAATTATAATTAAGCCCTAAAATTTTTAAAAAATATAAAAATCATCAAATCAGTGCAATCCAATCTTTTTGTTAATTCCGTGCATTTAGACTAATAAAAAATGTTAACGTGACTTTTTTCAATAGTTTATCTCGCATTTGTGATAATGATGTGGCTAAAACATGAAACATAATGCTAAAATGACATCGTTGTGACCTAAGTTATGTATTTTTAACAAAAATATTAAAAAAATAAAAATAAAAAGAACCCAAAAAAGGCAAAAAGAAAACAAAGGAAAGGGCAACTCTTGCCACCACCCCTCGTCAACAAAAAGGACCGGTGGGTGCTTGATGAGGGCCGGCGACGCCCGTCGACCCCAAGTGTCAAGCGTCGTAAAAAATAAGTTAAAATTTTTTTTATCGTCCACGAAAAAATTTAAGCATGAATTATTGTTATTGTTAATAGTCAACCCATTTTCAATTAAATAATTACTTTAAGCGGTATAATTAGATATTATAAAATTTTTTTTCTACAAAGAAGAGAACAAAACAAAAAACCCCCACAACCCAAAAAAAAAAAAAAACAGGTGCCTTGGCCTCATTCCACAAATCGCGCACACGCAGAGTATCGAATTCCGCCACGTGTCGCCATCGTCGGAACGCCCTCCCCTCCGCTGATTCGGGACTTCTCAGGCTCTGCGTCTTCCGAACCTCGAAAAGAAATGGAAGTCGAGAGCTCGCCAGCCAGAGCGATGCAGCTGCTCTCTCCTCGCAACTTCCTCGGCGTCTTCGATTCCGTCGACGCCTTCCTCTTCGATTGCGACGGTTCGGCGCGTCCATCTCGGTTCATCATTTGATCGTGCCCTTTTGGTTCTCGAATTGGCTGACTGATTGTGCCGTCATCAGGTGTTATCTGGAAGGGAGACGCTCTCATTGACGGCGTTTCTCAGACTCTGGACTTGCTCCGATCCAAAGTAACTGCCGTATTTTTCTCTGTCCCCGTCTCATTCGTCTTTTGCGTGCGTGCGTGCGGGTTGTTTGGATCCGGGATTGTTGACGTGTGGAATTCAGGGGAAGAAGCTGGTCTTCGTGACGAACAACTCGTGGAAGTCGAGGAGGCAGTACGCCAAGAAATTCCATTCTCTCGGGATTGCTGTGAGCGAGGTTAGCTTTCGATTGCTGTCCTCTGCTTCTTGTTCGTTTTACCAGTCAGTTCTCGATCAAATGCGAGTTCAATCCGGAGTGGGCTTTCTCGCAGGATGAGATCTTCTCGTCCTCGTTCGCGGCCGCGATGTATCTGAAGGTCAATGATTTTCCTCAAGACAAGAAGGTGAGTGGCGTCTTCTTGCGCTTATCGTCTCTGAAAGCATAATACATTGTACTAAGGCGTGTTAATTGCCAAGCACTGAGCTCAATGTTTAGAAGGAGGCAGTTGAAGCGGTGTTCCACTAATTTATGAGCGAAGAGAATTCGACAACTTTTGATTGCACTCCTGATAGTAGTTGGATAATGCAGGCAATTTGTAATTTTTAATCGAGCATGTTGACTTAAATAGGCCTAACATGAAGCATTCGGAATGCAAGTGTGGCATAAAGACATCTTACAATGACAATGGTTAGGGAGAATAGTGAATCATAGTGCATACCAAAAGAAGTAACAAAGGCATCGCATTTGATTCTTTAAGGTTCTTCGAAAGTAATGTGACTTAGTGGGAGCACTTTACAAAGAAATTCGACTTTGTGGAAGTTGCTCGGAGCAAACAGACCAAAGCTTGGTCCTAGATAAACACAGTATTTTAGGAGAATATGGGGCATTAGGAGAGCTCGATCAGATAAGAAGATCCATGTTATTGAGCCCGTGTCATGTCAAAAGCTTAACTATTCTGTTCATTAGTGCGTGTTATGGAATATGGATGTTTTCTATCACCACTATCTTGCCTCGCTCTTCTGTTTACTGACAACAAAAGGAAGGAATTTCGCTCCTGTCCTCTTCATTCCAGTCGTCCATTTTGCTGTCGGTTAATTTATAACATGTTGTTCAGGTTTATGTGATCGGTGGCGAAGGCATTATAGAGGAACTCCAGCTTGCTGGATATACTGGCCTTGGAGGTCCGGTGAGAACCTTTTTCAACTACATGATGTTTTTAGTGAAAAGTAGATGATATCATTACCTGAAATGTGCTTTTGAGCTATCCGTTTTTGCTTTCATACATCAAGAAATCAAATAGCAAAGTAATGGGAAAAAAGGGCTCTCTCACAATACTAACTAGCAACGTCGCCGACTTCATTTGCAGGAAGATGGCAAAAAGACAGCAGAGTGGACATCAAATTGCCTTTTTGAACATGATAAGAGTGTAATAGCTATTCAGGTTCTGTATGTTTTCTCTTTTAGGCTTGCTGCTCTAAAGAGCTTGCAACTTCTTTTTTCAGGTTGGAGCAGTCGTGGTCGGGATTGACCCCTTCATCAACTACTACAAACTTCAGTGAGAAACTCTAAATCTTTTGTTCTTGTTACCTTTCACATTGTCTGCACTGGTCTTTACGCTTATCAAAAGTTTTCCAGGATTTGTAGTACTAGCAACAGAAAATGCTGAAAATTTCTGATTGTAATTTGTAATAAATAGCAAGAAAACTATATGATGAATTGCTTCTTCATTTATGTTGACGCATCTATTGTGAAGACCTTATGCGATGGAAAATGGTTGTGCTCCAGAACTCTTTTTCAGTCCTGCTGAAAATCATATCGAAAGTTTGACTGTAAGTGCCCCAGGTTTTGTTGTCCACCAGTTTTTGTCCATCTTGTAATCCTTGTAATTGGACGAGAAAGAGGCTGGAACCGCTTGTCCTGATTCACACGATGCAGTGAAATGTGATTGTTGATACACATGATAATGCTCTGAGTTTCGAATTTATACTAGGTTTTCCCTTTTATTCTGAAGTAACAGACAATCATATGGTAGGTATGGAACTCTCTGCATCCGTGAGAATCCAGGATGCCTTTTTATTGCGACAAATCGAGATGCAGTAGGACACATGACTAGCTTACAAGAATGGCCTGGTATTCACCTCTGTTTCCTATTGATAGATGGCGGGAAAGTATCCTTGACATTGAGGGCTAACTCATATTTGGCTTTCAGGTGCTGGGTGTATGGTTGCAGCCATCTGCGGTTCAACTCAGAAGGAGCCTGTAGTGGTCGGGAAGCCATCAACCTTCATGATGGAGTTTTTACTAAAGAAGTAGGGAAAAATGCTCAGACAGAACTCTTTTCTTTCTTTCACATGATTGGATCCTTATCTCTCCTTATAGTCCCCTTCATATGATTTTAGATATGTGAGGCATGTTGTATAAAAGTGCAGACTAGGGAGTCCGCTAATGCTAGGTTATGGAATGTCAAATTGAATTTAATCCATGGTATTGGAACTTTTGAAATACTAGTGGAGCGTGAGTAATCGTTAAGGCGCTGAATGTGCAGTCTTTCCTGGTGCAGGTTCCAAATTGATTGTTCCAGGATGTGCATGGTGGGTGATCGATTGGACACTGATATCTTGTTCGGGCAGAATGCCGGCTGCAAGACTCTGCTTGTTCTTTCAGGTAGGGACATCATCTTTTGGAGGCAGGAAAGTTTAATTACCAAATCTCCCTTTTCTCGTCAAAGGCAGCACTACTCTCTTCTGTTTTTGTGGTTTTTGGCCTTCAATGAACTTGCCAAACATACTGATGTTATTCCTCCTGCTTCTGCAGGCGTGACAACTCTATCTGCTCTTCAAGACCCGTCAAACAATATTCAGCCAGATTACTATACAAACAAGGTTTCTGACTTTCTCGATCTATTTGGACCGTGACCCTATCGGGCATGATATTCTTTCTGTCATGTCAGATTTCTTTGCCTAATTATTTAAGTTCCCTCCTTTTTCCCTTTGGCAATGGGGAAACATGGAACATTGGCATGAACAGCTTTCGGCTGTGTTATTTTCCTTTCCTTTCTTCAATCATCAAGTCAGAAACAAACTGGGTGAACTGAGATAAACCGAACACCACGTGGAAGAATACACTGCATGGCCCGATTCGTAAGGCGAATGGCTTCAATTCGTGCCCGTGAATTTGTTGCAAACCGCCTTTTCTTTTGTTGACTGTGTGTATGGGGAAAAGGGGTTCTTCTGCAAAAGGCATATGAGAGCTTGTTCAGTTGAAGTTACATCATGAGTTTTGCCAGGTAAGATTGTATGTCCTTTTGAACTAGGACGATGAATTTATGACAGAGGAGCTAGTCAGACTATCGATTATGCACTTTGCTGCAGAACATGTTTCCCCAGAACTTACCAGCGCTACTAGAATCGATTCACCATTCCTACCCTTACTTCGATTCGAGATCGAAACGACATATATCGACTTGTGATTAATCCTCTATTGAATGTATAATCGGATTCGTGTCGACAGATGCAACTGAAATTGATGGAATTCTGTCAGTACTTTACGGTGTACGTTATAGTTTTGACAAAAAAACCAACCTCATGCTTTGCAATCCGTAGGAACGTTGTATGTTTAAAACCCGATCCTCGTGCATGATAAAACATCAGCCCGCGATACCTCTCCATGCGTAGAAATCTTGTCCTACACTTCTTCGTATTATCCTTTAACTTTTCGGGCATGACACAAAAATTATACGTTTTTCCGTAACTCTATGATTCGATCCGACTCTTGGTTCAAGATTCACGACAAATTTAGCTTTACGACCTCAGGGTTAGACACGGTTACCCGTAACGGGGTGATAGAATCAGCAAAGTAACGTTGACGTTCAGGTAAAAGAATTTCAAACAACTCAAAATCTCTCATGATCTCAGACTTCACACGAAAATCATCCTTTGCCGCGACTCTTCTGATGCTCCATGCGGATGACTTGCAGAAGGTCCCAGAGGCTAAGATCAAGCTCAAACCAAGCAGGGTCTAATCTAACTGTAGAACCATCCTTGCTAGAACCGTGGCCGGCACGACCCTTGCCGTCGGGAGTAGCAGCCGGCACGTGAGCGTCGAGCGAGCCCGACACCAGCGAAGCGAAGAATTCTTCGTTGGAGGGTAGATTGTAGGGCTCTCGAGAAGGCCTAGAACTGTTCTCGGTGAGAAAATCTGAGTCTTGGGTGATGTTGGCCATTAGAATCGGAAGGGTGATTGTGGTTTGTGAACTCTTCTTATCTTCTATATAAGCAGTCCTTCCATTAATCCTAGCTTTAGTAGGTTTCGAACAGATTGACGTTGTAGGATGAGGAAAGCAAACATACGACTCGGATTAGGAGTAATACTAAGTGGATCCCTTTCTCAAATTAGATATCTTCCCAGATTATTTCCTAAATTATACTTCTCATGATCACATCATCCCTGAAAATTGCCTAATCATCGGCTTCTAACCCAATTCCTGCATCAAATTATCATAAACAATTAAGTTTTGGCAATAAAATCAAAAGGGTCCAGCATTCATGTCGAGTTTCGAACTTGATCTAAGAGCCAAAGTAGAAGCATAAGGTTGAAAATAAAAAGATGCACCGAAAAATATGACCGCGGTTCTTTTCTGTTCTGATATCATGGTAAGTTTTACGGGGCATCTACGAATCCTCTAAAAAAAATTTCCATTTAAGCCATGTAATTATGTAAATTGAATACATATGATTACAAAGAGAGATGTAAATTGTAGGGGTGAGTGGTTTCAGGTTTCGTATATGTTCTACCTGAAATCTGAAACCTGCCATGCATACCTTGGAACCTACCATGCATGTTTTAAAATCTATGCCATACGACGTTGAAGGTAAAGAAACACTCGAAAATTGATGTTAGTCCGAGCAAGAAAATTTCTAATCATTTACCTCGTGCTATTACTAGGACTACCTTCATTTAGCTCCGATGTGAGGTGATTCTTGATAGGGGTTACGAAATGAAATCACTGCTTAAATGGGTTGTCAATGGTCACATGTAGTGTTTAGGATAGAGAAATGATTGCCTCCTTCTTTCGCCTATCATACGTTTTGCAAGAAAACCCATTGTTTTTGGGAATGCGGAACCTATTTAACGCATGACTTACTGTGGATTAAAATGTATGAAATGTGTGGAAATGACTAGCCTTTTCATCATCCTGTTATGCCCCATTCTACACATTCAATACCTTGTCACAAGTTCTAGGGCAGGTCTTAGGTTCTATCTAGATTTCATATATATTTTTAGTTGAATGATTACAATGAATAATCACATTTAATGACCACCACATGCTTTTAAAATCCACTGATCGCAACTCATATTTAGACACATGACAAATATTAAACATTAACAAAGTAAAAGTCTCAATAACAAAGTGGCTCTAGATTACATACTCATTGGACATCATGGAATACCGCAGGATAACACGGAATCATAAACCAAGAAAAAATATAAAAACTTGTTTCGAGATTTCAAATTCAAATTCCAGGTTCTACTTACCTAAAATGTATTCGTCCAAACAGATTCCTTAATTTTTGAAACTTATAACCTATTCTCCATTCCTTAGAACATGGAACCGATCGGTTCCCACCGGTCCAATTCTTTAGATTTTAGGTTTTACTCTGAAATCATGCTCGCCCTTAATAAATCGAACATAAACTTTTCTTTCTCTTGACGAATGCATAAGCTCGAAGCAATTGTTCCAACGACAAACGTGTGGGAAATCCAAGTTTCGTCACTACGCCATGGGTCGAAGAGGCCCCAGTCGCGAGCACGTAATGAATACACCTGGATCATGTGAGCCCGGTCTATATCCACCATTAGATCACGTGGAGCCTAGTCCATCTGATTGTGCGATTAACATTTTTTTTTCCCCTATCACTCGCATCATTAAAAAAAAAAAAAGCAAGCTGGTACACCCTCGCCCAAACAAGTTTTCAAAAATCCGCTAAAATTGCTAATTTTGCCCCCAATTTGCTTCGAGATTTCGTAGATTTATTTCGAATTTTGTTTTTGCGACACAATAATTTTAATTTCTTATACTTTTAGCCTTTTTGGGATTTCCATTCTCCCAAAATCTTGTAGGTAGCCCAAGGGCATGTGACCCGGATCGTTGTTCTTTGGTATGTCCCAATGAAAATTTTGAAAAACTTCAAACTCCTGCTCTCTCCCTCCCTTCTCTCATTTAAATTTAGTCTTTTAATGGACTTCGATGCTATCGTCTCCCCATGAGTTCTTCTGTGGAAGAGGGATTCCATTCCATTATAATTATTTTATAAAACAAAATGAAAGAAGGGTCCCCACTTGCGCCGAATTTGATGTACTTTTGACATTGAGAGAAATTCCTCAATCAGTTATAAATTTAATTATATATACGAATATTAATTAAGGCCTAATTTTTTTTTCATTTTTCTAATTTAGTCTTAAATTTTTACCCGAAATTTCAATATAACTTTTCGATCAATTTCCATTGGAAAATGTTGTTTTGGCAGGCCAACCATCGTCGGCCGTCTTATGTGGCATGCCGCTACATCAGTGATTTCCAGTAAAAGTCAATCGAAAGGATTACATTAGAATTGTGTACAAAATTTAGTGTAAAATCGACGAAATTGGAGAGTTTAGGATTTAATTGACATCAGTACAATCTGAATAAAATCAGACAATTTTCCCTTTTAAAATTGGCTCATGGTTAAAAAAATTCAACTGTTATTTATTTATACTTGGACCATATGGTGAGCATGCTTCGTGATCTTGACTCTTTTGTCAGGCGAGTCTTGCAACGTGAGTGAGCATCCGAAGAGTATCTTCTGTCGGTATATCTAAATCCCAGTTTTGATAAGAATATAATCACGCATGAATATATTTCGATTCGCACGATCTATTCCCAGATCAGTAAGGACCACTCCTTGAGCTCATAATTTTCTACGAAAAATCATGGAGATGCATGTGGAGCTCGCAGCTCCATGCATGGAGTTATTATATAAAAAACACACACACAAATACGTTATTTTTTATTGGGTTTGTCTGTAGCCACACCACGCAGGAATTGATAAAACCTGCAAGAGGAAGATGGATTAATGTTCATGTAATCCCCATTACATCATGTTTTATATTAAGAGGGTCTGCTTGTACCTGAGTGCAGAAGTGGGCGAAACTAGGGTTACCAAACATTGATCATTCCACCGGACCATTATCGCCGGTCTTGATTTCCGGCCGCCATGGCTTCCAAAGTCGAGCGAGCAAGCAACGGTTCATCCTGCAAATATTGGATCTATACTGGAACTGAATCTGTAAATCGATAGTGCGTCGTTAAGCACGCATCTTAATAACCCCTCTTATGTTATGGTTTATTAAGAGGGTTTGCTTGTATTCTAGTGCAGATGTTGGTGAAACCAGGGTTATACAATGATCTTCCCACCGTACCACTACAACCGGCCTTGATTTCCGACAGCCACGGCTTCTGAAGTTGAGCGAGGCGACGGTTCGTCCTACAAACAAAGAGAACGACACCGGATTGGATCTATTCTCGTATAGGATCTATAATAAGGATATTTCGTCGTCGAGCACGCGAGAAAAGCGACTTGAGGACATCTCGAACCAAGTTCGTTCGAAACATTCGCTTCAGCCACGGCACTCTGCAGGACACGGCAAGGCAACAGAAACTGGACTCGGGCGAGTTGGAAAAAGCAATTTGATGTGTGTAGAGGACGTCGATCGTGTCCTAAACCCTGAAAAGAAAGAAAAAAAGAAGAAAGGAAAATTAGATTATGCAGGAGAGCTTTCTGAAAAGGATGTGCATAGACTAAATCTTTATCTGGTCAGACAGCTATGAAGAAAGCAAAGGCAGCAGTGGCGATTGTTCTTGTCGTTCTTGGCCCTGTTGGTCCTCTCGTGTTGACCGGGGCGGCGTGCACGTTGCCTTCTGCTCGTTGGAAATTCTCATGACCAGAGAGAACGAAAGGTAGCAAACAAAAGGAGGATGGCTAGGTGAACCCCATGAAAAGAGAGTGGCATCTTCCAGGCCATTGCTGACGCTTATCTTTTCTTCTCTTTTCGATTTATAGAAAGACTGTGTCTCACGTGAATAGAATTTTACAATGCAGTTGACCCAACAAAACAAGCGAGAACGAATTTAAACGGGGTTCATATCACCAAAAACCCTAAATTGCTTTTGTGTCATGAAAGCTCCCGAACTGATGCAACGGTTTGGGCCACAATTTTTTTTTTGAATTGGTTGTTCCGTCATAAAAAAAAAACGAAACTAGCACATTTGTATCATATTTGCCCAAAAAAAAATCTAAAATTTAGCACATTTGGGGTAAATTTGAAATGAGTATACCTATTTGGGATTTTTTGTGAGATAAAAATTAGGTCGACATAAATTCGTGGGTATAAAGAGGATGTAATTCCTTCCTAATTATTTAATATCTTCATGTATTTATTGACCTATAATCCCACCTACAACAGTAATGAAAATTACCAAATTCGATCACTGTGGTCAATCTTCTAATTCTTTGGCAGATTTTACTTTTGTGGGCTATTATGTAAAAATTCAGCTTTCTTAGGCACTGTTATATCCAAGGAACACTTAAGCTTAGCAATGAAAGAAAGGTTTCGTTTTGCATATAGATCAGAGATGTCAACTATTCATTCCTTATCATAAGCAGATGCTTGTTGTCTTGATGACTTGATGTCATACTGATAATTGGCCTAGATGGCAAAAGAATTCGTCCCTTTCCTTGTGATCATGGATTCGAGCCTTGTTGGGAGTACTTCGGACATGAAATCTCAAATGCACCAAGCCACCGTAGTGGGGTACGCCTCTAAAATCGCACGGGATGGGAACCGATGTTT
Organism: Psidium guajava; assembly: GCA_016432845.1. NCBI lineage: Eukaryota > Viridiplantae > Streptophyta > Magnoliopsida > Myrtales > Myrtaceae > Psidium > Psidium guajava. The sequence goes on from CM028230.1 coordinate 25,761,548, forward strand.
TTAATGTTTATTTTTGTGAGTCTAAAACATACTTCTTTTCATGTGGGCAGGTTGTTTTTGGTAATACCCGTAGTTAGCTCATATCGTGTTGCGTGTGCATGGTGCTCTTTAGGGTTTGAATCCCCAGCCGCTCGGCTCCACCCCCTCAAGCCCTAGCCAACCGGACCGAGTGCCGGTTGGTGATGCAGATCGGTTGAGGCGTGCAAAAATTAATTGGTCCGGACACTATCTGACCCGAAGAGAGAGAGAAATGAATAATATGGTTTGTAGGCTCTACCTTATCCCGGATTCGATGGAACGAATACGTGGATCAATAAAGTCCTAAAGGCTGAAACTAAGGATATATTTAGAAGTATGCATGCACATCTCTCTCTGTCCAAAAGAGACAGAAGCATGTTGGGTAATGCAAGCGAGCTGCCTTGTCCTGTCAGAACGACATATAGCATTCAAATTTTGGGCCCTGCCTTGCCCTTAACTTGCTGCTTCATATTAATATTCACGAAACTAAGATTAACTTTCGTTCGAGCAAAAAAAAAAAAAAGAAAAAAAAGAAAAAAAATCTGTTTACCATATAGTCCTTAAATGCATCAATCCCACACCTCTCAATTAGAACATTGAATGCCAATTTGATTTGTAAGATGGACCACGCACCTAATTTGATCTGGACACATTATTACTCCTCATAAAGCAACGTTTGTATTTACACGACTTCGTACTTTTTCATTTTTGATTTTGCCCGTCCTAAAGAAAACGACCCATCAGTTCGAAGATCACGCAATTCTTGCTCATTTTGTTCGAATTCTAATTCGTGCGATGTCTGTATAAATGTTCTCCTAAGGACAAACTGACAGAACTATGGTACACATCACTCACAATTAGGATAAGTGATAAATGGTGGGACATTCTTATAACCACATCCTCAAAGATGAAGCATGATCGCCATACTACTAAATATGAGAGAGAGAGAGAGAGAGAGAGAGAGAGAGAGAGAGAGAGAGAGAGAGAGAGAGAGAGAGAGAGAGAGAGAGAGAGAGAGAGAGAGAGAGAGAGAGAGAGAGAGAGAGAGAGAGATTTTGATGGTAGGGTATGAAAGAGTTGGATAGGTTAATATTGGAATGCATTAATTTTGATGATGTTTCTCTTTTCATAATGTGCCATGTAGGACTGTTGGTATCCGCGTTAGCGATTTTCGGTAAAAATTAGCATGATAGATTGAATTAACATAAATGCAAAATATTTATGACTAAATTAACAAAACTAGTTTAAGACCGAATTGACACAGTTGTAATATGTTTATGACATTTTTGATAATTATACCCTAATTTTGGATAATGTGCTATTTTCACCTTTTAATAAACGACACAAAAATCGTATGTACACTTCCTATGTTAGGGGTAGTACATTAGTAAAAATGTTTTTTTTTCTCCCTTGGAAAATCAAGTTTCCTCACCGTATTGTGAGCAAGTATCAGAATGAAAACCGAGATTAGTGTCGTAATTCTATTTCGACCCCTTTGTTCTTTCTAATCAAAACTTGAAGTTGATAATGTTGCACACCACTGATGATACGACACATGCGCAAAACAAAGGCAAAGTTATATAGGGCAATGATAAAAATTTAAATATTGTATAATATAATTGTTTGTCATATACAAAGACAAAAAGGGTGATGCAATAAATGATGGGTAACGACATAAATAGTCTTTGAATTTTGGTTAAATATAAAATGTGGTTCCTAAATTTTTAATTTATTCATTTTGGCTCTTGAATTTTTGCCCAATACGCAACATAGTTCATGCAAATTTTATATGTATTTAATGTAATCTTTTAACTCTACGAAAATATTCAATATTTTCATGTAATTCAGGGATTAAACTGAAAATTACCAAGATAGAACGACACTTGGAGACAAAGATGGTGGAAGTGGAACAATGGTGGAGAAAACACACAAGGGCATTCTGGTAATTTGGCGGCCCCCACCCCCCGTCAAAAAGGCCGCATGCATGACGGACAGGTGAGACACCGCAGCCCCCGTTTGGTGATTTGGATGGACCCCTCCAGTTCCGGGACCAAACCCACCAATCCTGAATTATTGATCTTCGCATGGACATGAAAAGAAAACGAAAATGCAATGGAAAAACCATGAAAAAGCTTCTCACTTTAAGCTTCTTTCTTGCTTTGACCCTTCTCTCTCTCTCTCTCTCTCTCTCTCTCTCTCTCTGCGCTTGTATAATCCACCGGAAGCGGATGCCACACCTCCACTTTTAATTCAGTTTCAAGCTCTATCTCCCTTCTCTCGAAGCAAGTTGTTAGCAGCAACCGCTTGCTTCTCTTCCGCTTCACTGCCGAAGCAAAGCACAAGCCCCTGAATTTTGTGATCCTTGAAGGAATTTGGTATTTCTTTTCTTTTCCATTACCTTATCTGTTCTTACCCTTTTGTTCTCTTGGTCGTGGCTTTATTGGGTTGGCTTCTCTTTGATGCCAAGTCCATCTTTTGGCATCGGGGTCTCTATCAGGCTTTGGATCTGAGCTTGGTTTTCGGATAAAGCTTTATGCTTGTGATCGAGAGAGATCTGTGTTGTTCCAATCTTGCCCTCTTTTCTTTCAATTGTGTTGGGATTATTGATCTTTAATTATGTTGCGTGTCGTTAAATATCTTTTTGATGACCAAAATTTGTTTGGGGTTGATTTAATAGCATCCGACCGGTTAGCATCTTCGGGAAGCAGCTGACTGTTTGCTGATACTTTACTTTGTTGTGGTCCTTGAAGCCTTTCATACGTTTTCTGCTTCCTTGGATCCTCCCTCCCTCCCCTTTTGTCTCTGGAAGTATACCAAATAATTACAAGTTAGTTTCAAGGTTCTCTATAGCTTCTAATCCGACTTTGCATGCAACTCTGTGAATGACAAGCCCTTTCTTACGAGGTATGATTTTGGACCGCAAATTGATCTTAGTTGTGAGCTCTTTCTGGTTGCTGAAAACTTTTCAATATGGCTCATGTTAGCCGAAGTTGTTTGTCAGTGCGCAAGAAGTGTTCTTCCTCATTGTTCTGTGTTATACTCTGCAACTAGATTGCTTGCTGCTCTCTAGTGGTATAGGCATGGTATGTGGTACTCATCATGTTGAGGGTGGCTAGTTTCAGAACAAAAAATGTTTGCTTCTTTGATATATTGATTGGTTGCTGTTTGAGTTGAAAAGTTTGGTTGTCATTGAGAATCATGTATTCTCCATACATCTGGGGGGTGATATTGTTTGATGACGAGGCTTTGAAATCTGAATGCACCGAAACTGATTGGTATGCAGTTTGTCCAAGAATATGTTGTGGATGGAATAATCCTTGGGATTGCCAGAGCTGGACGAGAAATGATCTGGGTCTGCTTATGAAAGATTTTTGAAGAATGGGTTCTGAACTGTGGAATTGGAAAGCTTCTCACTGATCTTTTGGGAACTTTTTGGTTTTTATCATGGCCTCAAAAGCTGCCTGTAGAGCATCTTCTCAACCGCAACTGAAGACAGCTGGTGCTCTTAAAGTAGAGAAAAGTGATCAGAGTTCTTTGTCTTTACTAATTTCTGAGGAAAGCAAAACCCAGCTGGCTAATCCTGAACAGCATTCGAAATTTCCCCAGAACAACTCGAAGCATTTAGTTGAATCAACTGGTAATAAAAAAATCAGCCAATCTTGCTCACGGGTGTTCTCTTGATTCTCTAGTCAACAAGACCAACCCACTTTCTACATCTTCTTCATCTGTTTCAGGAAAATCATCAGAGATGGATTCTTCCGTTGTTGAAAGCAGAAGCTCCATCGAAGGTTCTGTTGATCAGGAAAAGAAGACATCAGCATATGAAAGCGTCAAAAGCAGTTCAGTGTCTGGAAAGGTTAGTGATGGTACTGGAAGTATTGCCAAAACCAGCGGAAGTGCTAAAATTAGTGATCGCGTTGATTTTGTTGAGAGTGGGAAGTGTAGTATGTGTAGAGGGAGCACTAGTAGTGATGTGAGTGATGAGAGCAGTTGCAGTAGTTTTAGTACCAGTATTAGCAAGCCACATAATGGAAATGACTCGAGATGGGAAGCCATCCAAGCAATTAGGGCAAAAGATGGCATCTTGGGTTTGAGCCATTTCAGGTTACTGAAACGCTTGGGTTGTGGGGATATCGGAAGTGTATACTTATCAGAGCTTAGTGGAACAAAATGTTACTTTGCATTGAAGGTTATGGACAAGTCTTCTTTAGCGAGTCGAAAGAAGCTGCTCCGGGCTCAGACAGAGAGAGAGATTCTGCAATCTCTGGACCATCCCTTCCTTCCCACACTTTACACGCACTTTGAGACAGATAAATTCTCTTGTTTGGTGATGGAGTTCTGCCCGGGAGGAGACTTGCATACACTTAGACAGAGACAACCGGGAAAACATTTCCCTGAGCAGGCTGTAAAGTATGATCACTGAACTTCGATGTCATATGTATAGTTTTCATGTACGCATGTTCTCGCCAATAGATTTTCATATGCCCTCATTGATAATGTTTCAGTAACATGTCTAGCTTTTTCGAATTTATGCTTTTCTTATGCTGCTGGAGTTTGTCAAGTGTTTTGTTAGCACAGTGTACTTATCAAATGAACAGTCACGACATGCGTGCTGAACTAGAAAGATTGTTCTTTGACGTCGTTGTCAGATGCTTAAGATTCGACATACGCCATCATTTTAGTGCATGTTGCACAAACTTTACTTTCTTTGACAAGAGAAAGTTGGCATGTCGTGTTAAATTAAACATCATGGTTCTGAATTTCTTATCATTCTCCATGAAAGTCTGCTAGAACTGCAAAGAAGATTGCTGGTTCCAGCAGTTACAATATTTGATGCTTTGCTTTTTTTGAGGGATTAGGAAAGTAGAGTCACTATTTCCTGGAGCTGTGGTGTTGATTTTTATTCATCATCTGTGCATCTCTACAATGTGGATAGCTTTCCTCCACTCCGTCTTAAGACAGACCGTACGTTAATCTATTTCGTACGCTAATGGAGTGGGAAATAGATTGGCGTACAGTCTGACTTAGGACGGAGTGGAGGAAAGCTATCCACATTGTAGAGGAGGGGATTTCCTATGTTCCAGAGTGTCATGTTTAGTCATTTCTATTTATTTATTTATCTATTTATTTATTTATTTTTGGGGGTACCCATGGTTTTGCTTTTATTCTAGTATATTTTAAGCTTCTTCAGGTTTATCGACTGCCGACTCCCAACTGGTTTGGGATAAAAGTGATGATGTTGATCTGTGCACCTCCTTGGATCATATATGTTCAAAAGAGTCAAGAGTTACCCAGTTTGAGGCATCTTTTCCTCAATTATGTATATAGGGATAGGAACTCTTCTGTCATTCTATTGCTGCCTTCATTGTCATTTGAGCTAATTATGTATAGCATTCTGTCTTTCCTACCTCACCATCAGCTGTTTGGAAGGATAAATCGTCCTTGGAATACTCAAATGGACAAATAAGTCTATGAAATCTGTTGTCAATGTACTTGCCAGTAAACAAATCATCAGTCTTGACTCAAATGGCTTAAACTTCTAAGTACCTTTCTTTTCCTGGACAAAGTTAAGGTATTAAGCTATTGAGATAGGCTTGTATATTTGATCAAGTTTGGAACCAGATGCATTTTTCTCATGCACTCTTTTTGTGAACTTTCAATTTGTAAAAGATAGAAAAATAATCTTTTTCTAACATGTAGTCTCATAGTTAAGAAGATATGAGCGGAGGAATCGGTAACAATTGTCTTTGTTTTAATTCACATGCTTTTTATTGCTCAAGGGATTGCTCTTCTATTGTTACCCGAGTAGGTTTTTGTTTCATCCGATCCATAAAATTGGCATGCACACTTAAATCCTTTTCTTTTACTTTTTGAATGCCGAAATCTTTTCATGACCCCGTCAAGAGTTGAACAATCATTAGTAAGGGAATTGTATTGAGCACCTACTTAATAGTAGTCTGCACTTTGAAGTGAGTTGGTTTCACTTTCCACAGCATTGGCTGTGATAGTAAATATAGTTAGCCCAAGCTCTGCGAAAGGAACATAATCTACTGATCTATAACTATCCACATTAGACGGCAAATTTGAATAGAGACATGGATACTTGCTATTCCTGCGTCTCTGCTGTTATGTCTTACCTTCATCTTTTCTGCTTTGGCTGAAAGATTACGATTTCAGGGACTTACAAACTCAATGCTTTCTTAAATTGACCTTAGACTTGTAACCTGCAGATTTTATGTGGCGGAGGTCCTCTTGGCTCTGGAGTACTTGCACATGCTTGGGATCATTTACCGTGATCTCAAACCCGAAAATGTTCTAGTAAGGGCTGATGGACATATAATGCTCTCTGATTTTGACCTTTCTCTCCGCTGCGCTGTTAGTCCGACGCTCGTGAAAAGCTCTACCATGGATGCCGAGTCCCTCAAGAAGAACCCTGTTTACTGTGTTCAGCCAGCTTGCATCGAACCTTCGTGCATCCAGCCTTCCTGCGTACTCCCAACGACATGCTTTTCGCCCCGCCTCTTTTCTAGCAGGTCTAAGAAGGAAAGGAAATCTAGGAACAATGAAATGGGAAACCAAGTGAGACCCCTGCCTGAGCTCGTCGCGGAGCCAACAGATGCCCGGTCTATGTCATTTGTGGGGACCCACGAATATCTTGCACCCGAGATTATCAAGGGAGAAGGTCATGGAAGTGCCGTTGATTGGTGGACTTTTGGAATCTTCTTATATGAATTGTTGGTTGGGAGAACGCCTTTCAAGGGATCTGGAAACCGGGCCACGCTGTTCAATGTCGTGGGCCAGCCTCTACGTTTCCCCGAATCGCCCATTGTCAGCTTTGCTGCTAGAGATTTAATAAAAGGGCTGCTTGTGAAAGAACCACAGAACAGATTGGCATATAAACGAGGGGCAACGGAGATCAAACAACATCCGTTCTTCGATGGGGTGAACTGGGCATTGATCCGGTGTGCTACTCCTCCAGAGATCCCTAAACCGGTTGAGATCGTGCGCATACCTGCATCTACAACCAACGAAAAGGCTGCTGCTGCAATGGTTGCTCCCAACCAGAAAGGTTCCGATAATTATCTAGAGTTTGATTTCTTTTAGTGACTGTTGATATCGGTTCCAAATTTTAGCGAGTAGGGAAATCTGTTCTTTGTGCTCCTGGGATTGCCTAGCGATAACTGTGATGAAGGTCCTTGGTCGGTATATTGACGAGGGAAGTTATGTTCATGTTAACAATCTCTACTCATCTGTACTTGTTATTGAATGGATTGCTGCTCTCAGATTAAAGTCTCGGAAGACACACTAGTGTCGATCAGTTCCACTTAAATAAATAACGACAAAGGATCTCGTGCATGTGCAGAAAGTTTTGAAGATGAACCGTGCTGTACAGTATACTCCAGCATCAAATGCCTGCCCACGTTGGGAGGAAATGGTGTAAACGGAGGGAGGAAAATGGTGTAGACGAGAATGAGTGCCATTTTACAGTCAGGGGGAGCTTCATGGCATGTGTATTATGAATGAGCACAACATGGCTGGAAATCAATTCACACGCTGATTGTGCTCGATTTGCACACCCTTCGCAGGGGAAGCCGATCTTTTCCTTCTCAAGCGGCCTTCGGTTTGAAACACATGCACGAGAAATAGTCCGTGCGCTGATTCACTTCCTGCATTGGCTTGGGCATGTCGGGATTCCTCTGCGAAGGCGTGGTCGGCTTGCTGTGCGAAGGCGGGGACGGTGACTCCATCGCTGTCTGCTCTAGTATCGCCTCATTTCCTTCGCATATGATTTTGACCTCACATGTCTCTGGTGCTTTCTGAAGTATCTGATCAGCAACCCCATTTCCCTTCCTGGATTTCAACCTCCTAACACCCCAAAAGAAAAAAGAAAGAAAGAAAGAGAGCCATTTCCAAATTCAGAACTTTGTAACTGAAGCTGTGAACAGATCAAACAAAAAGAAGAGGATACCTCAAATTGGATTTGGCAGAGCCGACCACTAACTTGGTTATGTTGAGGACGGAAATGAGCTCTAGGATGGCCTTAGCAACCATGTCACTCTCAATGAGAATAGTGTCCACCTTAACCTGTTTCATCAGCACTTCCTTAATGTAATCACAACAGGCTTAAGGGAAAAAAAGAAAAAAGAAAAAAAGGATAAAGACACCACAAGTGTATAACTTTCGTACGATACTTACTTGAGTGTCATATTTTTTTTTTATCACTTAAATGCTATAATTTATGTATCGCGTTCACTCAAGTGCCATAAATTTTTTTCGATCAATTGAATGATCCACGTCGGATTTTCGGCACTTGGATGAACTTTTTAAAAATAAAATTGACACTTAATTAATCGATTGAAAGTTTTGACACTCAAATGAATATTTTTAAGAATGTGTGGTCTTAAGTAATCCAAAATAAAAAATGGCACTCAAGTGAGTGCCGTACTAAAGTTATGGCACTTGTGTTGTATTTATTCTAGGGGAAAAAAACATATAACCAGGTATTTTCACATAGGATGTCGTGAGCTGTACCTTTGAGGAAATGCATGCGTTGAGATACTTCTGAAGAAGTTGGCTCCTCTTGCCTCTTTCTTGTGCCCTGAAGGTCTGTGCTTGCTGTTCACTCACCCTAGATATGGGCAGGTTTCCTACTGATAACAATATCAGCTCATTCATCATCGTCGAATCGTCTACGAGAGCAGAAATTTGCTACACGATTCGATTTATGAGAAGCATCAAGAAGCATTTGGTCATTCATCTGTCTTCTAACAGTTTGAGCTTTTAGGACGTCGTGGTTTCTTGAATTTTCTAATCTCTGTCCTTGTGAACTGTTTTCCGCGAGGATCCTGCATTGTCCTACTGTTATACTTTTCTTTTAGCCATCGTGTGGAGTTAGTAGAAGAAAAATAGTAAGTGTAGAGTTAGGAGATTATGTCTTACTATATAACAGCCCCTTCGAATTACGATTTATTTGGTACATGTCATGTCAGCATAGATCAAAGATGCAATTCATTCAATGGAGGAATGTATTGCCTTCACTTATTTTGCTAAATTGATCGTCCTAATCATATGTCAAGAACTGTAGATCCTACTAATTGTGAATTATTATTGGTTCCAGTTGTCACGTGGAGATAAGACCGAGATATTTTATATTTCTTGTTCATTACTTTGATGGGAAAATTATCAATAAGGTCCGTCAATTTAGTTTTAACATTTTAATTGTGTCAATTGAATCCTAAATATTTTGTTAATTTGTCAATTCTCCTTCCCACATGGCATGATCGACAACAATGTGAAAACTTTATGAAATTTTAGTTTTTTTTAGTTTTTTTATTAGTTTTTATTAATTTTTTTTAATTATTAAGGATCAAGGGCTGTTGAGGCTTGGCAACGCTCGCCTACTTTCAGGGAATGACCACGAAGCCCTTGTCTATAGTTGGCGAGGGTGGTGGCCCTCACTGGCCACCACATTGTAGGCCCTTATCTAGTGGTCGGGTCACTGAGGACTCTTAACAATTTAAAAAAAGAAAAAAAATCAAAAAATTTAAATCTCACGTTAGCATCGACAACTCCCAGCTTCTACATCATTAATTTTCGATCAAAATTGACCGGATGGACTATATTGATAAATTATTATAAAATTTAGGATCAAATTAATTCAAATTGAATTGGCAATTATTGATAATTTTGTTGTTGTGGTTGTTGTTGTTGTAATTTTCCCCTACTTTGACAAATGGAGTCGCCAATTCAATTGCAGCCAAAGGGGGAAAAAAAAGAAAGGACAAAAGGGAATGAGAAAGCAAAAGAAGTGAACGGTTCCCCTCTCTTTGTCTCGGCTGCACGTAACGACATTAATGGTGGTCGGGACCAGATTCTTTTCCACGCTACCGAACCCAGGCTCTCAATCCACACCGTCTTGACCGCAACCCACCCACCGCCGCAACCACCAGGTCCACCACCGTGAGAGAGAGAGAGAGAGAGAGAGAGAGAGAGAGAGAGAGAGAGAGAGAGAGAGAGAGAGAGAGAGAGAGAGAGAGAGAGAGAGAGTTTTTCTTACATGGGCTCGGAATGAAGCGGGTCTCGGGGAAGACGTGCACAAGGAAGACCGTCGTGTTCGCCCGGTCGGCGACGGCGTTCTTCAGCGTCCACGTCAGCGCGTCCATGCTCGTCTCGCTCTTTGCTCCCACCGCCACGTACACGCACTCCCCGCGGCCTTCCCACGCGCTGCCGCTGCCGTTGTGTATGTCGAACGAGAACAAGCTCATCCCTTCCGCCGGGTCCTCCCCGATCGCCGCCATGCTTCCGTCGCCGATCTCGAAGAGCTCGCTCGAGTGCTCCTCCTCGATCTCGCCCGTCCCGCCGGCGCCTCCGTAGTAGTTCTGCATCTGGCTGTATTGATCGTACTGATGACGACGACCATGGCCTTGGTCCGCTTCCGCAGCTTCTTGACTGTTATCCTGCAAATGGGCGGCTTCCACCGACATCCTCGTCGGCGCCGACGACCACCCGATTCTCTTCCGCTTCGCGGGGTCCTTTCTCTTTCTCGTTTTACGCCGTCAAGAAACGGCGGACGATGGGGAAGCAAGTGAACAGATTTTTGATGGAAAAACTTTGACAAGCCTCTTGAATTGTGTTTGCTTATGGGATGGTTTGTCTGTCAAGGACTTTCGCAGTTTGGCAAGACCAAGTACCAGAGAGAGAGAGAGAGAGAGAGAGAGAGATTTTTCAAAGATGTAGTGAGAGAAAAGAGGAGATTTTCCTCTTGGACTGGTCTCTTAAAAGGTTCTCGAATTTGATGGTCACTCCTCGTGTCTTTTACTAAGGATGTAATAACGTTGCCATCAAAGCCCTTCCAAAGAGAATTGAGGAGTTGCCATCAAGCCCTTCAAGTTCCCCGGCATTTGCACATTTATCGATCCCTTGGGAGTGATTTTTAGCTGCGCTCATGACGTCTCTGTTAGAGATAATTATGAGTTATCTCGTGTGTATCGGAAATATTTAATGATTATGTTAATTTTATGTATCTTTCAAAGTTACGCGTATATCTCGCATCTTGATCGATATATGATACCTTAGATAGTGATATCATAAAGCCTATAAACATCATTTTTTTTTGGGTAAAGAGCCTATAAACATCATGACATCCGAATATACTGAAAATTCTCAATACTCGTCTTCCGCTTAAGTAATCTAGATTCTCACTTGGGGTACTTTCTTGAGAATAAAATCGGGAGTCCGCCGGTGGAATAAGAGGCACGGATTTAGTTTGGTCGCGAAACTAATCTTAGGATCCCTGGCCGCGACACGCGCTAGACAGGTTTTTGGAAACTTTGATAGTCAGGTGATAACCCTAGCTTACGATAATTTTATATGTTAACCGTGGCTTTTTTTGTGTTGATTTTGAGTGAGCTGGTCCTAAAAAACCCTAGCTAGCGGATAGCATTGCCGTCGGGTGACAATGGAAAGAGACCGTGCGGCTGACCATTGAAAAGGAAGATTCTATTGACATTTAATCTCCGCCCACTATCGGCGACCAAACCTTCTAGACGTGGCCGATTTCTCCTGATTATGTCATGCTAAGCTCCCTAGCAATGCAATAAAAAGTTTTAATTATTGGAGGTCGAAGCTGTCATGATCTAAATCACGAAGTGCCATGTCGCGTGCATGCTGTATTGCTTATGCAGCACTTATGGAATATCCGAATACGTAGAGGGAATCACGGCTATTTTGCAAAGTCAATTTACTTAAGATATGTCATGTAGGGTTTCCACAAGTTGCAAATTTAGGGTTAAATTATCACGAACTTGTGCAAAGTTGAAGATTTGGGCCTTTATGTAGGACAGAGGATGGAAGGATGTAAAACCTTCGTGCTGGCGCAGCTGGTGAAGGTATTGGGGTGTATATCTAGCTCGAGAACCGGAGGTCACTCATGCGAATCCACGTCAAGGTGTAAGCAAATTACTCGGGTACAAAAGTCTTGACTTATTCAGTTCATGAGACTTACAAGTGTTCTATGTGTCCCTAGGTAGCCGGATCGTCACGTTGGTGCCCCTAAATGGCCTAGTAATGGCCAAGGCCAGAAGCAGGAAGTAACCAAGGAAGTTTCCTATAGAGGAAGAGCTTCATTTGCCAAGGAAACTTTCACTTCACTGGCCATATGAAGCTCTTCCTGTCTAACATTTATTCTGATTATATCCAAAACTATATCATGTCTAAGCTGGTTCAATACCCAAAAAAACTATAACTTTAGCATTTATCCTAATTATATCCAAAGCTTTATTTTGTCTCATAAAAATTGCCAACTTTTACTTTTGTCCCAATTCTACTAGCCTAATATAAAAAAAAAAAATCTGAATTATATCTAATTGCCAACTCAAGTAGGCCCAAAATTTTTTTTTATTTCCTCTTGGCCCAAGCCCATCTTCAATCCTTCTCATTGAGATGAAGAAGTGAAGAATAGAAGAAGAAGGAGAGTCGGCCGAGAGGGAGAAAGAAAGAAAGAGAGAGAGAGAGAGAGAAAGAGAGAAGAAGAAGAGAAAAGCTCGGCGCCTTCGCAATCCAAACATCGCAACAAGCCAAATTCACGTTATTTTACTACGCTCGGTAAGAACCGAAGCTCTAATTTGTTTAAATTAGAGAAATTTTTGGATTTAGGGCAAATTTCGGATTTTAATGAATTCTGAATTTCTGCGTCCGATTTCTCCATCGTTTGGCTACATCTTTGCTTGAGAATGAAACTTTAGGGTGTTGAGGAACCATGGGACTTTACAGAACGTAATTTGGACTTACGGTTTGCCCGAAACACGATTTTGAATTCGGGTGCTACAGTATACCCGCGCGAACGGTGTACTTCGAGGCCTGATATCTCCATTTTTTTGTCATTATTTGAGGTCGACCATAATAGGACTTTTGTAGTACGTCGAATAAGCTTCGCTTGGACTATAAGACGGCTTGAAACGGAGGTCGGTGGAATGAGTTATGGCCGTTTTAATTCTGAAGCGCGAGTTATTCTGGTTGCTACAGTACCCGAGCGACCAGCAACCTTCAAGAGCTGATATTTTCATTTTTCGGTCATTGTTTGATGTTAATCATGTTAGGACTTTTGTAGTACATTGAATAATCTTCGTTTGGACTATAAGATTGTGTTAATCGGAGTTCGTTTGGATAAAACGAAAATGGTTTTTCCGCAAATGGTGCTGGAAAATTCAGGTTTTTGGGGTTGCGATGTCTTAAGGCCTGATTTTGGTGTCTCCTAGCCGCGAATATTGTACGAAATGAACTTAAGGATGTTGCGGAGCTAATGCCTTTGACAGTTCGTGAATCGGAGTTACGGTTTGTCCGAACGAAATTTTTGAAATTTGGCGCGCAGGTTGTCCAACGCACGATTAGTGGGTTTTTTTTTAGCCGTAGACGGCAAGTTATAGACGTTTATGTGTCGTTTAGTCAAGTTTTCCGCTAGCAGAGTATTTTTACAATTTTTAATGTCGTTTCTTATTAATTTATTAGGATTTCAGGCTTTGCAGTTCGAGATATATATTGGACTTCGGCGTTTTAAGGTGAGTTGTACTTTTTCTTCTAAGGATTTTATAAAAGTTCATGCTTCAAAGATGGGTACGAGTATTATGATTTCATTTTCTTGAAAAGGTAAAGAAAGGCGATGTTTCAAAGCATTATTCTTGCATAAAATAGGATCGAGCTATTACTACTCATTGATGTTTGACATGGTTTGTTAAACAATGGTTTATGTTGAGACTGAAATGCTGTTTTGGAGAATTATGTTTTGAGGAAAACCATGGATTTGGTTTGTGAAACTGAATTGTTGTGATTTTGTGCTGCTCAAGATAACTGTGAACCCGACTGAGGGGTTTGTGGGTATGCGCATACTGTTTAGGATATCCTTGTGGGCCGAGCCACCGGCATTGTAGGTGGAGACCTTGCCAAGGGGGGAATCTTGGTCGTCTTTTGTCACGGGCGTTATTCGTGACCACGGTTGGAGTCTTGAGCAGTCATTAGTCAATGGATAGACCATTGACATGTGTTTTTGCTGAGATTAACCAATGGTTTAAACCACTGGTATTTGTTTTGCATTTTAAATGTGCATAGTGATTGTTCGATCCGCTTAGAAGAAAATGTATTACTCACTGAGCCGTGTTAGCTCATTCCTTTCATCTTTTTGCTTTTCAGGTTCAGCAAGTCGCGAGTAGGACTGAGCGTATCGTTAGCAGAAGGATTTTTGGGTAGGAGGATTTTTGTTATGAAGTATAACTAGTTGTGTTGGGCTTCTGAGATAGCTCTTTTGGTTGAATTCTGGTTAAGTTGAGGCTGCGTCCTTTTGAGAAAGGGACGGCCGTGTCACAGCCCTACTATCGTGGTTTGGGGGTGTGACATTTATTGGTATCAGAGCTTAGGTTATGATTTTTATGGGTATAGATATGGGACGTTGTGAGATTGTGTGATAGATTCTGTCGCATTATCCTTTTAAATACTAAGGTTATGATCTACTTATGACTTCAGGTAGTTAGGAGTTCTGACTCAGAATCACCTGTCCCGCGTCGTAGAGATTTCAGAGATGTGCCTCGAGGTATTAGAGGCCGGCCTGCGATAAGCAGGCAAGAGAATTTAAGAGTTGACTTACGGGACACAAGAGGAGAAAATGGAGGCATGACCCATAAGCATTCCTCTCAAACGCTACAGGTAACCGATACCAATAAGTGGACGCCGAAAGAGACGAACATGAGTGAAGTGGGGCACGTAGCAAGTGGCCTGGTTTGTTTGTTGGCGTACTGATCGAGTAAGTCACAGCTGTATTAATTTACATGGCTGATCGCGACTCTCAATGTGGCTGGTGAGGGCCGCTACAGAATCTTTTTCCTGTGTCCTCGGTATCATCATCATCAAAGGGAGTGATAGGGTTTTGCCTCTGTTTGCTAAGACTGTAGGCCATCATCTTACGGCCACCATCCGTCAAGATAAGATAAAATGAAGGCAGTCCTACCATTTGAGGTAGAAATACGTTCCCTATGTATTCCTTCAGAAGAACAATTGATAGTAGCAGATTAAACTTAGCAGAGGTGGATGACCTCGTCCTGCGAAGGTTGTTGCCGATAGGGAAGTTTACTCTGAACTATGGTGACCTATATGTCGTGAAGAAGGTGCTCCTAGGAGATGCCCTGACCCTAACTGAGATGGTTGTGAGAAATACCTTAAATCATTTATGCTATGCGGAAGAAGAGATGGCAGGAAGATAAAAGCACAAGCATGTGAAGCTTTTTATTAATTTAATTTCACTCATCAATGAGTATTACAACAACTCACTAGGGAGGAAAAGTAAAACCAAATTGAGCCCTAATGAGCATCACAAAAGAGTTCAACTGACTCTCCATGCAGTTGATGCTCTGCCTACGCCGAGAGGTTTGGGATTTAAGATCCGCAAGCTTGAAGAACAGGAGTTCACATTTCTTCTTATGCCTGGCTGCATTGGCCTCATGATGATCAACGACGTGTTTTAGATTCTCGATCAAGTCTTTCTCGAGAGCTATATTCACCGTTAAGTCTTCGAGCCTCTCTTCCAGCCATTTCCACCTGTACCTCATCACAATGTCACTCGGGTCATATTCGAAATAAGTCTGGAGCAAGGCTAGGCGCTCCACCAACTTCTCCCTCTCATGGACCAACAACGAGGCCCGTTCATCAGCAGATTTGACGGCCTTCTTGTAGCGAGCAACCGCAAGTTCTGCAGATTCCAAGCATTCAGACCGATCCTGGAGGCGAGCTTCCACGATGCGAGTCATGGTGACCGCTTCGTAGGTGTCTTGGCAAGCCTCTAGAAAGTTGAGGAAGAGGGTTGGGAACGTTCGGTATTCCCTCTCTAAATTCGTGCCTTCGATCGAAGAGGTATTTATCGCTCTAAACAGACCGAAGATCTCAGCTTCAGCACCCGGATGACTGGCTATGTAAACATAGCCTCGGCCAAGGAGGTGATAAAGCCTCTCCCATTTGGACATAACTTCAACTGGAAAGATTTGTGTGGGAAGACCGGCCATTATTAAGATAGAGGGAAGAATCAAGGCTGGCGAGCAAAATACGAAAGATAAGAGGAGAGAAGTGAAGCAGACGATTAGAATGCGAAGATGGTAATCTGCCTCGAGTTAAATATTGACTTCACAGTAGCAATATCTATCGGTCAGATTTTCCTACCGGCTATTCCTTTCCGGTGTCGTTTTTGTCGGCTCGAATCCCCTGTCGGTTTGTTATCTCGAGCCGAGTAAATCCGACATCTTTAAAAAAAAAGGTTTGAGGTGATACCATCGCTTCGGAAAAAGAAGAAGAAAAGACGAGCCAAATGGGGGACAAAATAAACTCTAGCAGAAAAGAAGCGAGGACTTGTCTTCATTCGTAGACAGAGTGAAAGCTTGCTTGCGAAACCGATGCTCAAGACAGGCGAAAGAAATAGTGATAGAGGTCCTACCATTATAAAAAAAAAAGGAATGAAAGAAGACAAGCCGAATAAGGAGGAAATATAGTGAAAAGTTGAGAAAGACAGGAATATTGGGGGAAGTATTGGAAATTCTGAACCCCTCGATTTTAAAAGAGGCATCCAGCTGGTAGTCTTCATTCGAACTCAAAAAAAAAAATTTGCAATATAAAAGAAGATATGATTCGCCTTTATAGGAGAACACGCCAGCAAAATTGACGGTGGAGATAAACGGAAGAGATAATGATGAGAACTTCTATCGTGAAAAGATGAAAGAAGACAAGCTGAGCGAGAGATACGATAAAGTGGAGAAAGACAGGGCTTTCGGGAGAAGCAATATGTTTTTTTAAACCCATGCCTTGATTTTAAAAAGATACATCCTCCTGAAAACCTTCATCCATGCTAAGAAGAAAGTAGCAAACCTTGAGAAACCATTAATCAATCGAGGATGTCTCAACCCAACATGCTCGAGAACTTTCGTTACTTGCTGAACATGGGAGATGCAGAATTCAATGCCATGATTGGAATTCATACCATGGAGTCTGGCCCTTCCGCGTATGACGTCCAAGATCTTGATAAAGATAGAGACGACAACAACCAGGGTCAAAGGAAGCGTCGTCGGCGTCACACCGAGTATCAGATCCAAAAGCTTGAAGAGTTCTTCAGAAGTTATCCTATGCCGGGTGACGAACAAAGAATGAAACTAAGCCAGGAGACAGGGCTGAGCCCTATGCAAATCCAGGTTTGGTTTCAAAATAAGCGAACCCGAGTAAAGGCTCAACATGAGCGCAATGAGGTTGAATTTTTGAAAGCTGAAAATGAGAAACTCCGAGCAGAGAACAAGAGGTATAAGGAAGTTTTCGACTCCACCACTTGCCCCAACTGCCATAGCCTCCTCTCATTCGATGAAAGACAGTACCTAAAGATCGAGAACGCTCGTTTAAGAGGTGAGTTAGATCAGTTCACAACAGGATCGAGTTCGGTTGGGAGTGGGCACAAAAAGACCAATCCTACTGGATCAGAATTGATACCTCCCGAGAAAGAGGGGATAGATCACCACCGAACGGACATTGGTGATGATCTTTTTGCCATGATCAACCAGTTTAACGTCGGTAGAGCATCGGGACTGTGATGCGCATGCTCAGCCAATAATCACTGGACCTTCAACATGGCCAATGCGTACCTGATCCAGAACGAAGCTAGCTGATCACTGGAGAGCCTACAAAGGGAGCAGAGCTGATCCTGAATGAATTCATATGCTTTATTTCCTTGCAAGGGATGTTTTCTACTTTATCGATGTCCGAAATTAATGCCTAAGCAAGAAGTAGTAATTTCCTTTCCTCCTATTAAATGCTCAGATCGGCGAGTAAAAATCTGCGTAAACTCAAAGGGTAGTTCTGTATCGTTCTAATTTACCCTCAATCGCTCCATATGTTGAGAGCATGTGCCGTGAACTTTGGCGGCTCTTGAATGAGCATTTGCATTTGGCAGAATTTTCATATAATAGCGGCTATCATTCCAGCATCAAAATGGCTCCTTTTGAAGCGTTATATGATCGAAAGTGTAGAACACCAATTTGTTGGAATGATGTAGGTGAGAAAAAAAAAAAGGCTAACTGGTCCTGAATTTATACAGGAATCAGAAGAGAAAGTCAGGCTTGTTTAAGAGCGTTTGAAAATAGCAAAAAGCCGCCAGAAAAGTTATGCTGACCTTAAACAGCGTAAGTTAGAATTCGATGTAGGCGATCATGTATTTCTGAAGGTTTCTCCTATGAGAAGCGTTATGAGATTTGGCACGCGTGGCAAGTTGAGTCCAAGATACGTGGGACCATTTTTGATATTAGAGAAAATTGGTGAGGTTGCTTACAGATTAGCATTACCACCGGCATTATCTGGAGTGCATGACGTGTTCCATGTGTCTTTATTACGGAAATATGTGCTAAGTCCTGATCACATATTAGATTATACTCCTTTGAGGTTAAGGAAAGACCTAACATATGAAGAACAGCCTCTGCATATCGTGGACAAAAAGGATCAAGTATTACGGCGTCGTACGATCCCTTATGTGAAGATTCAATGGTAAAATCACACAGAAATGGAGGCTACTTGGGAACTTGAGGAGGAAGCGAAACGCAAATATCCTTACTTATTCGAAAGTTGATGTAAGTCCAGTTACCCGAATTTCGAGGACGAAATTTTTGTAAGGAGGGTAGATTGTAATATGTGGTCCAACTCAAGTAGGCCCAAAATTTTTTTTTATTTCCTCTTGGCCCAAGCCCATCTTCAATCCTTCTCATTGAGATGAAGAAGTGAAGAATAGAAGAAGAAGGAGAGTCGGCCGAGAGGGAGAAAGAAAGAAAGAGAGAGAGAGAGAGAGAAAGAGAGAAGAAGAAGAGAAAAGCTCGGCGCCTTCGCAATCCAAACATCGCAACAAGCCAAATTCACGTTATTTTACTACGCTCGGTAAGAACCGAAGCTCTAATTTGTTTAAATTAGAGAAATTTTTGGATTTAGGGCAAATTTCGGATTTTAATGAATTCTGAATTTCTGCGTCCGATTTCTCCATCGTTTGGCTACATCTTTGCTTGAGAATGAAACTTTAGGGTGTTGAGGAACCATGGGACTTTACAGAACGTAATTTGGACTTACGGTTTGCCCGAAACACGATTTTGAATTCGGGTGCTACAGTATACCCGCGCGAACGGTGTACTTCGAGGCCTGATATCTCCATTTTTTTGTCATTATTTGAGGTCGACCATAATAGGACTTTTGTAGTACGTCGAATAAGCTTCGCTTGGACTATAAGACGGCTTGAAACGGAGGTCGGTGGAATGAGTTATGGCCGTTTTAATTCTGAAGCGCGAGTTATTCTGGTTGCTACAGTACCCAAGCGACCAGCAACCTTCAAGAGCTGATATTTTCATTTTTCGGTCATTGTTTGATGTTAATCATGTTAGGACTTTTGTAGTACATTGAATAATCTTCGTTTGGACTATAAGATTGTGTTAATCGGAGTTCGTTTGGATAAAACGAAAATGGTTTTTCCGCAAATGGTGCTGGAAAATTCAGGTTTTTGGGGTTGCGATGTCTTAAGGCCTGATTTTGGTGTCTCCTAGCCGCGAATATTGTACGAAATGAACTTAAGGATGTTGCGGAGCTAATGCCTTTGACAGTTCGTGAATCGGAGTTACGGTTTGTCCGAACGAAATTTTTGAAATTTGGCGCGCAGGTTGTCCAACGCACGATTAGTGGGTTTTTTTTTAGCCGTAGACGGCAAGTTATAGACGTTTATGTGTCGTTTAGTCAAGTTTTCCGCTAGCAGAGTATTTTTACAATTTTTAATGTCGTTTCTTATTAATTTATTAGGATTTCAGGCTTTGCAGTTCGAGATATA
Organism: Psidium guajava; assembly: GCA_016432845.1. Lineage (NCBI taxonomy): Eukaryota > Viridiplantae > Streptophyta > Magnoliopsida > Myrtales > Myrtaceae > Psidium > Psidium guajava. The sequence continues at coordinate 25,781,433 of CM028230.1, forward strand.
TATTGGACTTCGGCGTTTTAAGGTGAGTTGTACTTTTTCTTCTAAGGATTTTATAAAAGTTCATGCTTCAAAGATGGGTACGAGTATTATGATTTCATTTTCTTGAAAAGGTAAAGAAAGGCGATGTTTCAAAGCATTATTCTTGCATAAAATAGGATCGAGCTATTACTACTCATTGATGTTTGACATGGTTTGTTAAACAATGGTTTATGTTGAGACTGAAATGCTGTTTTGGAGAATTATGTTTTGAGGAAAACCATGGATTTGGTTTGTGAAACTGAATTGTTGTGATTTTGTGCTGCTCAAGATAACTGTGAACCCGACTGAGGGGTTTGTGGGTATGCGCATACTGTTTAGGATATCCTTGTGGGCCGAGCCACCGGCATTGTAGGTGGAGACCTTGCCAAGGGGGGAATCTTGGTCGTCTTTTGTCACGGGCGTTATTCGTGACCACGGTTGGAGTCTTGAGCAGTCATTAGTCAATGGATAGACCATTGACATGTGTTTTTGCTGAGATTAACCAATGGTTTAAACCACTGGTATTTGTTTTGCATTTTAAATGTGCATAGTGATTGTTCGATCCGCTTAGAAGAAAATGTATTACTCACTGAGCCGTGTTAGCTCATTCCTTTCATCTTTTTGCTTTTCAGGTTCAGCAAGTCGCGAGTAGGACTGAGCGTATCGTTAGCAGAAGGATTTTTGGGTAGGAGGATTTTTGTTATGAAGTATAACTAGTTGTGTTGGGCTTCTGAGATAGCTCTTTTGGTTGAATTCTGGTTAAGTTGAGGCTGCGTCCTTTTGAGAAAGGGACGGCCGTGTCACAGCCCTACTATCGTGGTTTGGGGGTGTGACAGTTTCAACGCGCGTGCTCCCCATTTTTTGGAGCATCTCATGCATAGTTCGAGCCTATCTTAAGTAGTTCACCTGTGTTTTCGGACTAGTTTTAGCGGAAACTGATGAGAGCTGCTGTATCTTTGTTCATGTCCATCTTTGCAAAACAAAATTCGATCGAGTCAAGGCCTGCTGCATTGCGCCGGAAGATCATGTCGAGAATACGAACTTTGGAGGATGACTCGGATGCATAATAAGGTCGGTCCACATTGCGTTAGATTGTTTCTTTTCTGCACCTAATCAATGTGAAAAAGCTTATCAATTGTATTTGCACAAAATGAGTTTGCTCTAGATATATGTTCATGGCTTCCTCCTCCACATGACAGCTTAATGATCATTTGAGCACGAACTCGACCGTGGAATGCACATTTCTTTTCACCTTCTCTGTCTCGGGGACTTGTTCCGGGCTGCAATGGAAGCTTCATTAGTTGTCTTGTTCCTGTTGGCGCCGTTTTGTAAGCTCACCCTCTATGGCCTTCTTCGCCGCCTCCGCCATCTCCGCTTGCTTTAGGGCGAACTCGGTGGCCTCCTTAATCTCCTCGATCTCCTTCAGGATCACCTCCTTCCGCTTCTCCGCCTCGCTTTTCTTGGTGTTCATTGCTTCCATCTGAAACGCCGCCGCCGCCAACTTCATCTCCGCCAAATTTGCCGACTCCTCGACCTTCCTGCTCAAGGACTCAAACTCCTGCACCGACATTCTGATCCAGCCGCTGGCATCGGGGTCTGATGCGCTCACCACGTCCGTCTTAGCGCTCAGGATCTTGATCTGATCGAGCGCGCTCTTCTCTGCTGCTTTCGCCACCTCCGCCTCTTTTAGTGCTGCCTCTAGCATCCTCTCCGCCTCCCCTTCCCCAGCACGGTTCGCTTCGGCTTCGCGCTTGAGCTCTTCGGCCGCTCTCCTCATCTCTTCCGCCTCCTGCATAGTCTTTTGAATCGCCAACGATATTGTCCTTTCGTCGGCAGAATCATCAATTTCCTTCTCTTCCCGAGAAGCCGCTCCGAGTTCCTGCTTCCGTTCGACCAATTCGGCCTGAAGGGTCTCCAGGGTGCACTTCAATTCTGCTTCCCGTGCTTCCAAACCGATGCGCTCCGCCTTTAAGTCCTCCAATTCCTGCCTCAGAGAATTCACTCGCTCTCTACAAAAGCTCTCTTCTTCCGCGACATCTTGTAACGCCTTCGTGGCATCGTTAAGCTCCATAGTGATGACCTTGACGGAATCCATGTCGGAAGCGTGGACCTTCTTCATCTCGTTCTGTAGAACCTCAATCTCTTCAGTTGTTTCCACGAGCTTTAGCTCGAGATTCGACATCTGCTCGGGATCGAATTCTTCCTTCAAAGAAAGGAGCTTCTCTTCCGCTTCTTCTTTAGCAATCTTGCAATCTTTCAGGCGAGCATCTTTCTGTTCCACGAACTTGGCCTGCTCCTTTTCGGCTTGAAGAGACGTCGCCTTTAGGTGATCGAGGGATTGGCGCATCGCCTGGATTTCCCTGGACAATTCACTAGCTTTCTCCGTGTTAAATTTGGCCGATCGTTGAGCTTCAGCCGCTTGTTGGAAAGCGGCCAATTTGGCCTCTAGAGTTGCATCAAAGTCCTGCCTGATCTTGGTGAGCTCTTGCTTAGCGATATTCAATTCGGCGGCGGCTCTTCTGTACTCATCCCTCGTGGTGCCCAATTCCTTTTTCCATGAACTGGTCCGCTCGAGGTTCTGGGATTTCACTCGCTCGAGGTGCTTAGCCTTGTGCTTCACGGTCTCGGTGGCTTCGATGGCTGCTTGTTTGGACTCAATTGCAGAGTTGAGCTTGGTGGTCAATTCCTGAACCGTTCTGTTCGCCCTTCCCAGGTCGGAAAGCGCTCGTGCCTTCGTGGTTTCCGCGTTTTCCAGCTGCTGTTTGATCCGGTTTAGTTCTTTCTGGGCCAGAAGAAGCTGTGTCTCCTTGTCCAGGACATTCTGGAAAGACAATTTGAAGGATGGATAACATCAGCACATTGTTCAAGTGATGCATTACTCGCCCAAAGGACAGTTAACGAGGTACGATGCACGGTTCAATTTCATGCATATGCGGTTTTTTCTTGAACTACCTCTGAAGAAGTTTTCGACCTCTTGATGGTCGGTTTCTTCTTGCTCGCTACTTCGCCAAATAGACTCACAGCAGCCTTGACAGATTGGAACGGCGCTCGGGTGTCGATCTCGCCGACCTCGGCTCTCGGGGACTCCACTGAGTTTTGGTTATCTTTGATGCGGATATTTACCATTTTTTTTTTTTCCCTTTGAAATCCTAATCTGACCTGCAAAATCAAGCGACATTACCAGCACGCGATTGCGCACAACCAAAAAGAACCAAACCATCTGATAGACAGGAAGGTGCTACGCGCAGCATCCTCAGCGTGGCATAATGTACGCTAACGTTACACCGCATATGCTAAATCCGTAATTACTAATTAGGAAAATCTGTACTCGAGAAAGAAATTTCGTGCGATTTTGTGCTCTAAACTAATCAGAAGTCACCTTAATCTGGGATTCTAGATTATCTTGCCAAGCAACCTGGATAACCTCATGAAGGTAACAAGGCCATGCACCAAAGCCCCGTGATTCTAACTCCGCATGCACTCCAGAAACTCATAATGCCGAGGCAATCGACTCATCGACAATCGATCGGAAAACTCAAGCTTTTTTTTTAGCAATTCCATATCGAATGAGGATTTACCGGTATCAAAGGATGGATAAACTCCTCGACTGAAAAATCTCGTTCCGTTTTCCAATAGCACATGCATAGGCAAGATTGAATCTTCTAATCTTGAATTGCCAAGAAAGAAGAAATCTTTGCAGTGTGGAAAAAAGGAAAACGAACCCGAAATTATTTTTAACAGATTCTCAGCTTCAGGATTGTGATGGTGGGCAAATGAAGCAACGGCGGGAGAACTAATCCCCGAAAAGCTTCGGTTTCAGTTGAATTGGATACGTAAAGAGACGAACCCGCAGGAAGGGAAATGTACCTTCAATCCTGGATTATCTGCGACGAGTTCGAATCAAGAACGCCCTGAAAATGGCGGCGACAACCACATCAATACAAACATTCATCGGCAACTTCCGGAAAAGAAATCGGCGTGATGATCTCGACGGTATCTTCCCCAAGAAAAAGAAATTTCAAAAATTAGAAAAGGGTCACAGGGAGAGAGATGGAGGAGGGGATTGCAGTTACCAGATTCTTGGAAAGAACTTGTTTTTCTCGTCTCTTTTGGGTGTTTCTCTTGGAATGCTTGGTTTTTCACGGGAGAGAAACCAGAGAAACAGGACAGGTAAGTCCTCCTATTGAATGCCGAGAGAGGAGAGGATTTCGCGGGCTTTCAACGGTCATTGCCAACCGCCAACCGCCAACATGTTCTTTCGCTCTTCCTACATTCGTTTTGTTCCCAAACATAGGATGATAGGATCACGGATTATAATTAGATGAAGAGGGCTAATCATAATTACCACTTGGATTTGCTTTTTTCTTTTTTCCCAATCTCCTGGCGTTTGCCTGTTTGCAACGTGATCCGACGGACCTCGGCGGCGATCCGATCGAGAAATTATTCACGTGGTCCGTAGTCAGCGCCGAGAGCCTAATTAAGCCGAAATGTGTACTGGTGCAATTGGTTTATCACTAGAGGAATCAGGTTGGATTGTCAAACCTAGTTGAAGCGACCATAGAGATTATAATAAGTTGGGAAAAGTGTTCAAAAAATCCAAAACCAGTTACATTGGTGCTAATTCAATTATAAACTTTTTGCATTGGTATTAATTTAATTTTAATTTTTTTTGTATTTATGTCAATTGATTCAATCTGATCAATTTGATTGGAAATTGTTGATTTGGATGTTGGCGATATCACGTAGGACAATTGGTGTTGATGTGGCAATTATTCGATTATTTATTATTATTATTTTTGTAATTTAGGGTTTGGCTAGTTAGGGTGGTTGGCAACCCCGTTGGTCCTTGGGTGAGGGTCGCGGACCATACTAGATTTGGGGGAGGTGATCCTCCCCAAAAATCACTGAGGGCAGGATGACCCCCTCGTCAGCCAAACTCTAAATTTCAAAATAGAAAAAATAGCTAAAAAAATATTTTATTTAAAAAATATTATTAAATAATGGCTATGTCAGAGTCAACCATTCTATGTGGCATCATCGTCGCTAACGAATTGTGGCTAAAACTGACTGGATTGACTCAATTGACATAAATACAAAAGAATTTAGGATTCAATTGGAACAAATACAAAAAGTTTAAAACTAAATCGATACCACTAAAAGATTTAGGACTGATTGGTACAAATGCAAAATGTTTAAGACCGAATTGGCGCCAACGAAACAGATTTATAACTTTTCTAACTCTTTTTCCCTATGAATATGAGGGGTTTTTTTTTTCCAAAGTAGGGTTGAAAAAAAAGTATTTACAAAAAAGGGATAAAAAAAATTTAATTACTAAAACGGGGCCCGTGCGGCACCATAAATGCCGCACGGGCCCCGTGCGGCAATGTGACTGCCGCACGGCATTGCCGCACGGCTTTGTGCGGCAGTATGACTGCCGCACAGCCTTTTTAATAATAAGGCCGTGGGCCCTCAGCGGCCCACGGCCTTTTTAATAATGTTTGTTTTTTTTTACTTATATAATATAATTTTATTAAGATATATTTAATTATTTTTTAGTATGTAAATAAAAAAATAAAAATTAGTCATAAAATAAAAATTATATAATTCAAATTGTAATAATTATTTTATATGTAATTATTACAAAAACAAGTACAAAAATGATATAAAAAATTATATTTACATTATTATATAAAATTATAAAATTATTAAAAAGATATAAAAATAAAATATTACAAAATTACTATTGTGCCGGTCTCGTGAATATTTTTTTATTAATTATTTATATAGTAATAATTAATTACATGGATATTAATAAAATTTCCAATTAATGATTGATAATTATGTTAAAAATTTAAGCTTCAAAAGAAATAACATTATATTTATGAACATATATAAAAATAAATTATAAAAACACGTACAAAAATGATATAAAAAATGTTATCGCATCGGCCTCGTCAATAATTTTAAATATCTTATTTACATAAATAAAATAATTGCATACATATTTTAAAAAAATTAATTAATTATTGATAATTATGATATGCGAATAAGCTAAAAAGGAAAAATAATTTATATTTAAAAATTTATATAAATAAAAATTATTAAATACATACTAAATAAAATAATTACATATAATTTTTAACAAAATTTGAATTATTATAATAATTACATATAAAATAATTATTACAATTTGAAATATATAATTTTTATTTTATCACTAATTTTTATTTTTTTATTTACATACTAAATAAAATAATTAGATATATCTTAATAAAATTATATTATGTAGTGACAAAAAAAGAACAAATATTATTAAAAAGGCCGTGGGCCGTTGAGGGGCCCACGGCCTTATTATTAATAAGGCTGTGCGGCAATCATACTGTCGCACGGGGCCCGTGCGGCACTATATAAATGCCGCACGGGCCCCGTTTTAGTAATTAATTTTTTTTAACCCTTTTTTGTAAATTTTTTTTAACCCTATTTTGAAAAAAAGCCCGAATATGAGATCTCCTGTTTGATTTTGACTCCGTAAAGTTCCATAGAAGGACAAGTGAGAATTATTTGTAGTTCTTCTTGAGTATTAGCCTGGACTATGTGACCTCTACTTGTCATATGAAAGAAATTTTGACGGGATCGATATCTACCTCGTCAACAAAACATCAAGTGTCCACTGAACAAGCACATCACCACAACCCTACTTTGGTACCAGTGGCAATGCCCGACACCGGCGATTCAACGAAACACACAAAGCCAACCTTCGCAGACTAACCGAGGTATCTCCCGACATGAAAGACAGGCTAAGGAATGGGGCATTTGACTTTCGGTTTGCAAACCAAGTCACGAATCCCTCGACCTTAATCACCTGGTTGGTCGAAAGCCATCATCTCGATTGTTCATCTCATGCAAATCAACTCCAGTAAAAGGATCAATTAAATCCACCGATCCGCTTGACATCCAAGGCAACGCCATTGCTAAAACGTTTTAAATTGCCCGACCCTGCCGTATCGACCGATGCGGGTGCCGACGTGTGCTTCCCTTCGGCCCCATATCCGAGTGCCAAGTTCGAAGCCTCTCGATCGTGCTTCGATCATACGTGCTCGGTATCGAGGGGAAAGCGCTCGCCCGACTCTGAAAACGGCCTCCACAATCGAACTCACTATTGATTGTAAAGTAAAATGTTACGTTAAGGGTATCAAAAAAGCATGTTGATAATTATTCCAGAGGTTTGGTTTTTTTTTTTCCCCTTACCGAAATCGCTCTATAAAGAGATTTGGTAAATATGATACCAAAGACATTCGGAGCTGGTCGATTTTCACGATAAACATGTTATAGTTTTAATGGTGAAAATTCGTTCACCGGAATCTATTAATAAATAGAGTTGGTTAATTTCAAGGTGGATACTTGAACATGTAATATTTCGTGAATAAGGTCTTTCTTTTTTTGATAAAATTTAATATCTGATAAAAATATTATAGGATTGAATTTTAATAAATTTAAATTTTTTTTAATATTAATTGATAAAATTAAAAGATTTATGGCCGAATTAGTAAAAACACAATAATTTTATGACTCTCTTTTTTTTTGTGACAAATTTTTCCTTCTTTACCTGCCAAATAAAGCTTTCTCTTTTTAGGATTCCGTAATAAAATTCACGATGGCGAATATTTACTTCGGGATCATCTGTTCACGTGCGCCATACATTCAAGACTATTCTCATTACACGTGTTGAACATGTCTGGAATTTGAAGACTGACCGGCCACGTGATTTCGCAGGACTCTCTTCTTCGGTGCAGCTGCACAAAGATCGCGCATGGGATTCGTTGTTTCGTCTACGTTCATCCGCCCGTGGTTTCAATTGAAGGCGTTTAAGACAAACGGGATTCGTTTAAGGCCGTGTGATCTTCGATAGGGCAAGAAAGTCCAAAAAGAAAAGGGACAACGTGAAGAGGAAGACAGGTCGGGGCCGTATGACTCGTAAACCGAGCTCTCCTTCTTCCAGGGCAGCTTGCTTAACTTTCTCATGGTGCGAAGGAAGCTGTTGGCGGCAAATCAGAGAAGTCAGAGAAGAGATTTGATCCGCCAGCAAATATGGCACCCAACGCTGTCCTTCATGAACCATCTTCATCTGCCCACATGTTGTGATAAACGTGAAGACTCTTTGGACAAATAGAGTAAAATGTATGAAGGGGGCCCTTGATCGGACATGGAAGGGGCGGGGAGGTCGAGAGAGAATTAGAGCTTTCTTGAAGCAAAAAGGTAGGAGCTCTCGGCAGAGGGAGATTTCTCGTTGTGATTATACCCATTAATAATGTAGCCGGTTAAATTCCTGCGAGTAGAATTTGTGTAATTTATCGAGTGTGATTTCGCTAGGAATCATGAGGGGTTAAACACTATGTGAGTTATTGGGTGTAACTGGAGGGGGGGTTAGAAAAAATATCGGGAGTGTGTTTGAGTGCTCGAGTGATTGTAATCTCCACTATATTGCTTGTTCATATAGTGAAATTCCGGACTGCTCTTCCTGCGGACAGAACCACATAAATCCGATGCCCGATTTCCTTTCCTTTGCTCCGACTATTTTACCCATTCGCTTGACCCTCCCTATTCACGACACGACATGTTTTCTAGCTCTTCCTCTTAGGAACTCAAAGGGATTGACTTGGTTGAAAATAGGTATTGAGTTTGAAGCCAAAAATAAAATTTTCTTAATATGACTATGTTTCCTAGAAAGGGGTTTCTTTTTTTGGATTCTATTTTGGTATATGTATATATAAAAGAAGTGCGTTCGTTGTGAAGATATCCAAGATGTGACTTCTTAGTGAATTACACACGAAGTAATTTGAGAATGTTAAAGCCAATCAAATATCATGGGCAATATTTTGTGTAATTCCTTTATGAGATTATGAGATTATTTCATGAGAAATTATAGAGCTAGACACCGCGTTAATTATTGGGTGTAATTTGGGCAAATGGAAACATTAACAACGTTTCTATTTCTCTGTTTCTGTTCCAAACCTATTCCAGAAATAGGTTTAGAACTAAAACTCGTTTGTGACAACGCATATCCATTTTTCTATTTTCGAAACAAAAATTCTGTTTCAGAAATAGATTTTGGCCCAAAACCAAAAACAAAAAATTTTCGTTTCTGGCATAAATAAAAAAAAATCTATTTCTATTTCAGAAATTATTTCTAGAACAGAATGGTTGTCATGCGCGCCCTAAGAGTGTTTAAGTATGGTTGTAAATTTCTGTTGTGTCGCTTGATCTGTAATGAAATCCTGTGCTGCTCTCCCCTTAGACGTGGGTTACTCCGAGCGAATCATGTAAATTTAATGTCCGATTTATTTTCTTATTCTGTTAATTCTATTGTTGGATCGCTTGTTTCTTCTATGAATGTCACTAGGCTAACAAAGGCCTACACATTTGTCAACAGCGGGATTGGTTGTGTCTAATATTGTCATTGAGCGACGTTAACGTGGTGCTCCTAAAAAACATAGTACAATGATCGCTACCCTTTTTCGAGGGAGGCCTAACTAAAGGTGGCTCAAAAAGCAAATATCTGTCGGCCTCACTCATATGATTGAACGGTGACGCGCCACTTTAGCATGCTCCATGGGGCTATTTTCACATGAACTTGCAAAAGTTGTCGGTCTATTATTGTATTTCAAAAGGTAACAAGAAGCAATGTGAATTCTCGTCAAGTTCAACCGATGGAGATGATACCACATTATATACAAGCGTTACGAAATGCACGACAAGAGAATTAGGGGTCATCGGTTTCCACCAGTGAACCGGATCAGATCGCCTTGATCCAGTTCCCGATTGGACCAATCCGGTTTTGAGTTTTGGCAATTTCATTCTCTTTACTCTATAAAAGAAAAAGGAAAATTTTTTAAAAAAAGAAACATGTTGGTCCAGTCCAATCTGGACAAGTTCCACACTTGGAACTGGGAATCTAGACTGACTATTTCTAATTCCAAAAACTTGGAACCGGAAACCAGATCGGACCCGGGTCGATCTGGTTCCCACGCGCACTCCTAAAGAGAATGCAATGATTAGCTGTTAACCATCTAAAAACCCACATATCACGATTACACATCTTCTACCGCTTTCATGTGTTCTGATTGGTGCACATCTGAAGTCTCGATGCACTTGTCGCTCTTAGTTTGAGCATAGTTGCAAGCATTGCTTTATTTAATAATGCAAGTCCCCATCCTATGCATGTGTCATAAATTGAAACCTCATCCGGAGATGGTGAGTTTTCATTCAGATTTCAGCTGTCATGGCTTGAATCAACTCCAATGAAATTGGACTTCCCTGCAATTTGGTTGAATCACCGTCTAGAAAAATCTAAGTACATCGTATTTTTCTCATAGCACCCGAGCTCCTCCGTTGATTTGGCGAAAAATGAATGATTAGTCAATTAAAAATATTTTCATTACTGACAATAAGTTATGACTAAATATTTTCATGGATGATAAAAATATATTTTATTCATTCAATTTTTTAAATATTATAAACGATATTTTTAGGAAATTATTTTTTCGATCATTCTTTTTTTTTTGGCAAAATAAATGGAGGTTTGAAATAATTAGTCAATCAAAATAATAATTTTCATTAGCAACGACACTTTATATATTCAAATCGCCAACCTTTGAAGTGCAAACGTCTCACCTCTAGTAATTATCCCACGTTTGAGATGGAAGGGTTGGTCCTCATGTGTCATCCTCATTGGAGTTTAAGTAGTGAGGTGCTCAAATACTTTTGGCTCCATGAAAAAGAAAAAGAAAAAAGATATAAGTATACCAGAAATTTTAAAACTTGTCACAAAAATGCTATTGAGTTTTAGAATTTCTAAAAAGCACAATCAAGTCCTAAAATTTATCAAATTGGTATAATCAAACTTTTACCAATTGCTCTGTCCAATTAGGTTAATGAAAAATGCTGATGTGGCTTTTTATATTGGTTCTTTTAGACAGGTGACGCTAATGTGCGACATTTTTTTTTCTAAGGGTTTTCCTAGTCTAATAGTCTTTGGGTGGCTATAGGAATAACAATATTTCGTGAGCCACAAATTCTTGAAAGAATGGATGTTACTATAATTTTAAATTAATTTTTATTTATATTTTTGTGATCCAAAACATGCTTTAATTTCACGGTCACCCAAAAGAGTACTACATAACACAAACACGTGTGTGTGTATATATATATAATTTATGAGAAAGGGCTTTATTTGGCATCTTCTTGTTTGGTCCCCATTTTCTTCTTCCTTCCATGGCTCGAAATAACTAAAACTATGGTTCTTCCTTGCAGCTTTCAAAATCTTCAGTAGCTAACGATGTTGGCGTTCTCAAGGACAGTCCTTCGCAACATATCCGCAAATCTGGCAATTTCACAGCATTGCAAGAATGACCGAGAAGCTCGCTCCGAGCTCAAGCTCGTGCGGCCATGGCGGCCGCGACGTTGGAAACCAGATCTGGTTGAAGCTCGCGGCTGTAATGGCCGGCTTCGAGAGTTCGAAGCCAAGTATGACGGCGAGCTTCAACGTCGAATCTCGCGGCTAGAGCTCCAGCTTTGAAGCTAGATGTGGCTGCGAGCTTCGACCACCATGGCCAGCATATATCGAGCTTGAGCAGCCCCAAGATTCGGAGCTCCGATCTGGCTTAACTCAAGCGGCCATGGCTTCGGGCCGCCAGCTTTGACCTTGAACGTCGCGGGCTCCAAGAAGATGATATGGACTATTAGAAGAAGAAGGTACGGGTGTCTCTTCACAAGTAAAATAAAATAACATGTCAGCACCTCTCTTTAAAAAGTACCACGTAGGTGCCTCATGTCTGAAAATTACCAAAAAAAAAAAATCATAAAACTTTCACACTTTTACCAATTTAGTTTAAAACCTTTTAAATTTTTCTATTCAATTTTAAATATTTTCATACTTTACCAATTCAGTCCTATTAATCAAAAATCGTTTATAGGGATGACGACCGTCCTCCTCCGTAGTACCATTGGTACTAACATGAATAAATTTTAGTAAATTCATAATATTTTTTTTTCGGTTTTTTTTTTAATTTTTTAATTTTATTTTTTCAGAAAATGGGTTTAGGGGCCGTAGCCCCACCGGCTAGGGCCAGTGCGGGTTGTCGACAAGGTCCTGGACGTTGTTCTAATGAAACGGAGTTAACAGAGAGTCTTGATTAAAAAAGTTTTAAGATTTAATTACATTATAAAAAATTTTAAAATTTAATTGCGCTTTCGCGATAAATTTGGACACAGCTAGTGCAATTAAAAAACACGAAGAAGGACTAGACGCGGCCTTCTGTATAAGTATTGACTATTTCCCTCACACTTGCGACGACAGAAAGGAGGCAAAACAAGAAAAAGAATGGCAGAGAAGAGTAATCTTCCTCTCTTTGAAACAAGGTTTTTCAAGAACCGCTTCATCTTCAGATTATACACACTCTCCATCTTCATCAGCATCTGCTTCATCTTCTACTTTAGAATCCATCACTTCCCAGAGTCCAAGACAGCTGAGAAATTGGCTTGGCTTGGAGCTTTCTTCTCTGAGCTCTGGTTCGCTTTTTACTGGTTCATCACCGTCGTCGCAAGGTGGAACCCTACGTATCGCCATACCTTCGAGGACAGGCTTTCTCAGAGGTGTGTTCTCTCTCTTTCACTCTCTCTAATATGTCTGATGAACTGATGGAAGAAGTTTGTATTTTTCAATCTAAAAAGTCTTGGTCAGCTGGTTGTTACAAAGTTATGTGCTTGTCACTAATATGTTTGTGATTCTCTCTTAGGATGCACTTTCGAACGAAATTTTGTTTGAATTTTGGGTATGGTTTAGTGTTGGCTTCGGTCTCGTTATACCATCACAAAAACGAAATCTAGCGGGTGAAAACCGACCCAACAAAGTATTTGTACAGAAAAAGAGAAAAAGGAAGGAATATTCTTTCTATTGAAGTCATTGCATAAGATTTGAACTTGATCAGCTTGTGACATTGTTTTTACCAACTCTGTTAGGTATGGAGAGGTTTTGCCAGGAATAGACATATTTGTGTGCACGGCAGATCCGGTGATAGAGCCACCGACCATGGTGGTCAACACCGTCTTGTCAATCATGGCGTACAATTACCCGCCAGAGAAGATGAGCATTTATCTCTCCGATGACGGCGGTTCGGACCTTACTTTCTACGCGTTACTTGAGGCTTCCCAATTCTCCAAGAAATGGCTTCCCTTTTGCCGGAAGTTTAAGGTCGAATCAAGATCACCGGAGGCCTATTTTAGGAAGGCTGTTGAGCCTCTGAATGATTCTCCCTGGTCCAAGGAGTGGTCCTCCATGAAAGTGAGTGAGCTCGCTCTCTCTCTCTCTCTCTCTCTCTCTCTCTCTCTCTCTCTCTCTCTCTCTCTCTCTCTCTCTCTCTCTCTCTCTCTCTCTCATTCATTTACATAAGCTATAATAACCACAAGTGTAAACTCAAAGGTCTGAGATCTTTTTGGTGGCAATTTATTCCAAACCAGGTTGAGGCAACTATGCTTCAGCTTCAAACCCTAGCAATTGAATATTTGAACAGAGCTCTACCTAAAAGATTGGTTTGATGATTGTCGGATTTAGGGTCTGTCATTCATCCGTGGTAGAGAACAATTGTAAGTTTCATTAAGTCTGCTAACACTTGCATATGTACATGTATTAAAAATTTTGAAAAAATTTCAAATAAGGACCTAAAGTGGATCTTATTATAAATAAAGGCTCGAAGTATCATTATTATGTCAAAGAATGGTTTGACCAAGATTATTATCATCTATTCCTTTTTTCTTTGTTGTCGCTAGCAAAACCTCACTTGTGGCCATTGAGGGCGACCTCACCTTTGGCCAACAATGGTGACCCGCCTAGCCCTCGTTGTTGACTAATATGGCCTCCATCGGTGAAAAGGGAAAAAAAAAGAAAGAAAGAAAAGAAAGAAAAAATAAAAATAAAAGTAAATGAAGAAAATGCATTTGGTCAAATTTTTTTTTGAAATAATAAGAGCACTTCAGACCTTTATTTGAAATAAGGTCCACTTTATACCCCTATTTGAGGAAATAAGGGCAATTTTCCCTAAAAAATTTAGCTAATAGAAACAACGTCAGGTCATAGAGTGATTTATGTAAAAATTCAGACATATAGATACCTGTCACACAATAATGTCGTTTGAATGCTGGATCATTTGAATCTAGAGCGATTCTATCAACTTGGTATTGTGTTATTTACCATTGCCAATTTCAACCCAAAGTGACTCATTGCAACCGACACATAATTGTATGAAATAAATGGCACATAAATAAATAAATAAATCTCTTTTTTTCTTATGAAGTAATACATATGCCTAAAAGATATTTTGCTCTTTTGGTTATGCTTATGATAGAACTTATACGAGGACATGAAGAAACGCATCGACACGGTAGAGGAGCTGGGACAGATTCCGGATGACATTCGCCAGCAACACGAGGGATTCCTCGAATGGGATACTGTCTCGAGCCGGAGAGATCATCAAACAATTCTTCGAGTATCATGATTCTACAATAAAGAAGTTAGTGTTCTAATCTTCCTGCTACATCAATGACACGTTTCTGCTGATTCGTTTCATCAGATAATGATTGATGGGAGGGACGCCAAAGCCGCGGACGATGAAGGACAACCTCTCCCAACTCTGGTGTACTTGGCAAGAGAAAAGAGACCACAATACGACCACCATTTTAAAGCAGGAGCTATGAATGCACTGGTAAGTGTTAGCATATGATAATCTCTGAGAACCCACAATCTTCATCAGAAAGGAAAGTGAAGAGCAAATCAAGTTGTACAGGTTTCTTTATGTATGCATACGAGGATCTTGCTCTTGGATTAATCGAGGGCTTAAAAGACGATCATGGCACTAATCTCTCTGTTATTTTTTCTGGATCAAATAGATTAGGGTCTCGTCGAGGATTAGCAACTCGCCCGTCATCCTGAACGTGGACTGCGACATGTACTCCAACAACTCGGACTCGGTGAGAAACGCGCTGTGCTTCTTGATGGACGAAGAGAACGGTGATGAGATCGGTTTCGTACAGTTCCCGCAGTGCTTCGACAACCTTACCAAGAATGACCTGTACAGCAGTTCCTTGAACGCAGTAATGCAGGTAATCCACTTCAAAAGGATGTTGACCCGGCACTATCCCTGAACTTTGGTGCGATATCTGATTCAGTCTCTATATGTTTACTGTGCTCAATGCATATGTTTAACTGTCTTATTCTATTAATTCCAGGGTTCTGTTAGAATTTTCTGAACTGGACTAAAACGGGTTACCACCACACAATTAAAATCGTGAATTGGACTAGAAATCACGAGCTCCGTGTAAGCAAAAACCCATTGGTGACTCGGCAAATTCCAAAGCGTGGACTGAATTGTACCTAATCAAAGGGAGGCCGATAGACACATCGAACATATTAATTGAAGGGATAGGACAACTACATTGGATGAGCGAAGACATCATAATAAGTTTTAGTACATTCTTCGATGATTGCAGGTGGAGATGCATGGAATGGACAACAATGGCGGACCTGGGTATATCGGCACCGGGTGCTTTCATCGGAGAGAGACACTGTGCGGTAGAAAGTATAGACGGGGAAGTAAAAGGGAGTCCTTGAAGTGGGATCATCACCGGAGGATACGAGACAGTGCACGTGTCCTAGAAGAAACATGCAAAACACTAGCCAGCTGTGGTTATGAAGAGAACACTGAGTGGGGAAAGGAGGTCTCTCTCTCTCTCTCTCTCTCTCTCTCTCTCTCTCTCTCTCTCTCCCCTACATTTGAATGTCCTAACATGCACATATACATCATAAGAGCGACTGAGTCTATGTCATTGTGATTAAGTTCAAACATTGAGGAACAAAAGCAATCGTCTCTTATATCATTCCAGATTTTGATTAAGCCAAAAGCACTGCTTGTATCACAATTAATCAAAGACTGGACTGGGAAATTCAGCAGTCAGAACTGAAATAGGCCACACAGGCAGGCTTTCGAGCACTCGAAATATGCAAACACACAGATGCAAGTGCATCCATGAAACAAGTCTTGTCTGAATTGCAGATGGGTCTAAAGTATGGCTGCCCAGTCGAAGATGTCTTTACCGGTCTCGCAATACATTGCAGAGGTTGGAGATCAGTCTATTTCAACCCCGAAAGGAAAGGCTTTCTAGGAGTTGCGCCCACAACATTGTTGCAGTCCCTAGTTCAACATAAGAGATGGTCTGAAGGTTGTCTCCAAATCTTTCTATCACAGTACTGTCCCCTGCTGTATGGACATGGGAAGATCCCCCTGAAGCTCCAACTTTCATACTGCGTTTGGATGCTATGGGCGCCAAATTGCATCGCTTCTCTGTACTATGTGACCATTCCATCACTCTGTCTTCTCAGAGGCGTCTCCTTGTTCCCCAAGGTAATTAATTAGATGATCTACATGTATAAATAAACAAGTAAGGTCGATCCTGGTGCTAAACTCTCTAAAAAAGCAAGTCGATGAACATAAGAAAAATTCCGTCTACACCCGCTCTATTAGAGTTTTTGCTAGCCATTTAATCACCTTAATTTGGTTACTTGGCAATATTACGTACTTGGCTGTGATAGAACCATAGTGCAGGGGCATCCACAATATCTTTGATTCAAATGTCATTTGCTAGCTCTAATAATTTTTTGCAAATCAGGTATCAAGTCAGTGGAGCTTCCTATTTATCTACCCCATTATGGCGACGAGTGCATACAGTGCCGGAGAATTCATATGGTGTGGAGGCACTCTTCGCGGATGGTGGAACGACCAAAGAATGTGGGTCTATAAGAGAACAACTTCCTATGTCTTTGGCTTCTTGGACAACATTCTGAGGCTGCTGGGTATTACCAAGTCTGCCTTTGTCATCACCGCGAAAGTGGCAGATGAAGATGTCTCAAAGAGGTACGAGCAGGAGCACATGGAGTTCGGTGCACCCTCTCCTATGTTGACTGTCCTCACAACCCTTGCTTGGCTCAATGCATTAATCTTCATTGGAGTTTTACCGAAGTTGGCAATGTATGGTGAGACTCTAGACCAGCTGGCTATGCAGATCATGTTGTGCGGCTTGCTAGTTTGTGTCAACCGGCCTCTATATGAAGGGATTTTCGTACGAAAAGAGAAGGTAAGAATGCCGACCTCAGTGGCATACAAATCCGCAATCTTTGCTCTAGTAGCCTGTTCTTTAGCCTGTTTATAACTACCATTACAATGTATCGGCTAGAAGTCGCCAGAATTTCATAAATATTTGTATCATATACTAGATATGATACAGAGTAAAATGCCAGCGGGACCTGATGAGAAAAACTTTCTGCTGCTGTTACTTTGTCCTAGTTTGTGTAGTCTTTTATCGTTCCCATTATGGCCGATCTCAATGTTATTATAGTACTGTACAATAAAAGCTAAACTAAATGTTGAGACCTCATTCTTCTTATTTAGAGAAATCACTAAATATCTATTAGTTCACCAGATATTCTTTAAAAATAGGCCAGTCCCGGAAGTAGCAGAAGCCACGTGGTACAAGGCGATGGTTTGGCAAAGGTTTAGGCAGACTAAATGTAGCTGTGGAATCAAAATTCAAAACTTCTTGTTCTTGATATTATCCAAAATGGAAACAGCACATCAAAGTCAAATTTTATCACCTGTAGGTAACACCTGCTGCTCCGGTTCAACTTCCTTCCCACATGTACAAATATAGAAGCAGTTGCTTTCTCAAAATTTCTTGAGAGCAAACCAACATTACTAACAGGAGAAGTGGTGAATGATTGTGTGTTAGTGTGTGTGGAAGTGTGTCAAATATAGCAAGGGAGCAGAGAAATGCCAAAGGATTCACGAAGGAGTAAGGGACAGAGTGATTTGTTAGTGTTGTAGGTTAGAATATCACCTAGAGAGGGTGAATAGGTGATTTTAACAAAACTTGATAAATTACTGCGGAAGTAAAACAATCAATTTTTTTTCCTAAAAAATAAACAAGTTGAGTGTTATCAAAATTGAGTGAAAATAGAGTAAGAAAATTGTCAGTGGGACGATGATATTCAAACATGCGCTAGATTCTATCAAATGTAATAACAAGAACTTAGAGATAGAGGAATTTGTACATAGAATTTATAATGGTTTGGCTTAGCGCAAGTCTATGTCCACCTTCCCACGCTGTCAATCTACTAGCTGAATTCCATTAATCAATCAATAAGAGGTTACAAAATTGAGTGAAGTTTGATAGGTCTCAGTGTCTCACACATAATCACTCTTTCAATAACTCTTCAAGGATTATAATATGTAGCTCACAGACATCGGAAAATGATAATATTCAACTTTAGCATAGAGTTTGAGGAATTCAAATGCCTGTAACTTAAATACCTGTACCTTAAATCCCAAAGGGAAGAGCCAAGCCAATGCTTAGCCGCCCATTGGAGGTTTTTACTTACAGTAGTTAAATACGTATACCTTAAATCCCAAAGGGAAGAGCCAAGCCAATGCTTAGCCTCCCATTGGAGGTTTTTACTTACAGTAGTTAAATACCTGCAACTTAAATACCTGTACCTTAAATCCCAAAGGGAAGAGCCAAGGCAATGCTTAGCCTCCCATTGGAGGTTTTTACTTACAGTAGTTAAATAACTGCAACTTAAATACCTGTACCTTAAATCCCAAAGGGAAGAGCCAAGGCAATGCTTAGCCTCCCATTGGAGGTTTTTACTTACAGTAGTTTAAATACTTGCAACTTAAATACCTGTACCTTAAATCCCAAAGGGAAGAGTCAAGCCAATGCTAGGCCTCCCATTGGAGGTGTTTATTCACTGTCATGTACTTCCTATAATTTAATTTTTGAATCATCAGACCCAAAAGATGAGTAGGTCGTAATACTGCACAGAAGTCGTTAACACACTCTCTCTTTCGCCTTCAGGGAATCTTTAGCACTTAAAAAAATATAACAAATAAAAATATATACCATCCATTCATCCTATTTAAAAAGTGAAAACATAAAAGAGAATACCCTACTAGAGCCTTAAGAATAAACCAAGCCTGAGTTGCTGAATTAGGATATCCATGAAATTAAGGTACCGAAATGGCATTAGTTTTAATTAACTAGTGTAACCAAGTCCCCGAGCTCATAATCTCTGGTTCGCAGGAATAAATTAGTTCTCCCGTTAATTTATTTAGGTTTCTAATCGACCTACCAAGAACGATTAGTGGCGACTCCAAATTTCAAAATCATTTAAACAAAAACCAAAGTTGCGATTCGGTAGGGCTTTGGAGGGTTTGCGTTAGGTTAGTCAAATCTAATTAACCTAATAATCCGTTAACCCCTTTAGAAGAAAAAAATTATTTTTAGAGGGTCGCGACAATAATGTATATGCTTAGCTGACATTGAAACAATTACTATTGTAATATTCACGAAGTAACACTTGAAGAAAAACTCTTGAATTCATTTATCTGATTCAAGATTAACCAAAGGTAATTTTTGTAACGTCCTAAAGTGCATGCACATGAAGACAAGGGACTTGATAAATTTTGGACTACTTTCTTTGACTGTTCTTCACTCAGACCACGTGCCTGATCTTTTATTTCCTCCTTCTTTCTTTGTCAGCTGAGCTTAATTATCCAAGTGAATGAGATAAACACTCATCATTCCAGCTCCCTTCATGCATGAATGTCTGCCCACGTTTCTTCCTCTCATTAATTAGCTTTCCTTTTCCCCATGCAAGTAAGACAAGATGGCATGATTAGGAGCCACCATTTCCACTATGCTCGCAAGAAGACCACTGCAGTTGGCTCCTCCTTTTCTTTCTTCCTTTTCTCTTGCTCTTTTCTTCTTCGGGTGACCATCGAAAACTACACTGCTGCACCTGCTTTTTCTTCTTCTTCCTCCCTCGGCCATTGCCCTTGCTGTTGCTTGTGACTTTACTGGACTCCAACTCTCTCGGCTGCACTAGTCTCTCTGCTGTTCCTCTTTCTTCAGCTTGTTTTTGAGCTGTTGATGCAGCTGCAACTTGTTGCTCATGAGCCTGAGTTGCTGCATCCTTCTTCTCTTCTGTGTTCGCTGCCATTTTTGCTGTTGCCCGAGAGACTTCAGCTGCTGTTTTCTCTTGCTTGTGCCGTCGCCACCGCCCCTTTTTCTTTCTTTTTGTTGTGCAGCTGCTGGATCCTCATCTCTCGGCCACTTCTCTCTCTCTTGAACTTCTTCTCGTGTTCTTCTGTCCATGCACGCGCACTCAGAGGAAATCGCCTCGTTCGGGATCGTCCGGTGTTCGAATCGAGCTCCGTTTTCTCTTGTGTACTCGTAAGAATTCAAAATTCGATATTCTGGAAGCGGATCAGCGAAAAACCTCCTAGAAAATTTTTAATTTTGAATCAAAGTTGACCCTGTTTTGCCCGTGTTTGTTTGTAGCTAGTTCCTCACCCTCTCGGCTGAAGTTGCCTTGCTCGAAGCTCGATCATCATCGTTCGTGGCTTGAACTCAAATTCAGATTTTTAGGTGAGCACATTTGTAAACTTGACTTAGAATGTTGGGTATGTTAGGGACTAGTAGGAAAAATTTTATGATGAAAAATATTAAATTCCTTAAACATAGAGCATCGATAAATGGCTACTAGCCATAAGAATAATATTAGTAATTTTTGTGGACTCTAGAAATTACCCTATGTCCTAGATTGCTTGCCTTTGAACCTAGGTGACCTAGAATGGAAACCGGGTCCTGAAATGCGAGTGTTTGCAACCTAAAATGCCTGGTTATTATATTCTATTTATTTTGAGTTGAATTATATGCTCTAGTGAGTAATCTTGAGAAGCGCATGTGGCAAAGCTGACTTGCATGAGCGTTTATGGGATGTACTAATTGAGAATTCTGTGATACTCATCATTGATCTGCATACTGACATGAGACATGTGCGTTTGGCGGAGTGCGTAGAACTGTGCGGGATGGCCCGTCAGTGTCTAGGGGGCTACCGGGAATGCAGGGTGATAAGGAGGTGTCGATTGCAGTGCTAATTGAATCACGGTCTTTCACTTACGCCTGAATGTGCTCGATACGGGATAGATGGAGAGATAAGGGTGCCAACTTCGATGTGATTAGACATGGGTTGAGGCACAGGCCTGAGACGTCTATGACGTGGCCGGGACCGGAAGTGCTATTGAGCCACCGGTGGGGTTTGGTCCGAAAGAGCTAGTGAGCCACCGTGGACCCCAAGAGAATCATTGAGCGTCTACATTTGCATTCGTGTGATCTGAAGTCACAATATGCGTGTGATTGTTTATATTCTGGTTTGGGACATATGCTTCATTCTATATTGAGTTTAGCCGTGTGTTTACTGAGTTTCGACTCACATATTTTTGGCTGATTGCCATTTCAGATTCTTGACCATAGCTATGAATATTCGTATTCTCCCAGTCCATCACGGGATCACTTAGGAGATTGAGACACAGGTATTTTCGTACCCTACTGTGGATGGAGTTTTGTACAGGCGGCATAGTTGCATCGTATGGATCGACGAGGGATATGACGTTTTGGTCTCTCATAGGATATGAGGGATAGTACAGTCGGAGGGGTCAAGAGTTGTGGTAGGGTTCTCTGCAGGGTTTAGATATACCAGTCCTTTTGATGGGGCCGACAGACTTGATGAATGCGGCCACTTTTGAAGGCGAGGTTGTAAACCCTGAGCCGATGGATGTCTTGGATGTAGATGGGGTTGTAGTTATGGAAATTGAGGGAGCAGACGATGTGTTTGTCGAGCAGGCGCCTGGATCTCCGATATCTGAGGAGACTGATCTAGAGGAGTTCCCTTTGTCTGAGGAGGAGGAGTAGTGCCCAAGGGATGCATGGACGAGACTTAGTGACTTTTTGACTTTGGCTAACTTAGGTTTGTTTCTTTTTGAGGTTCAGATGATAGTCTTCCTCCTAGGTTATACAGAACTCTTACTGTTATATGTAAATTAAGTTTTCTCTATTTCTCTATCCCACATGTTTGTTTGTTAGGGGTTGTGCGTTTTTGTTGTCGCATTCGTTAGTTGTCGTTTGGCCGCGACGAGTCTTGAACCGTCACCAGTATTAGCTAAACGATGAGGGAATTGGCAAGTGAAGGAATGTTGCGCTTTCAATGGGTCCGGGGCGTGACAATTTTGCCATCATCAAGACATATTGTGAGGTTTTCTCAATAGTTATTTTTTCCCAATTTTTTCGAATTAAATTAGAAAATAAAAAGGAAATAAGGTGTTTTTTTAAAGAATTTCCTCTGCACTAGCCTATCTTTTCGATAAGACATATTCACTTTCTTTTTTCAAATGATAAAGTCTACTCTTCTATGTTGTCCCATGTTACTTAACCCTCATTTAGTAACATTGTATACAATCGTGAATGAGTCCGCTTTCATTATATTATAATGCAAGGTTTTGTAAATCACAAACGATTGACTTCACTATATATCTAATGTTTACTTTATCCTAATTGAACGTGAATTGTCATTATCTATAAAACCTTTATATTAAATTATGTCAAGAGTGATTTACGATGGTTTGCACTTTGATAGCACTGTAGATATGATCGATTTTAGTGGGAGCAATTTCCAGATCAAGAAGCTAGAACTTACCTTGTTAGATTCAATTCTTGATTTTTGGAATCAGAAATCAAATTGATCCCCTTAGAATCCAGTCTAGATTAAGGGTCGAACAGAAAATCGTGCTTGACTTTATGCATTGCCTAACATTCCTATGTTCAAAACCCAGCTTTCATGTATCTTTTTTCTTTTCTAAAACAAAGTGATAAAAAGAGCCTAAACACCGGCCAAGTTCTAGGGTAGAGCCGACTGTGTATAAAATAAAGATTTAAATTGGTCAAGTTTTTTTTTTTGTCAAAATTTGGTCAAGGTTGAATTCCCAGATTTTTACTTAAAAAAATATACCCCGATCGTCGTGTGGACTGGCTGGTAACCTGGTTGGCTAAGGCCAATTCCAATCAATTTCCGAATGGAATTGATCCGATTGGTCACCCTCAAGCCTTTCCTAAAAGTGATTGTGACATTGGTCTTTGACGGGTGACCTTTTTCGCTTTTGTTTTTTGCAAAATGAGAACACCCTTTTGCTTTGTTCCGCATTGTGACTTTGTAGGAAATTATTTTTTCAATCATTCATTTTTACAAAATAAATGGAAGCTTGAAAAAATTATTCAATGGAAAAAATAATTTTCATTAGCAATGACTTTTATGTCTAAACATTTGTGCAGGTAGCGAAATAAGTGATCATTTTTGAAAAAATATTTTTCAAATTACTCAGTTTCCATGAAATAAACAGAATTTTATATTCAAATTGCTACCCTTCGAGCGCAAACATCTCACCTATGTAATTATCCCACATTTGACATGGAAGGGTTGGTCCTCAAGTGTCGTCCTCATTGGAGTTTAAATAGTCAGGAGCTCAAATAATTTTGGCACACCTTATTATCCACACGCATATATACATATACATATATATATGTGTGTATAAGAAGTTCTAAAACTTGTCATCTTCATTAGAGTTTAAGACTTGACTGCCACTATTAAAAGTTTTAGAATTTGATTGCACTTTCACGATAAATTTTAAGACATCAAGCGAAAAGGACTAGACACAACCTTCTATATAACTATTGAGCATTTCCTTCGCACTTGCACAACAGAAAGGAGGCAAAACAAGAAAAAGAATGGCAGAGAAGAGTAATCTTCCTCTCTTTGAAACAAGGTTTTTCAAGAACCGCTTCATCTTCAGATTATACACACTCTCCATCTTCATCAGCATCTGCTTCATCTTCTACTTTAGAATCCTTCACTTTCCAGAGTCCACAACAGCTGAGAAATTGGCTTGGCTTGGAGCTTTCTTCTCTGAGCTTTGGTTCACTTTTTATTGGTTTATCACCATCGTTGTAAGATGGAACCCTACGTATCGCCATACCTTCAAGGACAGGCTTTCTCAGAGGTGTGTTCTCTCTCTTTCACTCTCTCTAATATGTCTGATGAACTGATGGAAGAAGTTTGTTATTTTCAATCTAAAAAGTCTTGATCAGCTGGTTGCTACAAAATTATGTGCTAGTCACTAATATGTTTGTAATTCTCTCTTAGGATACACTTTCGAACAAAATTTTGTTTAAATTTTGGGTATGGTTTCTTGTTGGCTTCGGTCTCGTTATACCATCACAAAAATGAAATCTAGCGGCTGCAAACCCACCCAACGTAGTATTTGTCCAGGAAAAGAGAAAAAGGAAGGAATAGTCTTTCTATTAAAGTCATTGCATGAGATTTGAACCTGATCAGCTTGTAACATTGTTTTCACCAACTCTGTTAGGTATGGAGAGGTTTTGCCAGGAGTAGACATATTTGTGTGCACGGCAGATCCGGTCATAGAGCCACCGACCCTGGTGGTCAACACCGTCTTATCAATCATGGCATACAATTACCCCCCAGAGAAGATGAGCATTTATCTCTCCGATGACGGCGGTTCGGACCTTACTTTCTACGCGTTACTTGAGGCTTCCCGATTCTCCAAGAAATGGCTTCCCTTTTGCCGGAAGTTTAAGGTCGAACCAAGATCACCGGAGGCCTATTTTAGGAGGGCTGTTGAGCCTCTGAATGATTCTCTCTGGTCCAAGGAGTGGTCCTCAATTAAAGTAAGCATATCTCTCTCTCTCTCTCTCTCTCTCTCTCTCTCTCTCTCTCTCTCTCTCTCTCTCTCTCTCTCTCTCATTTACATAAGTTATAACAACCAGGCTGGTTTGAGATCTTTTTGGTGGCAATTCATTCCAAACCAGGTTGAGGCAAGTATGCTTTAACTTCAAACCCTAGCGTTTGAATATTTGAACGGATCTCCACCTAAAAGATTTGTTTGATGATCGTCGGATTTAGGGTCTGTCGTTCGTTTGTGGTAGAGAACAAAATTAACTTTTGTTAAGTCCGCTACCGCCAACATATATTGCTAACACGCAACTCGTGCTTCATGCAACTTGTTACTTGCTAAACAAACTAATCTGCGAGGACGCCGACCTCCCCTTAAAAAAAAAAAAACCCCTAAGCGGATGACTAGATCGCCTTTTAGATCTCTTGAACTTATCGAGCTAACTCGTTGGGAGCTATCCTTTATGTTATTTCACTAAGTGCAGCAAGACACCGATGGTTGGTGTATTGAATGGTAGGGTTTGAAGATATCCCTCTTCTTTTGGCAGATATGGTCTTCTAAATTATCGGAAATATTGAATGGCAGGTGTAGAAAAGCCTTTTGCTTTGCTATGATAAGATTCTTTTTTTTCTCGAGAGAGGCATTCCCGCGGAGAATTTCTCTACGAAGTTTCTCGTTGAGAACGATGTTTGTGGCCCATGATCTTCTACGTTAAGCGAGGTTTTCTTCTTCTGACAAAATTCCACACTTCGCTCCAAAGATGGAGGAGCATGATCGGCCAGATTCTAGCATCAAGATCGTCCAAAATAAGGGTTGTGCAGAAGCTTTTCAACCTTACGATATCGAAAAAAAAAAATGTCAATTTCATCTACTTATCGACAAAATAAATTGTATGTCAGCATTGAAGACTATGTCTTCGATGGGATGGTGGCGTTGTGGGCTCAAACACAAATATTGCATGAAAAGGATATTTGTTTTGTGGCATAATAAGTCATGCTTTTGGATTCAAATTAGAAGGGAGAAAAAAAGACATCAGTCCATTTGGAGATCACCACCTAAAATGCGGAAGAAATTGTCTTTTTCATCCCGATGAGGGTCGCGGCCCTCACCTAACCCTTTGCCTGTGGTTGTCAAGCGCAGCCTCCCTTGGCCTCGCTTGTGGCCAGTGAAGGTGACCTACCCAACCCTCGCTGGTGACCAGAGTGGCTTGCTACCGGTGAAAAGGAAGGAAGAAAAAAAAAGAAAGGAATAAGGGAAAAAAAAATTAAAAAAATTAAATGACAAAGTGCCCTTGGTCAAATCTTTCTTTCTTTGAGATAATGAGAGCGCTTCATGCTTTATTTGAAATAAAGTTCACTTGAAATCCTTATTCGAAATTTTCCCTAAAAAATTTAGCTAAGAGAGATGATGTCACGTCAAAGCACAGTGTAAAAAAGTTTAGACATAAGGACACCCGTCACACACTAATGTTGTTGAATGCTGCGTCATTTGAATCTAGAGCGATTCTATCAACTTGATATTATGCTATCTACCATTGCCAATTTCAAGCCAAGGCGACTCATTCCACTTTCCGCATAATTGTATGACAGAAATGATACACAGCAAAACTTAAAAAGAGATTTGCCCTTTGGTTATGCTTATGGCAGAACTCATACGAGGACATGAAGAAACGAATCGAAGCGGTAGCGGCGTTGGGACGGATTCCAGATTACATTCGCGAGCAACACAAAGGATTTCTCGAATGGGACAGGGTCTCGAGCCAGAGAGATCATCAAACAATTCTTCAAGTACTATATATCTGCAATAAAAGATTAACGTTCTAATCTTTCTGCTACATCAATGGCATGTTTCTCCTGATTCTTCAGATAATAATTGATGGGAGGGATCCCATGGCCGTGGACCGTGAAGGGCAGCCTCTACCAACTCTGGTCTACTTGGCAAGAGAAAAGAGACCACAATGCAACCACCATTTTAAAGCAGGAGCTATGAATGCTCTGGTAAGTATCGGCATATGATGATCTCTTCTATATCCTACGTTCTTCATAAGAAAGGAAAGTGAAGAACACATCAAGTTGCACAGGTTTCTTTATGTATGCATGTGAGGATCTTGCTCTTGGATCAGTCGAGGGCTTAAAAGACGATCATGGTGCTAATCTTTCTGTTATTTTTTCTGGATCAAGTAGATTAGGGTCTCGTCGAGGATCAGCAATGCTCCCATCATCCTGAACGTGGACTGCGACATGTACTCCAACAACTCGGAATCGGTAAGAGACGCGCTGTGCTTCTTGATGGACGAAGAGAATGGCGATGAGATCGGTTTCGTACAGTTCCCGCAGTGCTTCGATAACCTTACAAAGAATGACCTGTACAGCAGTTCCTTGAACGTGATAATGCAGGTAATCCACTTCGAAAGGGTGTCGACCCGGCACTGTCCCTGAACTTTGGTGCGATATTGGATTCAGTCTCTCTATGTTAAATGTCCTCAATGCACTCGCTTAACTGTCTTATTCTATTAATTCTACTGTTCTGTTTGGAATTTGTAAACTGGAATAAAATGGGTCACCACAACTCAATTGAACTCATGAATCGAGCTTGAAATCATGACAGCAAATTCTAACGTGTGGACTAAATTGTACCTTATCAAAAGGGGGCTGATAGACACATTGAACGTATTAATTGAAGGGATAGGACAACTACATTGGATGAGTGAAGACATCATAATAAGTTTTAGTACATTCTACGATGATTGCAGGTGGAGATCCATGGAATGGACAACAACGGCGGACCTGGGTACATCGGCACTGGGTGCTTTCATCGGAGGGAGACACTGTGCGGGAGAAAGTATAGACGGGGAAGTAAAAGCGAGTCCTTGAGGGGGGATCACCACCACATGATACAAGACAGTTCAAGTGTCCTAGAAGAAACATGCAAAACACTAGCCAACTGTGGTTATGAAGAGAACACTGAGTGGGGAAAGGAGGTCTCTCTCTCCCCCTCTCTCCCTCCCTCCCTCTCTTCTACGTTTGAATGTCCTAACATGCACATATTGTAGGAGCGATTTAGTCTATGTCATTCTGATTAAGTTCAAAGATTAAGGAACAAAAGCAATTGAGTCTCTTATATGATTCTGGATTTTCATTAAACCAGAAGCACTGCTTGTATCACGATTAATCAAAGACTGGACTGGGAAATTCAGCCATTGGAACTGAAACAGGCCATATAGGCAGGCTTCGAGCACTAGAAATATGAAAACACACAGATGCAAGAGCATCCATGAAACAAGTCTTGTCTTAATTGCAGATGGGTCTAAAGTATGGCTGCCTGGTCGAAGATGTCCTTACCGGTCTCGCGATACATTGCAGAGGTTGGAGATCAGTCTATTTCAACCCCGAAAGGAAAGGCTTTCTAGGAGTCGCGCCCACAACATTGTTGCAGTCCCTAGTTCAAAATAAGAGATGGTCTGAAGGTGATCTCCAAATCTTCCTATCAACTTACTGTCCCCTGCTGTATGGACATGGAAAAATCCCCCTGAAGCTCCAACTTTCGTATTGCGTCTGGTTGCTATGGGCGCCAAATTGCTTGGCTTCTCTGTACTATGTGACCATTCCATCACTCTGTCTTCTCAGAGGCATCTCCTTGTTCCCTAAGGTAAACTTGGATGACCTTTCTTGGGAGGATAAATTTTCATTTGAACTTTCTACATGTAACTACAAGCAAGTCATTAAACACAAGAAAAATTACGGCTACACCTGCTCTATAATAGTTTGTGCTAGCCGTTTGATCAGCCTTAATTTGGCTACTTGACAATAGAACATACTTGGCTGTGATATAACCAAAGGGCAGGGACATCCACATATATCTTTGACTCAAATGTCATTTGCTAGATCTAATAGTTTATTGCAAATCAGCTATCAAGTCAGTGGAGCTTCCCATTCATCTACACCATTATGGCGACTAGTGCATACAGCGCAGGAGAATTCGTGTGGTGTGGAGGCACTCTTCGTGGTTGGTGGAATGACCAAAGAATGTGGGTCTATAAGAGAACAACTTCCTATGTCTTTGGCTTCTTGGACAACATTCTAAGGCTGCTGGGTATTACAAAATCTGCCTTTGTCGTCACCACAAAAGTGGCAGATGACGATGTCTCAAAGAGGTACGAGCAGGAGCTCATGGAGTTCGGTGCACCCTCTCCTATGTTCACTATCCTTACAACCCTTGCTTGGCTCAATGCATCAAGCTTCATTGGAGTTTTACTGAAGTTAGTAGTGCATGGTCAGACTCTAGACCAGCTGGCTATGCAGATCATGTTATGCGGCTTGCTTGTCTGTGTCAACCGGCCTCTATATGAAGCGATTTTCTTACGAAAAGACAAGGCAAGGATGCCCCCCTCAGTGGCATATAAATCCGCAGTCTTTGCTCTAGTAGCCTGTTCTTTAGCCTGTGTATAATCTACCATTATACTATATCCGCTAGAAGTCGCTGGAACTTCATAAATTTTTGTATCATTTGCTAGACATGATACAAAGTTAAATGCGATCAGGACCCGATGAGAGAAACTTTCTGCTGCTGTTGCTTTGTCCTAGTCTGTGAAATCTTTTATCATTCCCATTATTGACGATCTCAATGTAATTATTGTACAGTACAATAAAAGCTAAACTAAATGTTGAGACCTCATTCTTCTTATCTAGAGAAATCACTAAACTGTTGAGGAGTAATTCGTGATTCAAGTAGTGGAGCATTAAATAGGGACCACTTCCCAAGACCATCAAGAAGCACTGAAGAGTTGGTCCTTCCCCAAGTCATTAGATAGGGTGGTTGGTAGCTTCTGTAATAAGTTCTAAGATCTCTAGATCATTTCTCTCTTCCCTATAAATAGTGGACGTGTGAATCCATTTGTAAAAAAAAAAAAAGGTACAATCAATATAAAATCCTTGTAGGTGCAGCAGCACTACAGAAACTTTTGCAGTAATATTGAAGGTTGTTGCCCATACAGAGGTCACATCAGTTTTTAGCTTCCGTTCAATACCTTCCCCTTTTCCATTTTCAATTCTTTCACACATAACCCCCAACAAGTTTGGTATCAGAGCGGTCAGAAGGTCATGTCTACTTCCGCTAGCAACATGTTCTTCGCCTTTTCTCCCAACCAAATCCCCATCTTTGATGGCAAGCACTTCGAGTATTGGAGTTCTCAAATGGAGACCATTTTCTTGTCGCAAGACTTGTGGAACCTCGTGGAGAAAGGCTTTGAAGACCTTACAGAAGACAGCAGCTCCGACTCTGAAGCCGATGATGGCCGCACAGAAGCTGAACAGAAGCTGCACAAGGAAAACGTCATGAAGAATGCCATGGCGTTACGGATTCTGCAACAATCCGTAAGCAAGACCATTTATCCAAGGATTTTTGGTCTGAAGAAAGTAAATGAAGCATGGGACGTCCTGAAGAAGGAGTTCAAAGGCTCCCAGAAGGTGATCTCCATAAGGCTGCAGAACCTTTGGAGAGACTTCGACAATCTGTCGATGAAAGATGCAGAA
This sequence comes from Psidium guajava, assembly GCA_016432845.1. Classification (NCBI taxonomy): domain Eukaryota; kingdom Viridiplantae; phylum Streptophyta; class Magnoliopsida; order Myrtales; family Myrtaceae; genus Psidium; species Psidium guajava. The sequence continues at coordinate 25,811,668 of CM028230.1, forward strand.
ACCGTCAATGACTACTTCTCAAGGATCGTGGAGATCCTCAATCAATTGAAGAGTTGCGGAGAAGTCGTCCCGGATCGAAAAGTAGTGGAGAAAATCCTCAGAAGTTTGCCACAGAAGTTTGAGCATGTGGTGACAGTGATTGAAGAGACGAAGGATCTTGCAGAAGTCTCTATCTATGAATTGATGGGCTCTCTAGAAGCTCATGAGAAGCGGGTTAGCAAATATACAATCCCGGTGGAACAAGCTTTTCAAGCGAAGATGAACGTTTCCGAACAGAAGCAAGAACGTCCTTTAGACAACAGAAGGTCCTACGGCAGAGGACGTGGTGGCAGGTCTCGTGGCAGAGGTAGAGGCTACCAAGGAGGACGAACAGAAGGTCAGTACAGAAGAAAATCTGGAGAAACAGAAGTTGGATGCCGCATTTGCAAGAAGCAGAACCATGAAACGAAAGATTGCTACTTCAGATGCAAAAGGTGCAAGTTCCCAAATCACTCAGAAAGGGACTGCCGATTCAAAGAAAAAGAGCAGAAGTATGAACAGAAACTAAGAAGAACTAAGAAGAAGAATCCTTTAAAGTTTTCTTTTCTTCTTCTAATTCTGTGCAAGATATGAATGAGATTTGGTTCCTCGATAGTGGCTGTAGCAACCATGTCACAGGAACTAAGAAGAACTTCGTAGAGCTTGATGAGAAGTACAACTCTCTCCTGGAACTTGGTGATAGCAAAAAGCTGAAGATAGAAGGTAAAGGAGTAGTTTCTGTTGCCACTGCAGAAGGTCAACAGAAACATATGCACGACGTCTTCTATACTCCGGAAATTGCACAAAATCTGCTCAGTGTGGGACAGATGATGAAGAGAGGCTACAAGCTGCTCTTTGCAGAAGGTCGGTGTGAAATAACAGATAGAAGTGGACAGAAGGTTGCGGTCGTGAAGATGACATCCAACAATCTGTTCCCCTTGAAGATGGATACTTGCAGAAATGTTGCCCTCAAAAGTGAAGTTGCAGATGAGTCTCATATGTGGCACCTTAGATACGGCCATTTGAACCAGAAGGGCCTCATTTTACTGAAACAGAAGGATATGGTGGTCGGACTACCTTCTATACAGGCAACTGAAGTTGAAGTCTGTGAAGGATGTGCTTTTGGAAAGCTTCACCGTCTTCCATTTCCGAAGACATCATGGAGAGCTCAAGCCTCTCTCGAGCTGGTTCATGCGGATATATGTGGACCGATACAAACACCTTCTATCGGTAACAGAAGATACTTTTTGTTGTTCATTGATGACTTTACTAGAATGATTTGGCTCTATTTTCTTGAGAGGAAGTCAGAAGCTTTCACTACCTTTATGAAGTTCAAAGCACTTGTAGACAATCAAAGTGGGTGCAAAATAAAAACCTTGAGGACAGATCGCGGAGGAGAATTCCTGTCCAAGCCATTTTTGGAGTATTGTGAACAGAACGGGATACAGAGGCAGTTGACCGTTCAATATTCTCCTCAACAGAACGGAGTAGCAGAAAGGAAAAACAGAACCATTGTTGAAATGGGCAGAAGCATGCTAAAAGGCAAAGGGCTTCCTAACAAATTCTGGGCAGAAGCTGTTTACATATCTGCCTACCTTCTGAATCGGTCTCCAACAAAGGCGGTTCGAAACAAAACACCATATGAAGCATGGCATAAAAGGAAGCCCATGGTGAATCATTTGAAAACCTTTGGGTGCGTAGCATATGCACTCACACCTTCTCAAGGAAGAGAGAAGTTCGATAAGAAAGGTGAGAAGCTGATTTTTATCGGCTACAGTGACGAATCGAAGGGATATCGTCTGTTTAATCCTAACACTAACAAGGTGGTTCTCTCGAGAGATGTTATCTTTGATGAACTTGCAGCTTGGAAGTGGGAGGATGAGCCCTCTATGGCTCAAACATTTCAATTCACAAAAGTAGAAGCTCCAGCACAGAATCTTGCTGGAACAACAGAAGCCAGTTCCTCCAGAACTAATGAAGACGCAGAAGGCTCTGATGAAGATGAAACACCACCAAGGAGGTATCGCTCTTTGACTGAAATTTATGAGCAAGCTAACTTTGCTCTTGCTGCATTTGAGCCACAGAACTTTGAAGAAGCAGCTAAAGAAGAAAAATGGAGAAATGCCATGAAGGAAGAGATGACTTGTATCGAGAAAAATGATACATGGTCGATGATGGATCTCCCAGAAGGAAAAGAAGCTATTGGCTTAAAGTGGGTCTACAAGACCAAGTTCAATGAAGACGGAAGCGTGCAGAAGCATAAAGCTCGCTTAGTCGCAAAGGGCTACTCACAGAAGCCCGGAATTGATTTTGCTGAAACCTTTGCTCCCGTTGCAAGAATGGAGACAATTCGTGCTATTCTAGCTATAGCAGCACAGAAGGAGCTTGAAGTATTCCAACTAGACGTCAAGTCAGCATTTCTAAATGGAGTACTCGAAGAAGAAGTGTACGTGGAGCAACCCCAAGGGTTCGTGATGAAGGGCACAGAAGATAAAGTCTACAGACTCCACAAAGCCCTCTATGGCTTGAAGCAGGCGCCAAGAGCGTGGAACTTTAGAATTGATTCGTATCTACAGAAGAATGGATTCTCCAGAAGCTCAGTAGAACCTTCGATTTACATACAAAAGCTTGGTTCTGACTTTCTGGTGGCATGTCTCTACGTGGATGATCTAATCTACACCAGCACCAGCAGAAGCCTGTTGCAGAAATTCAAGGAAGCCATGATGAATGAGTTCGAGATGATAGATCTTGGCTTGATGAAGTATTTCCTTAGATTTCAAGTGAAGCAATCAAAAGGGGAGATTCTCATCTCTCAAGAGAAGTATATCACAGATTTGTTGAAGAAGTTTCACATGGAGAAGGCGAAGCCTGTTTCTACTCCAATGTCTCTAAATGAGAAGCTCTAGAAGGAAGATTCTACATAGAAGTTTGACTCAAAGATCTACAGAAGCTTGGTAGGTTCTCTTATCTATCTCAGTCATACGAGGACTGATATTATTCATTCTGTGAGTTTGTTGTCCAGATTCATGAGCAACCCCAGTAGAACTCATTTCATAGCAGCGAAGCGAGTTCTACGCTACCTCAAAGGCACACAGAAGGCTGGACTGAAGTATGTGAAAGAACAGAAGGATGATCTAGTGGGTTATGTCGATAGTGATTGGGCTGGAAGCATAGATGATCGCAGAAGCACATCAGGATACCTATTCTGTATAGGAACAAAGCCAATTTCATGGAGTTCAAAGAAGCAAAGCACCGTTGCTCTCTCATCCGCAGAAGCCGAGTACATTGCAGCGAATGAGGCAACAAGAGAAGCTGTCTGGCTTAGAAGATTACTTCTGGAACTACAGCAGAAGGTGGACGAGCCTACAACCATCTTCTGTGATAATCAATCTGTAATCGCAATGACCAAGAACCCGGTCTTCCATGCGAGGTCAAAGCACATAGAGCTTCGTCATCATTTCATTAGAGAGATGGTTTCACAGAAGGTGATTCTTCTGCAGTTTATCAGCACCCATGATCAACCAGCAGATGTTCTGACCAAGGCGGTGTCTTCGGAGAAGTTCGAGATTTTCAAAGACTTCTTGAAGATCACAAATTAAGAGGGGGTGTTGAGGAGTAATTCGTGATTCAAGTAGTGGAGCATTAAATAGGGACTACTTCCCAAGACCATCAAGAAGCACTGAAGAGTTGGTCCTTCCCCAAGTCATTAGATAGGGTGGTTGGTAGCTTCTGTAATAAGTTCTAAGATCTCTAGATCATTTCTCTCTTCCCTATAAATAGTGGACGTGTGAATCCATTTGTAAAAAAAAAAAGGTACAATCAATATAAAATCCTTGTAGGTGCAGCAGCACTACAGAAACTTTTGCAGTAATATTGAAGGTTGTTGCCCATACAGAGGTCACATCAGTTTTTAGCTTCCGTTCAATACCTTCCCCTTTTCCATTTTCAATTCTTTCACACATAACCCCCAACATAAACATCTCTTAGTTCACCAGATATTCTTTAAACATAGGCCAGTAACGGAAGTAGCAGAAGCCACATACTACAAGGCAATGGTTTAACAGAGGTTTTGACAGAGTAAATGTAGGTGTGGAATTAAAATACAAAACTTCTTGTTCTTGATATTATCCAAAATGGAAACAGTGAAGCAAAGTCAATTTAACACCTGGGGGGTTGAAACCTATCAACACCTGCTGCTCCGGTTCCACTTCGTTGCCACATGTACAAATATAGAAGCAGTTGCTGACAGCTGCTTTCTCAGAACTCGTAGACAGCAGACCAACATTACTAACAGGAGAAGTGATGAATGATTATGTGCTTGGTGGCAGAACTATGACGGGACTGTCAGATTTTGCGGAAGCGTGTGTGGAAGTGTGTGAAATATAGCAAGAGAGCAGAGAAATGCCAAAGGATTCACGAAGGAACAAAGGATAGAGAGATTTGTTAGCGTTGTAGGTTAGAATATCACTAGAGGGTGAATAGGTGATTTTAAAAAAACTTTGATAAATTAATGTGGAAGTAAAATCATCAATTTTCCCCCCTGAAAAACAATGAAGTTGAGTGTGACCAAATCGAGTGAAAATAGAGTATGAATATTGTTGGTGGTACGATGATATTCAGATGTGTGCTCGATTCTATTAAATGTACTAACGGACTTTGCACATAGAATTTATTGTGATTTGGCTTGGTGCAAGCCTACATTTATCCTACTACGTTGACAGCCTACTAGTTGAATTCCATTAATCAATTAATAAGATATTATAAAATTGAGTGAAATTTGACAGATCTTAGTGTCTCACACACAATCACTCTTCCAATACCTCTTCAAAGATTATAATTTGTACCTCATAGAAAATAAGTATGAAACTCTCTTGAACTTTGAAATTTTTTTATTCTAGATCTCTCTCTGCTTCTCTTCCGTAAATTGGTCTTCTGTTATATTCTTCCACTTCCAATCTACCCGTTGGATAGTCTTTAATGGATCGCTCTCCAATAAATCGATTGGATATGATCTTATAAAGAAGATTGAGTAGCATTTGAGGATAAAATCTGAATTTCTGTTAATTTGGTTGCACATAGAAACAAATCTTGGTTTTTCATAAGTGAAGTCCTTAGTTTTAAGGAAGGTAGCTTGTCTTGGAAATGGTTGCCAATCAATCAAGATGTCTTGTAGAAAGATTTGTATCGCAAAACTATCTTTGAGATTGAAGATCCATCATCTCTTTTTATACTGGAAAATCCATGCCAGATTGCTAGCTGTGATGAAATAATCAATAGCGTTTGTGTTTGAATATAAGTTCATAAATAGACATCGCAATATGATAATATTCAACTTTCATGGAGTTTGAGGAATTCATATGCCTTGATAATATCCATGTATATGCTTAATTGACCTCCAAATAATTACTTTGATAATATCCATGAAGTAACACCTGAAGAAGAACTCTCAAATGCATTTATCAGATTTAAGATAAACCAAAGGTAATATTGTCATCTTCAAAACATATTAGGAGGTTTTCTCAACCGTTAGTTGGTTTGCTGACGGTTGGTCTGCTCAGTATAAGATTTGACATCCCCCATTGCCTATGTGTTGCGCACCTATGACTGCTTCATTGCACAAATTATCTTTGCATGTCAAAAAGATTTTTCGCTTTCATTCTCATCCGCATAGTTCTAGAGACTTCAACACTATTCTTAGAATTTCTTATGAATGCTAGACTCTTCCAGGCATATCCTATATGTCAAACTATTATGAAAATTGGAACAATTATTTTATGACTCTTCCTCAATCCAATTTTTGTGATATTGCAAGCATGTTTCGTAACATCTCAAACTTGGCTGGTGACGGTGCTTTAGTAAATGTCTATGACTTGATCATTCGTCATGTAACATTTGAGCTTGATATCTCGATTACTTTCCACTTCTAGTATGAAGTGATATTTGATGTCAATATGTTTAGTGTTTCCATGAAAGACAAGATCTTTCGATATGGCAATGGTGGACTTGTTGTCGTATAATGTAGGAGTTGGTTCTGTTTGTGTTTCTTCAATGTCTTCTAAAATTCTTTAAAGTCATAGTGCTTGAGTTGTAGTTGTAGCAACCGCAACATACTAAGCTTCTGATGTAGAGTGTGCCACTATTTGTTTTTGGCCCATGAGAAAAGTCCATAACCTAGTGTGAAAGCATAGCTAGTCTTGTTCTTTCTATCATCAAGCGATCAGTGTAACCAACGAGCTTAGCCATATCAAATGCGGTACTTTATAATTTCCTGTAAGTATCTAAGAATTCTCTTAGTAGACCCAATAATTTGACTCAAATTTTGCATAAATTGTGATAGACATACAATACAAGGCTCAATGACTCCCATGAGATTCTTGTTGTCGTGTGTCGCGATCCTAAAAATTTTTCGACCGGTAGAAAATTCCTAGGTTAATGAATTATCAGATTAATTAAATTAACTAACCTAATACGGATCTTCCCAAGCCCTACCGAATCGTAACTTTGGTTTTTGTTCGAATGATTTTAGAATTTGGAGTCGCTACTAATCATTTTTGGTAGGTTGATTAAAAATCTAAGTAAATTAGCGGGAGAACTAAATTACTTCTACGAACTAGAGATTATGAGTTTGGGGAGTTGGTTACACTAGTTAATTAAAACCAATGCCCTTTCGGTATCTTAATTTCATAGATATCTTAGTTTTGGCAACTCAGGCTTGCTTTACTCTTAAGGCTCTAGTGAGGTGTTCTCTTTTTTGTATTTTCATTTTTTAGATAAAATGTGTGGATGGTAATGGATGCATGGATAAGCGAAACATGACTATGTATATATAGACGTGCGAACATATACATACAAATGCAGACATGCGATCATGAATATGCGAGCATGGATATAAAAATATGACATGTGTCACGCCCGGACCCGTCGAACGCGCAACATCCCTTCACCTGCCAAAATCGCTCATCGCCTGGCCAACTCTAGCGACAGCCCAGGACTCGTCGCGGCCAAACGACGGCTAACAAATGCGACAGCGAAAACGAACAACCCCTGACAAATACACGTGTGGGATAGAGAGATAGAGAAAACTTAATTTACATAACTTAACATATAACAGTGAAGGTTCTATACAACCTATGAGGGAGTCTATCATCTGAACCTCAAAACACAAATCGATCATGGTAAAAAGGGAAACAAACCAAATCAAAAAGTCACTACGCCTCGTCCTGGCATCCTCGAGGAACTACTCCTCTTCCTCAGACAAAGGGAACTCCTCTGGATTAGTCTTCTCAGATCCCGGAGATCCAGGCTCGCTATCCGCCTGCTCGATGAACACGTCGTCTGCTCCATCGATCTCCATAACTACATCCCCATATACATCCTGGACATCCATCGGCGCAAGGTCTACAACCTCGCCTTCAAAAGTGGCCGCATTCATCAGGCCTATCGGTCCCATCAAAAAGACTGGTATATCCAAACCCTGCAGAGGACCCTGCTACAACTCCTGACCCACCCAACGGTACCATCCCTCGTATCTATGAGGGAGCAAAACGTCATAGCCCTCGTCGACCCATACGGTGCAACTATGCCGCTCATACGAAACTCCGTCCATAATAGGATACGAAAATACCTGTGTCTCAATCTCCTGAGGGATCCCGTGGCGGACTGGGGGAATACGATAAGTCATACCTACGGTCGAGGGTCTGAAATGGCGATCAGCCAAAAATAGGTGAGTCGAAACTCAGTAAACACACATCTAAACTCAATTTAGAAAACAGCATGCACCTCTTGCCAGAATGTAAATTATCACATGCATATTGTGACCTCAGATCATACAGATACAAATGCAGATGCTCAATCGTTCACTTGGGGTCCCCGGTGGCTCAATGGTTCACTTGGGGTCCCCGGTGGCTCAATAGCACTGTCGGACCGAACCCCACCAGTGGCTCAATAGCACTTCCGGTCCTAGCCATGTCATGGACGTCTCAGGCCTGTGCCTCAACCCGTGTCTAATCACACCGGAGTTGGTACCCTTGTCTCTCCAGCTACCTCGTGCCGAGCACGTTCAGGCGCAAGTGCAATGACCGTGGCTCAATTAGCTCTGCGATTGGCACCTCCTTATCTCCCCGCATTCTCGGTGGCCCCTAGACACTGCCGGGCCGTCCTGCACGGTTCTACGCACTCCGCCAAACGCACATGACTCATGCCAGTATGCAGATCAATGATGAGCATCACATAATTCTCAAGATTATTCACCAAGACACCCAATTCAACTCAAAATAAATCAAATAAAATAACCAGGCACTTCACGTTGCAAAGACTCGCATTTCAGGACCCGATTTCCATTCTAAGTCACTTAAGTTCAAAGGTAAGCAATCTGGCACACATGACAATTTCTAGAGTCCACAAAAATTTTCAATTGACCCCTATGGTCAGCAATAAATAATCGATAGTCGACGTCTAAGAAATTTAATATTTTTCACCATAAAATTTTCTCTACTAGTCCCTAGCGTACCCGACATTCTAAGTCAAGTTTAGAAATGTGCTCACCCAAAAATCAAGTTCGAGCTCGGGCTATACGGTGATGACCTCAGGCCACGAACGGCGACGGCTAGTCACTGTTCCGGCGACACTATTCCGGCGGCACTATTCCGGCTGCACTGTTCACTGCGGCGACGACGAAACCGACGGCGATTTTCCGACGAGGAATAAAAACACAGCAACAAGAAAAACACAGCAGAGACAAAGAGGATTGCCGCTACATCAAGCAAAAGAAGAAAACCAACAAAACAGGGTCAACTTTGATTCAAAACTGGAAATTCTCTAGGAGGTTTTTTGCTGATTCGTTTTCATAATATCGAAGCTTAACGTCTTACGAGTACACAGGCGAAAACGGAGCTCAATTCGGACACCAAACGACCCCGAACGAGCCGATTTCCTCCGAGTGCGCGTGCTGGAACGCGGAAATCCGAGAGGCAGAAGAAGAAAATTCCAGCAGCTAATTCAAGGATAGAGGAGGGGAAGAACAGAGCAGTAGCTCAGCTGAGTGAAGAGAGGACAACAGCAAGGATGAGTTGCAGCAATAGCAGCAGTAGCTCGGGGCAACAGAGGCGACACAACATAAACGAAGAAGAAGAAGAAGAAGAAGAAGAAGAAGAAGAAGAAGAAGAAGAAGAAGAAGAAGAAGAAGAAGAAGAAGAGCCAGATGCAGCAGCTTCTTGGGATGATTGTCCCACGTAAACAGCAAGGTGAGGTGGCCTCTAATCATCACATCTAGTCTTTCTTGCATGGGGGATTGCTTTAGCTAAGATAGGCACAAAGTAGCCGCAAGTTTGGCCAAAGAAAAGAGTCAAACACAGCTACAGTTTAGAGTGGGAAATCAAGAGAGAGCTCGTGGCTTTGGCCAGCAAAAAAAGGAAAAGAAGAAGATGAGACCAAGAGAGGGATCCACAAGCTTTAAGTTTCTTATCCTCACGTACACAAATTGGGAGATGTCACAACATGCAAACGTGAACATGCGTCACATGCGAATATGGACACGGAAATACGGCACACGAATGTGGATATATAAATATAATATGTGAATGCAGATATGCGTATGCGACATACAAATTTGGACATGCGGACTCAACACGCGAATGAATCATTAAAAATAAGATTGGCCAGTCGAGATGTCTCGTTTCCTAATTTTGGAGATCTTTCTTTTAAATTTTTTATATGAATACGCATGAATTAATGACAATACAAATACGAATGTGGCGTGGCCAAATAGGGGTGATTGGTTCCCAGTCCGGTCCGGTCCGATTCCCCTCAAGAACCGAGAACCGGACCGGTGGTCCCGGTTTTCAATTTGTCGAAACTAGGAATTGGACGACTATCCCGAGAACCGGACCGGACCGGACCCGACAAAAAAAAAACCAAAATTATTCTCTAATTGTTGAAGTTAATAACGTTATAGAACCTCAATGTCTATATAAAACGACTTCCTAGTAGAAAAAAAAATAAGAGGTTCAAGGAGTCGAAAGAGATTCACGGACCGAATTAGAAAAAAAAAATTAAAAAAAAGGACCGATCCGGTTTAAGCGATCCGGTCCTAGAAACCAGAAACCGGACCGCCCGGTCACCGGTCCCAATTTTAGGAATCAGGAACCGGACCGGACCTCTATAGAACCGGGAACCGGACCACCGATCCCGGTCCGGTCCGCGCGGTTCCGGTTCGGGTGGTCCAAGTTGCTCACCTCTATGGCCAAATATGCATGAACTATGCTATGTGATATGTACATGAATGATATTTTTTGGTATTTTCAAAGTATTAAAAATCTCCTGAAGCCAAAAGAGGGAGTGAGCTGACGAGCAGTGTTACGACCTCCAGCAGGTGGTTTGGCCTACTCATTCTGGGGTCTAATAGTATAAAAATTAAACTGCAGGAAATAAATTACCACCAATGGATGGTTCGACCTTGGTTCGGCCCGCCCTTGGGGTGTAATGGTGCCGAAATTAAATTACAGAAAATTAAATAACGATAAGTAAAGACCTCTAATGGATGGCTCAGCCTTAGTTTGACCATTCCTTTTGGGGTTTAATAGTACAGAAATTAAATTACAGGAAATTAAATGACGGTAAGTAAAGACTTCCAATAGATGGCCCAACCTTGGCTTGGCTATCCCTTTTGGGGTTTAATGATGCAGAAATTAAATTACAGGAAATTAAATGATGGTAAGTAAAGACCTCTAATTGATGGTTTAGCCTTGATTCGGCCTACCCATTCTGGGGTTTGATGGTACAGAAATTAAATGACAGAAAATTAAATTGCAGTAAATAAAGAACCTCCAACGATGGATTCGGCCTTGGCTCGGCCTACCCATTCTGGGATTTGATGGTACAAAAATTAAATTACAGGAAATTAAATTGCAGTAAATAAAGAACCTCCAACAAAGGGTTCAGCCTTGGCTCGGCCTACCTATTCTGGGGTTTGATGGTACAGAAATTAAATTATAGAAAATAAAGAACCATCAGTGGTAGGTCGGCCTTTCCATTCTGAGGTTTGATGGTACAAAAATTAAATTGCAGAAATTAAAGGGTAGTAAATAAGGGACCTCCAGTGGGTAGGTCAGCTTTCCCATTCTAGGGTTTGATGTTGCATAAATAAAATTGCAAAAAGTAAAGTACAAGAGATCTTTACATCACCAAGTATGGGGCAGAATCTGCCGCAATTTGGAATTCGGATCTTTTAAGTAAAAAATGCAGAAAATTGCAATACGAATACGACACGTGAATATGACACGGCATAATCGAAATTTAAATCAATCCATTAAGATAACGACATTCTCGAATATTTTAATGGTTAAGATTATTACCTGATTTGACGGATTTGATTACCGAATTCGAACTTCATGTTACCTTATGAATCAAGATTGCGGCTCAAACAACATGGATGAACTCGTGACTTGTGTTGATTGGTAGAGAAATTGGTGATGGTAACACTTAGATTTAAACTTCCACCATTTTCAAGGCTCTCTTTTGGAAAAGAATTCTCTCTCTCTCTTTTCTTTTTAATTTTTTCCAATCTCCCAAATCCTCTCAAACATTTCAAATTTTCTCTTCAAAAAATCCCCCCTCTAAGCTCTCTTCTTTTTCCTTTTATAGCTCACTCATTTATCTCTCATTCTAATTTCTCCATTAACTCTTTCTCCCATTCTAATTTCTCCACTAACTCTTCTTCATTTTCATCTTCCCTTCTCCATCTTTATCTCACATTTTAATTTCTCCACTAACTCTTCTTCATCTTCATCTTTCCTTCACCATATCTATATCATATTCTAATTTCTCCACTAACTCTTCTTCATCTCTATCTTCCATTCTCTATTCTTATCTTATTTTCTCCATCTATTATTCTCCATCTTCCCTTCTCTATCTCCTCTTCTCCATCTTCTCTTCTCTATTATAATTTCTTCACTAACTCTTCTTTTTGTTATTTGCAAAATAATCCATTAAGTGTTAGGTATTTGCATTCTAATCTTTGAAATTTTAAGTATTTAAACTTCAGTTCCTGAAGAAATTTTTTTTTAAGTCCAAATCTCCTCACAATTTTCGACACACCTCCCTATGCTTAGTCAAAATTCACTGCATGTCAAATTTATGTTCATTTCTTGTCACTAAAAATAATGCAAAATTTAATTAAACCCCTTTTGCAAAATTGAGTCATCCTGGATATAATTGGGCCAAGATGAAAATTTGGAATATTAGAGAATAAAGTCACAACTCCTAAAAGTGAAAAAATGAAAATAAATTGACTCAAATTGAAATTTTTTGGCCCGATTCGAGATTATGTTCGTGAAGGAATACACGACCCCGAATTGAAATTTTTAAATTTGTGATGGCCAACATGAAAAGGGACTTAAAAGAAAATTATCAAATATTTTTATGTATTTTTGTGGCATCAAATGTTATTATTTATTAAATATTTTCCTAATTTCTAAAAAAAATATAAAAAAAATAAAAAATATGAAAAATTATTTTTTGTTCAAAAATGGTTGCCTAAGCTTGGTCAAGGCTTTCAAAGTTGATTTTACAATGTTTTCATTTTTCTTGATTTTTTTTATGAATTTTTGAAAATAAAAATACCGAAAAATGCTGAAAATATGAAAAATTATTTTTTGATCAAAATTGGTTCTCTAGGCTTGGCCAAGGTCCCCAACGTTGACTTTTTTAATTTTATAAATTTTTATGAATTTTCTATTAATTTTAAAAGAGAAAAGATGATTAAAAATCAGGTGTCAACATCGTGTAGCACTTAGTCTTTGACTACAAGGCTCTAAAGGTGACTCTCACAAGACACGCATCGTCATCTAGTATTTAGTCCTTGATCAGTCCAAATCACAATTAATTTTACAAACCAAAAATGTAATCTTTATGCAAGACAACTCATCCGCCAGCAATACTTTCATTTTGCAATTCATTTCCCAATCATTTCGCAAATCACCTCGCAAAGCAGTACATAAAACCATCTTAAGTCATTAACAAATACTAAAAGACAATAAATGCTTTAGCCATTACTTAATTCACATATAACTAAGCCAAAAGAAAATTCTTTCAAAATATGAGTTTGCAAGCTTGAAGAAAAGATAGCACCACTCATCTTAGGACCGTTTGCGACCAAATAACAAAGATACTCAAATCGTCGAACTCGTGATCCTAACAAATAAATGAGGAATAATGTCAAAATCAAGTATAACTCCATCTCAATGATGAGTCAACTGAACTAAACTTAAACGCTAACAAAACAACTCCTATGTGGCAACAAATAGCACACTCAAAGCGATTATTCAGGCCATTCGCAAAGCGAGCTCAAGTGCAAAACCCTAAAATTCTCATTCTAACCGAACCATTTTTTAAAAGTCACTCTTGTCAAAACTCACAGCTCTATAACACTACACTCAATCGATTTTAAAAAAAAAATCGAAGATCAACAATTCAGAAGTCAAACAACGTGGCTCAAATTTTTATAAACTTCAAGTTTCAAGCCATAATCCGAAAATCATTTCGATTGAAAAAACGAGAGGTGTGAGTACTATCCAAACATTACTAATCGGTGTCGAAATAGCTTGACAAGGTATCATGGCAAGAGCCCCACTCCTTTTCCCTCGCCTTTCTTCTTCCTCCTCTTTCCTTTCTCTTCTTCTCTTTCTGTCTCTATTCTCTCTATTTTCTTTCTTTCGTGCGCAAGAGGCCTTGGTAATAAAGACCCGAAGGCCACTATTTCGCCTTTGTCTCTTTTGACTTTTCAATGTTTTTTTAATATCGGGTCCTTACTTCCTCAGCGTATTTGACCTAATCAAAAAGTAATTCTTACCGCAGATCTTATCATGACGAGGGACTTTTCTACCACAGATACTTCCATAAATTGACCGGAGCCGGCTTAGGGGGGAAAAACAGATAATAAAAAAAATTAAATCATTTGAATTGGATGCTCCCGATGTGACTGGAACTCTGAATGCCCCACACTCTGTCTCCTGAGTCCTCTCTCATTATCTAGCATCTTCCCCGGGCTCTCTCTCCTCCCTCCTCTCGTCTTCCCCACGGGGCTGACAACGACCCCGACCCGGCGACCATCACCTTCATAGCTTCTATCTACATAAATATTGCCTGACTGCTTCACACATTTGCAGTAACAAAAAGGACGCAAAACAAGAAAAAGAATGGCAGAGAAGAGTGATCTTCCTCTCTTTGAAACGAAGTTTTTCAAGAACCGCTTCATCTTCAGATTATACGCACTCTCCATCTTCATCAGCATCTGCTTCATCTTCTACTTCAGAATCCATCACTTTCCAGAGTCCAAGACGGCTGAGAAATTGGCTTGGCTTGGAGCTTTCTTCTCCGAGCTCTGGTTCGCTTTTTACTGGTTTCTCACCATCGTCGTAAGATGGAACCCTTCGTATCTATTGAAAATATTAAAATAAATTTTGGAAGAAAGTCAAAAAAAGAAGAAGCCTCAATTTTTGACTATTAATGGACAACTTAGGTGTGCTTAAGCCTCAATTTTTGACTATTGATTGTCAAAAATGGACAACTTAGGTGTGCTTGAATTTGATAAAATTAAGTGTAGTCAAATAAAGACATTTAAGTTTGACAAAAATTAGGTATAGAATTGGCTATAAATATGTGTGGTTTTTTCTTGTAAGTTTCATATCAAGGAGGAGAAGAAATAGAGAGAGAGAGAGAGAGAGTTCTTGTAAGAACAAGCTTAGAGCAAAGCTTGATTTTATTTGTGTAAAACCTTGGCAAAGGTATTTTGTAGTATTGCTCTCTCATTTGCATTTTTGTTATTATCTCCAAATTAAATCCTCCAAGCTTCCGCAAAATTCCTCCTTCCTTTTTTATTTGGTTCCTACATTTGGTATCAGAGCCAAGTTATGGCGTCCACAAGTTCCGTTCAATTTCAACTTCCAAAGTTGAACGGAAAGAATTTCAACAACTGGTCCGTCCAGATGAAGGTTTTGTTCAAATCGCAAGATTTGTGGAACCTGGTGGAGAATGGCTACATCGAAGTAGCTAATAACGAAGAATTCAATGCCATGAGAAAGGAGGAGAAGGATTCGTTGGTGGAATCCCGGAAAAAAGATCAGAAAGCATTATATGCGATCTTTCAAGCCGTGGAGGAGACGATATTTGAAAAAATATCGAATGCCGAGACCGCCAAAGCAGCGTGGGATATTTTGCAAAAATCCTACAAGGGCGACGATCGTGTTCGAAGAGTTCGGCTTCAAACACTTCGAGGTGATTTTGAGTCTTTACGCATGAATGATTCTGAATCTATCTCTTTGTATTTTGATCGTGTACAAAACATCGTTAACCAATTGAGGGTTAATGGTGAAACACTCCAAGATGTACGAGTCGTAGAAAAAATCTTGAGGTCTTTGACTGAAAGATTTGACTACGTTGTTGCGGCAATCGAAGAAGGCCAAGATATATCAACTATGACGTTGGAGCGGTTGATGGGTTCATTATGCTCGCATGAGCAAAGAATGAATCAGAAGTCCGTCAGTTCATATCCCGAGCAAGCTTTGCAAATTCGTATCGCTCCATCAAATCGAGGAAGCTATCAAGGAGGTCGAGGTCGCGGAGGAGGCCAAGGAAGAGGTGGAAATTCCAATTTCACCGGGAAATTTAAAACACGTGACAAATCAAAAGTCAAGTGTTTTAAGTGCAACAAGTTCGGACATTACAAATCCGAATGCCATGCAAAGGCGACGTACGAGCAGGCGGAGCACGCACATACCACTGATGCTGAAGAATACATGGTGCTAGCATGTAAGAAGGATGACTCAAGCACTGTAGATACCAACATATGGTATCTAGATACTGGTTGCAGCAATCATATGACTGGCCGGAAGGAATTATTCTCGCAATTGGATGAGACGAGTCGTGGTGAAGTCAACTTCGGGAATAAATCAAAAATTCCCGTGATGGGCAAAGGTAACATTAATATCAAGTCAAAAGATGGTACTAATGTTGCTATTGCAGATGTTTACTTTGTGCCAGGACTTTTTTGGAATTTGCTAAGTGTTGGGCAACTTTCCGAAAAAGGCCACAAAGTTCACATTGAAAATGGAATTTGCACCATCAGAGGTGTTAACAACAAGTTGATCACAACGGTGCAAATGACGAAAAACCGGATGTTTCCCATGACTCTTCAGACGAAGAATCTCTTGAGTTTTCAAGCGATGATGAAAGACAACAACTGGCTGTGGCATCTTCGATACGGTCATCTAAATTTTCGTGGACTAAAACTACTGGTTCAGAAAAGGATGGTGACCGGCATGCCTTTAATCGAATGTCCAGATCGTCCATGCGAAGGATGTCTCGTTGGAAAACAACATCGAGAATCATTTCCAGTAGGGAAAGCCAGAAGAGCAAAGCAACTTTTGGAGCTGGTACATACAGATATATGTGGCCCTATTGAGGTTGAATCAGTCGGACAAAAAAGGTACATGCTGATTTTTGTTAATGATTTTACCAGAAAAACTTGGGTATATTTCTTGAGAGAAAAATCTGAAGCATTTGCCAAGTTCAAAGAATTTAAAGTCTATGTTGAAAAACATAGTGGCTTTAATCTGAAGACGTTGAGATCGGATAGAGGAGGAGAATTTACCTCAAATGAATTTGACAAATTTTGTAAAATTCATGGAGTAAAACGTCAGTTGACTGCCAGCTATACACCTCAGCAAAATGGTATAGCAGAAAGAAAGAACAGGACAATTTTTGAAATGGCAAGAAGTATGTTAAAAGCCAAAAATTTGCCTAAGAATTTTTGGGCAGAAGCGGTTGCTTGTGCTGTATTTGTACTAAACAGGTGTCCAACAAGGAGTGTTCTTGGAAGAACCCCAGAAGAGGCTTGGAGCGGCAACAAGCCAGATGTTTCGTTTCTACGAGTATTTGGGTGCATGGCATATCCCCATATACCAGATGAACGAAGAAAGAAGTTGGATGACAAAAGCGAGAAGTGCATCTTCATTGGCTATAGTGACACAACTAAAGGTTATAAGCTGTATAACCCAGTCACTGAAAAGGTAATTATCAGCAGGGATGTCCAGTTTTTTGAAGATGAAGCTTGGGACTGGAACCAAAAGGGTGACCAGAAAAGCATCACCATCGAAGATGAACCATTGGAGAAAGAAATAGAAGAGCCTCCATCATCTTCAACTAGTGGTACATCTTCACCAACAACAGCTTCAGAACCACCACTACGTCGTTCACAACGACTGAGGGAGACGCCAGCAAAATTCAGGGATTACGTGGTCACAGGAGGCGATGGCAGTGATAATAACGGAATCACTGATGAAACATTGGTAAACTTTTGTTTATTTGCTGAATGTGATCCTGTAACCTATGATGAAGCAGCTGCAGATGAAAGGTGGATTCATGCAATGGATGAAGAGATTCACTCCATTGAGAAGAATGACACATGGATGCTAACTTCTTTACCACCTGGTAAGAAACCCATTGGTGTCAAGTGGGTGTACAAGACGAAGTACAAACCCAACGGTCAGGTGGACCGTTACAAGGCCAGACTGGTTGTAAAGGGCTACAAGCAAAAGCCAGGTATTGATTATTTTGAAGTATTTGCACCAGTGGCTCGGATGGATACCATCCGGATGATCTTAGCACTTGCAGCTCAAAATCATTGGAAGATCCATCAAATGGATGTGAAATCAGCATTCCTCAATGGTGTTCTTGAAGAGGAAGTCTACGTGGAGCAACCACAGGGTTATGAGAAAGGGCATGAAAATCAAGTTTACAAACTGAAGAAGGCTTTGTATGGGCTAAAACAGGCACCTCGTGCTTGGTACACGCGTATCGACACATACCTGTTAGAGCGTGATTTTCAAAAGTGCCCGTATGAGCATATACTGTATATCAAGTCAAATACTAACGGTGACATAATAATTATGTGCCTTTATGTTGATGACTTGATATTTACAGGCAGCTGTGAAAAAATATTTTCAGAATTCAGGGAGGCTATGACTAGCCAGTTCGAGATGACTGATTTAGGATTGATGTCCTATTTTCTTGGGCTTGAAGTGAAGCAGACAGATAATGGCATATTTATTTCACAGCAGAAATATGCTAATGATATTCTGAAGCGATTAAAAATGGAATCGCTCAAACCAATTCGAACTCCCGTAATTGAACGTTTGGAGCTGAAGAAAGAAGGAACCGGTGAATTGGTAAATCCCACTTATTTCAAAAGCATTGTTGGCAGTTTAAGATATTTGGCTTCTACAAGACCAGATATTACCTATGGAGTGGGAATTATTAGCAGGTTCATGGAGAAACCATACCAATCACATTTACAGGCGGCAAAAAGAATTTTGCGGTATGTCAGTGGAACTCGTGATCATGGAATTTTATATTCTTATACTGACAACTTTGATCTGTTGGGGTATACAGATAGTGATTGGGCAGGTGATACTGAGACTCGAAAGAGTACTTCAGGGTATGCTTTCTTTCTTGGATCAGGAGTAATTTCTTGGTCTTCGAAAAAACAGCAGGTTGTTGCACTCTCGACAGCTGAAGCAGAATACATGGCATTAGCTTCAGGGGCCTGTCAGGCAATATGGCTTCGATGGATGCTGCGTGAATTGATGCATGAACAAGCAGGTCCTACTAAATTGATGTGTGACAATAAGTCGGCTATTGCATTAGCCAAGAATCCTGTATTTCATGGCAGGAGCAAGCACATCGACATCAAGTATCACTATATTCGTGAGCAAGTCAAAGATGGTGAAATTGAACTTAATTTCTGCAGATCAGAAGACCAGATTGCAGATATCCTGACAAAACCATTGAAGGCTGATTTGTTCGAAAGATTGAAGACGATGCTTGGCGTTATGAACTTCCAAAATCAATTTTAAGGGAGGCTATTGAAAATATTAAAATAAATTTTGGAAGAAAGTCAAAAAAAGAAGAAGCCTCAATTTTTGACTATTAATGGACAACTTAGGTGTGCTTAAGCCTCAATTTTTGACTATTGATTGTCAAAAATGGACAACTTAGGTGTGCTTGAATTTGATAAAATTAAGTGTAGTCAAATAAAGACATTTAAGTTTGACAAAAATTAGGTATAGAATTGGCTATAAATATGTGTGGTTTTTTCTTGTAAGTTTCATATCAAGGAGGAGAAGAAATAGAGAGAGAGTTCTTGTAAGAACAAGCTTAGAGCAAAGCTTGATTTTATTTGTGTAAAACCTTGGCAAAGGTATTTTGTAGTATTGCTCTCTCATTTGCATTTTTGTTATTCTCTCCAAATTAAATCATCCAAGCTTCCGCAAAATTCCTCCTTCCTTTTTTATTTGGTTCCTACAGTATCGCCAAACCTTCAAGGACAGGCTTTCTCAGACGTGTGTTCTCTCTCTCTCTCTCTCTCTCTCTCTCTCTCTACTTCACTGGAATGTCTGTTTGACTTGATGGAAGAAGTCTGTACTTTTCAACCCTAAAAGTGGTTGTTTGCATGAACTGTTTCAGGTACGGTGAGGTTCTGCCGGGAATAGACATATTTGTGTGCACGGCAGATCCCGTCATAGAGCCACCGACCATGGTGGTCAGCACCGTCTTATCGACCATGGCATACAATTATCCGCCGGAGAAGATTAGCATTTATCTCTCCGACGACGGCGGTTCAGACCTTACCTTCTTTGCGTTACTCGAGGCTTCTCGATTCTCCAAGAAATGGCTTCCCTTTTGCCGGAAGTTTGGCGTCCAGCCAAGATCACCGGAGACCTATTTTAGAAAGGCTGTCGAGCCTCCGAATGATTCTGTCTGGTCAAAGGAGTGGTCCTCTATGAAAGTAAGCACAGCTACCTTGCTCTCCTACTGCACCATTTTTTCAGTACATTTTTTTATGACTATTGTTCATATGTTCTTTTAGCTAAAACAGAAATTAAAAAGCCATATCACTCCATTTCTACATGTCCACTTAAACCACACAAAAGCCTTATCCTAATTAACTACGACAACGACACCGGAAAAACGCACCTCATATGATGATGGGCATCGAGGTTACGTTGAACACCAAAGTACCTTGAACCTTGAGAGTAATGAAAGCGTACAATAGAAATTCGATACTTTTGTCCAGAAAAATTTGCAAGAAGGGGCCCAAACCATTCAACATATTCAGTTAGATTCGTCTTCACTCAAAAATTTAAGCCAATAATTTATGGATTAATTAAGATATATTAATTGCTCAACACCATATAAATTCTCTGATGTGGAATTCCTCTAATGTTATCTCAACATAAAGTCGGTTCCTAATTTTTGAAATCCGGAATCGAATAGGCCGACTCCGAAACTAGCTTGGAGCCGAAAAGGACAACCTATTGGTTTTTTTTTCCCTTTTTTTGGGCAAATCAAGCAAATTCATTTCATATTTGTGATGAAAAATATTTGCCATAACCAAAGGAAAAAAAAAAACATAAGACCGAGAACTAGAAAAGAAAGCAAAAGATACTTAAGAGATTTAAGGTCGGTTCTCGAGTAAAACCAAAGGTTCCTAGTATATAGAACTGGGAACCGAACCAATCAAGGCTAATTTCCAAAATTTCCATGTGCGACAGCAATGATCCTTGTGGGAATCAGCTTGAAACAGGTCCGATAAGATCGATTCAGTTCGGTTCTATAATGGAACCGGCCCAGTTGCTCATATGAACGTGTACTCTTAACCTACACAAAGCTCTCTTGCATTTTCTGTGATCGTAAAACTTAAATAATTGAGATCTTTTTAGTGGCAGTTTATTAAAAACCAGGTTAAGGCAAGTACGCCTCAGTTTCAAAGTCAAGTATTTGAATATTCTAACACATCTCCACCTAAAAGATTATTTTGATGATTGTGAGACTTTAGGCTGTGTTTGGTTGTCCGGATTTATGTCAAGATAGGACCAGATATGATAGGATAAGAAATCCAGGATTTAATCATATCCTATAATCCATTTGATGAACTGTAAATTTAAAGTCGGGTATCTTTATATTTTATCATATTCACTGTTTGATAGAAATTGGATATCAATAACAATTCTTGACTTGTACCATCCGGAGGCTGTTCTTCGGAGTCGACGTGGAGGATCTCCGGTTGCTCGTCGGCTTCTTTGGATTGGAGTCGAGGGGATAGCCGCCAGGTGTTGGTGTGATTCTAAAACATAGCAGCATAAGTAGCATAAAAATAATATTAATATGCGTGTCTATAGGCTTGTTGACATTTGAGAGGACCAAAATTGGAGAAGTTGCCAAAGATGAGCAGATGATATGGGAGCATTTATGTGTGCCTATAAAAATAAAAATAAAAAACCCATTTTCTTTTTCTTTTCTTTTTTTTAACCTTGTGTCCAAGATTAGAAAAAGAAAAGAAAAAAAAGCATAAGACAAAAGCAGAAACCAGTGGTATCATACAGACGACAAAATCTTGACGGAAACCAGTGCTGGAAAAAGAAAAGATGAACAAGCGAGTGACGGAGAAGGAAGACGAGAGAACAATGAAAAAGGACAAACCCCAACAAAGGATGACAGCAGCAAAACTTGTTAATAGAGAGTCATCCCCCCGATGATCGGTAGCGACCAATGGGATTTTGGGCTGGAGAGATGAGGAACTCGACAGCTAAGAGGGGCAAATGAGACGACTTAGACCGGATGGTTGGCTTGGTTGATGGAAAAAGTCCCGTAAGTCTGAGCTGCTATCGATCATGGAATAAAAGATAGGTTGGGACAAATCCTAATCTTTTAATTGCGCCAATAAAATAAGGTAGATGGACACTTGAATACCAATAGTGATCACAAACAAAAACTCTAAAGAGCTCGAAAGGACACATGATTGCCGCCGGTAACCTCGGCTCCGTTGGAGAAGCTGTTGGCCCCCATTGGAGCAGTGGCCCGTTGCCGAGGCAGCTAGGTGTGGTGGAGAGGCAAATGAGACGTGGCGGAGATGGGATGGTTTGAACGATGGATAAGAGAAATTCTATCCGGCTCTATCCTCATCCCCCCTATGATTATTTTTATCTCCCCTGTATTCCATTTATCAAGCATAGGATAGGAATTATATCCTAGCTTGAATTCTATCTAGACAACCAAACGTAGCCTTAGGGTTTATGGATACGTCAATGGTAGACAACAAGTTTACCCATGGTTGAACTATTGATTAAATATATTGCTAGCACATCAAATACACGCAACACGTGCTTCACGCAATTTTATTAAAGCTCCCATTTTTAAATCCTTAGCGAATGGAACATAGGGAGAATTATCACAAAAGTCCTAAATTTATTGCAATTGAATTAGTTCGGCCCTATCTTTTTTTTTTTGCCGGTTCAATCTTAAACCTTTTACAATTGTATCGATTTAGTCCATTTGGTCAATTTTGATTACCCAGCGCTAGCGTGGATGCTAGCCAGCACCGATTGTACAGCAACATAACATTTTTTTTTTGAATTTTTGAATTCTAAATTTTTTTTATTTTTCTTTCTTCTTTTTGGCCTTCCCTCTTCTCCAACCGGTAGCTATTGGTGACCAGCTAGAGGTGATGGTAGGCCACTAGGGAGGTTGGCCTTGTTAGGCGCTGGCAAAGACTACCTCGCCGTCGTTGGCTAAGGCTGGGCAAGGCTCAACTAACCTTGCCCGACTATGGCCTTGCTACATCTGGGCTAGTGAGACTTGGTCTCATGTAACCATGATGAGGCGAGCCTCGCCTAATGACGGTCGGCATCCATGTTAGTATTGGTTAGCCAAAATTGGCCAGATGAACGAAATTGGTATAATTGCAAAAAGTTTAGATCTGAATCGGTAAAAAAAAAAAAGGATTGAATTGACGCAATTACGTTAAGTTTACAAATTTTTTTTAATTTTCCAGATGAAAAAATGTTGGATGATATATAGACTTATCTTGATTAGATCTATCTACATAAGCTAATGAAATTAATGGTTCAGATGATATCGGTTCATGTGGTCCATAAATCATGGAGAAAATTGTCTAAAAAGTGATAAACATATCGCACCTTTTTTTAAATTCAATCTTTTTTTTTTAAAATTCAATCTTAAATCTACTAATTTTGTCAATTGAGTTCTAAACATTTTCACGTTTTGCCAATTGAGTCTATCCGGTCAATTTTAGCCTGAAATCTCTGATATAGATACCGGTTGTCTTATATGACACGGTCGACGTTAATATAGATAACTTTTTACAATTTTTTTAAAATTTTAAAATTTTTCTATTTTTCCTTCTACTTTTTTTTTCTCTTTCTTTCTTTTTTCTTTTTCTCTTTTTCCCACTGTCGGACACCGCCAGGCATTGTCGACGGCCTGCGGTCTAAGGCGAGGCTCTCCGGCCTCAACCAAGGGATGCTCGGGCCTAGGCTGGCGATGACGGGGATCGCCCTTTCTTCTTGGGCATCTCGTCTTCTCAATTACCCAAAACGTTGAATGGTAGTTATAGAAGATTTGTCTTTTACAAGATTTGTGGAGAAATTCGAGAGAGAAAAGCATTCGTTTTGAAGTTTCTCTTCGACGTTTTCATTGAGAACGACGTTTATGGTCCACCATCTTGAATATTCTGCGTGAAATGAGGTTTCGTTCCTTTGACATGACAAGTTCCACACTTCACTACAAAATAATGGTTGTACAGAGCTTTCGACCATAAGATTCTTCGAACCAAAAACAAAAAAAAGAAATTAAGATTCGACAAGGTATAGATCCCACCTACTTACCGTGGAGCCATAAATCATGGTTTTGGGATTCAGACCAGAAGTAAAAGGCAAAACGACATGTCAGTTCTCCTCGTTATCGCCACTTAAATCAAGAAAACAAGAAGTTTACCCTTCGTTTCAGTACTTTTACGTTTATCTTTTTTTCTTTTTCTAATCAAATCCTTCTACTTCCATAAATTTTCTGCTAAGCCCCTCAGACGCTAAATCCTACTAAAATTCAGCTAATATGGCTGGAGGACGACACCAAAATAGGATGCCGATAAAAATATCTATGTTGACGAATTTAGCCCGAGAATTATGGTGCGAATAAAATTTAGCCAATATAGAAGCCCATGACGGAAAAAATTTTGTCCGCGCCGAAGCATGACGCCGTCCAACAGTCACGTCGCAGCCGGATTTGGCAAGATTTAGTGTCCGGCCGGCTTGGTTATAAGAATTGCGGAAGGTAAGAGGACTTGATTAGACAAATCCAAAGAATGGAAAAAAAAAAAAGTTAGAATTTCAAATATTTGATGGAGGAGATAGATAATTGGCAACGAGGAAGGATCGAATTGTATGATGTAACCATGAGGCGATTCTATCAACTTGGTGATGCGTTACTTAACATAGCCAATTTCAAGCCAAGGTGACTCAATTCCACTTTCCACATGATTGTATGATATGAATGATACATAGCAAAACTTAGAAAAGAACTTTGCCCCTTGGTTATGCTTATGACAGAACTCATACGAGGACATGAAGAAACGAATCGAGGCAGTAGCGGAGTCGGGACGGATTCCGGACGACATTCGCGAGCAACACAAAGGATTTCTCGAATGGGACGGTGTCTCGAGCCGGAGAGATCATCCAACAATTATTCAAGTACAATACATCTGCAACAAAAGATTAACGTTCTAATCTTTCTGCTACGTCAATGGCACGTTTCTCCTGATTCTGCAGGTCATAATTGATGGGAGAGATCCCATGGCTGTGGACAGTGAAGGGCAGCCTCTGCCAACTCTGGTCTATTTGGCAAGAGAAAAGAGACCACAATACAGCCACCATTTCAAAGCAGGAGCTATGAATGCTCTGGTAATTCTCAACGTATTGTATTCATACACATGATTTACTCAAAGCCAACATTTTTCATCAGAAAGAGAAGTGAAGAACATCAACTTGTACAGAGATTTCTCGATGTATATACCGGAGGATCTTGGTCTTAGATCTATTGAGGGCTTGAAATACGATCTTGGTGCTAATCTTTATGCTATTTTTTTTTCCCTGGATCAAATTGACTCGGGTCTCATCGAGGATCAGCAATGCACCAATCATCGTTAATGTGGACTGCGGGTGCTAATCTTTATGTTATTTTTTTTTTTTGCTGGATCAAATAGATTAGGGTCTCATCGAGGATCAGCAATGCGCCCATCATCCTTAATGTGGACTGCGACATGTACTCGAACAACTTGGACTCAGTGAGAGACGTGCTGTGCTTCTTCATGGACGAAGAGCATGGTGATGAGATTGGCTTCGTACAGTTCCCGCAGAACTTCGATAACCTCACGACCAATGACCTATACAGCAGTTCCTTGAATGTAATAAACAAGGTAAGCCACTTCGAAGGGATGTCAACACAACACGGTCCCTAAACTTTTCTGTGATAACCCACTCGGTATTTATATGTCAAATGTGCTTAATGCGCTCATTTAGCTGTTCTATTCTATCGTTTCTACAGTTCTGTTAGAATATGCACACCACTGACTCATATTTGCTTAACTGCACTAAAATGTGTGGCCACAACTCAAATTGAACTCGTGAAGTGAACTTGAAATCACAAGTCCAAGTCAGCACATCCCTTGGCAACTCAGCAAATTCTAAAGCGTGAACTAACATGAAGCTAATTAAAAGGAGGCCGACATATTAAATTGAAGGGACAGGACAAGTACTGGTGAGTGAAGATATCCCAATGATTTTAGTACATTATATGATGATTGCAGGTGGAGCTCCATGGAATGGACACTAATGGTGGAGCTCCGTACATCGGCACCGGATGCTTTCATCGGAGAGAGGCACTGTGCGGGAGAAAGTATAGACAGGGAAGTAAAAGTGAGTCCTTGAGGTGGGATCACCACCAGAGGATACAGGACAGTGCAAGTGTCTTAGAAGAAACATGTAAAACACTAGCCAGCTGTGGTTACGAAGAGAACACTGAGTGGGGAAAGGAGGTCTCTCTCTCTCTCTCTCTCTCTCTCTCTCTCTCTCTCTACATGTCCTAACATGCACATATACATCATAAGAGCATATACGCACGAGTACACACGCATAAGCTTGAGTCATCATGACTAATGAAATCCAAGACCTTGACTTGCTCAAAAACTAGTCAAAACATGTTAACCATATGGAGGTTTCACCTGCATTTTCAAGCCTTTGAGTATTTTTCAAAATTATTTCTAGAGAAACTAAGTCAAAGAACGGAAATAGGGGAAGAAATTAGAGAATGTTAAGCATTCCGCACCATATTCAATCAATAACAAGGGAGCATTGCTTTCTATTATAGTCTACAACTAACAAGCGAGAAGCAGTTTATAAGTTCATGGAAACCAAGCTTAGATGATAAATCTCTCACATAAGACTCTCTATGTCATTTTGATTAAGTGAAAAGAATAAAGAGCAAAAGCAATTCAGTCTCCTATATCATTCAGAACTTTGATGCAACCAAAGCTCCGCTTATATCATATTATTCAAAGACTGCACTGGGAAATTCAGCAGTTGGAACTGAAATAGGCCATACAGTGCATGCTTTCGAGCAGTACAAATATGTGAACATACACATCCAAAAGCATCATTGAAACAAGTCTTCTCTAAATTGCAGATGGGTCTAAAGTATGGATGCCCAGTGGAAGATGTCATTACTGGTTTTGCAATCCAATGCAGAGGTTGGAGATCGATCTATTTCAACCCTGAACTGAAAGGCTTTCTAGGAGTTGCTCCCACAACATTGTTGCAGTCCCTAGTTCAACATAAGAGATGGACTGAAGGTGACCTCCAAATCTTCCTGTCACAGTACTGTCCTCTGCTGTATGGACATGGCAAAATCCCCCTGAAGCTGCAACTCTCGTATTGTGTCTACTTGCTATGGGCGGCAAATTGCTTGGCTTCTCTGTACTATGTGACTATTCCATCTCTCTGTCTACTCAGAGGCATCTCCTTGTTCCCCAAGGTAATTAATTAGATGACACTTTTTTGGGAGAAAACTAATTATGATGCCTCAACTTTCCACATGTATAAATATACACACAAGGTTGGTCCTGGTGCTAAAATCTCAGAAAAATCAAGTCATAAAACATTACATAAATTCCAGCTCTACCCCCTCCATTATACTAGTATTACACTGTAAAAGTGTCAAAATCAAGCACTGATAACTTGTGCTAGCCATTTGATCAACCCTGATTTGGCTACTTAAGTACAAATACTGGGCTATGATATAACATAATGCAGAGGAATCCACATGATCTTTGATTCAAAATGTCATTTCCTAGAGCTAATAGTTTCTTGAACCATCAGGTTTCAAGTCAGTGGGGCTTCCCATTCATCTATACCATTATCGCGACTGGAGCATATGGTGCCAGAGAATTCGTGTGGTGTGGAGGCACTCTTCATGGTTGGTGGAATGACCAAAGAATGTGGGTCTATAAGAGAACAACTGCCTATTTCTTTGGCTTCTTGGACAACATTCTGAGGCTGCTGGGTATTACCAAGTCTGCCTTTGTCGTCACTGCAAAAGTGGCAGACGACGATGTATCAAAGAGGTACGAGCAAGAGCTCATGGAGTTTGGTGCACCCTCTCCTATGTTCACAATTCTTACAACCCTTGCTTGGCTCAATGCATTAAGCCTCATTGGAGTTCTACTGAAGTTAGCAATGCATGGTGAGTCTCCAGACCAGCTGGCTATGCAGATCATTTTGTGCAGCTTGCTAGTCTGTCTCAACCACCCTCTATATGAAGGGATGTTCTTTCGAAAAGACAAGGCGAGAATGCCTACCTCGGTGACATATAAATCAGCCGTCTTTGCTCTAGTAGCTTGTTCTTTGGCCTGTGTATAATCTACCATTCCACTGTATTGGCTAGAAGTGGCTGTAGCTTCATCAATATTTGAACCATAAACTAGACATCAAACAAAGTAAGATGCCATCAGGACCTGATGAGAAGACTTTCTGTCGTTGTTGCTGTGTCCTATCTTGTGTAGTCTTTACATTCCTATTTTGCCAATCTGAATGTTTTTTTTTTGTACGGTTCAATAAGCGAAAATGTTGAGACCTCATTCTTCTTACCTAGAGAAATCACCAAACATCTCTTAGTTCGCCAGATACTTTTCCTAGAAAAAATTAGACCACTCGCGAAAGTGCCAGATCCCATAAACTCCAAGGCGATGGTTTAACAGAGGTACTAACAGACTAAATATAGCTATGAAATCAAAAATCACAACTTCAAGTTCTTGATATTACCAAACTGAAAAAAGAGCAACCTACTTCACTTTAACACCTGTTGGTTGACATTATAAACACATGCTGCTCTGGTTCCACTTCCTTCACACTTTGACACATATAGAAGTAGTTGCCATAGACAGTCGGTTTCTCAAAACTCGTTGACGACACACCCAACATAACTAACAGGAGCAGAGAAATATGATTATGTGCTTGGTGGCAGAGCTATGGCCGGACACACCTGAAGGTGAGATTGATTCGAATAGACATTGGTTTTGCTCGCTTTGGCACTGAGTGAAGCCAATCCCGCTGAGTGTAGCCTCTCATTACAAGTAGCGAACCATGTTTTAGGACGAAAGAGTGCTGATCGGGGTCATGGCTCTTCCTTAGTCGCTTGCTCTTAGGCTCATCATCAGATGCTTAAACCCGAAAAGGATATTTTATTAAGGAAAAACAGAAGAAAGAAAGAAAAAGAAACCAGTCAACTTCCACATCAACAATCATTGAACAGAGCGAAACCGATATACTTACAGAAGCACATTTTAAAATGAATGTTTAGCATTTCCCACAAAACGAAGAAGTCTGTGTAGTTTTTTTTTTTTTTTTTTTTTTTTTTTTTGATAACCGAGGTGTCCGCGCGGCCGGCGAGCTTGTGCTCAAACCAGCGGTGAAGCACGACTAGTCCTCGGGAGGACCCGCAGACCCCACAACCACGGGCCCTCAATTAAGTCACCTGGCGCCGAGAAGTTTTGAACCCAGAACCTCTCGTGAAAGGAACTGAGCGCAAACCAACTGGGCCACCAGATGGTGGGTAAGAAGTCTGTGTAGTTTGAGCGTGACTACTTGCATAAACCAAAGATATGCTAGATTTATACCTGAAGACATTTTACAAGGTTTTTTCCTTAGCAAGAATTCCCGTTCACATCCAAACGTAACTGAGGCAATTTCTGGGGTTGGTCCATAAAGCACCTCGTCATCGGAATGCCAAGACACATAGTCATTGTTGCCATCATAGCGGTTTAGGACCAAGCTATTGAATCTACTTCCAGGAAGAGCTTTATAGACCTTTAAAAGAAATTGATCGAACGAAATAACATCGATCATGTCAAGAAATGGGCAGATACTGGAATTGAATCAAAAGCAGAATCACTCGGCTAAGGAACATAACGAGCTGAAAGCCCTCTTACTGTATCCAAGATGTCCTTGAGTGGAGGAAAATCATCCCAAGAATAAGCACGAGGTATGTGTCCGCTGTAACTAATCGCCGGCAATCCTTCCGCTGCTATATAACAAGAATCTCTGGGCTGCAAACAAAGGACCCAACATATTCAGGAACAAAAAGAAGACATGAACTTGGAACAATGATAGTATGAGAGTGTCAAGACACTCATTGTAGCAACAAAGAACAGGGGAAAGCCATCAAAGCTATGACCCCTTGCAGTTGAGATAATCTAGCAAATCACGACTGGTAGCCCGAAAACAACCACAAAATTCTTTCACTTAGGTGTCTGCATTCGCTTATTGCAAAGTCCCGCAATTCAAGTAGCATGATACTACTACATTCATACTTTTCCGACCACATCGTCGGAAGTTACCACCACCACCACACACGGACACACACAGAGACAGAGGAAAGACCTGGACGAGACGGCGACCGAAGATGCTAAGTGTGGGTCTGGACCAAGGAATGTGCTTGTTGATGTAATCGAACCATGCCCACGACCGGTCCGCTGGTAAGAAGCGAGGCACGTGAAAGACCTCGCTTCCATGTCCAAGATCGAAGCTTTTTCCTTTCTTCACGCTTTCGCTCGGGTCAAACTCAAAAGGCTTCGAAGTCGATGGTTCGGGGTCGGAGTTCACCTTCAGTTTCAGTCTCAAGCTGTTCATATCTCGTCACCAAGCGTCTCCGTCGCGGCAAAGTTCACGAAACTCGGAGAAAGTCGAGATCCTTTCGCCGGGGAATCAACAGCCAGTCCCCACCGAAGGCCAATTTGCTTCACCGTGAAGCCGCCATTGCCGTTTCTTATTCTTTTTTCTCTCTTCTTAAGTATTTATTTTTTCTATATTATGTTTTTTTAAAATAACATTTCATTTACCTACTCAAAAAACAAAAAGATATATATCCGAGTTCAATTGCAAATCAAGAAAAATATTATAGTCCACATGCTCAAAGAGCAGATCTAACTTTTTCACACTAAAATAGGCAGCCAATCATCGAATGGTCTCTACTAATGAGCACACACCAAGATATCCATTTGTTGCTACAGCACTACCTTTTGGTGATGGTTTGGCGTCTCCAACACCATCGCCGAACAAAAAAAAGATTGAACAATCATAAATCTGACATATGTAAGAGCAAAATTTTTACAAAACTCATCTGATCTCCTTCAAAACTGGATTTGTTCACTAATAAAATCCAAAGAAAGCGAAACCCGAAAATATACATGAAAAAAGTACAAATATGATTTTTATTTTGAGGGGGTAAATACACTGTAAGTATCACAACTTTTGTGCGATGATCACTTGCATGCCGTAACTTTTTCACCTACTTAAGTACCAAATCAAAGCAAAATCATTCACTTGAATGCCACTTCCTATTGCAACCTATAAATAAATTTCTTATGTTAATGGATTATTAGGTTAATTATTTAACTAACTTAATTCGGACTCTCCCAAGTCTAGACCAAATCGCAACTTATGTTCAATACTTAACATGCAAAGATTTTCAATAAGAGTTGCCACTAATCATTTTTGATAGGTCGATTAGAAACCTAATTAAATTAGCAAGAGAACTAAAGCACTTTTACAAATCAAAGATTAAGAGTTCATGAATTTAATTATGCTAGATTACTTTAATATCATTTCGATACCATTTTATTTCATTAAAAATCGTTTGAAAATGTAACATTAATTTATTTTGACCTAAGTCACTAACAAAGGTTATCATGCAGGTGCACAATCAATTAACTGAATATTCAGAAATCAAGATAATCAAGGGAACATGCGTCAAATAAAATATTGTTTCTTTTTTAATTTTTTTTATGAATGCATATGATGCATGAATTTTATTCTAAATGATGCAATGTCATGATACAAATGCAAAAGTAAGCTCGATGACGTGCAAATTAATAAAAGCCTAAACATGCAATTCTATATGAAGTATAAGCTAACATGCAAACTAACATGACATGGCAAGGATTATTCATTTTTTTAAAATTTTTAGATGAATTTATTTTCTAAAATAGAACTAAGTCAAAACCATGTCTCTCTTGCATAAAATAGAACTAAGATAGCTTATTTTATACATGAAATTCTATTTAAGCGTGCAATTTTTATTCTAAAATGCAGTCTAACCTAATTATTTAAAAAAAATATGAGATGCCAAAAAAATCTACATTATTCTAAATTTGAATTGTGCAATTTTTAAAGATATGAGGATGAATGAATGCAATCTTTTTTAGAATTTTTAAAATTATCACATCATGCGACAATATATTCTAAAAAAGTATGACAATCAAATTAGGAAAATGAATATGCCAATGAATTCAATTAAGAAAGTGGATATATCAATTAATTTTTAAAAAAATTTGCGAGTACTTAAGTCAATATTTATTTGTAATCTTACAGTTAATAATTGAACTCAAATTCTTACCTAATCGAGTATTCCATCAATAATCTTAAAAATGGACTTTTTCGATCATATGGCAAGTTATGGATTAGGAAGGATTCCTAATCAACTTGTATTTTGAAAAAGATATCCATTTTATGGGCTAAAATACACTATAAGTGCCAAAACTTGCGTACGGAATAATAACTTCAGTGCCAGAACTTTCAAAATGATTACTTAAGTACCAATTTTTTTAAAAAAATATCACTTAAATTTCAATTTTTTTGAAAAATGTTCATTTTAGCGCCAATTCTAAGTCGTCGAATGTGACACTATAGTGATCGTTTTAAAAGTTTTGGCACTGAACTAATCATTTTTCAAAATTTGATACTTAAGTGATTGTTTTGAAATTTTTTGGTACTTGAGTCATCATTTTAAAAATTTTGACACTAAAATGAACGCCGCACACAAGTTTTGACTTTGTAGTATACTTAAGCCCACTTTTATGAAATATGCAAGATATGCAAATATGGCTATGGCAAAATAGGCGGGTGTATATTCAAATTAGAGATAGGAAATTATACGTAAATCCTTAAAATTGCTCTTCCAATTTGAATTCACACTGAACTTTCGGATGAAGCCTGACTCTTGGAGCGATTCAATGAGGACGCGGAAAGTCAGTCAATTGCTACATGAGTAGCTAGTTTGCTCTGAGGTGGCTAGCAATATTTCGTCAAAACCTGTTCTTCGAATAGGCGGGAGACCAACATCAATGCGAGACTGAACATGGCCAATTTTGGACAGAACAGCATCAGGAACAGGGCTGGACAGCAGTGGAAAACCGTGAAGAAAAGCAACTCCCTAAAGGGATCTCTGACTCACCGACTAGCAGACAATAAGAAGTAGGTTTGCTAGCTGTCCTTCTTGATGCATTTGTCTCACAAGCAGCAGCCTTTTTTATGGAGTGAACTCGCATGAATAAGCATGAGGACATTGGGCTGATGTGGATCTCTCTTCTCTCAGTGCGATCACTCTTTTTCAGACTTTGGGAAGACTTGGCCTTGATTTGGCCTATTTATCGTGGGGTTTAATGGTACTAAAATTAAATTGCATTAAATAAAGGACCTCCAATGGGAGATTCGGCCTTGGTTCGGCCTACCCATCGTGGGGTTTAATGGTACTGAAATTAAATTACAGGAAATTAAATTGCATTAAATAAAGAACCTCCAACGAGGGACTCGGTCTTGGCTCGGCCTACCCATCGTGGAGTTTGATGGTACTGAAATTAAATTGCATTAAATAAATGACCTCCAACGGGGGACTTGCCCTTGGCTTGGCCTACCCATCGTGGGGTTCGATGGTACAGAAATTAAATTGCAGGAAATAAAGGATCGCCAGTGGGTGGGTCGGCCTTCCCATTCTGGGGTTTGATGTTACAAGAATTAAATTGCAAAAAATTATAGTACGAATGCGACATGTGGATATGGAGACATATGAGTACGACGTGACATAATCGAGATTTAAATCAATCCATTTTGATAACGAAATTCTTGAAGATTTTAATGGCTAGAATCGTTACCTGATTTGACGGATTTGATAGCCGAATTCAAACCGCGTATCACCTTGTGGATTAAGATTGCGGCTCAAACGACGGGGATGAACTCTTAATTTATATTGATCGATGAAGGAATTAGTGATGATAACCCCTTATCTTTAAACTCCCATTATCTTCAAAATTCTCTCTCTTTTTGGTATTTTCTTTCTCTCAAATTTTTCTTCAATCTCCCAAAACCCTCTCAAACATCCAAAATTTTCTCTCCCAAAAAAATCTCCTCCTAAGCTCACTTCTTGCTCCTTTTATAACCCACTCATCTATCTTCTATTCTAATTTTTTCACTAACTCTATCTCCCATTTTAATTTATCCACTAACTCTTTTTCATTTTCATCTTCCTTTCTCCATATTTATCTCCCATTCTAATTTCTCCACTAACTCTTCTTCATCTCCATCTTCCCTTCTCTATTCTTATCTTATTTTCTCCATCCATTCTTCTCCATCTCCTCTTCTCTATCTTCCCTTCTCTATTCTAATTTCTCCACTAACTCTTCTTTTTTTTATTTGCAAAATAATCCCTCAAGAGTTAGGTAGTTGCACTTTAGTCCTTGAGATTTTAAGTATTTGCAATTCAGTCCCTGAAAAAATATTTCTTAAAGTCCAAATCTCCTCATAATTTTCGACACACCTTCCCTATACTTAGTCGAAATTCACCGCATGTCAAATTTAACTTCATTTCTTGCTGCTGAAAATAATGCAAAATTTAATTAAAGCCATTTTACAAAATTAAATTATTCTTGGTATAATTTGGCCAAGATAAAAATTTAGAATATTAGAGAATAATGTCAGAACTCCTAAAATTAAAAAATAAAAATAAATTGACTCAAATTGAATTTTTTAGGCCCGATTCGAGATTATGCTTGTGAAAGAATACATGACCCCGAATTGGATTTTTTTAATTTATGATGGCCAACATGAAAAGGGATTTAAAAGAAAAATATTGACTATTTTTATGTATTTTTGTGACCTCAAATGCTATTATTTATTAAATATTTTTCTAATTTCTAAAAAATATGTAAAAATACAAAAAATATGAAAAATAATTTTTTATTCAAAATTGGTTCTCTAGGCTTGGCCAAGGTCCCAACATTAATTTTTTAATTTTATGAATTTTTATAAATTTTATATTAATTTTTTAAAATAAAAATACCGAAAAATATTGAAAATATGAAAAATTATTTTTTGGCCAAAATTGGTTCCCTAGGCTTAGCCCAGATCGTAGAAGTTAATTTTTGAATTTTATAAATTTTTATGAATTTTTTATTAATTTTAAAAGAGAAAAGATTATTAAAAATCAGGTGTCAACAATAGGACAATAAAATTCTATCATCCGAGAAATCAGCTAGAACTTAGGAGGAGTTTACAGAGCTGCTATTTAGACAGAAGAAGAGGAGGACAGATCTACAAACACGGAACTACTCAAAGAGATACTGGATAACCAAAGAAAAATGGAACAACTGATCAAGGACATGTGCGCATTACTTTATGTGAAAGTTGATGAATTGAAAGACAAAATGAATTCTGAACTATAGAAGCTTAGATGCTAGTTTTGCTGTCCTATAGATTAAATACATGGATAGAAAGTTATAAAACTTGAAAAATGTTTTTGATACAAAGTTAGATAAGATATCCAATTTCGCTCTTGTCTTGCTACCTTAGACTTTATGCCTTCTACCTCAACTCAAGCCTCATCCTCATCTACTTTACCCTTTGATCTTCCAAAATAGAACTTATTTTTTATTCCCTTATTTTGTCAAATCTTGATTCTATTTTAAGATTTAGAGGTGTTTAAGCTTTGTTTTGTTTTGAATCTGAACTTGGTTAAATCATTATTAAATCTGAATATTTTGGATTGCACAAGTTTTAATTCTGGATGTTTGCCTTGCACAGTTTGTTGAACCTAATTGAATGGTCATTAAATAATTTTTACTAGTTGGAGCTATGCTTTTTGTGTTGATGACAAAAAGGGGGAAGAGATTATATATCATTTGATTAATTAGGGCGCGTATGGTAACTCTTCTCATCGAGAATTAACTTCTGATGGAGAAGTTGATTTTTCAACTTCTCACCAGAAGCAAAAGTTGATTTTTCAACTTCTCTATCAGAAGTTAATTTCTGATAGAGAAATGCATTTGAAGCGCGCATGGTAATGCTTCTTTTTGCCGCGGCCGGTGACGGCGGCGGGCGGCGACCGGCGGCGGCGACGAAGATTAGAAGTGATTTTCGAAGCTGAGAAGTAATTTTTTTTTACTTCTCAAGTTGGCCAAAAAATCCAACCATAAGTAGAAAATCCAACCAGAAGTAGAAAAGTCTACCAGAAGTGAAAAAATTTACCAAACGGATTTCTACTTCAGAAATGATTTTACCAAACGGATTTCCCTGCCAGAAGTTGATTTCTCTGCCAAAAATCACTTCTGGAGTGTTACCATGCGCGCCCTTATTATTACAAAAGGAGAACAATATAAATTGTAGGACAAGGTTTTGAATAAGTTTCAAAATTATACTTTGACGTGAATATGTTATGAGAATGACATAAGTTGTTATGTGGATACAAGTTCTCATGGGTTTCGAGAGTATCATAGGAACAGATTTTGAGAATGACACAAGTCATTCAGTATACAAGTTCTGAAGTAACGACATACTTATATGACTTTGCTCTGTACCTATATCTTGCTATGCTATAAATAGATATCTACGCTCTAAACCTATTCATTATAATGCTCTAATATAGGTTATTAAGTTTCATTGATTAAAATTAAAATGAATTAGACCATATAAACTTTGACTAGGTCTTATTCTTGAGTGATAAATCACTATGTTATTCATATTTCTTATACAACAATTGATATATTCATGTGAATAGTTTTGTCATTATCAAAAAGGGAGAGAATATTGATAAAAAAAACCCTAAGTAGTTTTGAAGTTAATAAAATAATCCATAATTTTTAATATCTAAGTTAATGTTGTGAAATATTATTTTGCAGATTATCCAAAGATGTATGGAACAAAATACGTGAGATTGAATCTAGCAAGATAAGCTTAGATGATATTCTGAGGGACTCAAAAGGTGCTTGGAGCTTAGATGTTAAGTAGGAAGCTCAAACGTTGTGTGAGAAATACAGATAATTAAGTAGGAAGCTCAGATGTTGTGTAAGGAACTCAAATGTTAAGCAAGAAGCTTAGACGATTGAGCAGAGAGTTCAGACGTTGTTAGGTAGCTCATGTTCTTAGGAAGTGTTTCACGAGCAAAGACGATAATATCAAGAGATATATTTCAAGATGATTTAATTAACATATTATAACATCACAATGGCTAGCAGTCAAGCTGAATTCATGCTTAAAGATTTTCAATCATGAAAATCAATCAAGAATGTGGATTAAAAGAGATAAGGATAATTCACATAATGAACCACGATTATATAAGTGATTTGATCCAAAGAGGAGTTCTTTCCTTTGTCGACCTTAACGCCTACGAAATCCTTTATATATAGTTGAGGAAATTTGGAGAATGATCCTCCGAAGATCTTGCAATGGGAAGTTGGGACGGAGGAGTATAAATGAGACCTCAAGGCTAAAGAGCGCACACATTATAGAACATAATTCAAAATTCCAAGAACGAGAAAGTTACACATGCTTCATATGCTTTTGATCCAACACTATAATACTTAGATGAGAACATATGAGTGCAAAAGCATTAGACGAAAAGTCAATTCATCAAGTTGTAACCTCTAAGTTATTCACTAGTGGAACCCAACTGATCGGCTGCCAATTTGAAAAAGTAAATGTAAGCTCGAACAAAGTCGAACCTCTATACACATTCAATTTCTGTTAATCTTTCTAGTTATATATCTATGAAAGTAGATCTGTGCATAGCGGTGCATCTGAAAGTTTTTTAGATCTTCCTAGTAGCATCGTTTGAATGAAACTCTATGCTTATCTATTTACATTGTTTTATTAAAAAAATTTAAATCACCTATTCGCCTGCTTTAGGTGATAACGCTAGCCCCAATAAATTATAACTTTAAGAGAGATATGATACTTAAGTGGCCACTTTGTGAAAGTTAAGTAACCTACGTGGTCAGTTTAGATCATTCATAAAGTTGTTGACACTTTGTCGCGACCCTCTAAAAAAAATTTTAAATTTTAAAAGGGGTTAACGGATTATTAGGTTAATTAGATTTGACTAACCTAATGCGGACCCTCCCAAGCCCTACCGAATCGCAACTTTGGTTTTTGTTTAAATGATTTTGAAATTTGGAGTCGCCACTAATCGTTCTTGGTAGGTCGATTAGAAACCTAAATAAATTAGCGGGAGAACTAATTTATTCCTGCGAACCAGAGATTATGAGCTCGGGGACTTGGTTACACTAGTTAATTAAAACTAATGCCCTTTCGGTACCTTAATTTCATGGATATCCTAATCCGGCAACTCAGGCTTGGTTTATTCCTAAAGCTCTAGTAGGGTATTCTCTTTTGTGTTTTCACTTTTTAAATAGGATGCATGGATGGTATATATTTTTATTTGTTATATTTTTTTAAGTGTTAAAGATTCCCTGAAGCCGAAAGAGGGAGTGTGTTAACGACTTCTGTGCAGTATTACGACCTACTCATCTTTTGGGTCTGATGATTCAAAAATTAAATTATAGGAAGTACATGACAGTGAATAAACACCTCCAATGGGAGGCCTAGCATTGGCTTGGCTCTTCCCTTTGGGATTTAAGGTACAGGTATTTAAGTTGCAAGTATTTAAACTACTGTAAGTAAAAACCTCCAATGGGAGGCTAAGCATTGGCTTGGCTCTTCCCTTTGGGATTTAAGGCACAGGTATTTAAGTTGCAGGTATTTAACTACTGTAAGTAAAAACCTCCAATGGGAGGCTAAGCATTGGCTTGGCTCTTCCCTTTGGGATTTAAGGTGCAGGTATTTAAGTTGCAGGTATTTAACTACTGTAAGTAAAAACCTCCAATGGGAGGCTAAGCATTGGCTTGGCTCTTCCCTTTGGGATTTAAGGTGCAGGTATTTAACTACTGTAAGTAAAAACCTCCAATGGGAGGCTAAGCATTGGCTTGGCTCTTCCCTTTGGGATTTAAGGTGCAGGTATTTAAGTTGCAGGTATTTAACTACTATAAGTAAAAACCTCCAATGGGAGGCTAAGCATTGGCTTGGCTCTTCCCTTTGGGATTTATGGTGCAGGTATTTAAATTGCGGATGGACTTTGTCCTCTCCATTTTGGGGTATGAATTTTTTTAAAATGAAATACAACGAATTGATTCAACAATTTGAAATTTGTGCGCGCTTGAGGACTCCTCCAAGCCGATTTTGTGCTTCCATAGGATTGACCATTGATATAGAGCTGCGGCTTCCTGACATAAAATAGAGTGAAGTGTTAGTATACAAAATATGTGCTAATCTGCACCTAAAACCAGAAGAGTAGAAAGAGTACTTATCTCCCATTTTTTTGGGAGGGATTTCTATAATTGATTTTCGCTCTCTATGTTCCCAATATAGAGAGTTTCTTTTGAATTAAGAGGGACTTTTAGTCACAGATCAGTTGAGAAATCGGTGGACAGCTTAGGAGCTTGTCTGGGCCGATTTTTGCATCTCGACGAGATTTTTGCTGTTGACGTAGAGATATCCTTCTCCTGACATAAAATATGGAAGAAAAAGGAGAGGGAGAAAGTGTATACAATTTGTGCTAATTTGCGAGTAAAACCATAAATAAATGAATAAATAAAAACACTTAGCTTGAATTTGTTTGCTCGTTGACGAGGATGAACTCTTGATTTATATTGATCGATGAAGGAATTCGTGATGATAACCCCTAGCTTTAAACTCCCATCATCTTCAAAATTCTCTCTCTTTTGGTATTTTCTTTCTCTCAAAATTTTCTTCAATCTCCCAAAACTCTCTCAAACATCCAAAATTTTCTCTCAAAAAATTCTCCCAAACACTTCAAATTTTCTCTCTCAAGAATCCTTTCTCAAGCTCACTTCTTCCTCCTTTTATAACCTACTCATCTATCTCCCATTCTAATTTTTCCACTAACTCTATCTCCCATTCTAATTTCTCCACTAACTCTTCTTCATTTTCATCTTCCATTCTCCATTTCTATCTCACATTCTAATCTCTCCACTAACTCTTCTTCATCTTCATCTTCCCTTCTCCATATTTATCTCCCATTCTAATTTCTCCACTAACTCTTCTTAATCTCCATCTTCCCTTCTCTATTCTTATCTTCCATTCTAATTTCTCTACTAATTCTTCTTCATCTCCATCTTCCCTTCTCTATTCTTATCTTATTTTCTCCATCCATTCTTCTCCAACTTCTCTTCTTCATCTCCTCTTCTTCATCTTCCCTTCTCTATTCTAATTTATCCACTAACTCTTCTTTTTATTATTTGTAAAATAATCCTTCAAGAGTTAGGTATTTGCACTCTAGTCCTTGAATTTTAAGTATTTACAATTCAGTCCCTGAAAAAAATATATTTCTTTAAGTCCAAATCTCCTCACAATTTTTGACACACCAAAATTTACCACATGTCAAATTTAAGCTCATTTCTTGTCGCTGAAAATAATGCATAATTTAATTAAAGCCCTTTTGCAAAATTAAGTCATTCTGGGTATAAT
This sequence comes from Psidium guajava, assembly GCA_016432845.1. Taxonomy (NCBI): domain Eukaryota; kingdom Viridiplantae; phylum Streptophyta; class Magnoliopsida; order Myrtales; family Myrtaceae; genus Psidium; species Psidium guajava. Next base: position 25,851,735 of record CM028230.1, read on the forward strand.
TGGGCCAAGATGAAAATTTAAAATATTAGAAGACAATGTCACAACTCATAAAAAGTGAAAGTTAATAATAAGTTGACTCAAATTAAATTTTTTTAGGCCCGATTCGAGATTATACTCGTGAAGGAACACGTGACTCGAATTGGATTTTTCTGAATTTGCGATGGCCAATATGAAAATAGATTTAAAATAAAAATATTAACTATCTTTGTGTATTTTTTGGCCTCAAATGTTATTTTTCCAAAATTTTCAAATATTTTTGTATTTTTTTTTAAAAAAAATTAAAATATATATAATATGAAAAATTATTTTTTGGTCAAAATTCGTTCCCTAGGCTTGGCTAAGGTTCCCAAAGTTGATTTTTCAATTTTATGAATTTTTATGGATTTTCTATTAATTTTCGAAAATAAATAAATAAAAAATACGTAAAAATACTGAAAATATGAAAAATCGTTTTTTGGTCAAAATTGGTTCCCTAGGCTTGGCTAAGGTCCCTAAAGTTGATTTTTCAATTTTATGAATTTTTATGGATTTTTTATTACTTTAGCAATAGAAAAAATGATTAAAAATTAGGTGTCAACAGCTGCCCCTCTTTGAAAGGAAGCTCGGTAGAGGTTCATTTCAAAGACGAGATGACACCTGGATTCTTATTGACTCAATACAAGTAAATAAAAAGAGTCGTGACATGATTGTTCCACTGAAAATGAAATGAGAACCTAAGGATTCGTTATATAAAAAAACTTTAGGGTGGTTGAACTTGAACCCGTATGGTGGATCAACCCATGGTAGATTCCTAATAAAAGGATTCTACTGATTAAAAATTGAATTAAAATTTGACCCGTATGGTGGGTCATACCATTTGACCCGTATGGTGGGTCGTACCATGGTAGATTCCTAATAAAAGGATTCTACTGATTAAATTTTGATTGAGATTTGACCCGTATGGTAGGTCACCACATGGAGATACCTGTAAGAAGGACTTGGTGCCTGTAGAAAGGACTTGGTGCCAGTAAAAAGGACTTGGTGCTTTGCCTGTAAGAAGAACTTTGTGCCTGTAAGAAGGACTTGCTTTGCTTGTAAGAAGGACTTGATTTGCCTATAAGAAGGACTTTGTTTGCCTGTAAGAAGGACTTTGTTTTGCCTGTAAGAAGGACTTACTTTGCCTGTAAGAAGGACTTTGTGCCTGTAAGAAGGACTTGATTTGCCTGTAAGAAGGACTTTGTTTGCCTGTAAGAAGGACTTGATTTGCCTGTAAGAAGGACTTTGTGCCTGTAAGAAGGACTTGGTTTGCCTGTAAGAAGGACTTAGTTTGCCTATAAGAAGGACTTGGTGCCTATAAGAAGGACTTGGTTTGCCTATAAGAAGGACTTTATGCCTGTAAGAAGGACTTGATTTGCCTGTAAGAAGGACTTGTTTTGCCTGTAAGAAGGACTTGATTTGCCTGTAAGAAGGACTTTGTGCCTATAAGAAGGACTTGATTTGCCTGTAAGAAGGACTTGGTTTGCCTGTAAGAAGGACTTATTTTGCCTGTAAGAAGGACTTGGTTTGCCCAAATTATATTATCCTGTCGCTTTAGGAATAAACCAAAGAGGCAGAGATCAAAAGGTCTCGAACATTTCTGTCCTTGAGACAAATCATGCTTTATTGAAGAAGGTGGATACCTGTATGTACCGCAATGGATTCGAGTACCCCAACAACCGTCAGAATTCATTCTCTTGAAAGGTTCAGGTTGAAGATATACTTACCTGAGAATTTGGAAGAAATGCTTGGTGGCTTCTCGACAACCAGGCTTGTTCATTCAATAATCGCTGAATGAATTTCAAGACTTTGGAAGGTAGTTTGAACATTGGGAATGTGTTGCCTGTCAGGCAGTATCAGAGGTAACATGTGCAAGCATTTTCATCAATGAGTTGATCGGTTCATGTAAAACTATTCAACCAAGTCGGCAATGATTAGAAGTAGTCTGTGTGATAACTCATGATGCAATCAATCCAAATATGGATCATGCAAAACTATTCTGTCAAGCTTGCATTACCAATTCTGTTTAAGGAGGTTCTCATAGTATGAACGCTTCGAATGTAATCTGAATGGGGGACTTCAATCCGAAAGGGCCTTCTCTCACTCTGGGGAAAGGCTGTTTATCTGTAAATTAAAATGTTAGACTTGCGTGGAAATGATTTGCCTTTCCTCATCCTGTCATGCCCCATTCTGCACATTTGATGTCTCCTGTGCAGTTTATGCTCTAAGTTGGAGTTGGTAAGTTAAACACACGGAATAGTCATACATAATTCATGAACTGTGTAAGCACAATGCAGATGTGACAATTTTTTAGCATTACGTGTGTTTATATAATGTGCAAATATGGGCGGATTTGAATTGCCCCTAGTATGTGGGCGGACCGAACAAATTGGGAAGCCTACTCCTTATGTCGAGGGGTGGTTCGTCTCAAACTTTGTCTCTACGTGATGAAGCATATGGGTGAGGGAGCATTTCGGTTTGTTTAATGACAGCGACCGCCACGGTTTAGCGGTTGAATGCCCCTGTAAAAAGCAGAGAAATTATTCTTGAAATCAAATGAGATAAGGAAGACATATTTGCTTTTTCGCTTCAGAGCTTGTGATCAATTTGCCCCATTTTTCACCAGAATAGATCTTGTCAGATGATCATAATTTTCTTTTGGATTTGTCTCCTTCAACATGTTAAATGTTAGTGTAAATATTTCCTGTAAAAAGAAAAAGAGACATATCAGCCAGTATTAAAAGGGATAAATTGAAAACGATACTGATTTACCCTTCATCTTGAATGTCTTGCACGAGTCTTTTACCAGTTTTGTTGGATTGAATTTTCCTCGACTTTTGTTGGGCGCCTCACCATTATGGGAAGACTATGGTAAAATACTGACTTTGATATTACTCGTCGAGTATTCCTGTTTGTAAAAAAAAGAAATGCACAAAAAGTTGTTTCATTTATTTATAATACATACAACATTCCCCACCCTTGGGGATCGAACTCGGAATATTTCGGACCTACTGTCATCCCCCATACCATTCGGTCCATTGGACCGTAGGTGTCCATGGGGCTTTCTTTTCAAGGGTTAATCCTTGGGAATAACGCAGCCCTGTTGTATCACCTTGGGCCATGTTACGGTATTTCTCGAGGTAATTTGCAATCCCTGTTAAGAATGGAATAAGACAATTCAAGACTTGAGATGATTATGTGCACATTAGAACGATACAGAATTACCCATTTCTGAGATTGTTCGCGTCTTTCGCTTGTACTTTCCTTTGTCCGAAGCTGTCTATCCCGTGGTAATGCCCATGAGTTGATTTACCCCCAAATTTTATCCAACCTGTATTCGGATATGATTGCTTTCTCGGGTCGATTTGCAATTTCCTGAGAATATAAGGGGCTTAATTTTAAAACTTGGAGCAACTGAGGGTAAATTGAAACGATACGGAGTTACCCTTCAGGTTTATGCAGATTTTCACTCGCCATCAATTCGTCGCGAGGTTGGTGAGGTGGCGGATTCGAGCATTTAATAGGGGGAAGTCGGATTATTACTCCTTGCTTTTACACATTCACAAAAGCAGAAAAACACATCACGCAAGGAAATAAAACACATTCACTCATTCAGGATTAGTTCCGCTTCCTCTGCAGGCTCTCCCATGATCAGCTGGCTTCATCCCAAATTAGGTATGCATCGGCCATATTGAAGGTCTCATGGTCACTGGCTGAACAAGTGCATCACAGTCCCGATGCTTTACCGATATCAAACTGGTTGATTATGGCGAAAAGATCATCGTCAATGTCCGCTTGGTGGTGATCTGTCCCTTCTTCCTCGGGAGGTATTGATGCTGATCCAGTATCATTGGTCCTTTTGTACCCTCCTCCAACAGAACTCGATCCTGTTATAAACTGGTCTAACTCACCTCTTAAACGTGCATTTTCGATCCTCAGATCATACATTTCATCGAGGGTGAGGAGGAGGCTATTGCAGTTGGGGCAGGTGGCGGAGTCAAAAGTCTCTTTATACATCTTGTTTTCCGCTCGGAGGTTTTCATTTTCAACTCTTAGAAACTCGGCTTCGTTGTGCTCATGACGAGCCTTCATTCGGGTTCGCCTATTTTGAAACCAGAACTTGATTTGCAAAGGTTCAAGTCCTAACTCTTGACTCAGTTCCATTTTCTGTTTGCCGTCTGGCATAGGGCATGTTCTGAAGAAATCCTCAAGCCTTTGTACCTGCTCCTTAGTATGGCGACGGTAACGCTTCTTTTGACCCTTACCGTTATTGTCTTTATCTTTACTGAGATTTTGGACGTCGTCGGCGGAAGAGCCAGGCTCCATAGGCTCGATCCCAAACATGGCTTCGAACTCTTCCTCTCCCATATTCAGCAGGCAATGATAGCTCTCGGGAGTATTGGGTTGAGACATCTTTGATTTGGTTGATGATTTCTCAAGATTTGCTACTCGTTTCCGGTGTTTTCACTCTCTTTGAATTTTTCTGAGCGATTGCCTATGCCTTAAGACCCTCTTCCGAGCATGGCGTCTCTTTTAAAATTAAACGTGGGTTTAGCAACTGTATTGCTTCTTCCAAGGGTCCGGCCTTTCTCAATCCTCTTTTCTTATCGTGTCTCTTGCTCAGCTCATCTCCTTCCATCTTTCCGTGGAAGAGGGCCCCTTGTTGTTGTCTCCACCGTCAATTTGCTGGCGAGTTCTTCAATAAAGACGAGTCGTATCTCTTTTCTGCCGAAAATGTCTTTGTCTCCCACTCAGCTTATTTTTTATCCTTTCTTTTTCAAAGTAGTGGCGTCCCGTCCAGCTTTTCCGTAGAGACGTCGGATTTGCTTGGCTCGAGATTGGAGACGAGTAGCGGAGGTGATACTGATATGGAATGGTAGACAGGAAAATCTGGCCAGTAGAGACTTCCCCTGCAAAAATGAAAGAGAATGCGACAGTATATGTTCTTCATATTCTAGAAAAATTGGAACGATACTGTTTTACCCTTGTGTGTACTTCCATTGAATTTGAATTGAGGAAGTTCCTTCATTTGGACTGGATTGAATTATATGTCCCGAGTTGCCCTTCACTTTGAGCTTGCCACATAAGTGCTTTGCTTAGTTTGGCCTTATTTTCTTTCGGGTTGCCTTGGACCATCATCATTTTCTATGCCATCGGGTCCGTGGACCGGAGGGCTCCTTTAATTTGAAGGTTACCTTCGAGGCAAATGAGTCCTATCGCGTTCCATTGGGTCATTTCATTTTGCGACACTCTTGAGGCACTTTGCAATTCCCTGGGTGAGAATGGAACAAATCCAATTTAGCATTTTGCAACGATTGAGGGTAAATTGGAACGACACACAATTACCCGTCTTCGAGCTCGCCTGGGCATTTCACTTGAAATTTCCCTACGTGAGGCCATTCAACATTTCTCATTATGGCAGTCAGCGACGTTACCACAAATTGATCCGCCCTAAATCTAGCATAAAAAGGGATTCACGCATTCGACGGGATAAAAAAAATAAATAAATTGCCCCCTTGTCCCTGAATTAAATCGAGACACCTAGAAAGCTGGAAAATATCATACGCAGGGGAATTAAGCATGAAATAAAAGGTGCACTTATTCAAGGTCAGTTCTGCCTCTCCTGTGGCTCTTCGATAATCAGCTAGTCTCGTGTTGGTTCGGGTGTGGATGATCGATGTTTGAGAGTCCCTACTCACTGGCTCCTGATCGCGGCTTGGGACGTCTGTCAACCCTAAACTGGTTGACCAGGGCAGTAAGCTCATCATCTGGGTAATCTCTTGAACCTTCCAGCAACTGATGCTCGAATTGGGCATTGTTGTTGGCAAATGCTGGCGGTAGATTTCTCATTCTGTCCTCGCCATGAGCAATTTGACTTCTCGTGCTGGAGCCTTCATCATTACTCGAGAAAGTGTGGGGATCACCAACTGTCCTGCTGCCAAAAACTCCTTCCATTCGAGGATTAAAGAAGTGGAAGTGCTCAGGATAATTTCTTGTCTGATTCTCTGGCTGCGCAGGCGCGCTGATCATGGGATGAATTCTAGCCACGGGTTGGTGCTCAGACCAAGGAGTCTGAATACACTGCCCCTGCGGTCTATACTCTTGAAGAGCATTAGGGTGATTCTGGGGGATACTTTGATTAACGCCTGGAGGATTGATGGCACGGCTACTGGCTTGGTTGATGATGGGAAGTGGCTCGGATCAGTCCCGCCTTGGTTTTCTTGATTCTGAGCTGCATTGTGTTCTCTCACCCTTTTTCTGTACTTCTGAAGATGACTCGAAACATTTGCTTTAGTGAGTCCCTCTACGTTCATAATTTCCAGTATATGTTGCGGCCGTGCCGAATCGATTCCTACCTGTTGAACTGCATTAACAAACATACGATGCAGCTCGGGAGACCAACTCATCTTCTTTCTCCAGTTGCTTGGAACAAAATTGAAGGCTTGATGCTTGTTCTCATGGTCGTGCAATTGCTTCCTTACCACGTGCTGCCATATGTTTTGAAGCATCTGAACCCTAACTGGTTTCGTTACGACGTCTTGGGCCCCATTTAAGACAGCCTTCATTATGGCTTGCTGATCATCGCTTGCCGATATTACGAGGACTGGCATGTTTAATTTAGAATTGATGACTTCCAAGAGAGTGAAAACATCCATGTCAATCCCTACCATGGCGGTGAGGACGATATCAAACTGGTCACCACTCCTCCTTAATATCTCTAAGGCCTCTGTCGCCTTTGCTTGAGCTACAACCTTATACCGGCATTTTCTCAATACGGTAACAAGGATTGACAGAGAGACTGGATTACCGTCAATGGCCATGACCAGTAGACCCTCAGGGTAAGGAACTTCATTAGCTTCGACCAGGGTTGAACATGCGCCCGTTTCCCTAATGCTCGACATATTTCTGGATCTAGGACTGCCGACTCGAGACCGCCTCAGGATGTCTTCTTGGACTTGAGGGATCACGGGATCGTCGATGGTTTCTCGTAACAGGCTTTGAAAGCCGATGCTTTGATGGTGAAGGTTTTGAATTCCTCTCCCACGAGAACTCCTTCCTCTCTATCTTTCTCCTGCGAGTTCTTGCGAATGAACTCTCACTATCAAATGAGGACAAGTTCTTTCTCTGGCAATAGTAACGACTTCCCTCTTCACGGGCAGTGCTATTAGATTTTTCGAGGGAGAAAATCTGATATTCAGCTTTTGATCAAAGGGGAAATCCTTGTTTCTCGCTCAGTTCGTCTTCCTTTTTTCTTTTCGTGGTAGAGGGCCCTTGTCAAGATCTCCACCGTCGATTTACTGGCGGGTCCTCCAATAAAGACGAGTCGTATCTCCTTTTCTGCCGAAAATTTCTTTGTCTCCCACTCAGCTCGTTTTTTATTCTTTCTTTTTCAAAGTGGTGGCAGCCCGTCCAACTTTTCTGCAGAGACGTCGGGTCTGCTCAGCTTGAGGTTGCCGCTTGACTGGAATTCGAGCCAGCGGGGGTGTTGCCGACAGAGAATGGTAGATAGAAAAAACTCGACCAATAAGGACTGCCCCTGTGAAATCATTATTTAAATTGAAGCAGATTATCACCTTCGCATTCCGATCATCTGCCTCGCCTCTCTCCTCCTTTCTTTCGTGATCTGCTTTCAAAAATGGCCAATTCTCCTAACCATACCTTCTCCGCCGAAATCCTGGCTGGGTGGGAGAGACTCTACAATCTTCTTGGTAGAGGTTACGCTCATATAGCCCAAAACTCTACCGTTGAGGCTGAAATCCTCGGTTTATTCAGGACCCTAGACGCTGCTTCTGTTGAGGGTACCCAACTGGGGAGGGAGTATCGGAACTTCCCGACCCTCTTCATTAATTTTCTGGCTGCCTATAACCGCGCTTATGAGACGGTCATTGTGACTGCCGTCGTGAAAGCTCGTTACCGAGACCGGCACGAGCGTCTGGAAATAGTCACATTTATGGCTGATAATCACAAGAAAGCCTTCAAGTTTGCCAATGATCAGCTTTCGTGGCTAGTTCGTGAGAGGGGAAAGTTGGTGGACCGTCTGGCCTTGGTCCGAACTTACGCCGAACAGGAGCCGAGCAATATTATGATGAGGTGCAAATGCGGTTGGCTGCAGGAGAGACTTGATGACATTACGGCAAATATTGCTTTCGAGAGGGCGGCGATTTCGGACTTGGAGTTTGCTGTCGAGCATTACGAGGCCAGTATGGCCCAGGCTAAGGAGAAGCGCGATCGCCTCTTCTTTAGGCTCGCGGAGCTTGATCCTGAGAACGCCCGGTGCACCCGGAGCATCAACTGTTTGGAGAGTCAGTTGAGCTCCTTCGTAATGGTTATCAGGGCTCAGTTTGGCTTTACTTTTCCTCCCCAGTGAGCTGTTGTAATGCTCTTTGATGAATGGAATGAAAGAAAAGCTTCACGTGTTTTTTTTTGTTTAATTTTCCTGCTATCGTTTCTTCCGCATAGCATAACAGAACGATTTGAGGTACCGAAGATGTCGAGGCTTAATGTTTTTCTTGATGTTCTTGTTTAATTGCTCCAGACGATGATATCGAGAACATTGATGAAGGGTTCGGCGGTGGCCCCCACTATCCATCTTGAGATCACAAACAATAACACTATGACAACTCGATCAGTGCGCTGGTAATAAATCCGGCCACCTGTTGTGTGCCCACTTTTATCCATATTTTATTTCTTTCGGCGTCCACTTGCTCGTGTCGGTCGCCTGTAGCGTCGGGAGAAATTCCTGTGGGCCACGTTCATTAATAGAACCTCGGTCCTCTAAAGCCCTCCGCATGTTTCGGATAAGAGGAAATTTTAAGATCGGTCTCTGGTTGATTTAATCAAGTAAAGGTATTTGTTTCATGGGTTCTGATTATATAATCCATATTGTCTTTCAAAAGATGCGGGATCCTCTGCAATACATTAAATATGCCCCCGTGTTTAATCAGTATAAATCCACCGTCATATCAGAATACACTGCCCATACAAGTTTACGGATTGACATAACTCTGTCTGTCAAAGATGGACAGTGTTCGTTTGCCCCCCGGAATTAACGGTTGAAGCCTCGGTGTTTTTCGTCTTTTGGTATTTCTGGAGATGATTCTTGATATATTTTGAACTTAATTTTTACACCCGTCTAGGGTATCTAGGATCTCCCTGCAAAAGAAAATGATATAATTAGTATGCGACACAAGGAATGTCGGTCCATGACTCCTATATTAGTCCAATTTGATTTTTTCTATTTTATAGAGAAATCAGAAAAAAAAAAAAATTCCCTTAGGAAGAAATGGGTTAATACAGAATTTTTTTGCAGATTTATTACTCTTTTTTTATTATTTTTTTTAAGGAATGTGACAAAATCTCTTGACGTTTACTAAAATTTTTGAAGGAATTTCCTTTTTATCAGAATAAATTTTCAGAGGTAAATTTGTCAGGAAAATTTTATTTTTATTGAAGCAGGAAAGACATGACAGAAATCCTTTATTGGTTAACAAAATTCCCCCGAGACATTAGTCTAATTTTATTTAGAGAAAATTTTCTTAGAAAAACATGAGCAAATTTCTCGAAAAGAATTTTTGTTGCAAGTTTTTATAATTTGAAAGAACGTGATAAAATCACTTGATGTTTACCAAAGTTTTTTTTTTTGAAGGAATTTTTCTTTTATCGAAATAAAATTTTAGAGGAAAATTTGTCAGGAAAATTTCATTTTTATTGAAGCAAGAAAAACATGACAAAAATCTCTTATTGGTCAATACAATTCCCCCGAGACATTAGTCTAATTTTATTTAGAGAAAATTTTCTTAGAAAAACATGAGCGAATTTCTCGAGAAGGATTTTCTTGCAAGTTTTTATAATTTGAAAAATGTGATAAAATCACTTGATGTCTACTAGAGTTTTTTTTTTTTGAGGGAATTTTTCTTTTTATTGAAATAAATTTTCAGAGAAAAATTTTTTCAGGAAAATTTCATTTTTATTGAAGCAATAAAAACATGACAAAATTCCCTTATTGGTTAATAAAATTCCCATGAAGGGATTTTTCACATCATTTTTTCAAAATTTTTTTTAAAAGAAATGAGGGACAAATTTAATTTTTATTTTCTTTTAAAAGAATGGTCGTAATATCAAGCTCAAAAACTGACTAACAGCTAGCATGAACCGACCGAAAATAAATACAAGATAAAATTAGAGAACTTACTTTTACCTTGGAGAAATGCAAATCACATAGTCATGCGCATGACTCAAGTGAGGAGTGAACTCTAGAAAATAAAAGAAGGAAAGACAGGGTATGGACCTAAAAGGCCCCCACTATCTGAATTGACAACCTTACCCTCCGCGCAATCAAATCACAATGGGAAGAATTGTCAATTCAGATAATGAGCGGGATAAAATATGGTCAACCCGAGCGTAATCGACGCAAGAGCTTTACATATTCGATCCCTATCTATGGTTTTCTAGGAAGAATTTCGCGACTTGGGTTTAGACGCTTGTGTGTGCAGGTGTCGTGATCCTCAGAGTATGCAAGACATGCACAACAATTGATATCAAAACAGCGCTTCTAAAAATATGCGAAATCAAACAAATAAACCAAACACCGAGCCTGCAAAACAAAGGGGTTAGCCAAACACTCCGCCCCTTATAACTCCCATCCTGCAAAAACAATATAACACCTATAGAATGAGTCCCAAACAAGATTGCCAGAAGCGAGATATCCATGAAATTTTCATTGGCTTAAGTCCACTAAGACTTTTAAAATTTCGAAAAAATTCAAGTATTCCAATTGGTATCTTTTTTCGAAAATTTAAAAATCCCGTCCCCAGCGGAGTCGCCAGTCTGTCGCGACCCTCTAAAAAAAATTTTAAATTTTAAAAGGGGTTAACGGATTATTAGGTTAATTAGATTTGACTAACCTAATGCGGACCCTCCCAAGCCCTACCGAATCGCAACTTTGGTTTTTGTTTAAATGATTTTGAAATTTGGAGTCGCCACTAATCGTTCTTGGTAGGTCGATTAGAAACCTAAATAAATTAGCGGGAGAACTAATTTATTCCTGCGAACCAGAGATTATGAGCTCGGGGACTTGGTTACACTAGTTAATTAAAACTAATGCCCTTTCGGTACCTTAATTTCATGGATATCCTAATCCGGCAACTCAGGCTTGGTTTATTCCTAAAGCTCTAGTAGGGTATTCTCTTTTGTGTTTTCACTTTTTAAATAGGATGCATGGATGGTATATATTTTTATTTGTTATATTTTTTTAAGTGTTAAAGATTCCCTGAAGCCGAAAGAGGGAGTGTGTTAACGACTTCTGTGCAGTATTACGACCTACTCATCTTTTGGGTCTGATGATTCAAAAATTAAATTATAGGAAGTACATGACAGTGAATAAACACCTCCAATGGGAGGCCTAGCATTGGCTTGGCTCTTCCCTTTGGGATTTAAGGTACAGGTATTTAAGTTGCAAGTATTTAAACTACTGTAAGTAAAAACCTCCAATGGGAGGCTAAGCATTGGCTTGGCTCTTCCCTTTGGGATTTAAGGCACAGGTATTTAAGTTGCAGGTATTTAACTACTGTAAGTAAAAACCTCCAATGGGAGGCTAAGCATTGGCTTGGCTCTTCCCTTTGGGATTTAAGGTGCAGGTATTTAAGTTGCAGGTATTTAACTACTGTAAGTAAAAACCTCCAATGGGAGGCTAAGCATTGGCTTGGCTCTTCCCTTTGGGATTTAAGGTGCAGGTATTTAACTACTGTAAGTAAAAACCTCCAATGGGAGGCTAAGCATTGGCTTGGCTCTTCCCTTTGGGATTTAAGGTGCAGGTATTTAAGTTGCAGGTATTTAACTACTATAAGTAAAAACCTCCAATGGGAGGCTAAGCATTGGCTTGGCTCTTCCCTTTGGGATTTATGGTGCAGGTATTTAAATTGCGGATGGACTTTGTCCTCTCCATTTTGGGGTATGAATTTTTTAAAATGAAATACAACGAATTGATTCAACAATTTGAAATTTGTGCGCGCTTGAGGACTCCTCCAAGCCGATTTTGTGCTTCCATAGGATTGACCATTGATATAGAGCTGCGGCTTCCTGACATAAAATAGAGTGAAGTGTTAGTATACAAAATATGTGCTAATCTGCACCTAAAACCAGAAGAGTAGAAAGAGTACTTATCTCCCATTTTTTTGGGAGGGATTTCTATAATTGATTTTCGCTCTCTATGTTCCCAATATAGAGAGTTTCTTTTGAATTAAGAGGGACTTTTAGTCACAGATCAGTTGAGAAATCGGTGGACAGCTTAGGAGCTTGTCTGGGCCGATTTTTGCATCTCGACGAGATTTTTGCTGTTGACGTAGAGATATCCTTCTCCTGACATAAAATATGGAAGAAAAAGGAGAGGGAGAAAGTGTATACAATTTGTGCTAATTTGCGAGTAAAACCATAAATAAATGAATAAATAAAAACACTTAGCTTGAATTTGTTTGCTCGTTGACGAGGATGAACTCTTGATTTATATTGATCGATGAAGGAATTCGTGATGATAACCCCTAGCTTTAAACTCCCATCATCTTCAAAATTCTCTCTCTTTTGGTATTTTCTTTCTCTCAAAATTTTCTTCAATCTCCCAAAACTCTCTCAAACATCCAAAATTTTCTCTCAAAAAATTCTCCCAAACACTTCAAATTTTCTCTCTCAAGAATTCTTTCTCAAGCTCACTTCTTCCTCCTTTTATAACCTACTCATCTATCTCCCATTCTAATTTTTCCACTAACTCTATCTCCCATTCTAATTTCTCCACTAACTCTTCTTCATTTTCATCTTCCATTCTCCATTTCTATCTCACATTCTAATCTCTCCACTAACTCTTCTTCATCTTCATCTTCCCTTCTCCATATTTATCTCCCATTCTAATTTCTCCACTAACTCTTCTTAATCTCCATCTTCCCTTCTCTATTCTTATCTTCCATTCTAATTTCTCTACTAACTCTTCTTCATCTCCATCTTCCCTTCTCTATTCTTATCTTATTTTCTCCATCCATTCTTCTCCAACTTCTCTTCTTCATCTCCTCTTCTTCATCTTCCCTTCTCTATTCTAATTTATCCACTAACTCTTCTTTTTATTATTTGTAAAATAATCCTTCAAGAGTTAGGTATTTGCACTCTAGTCCTTGAATTTTAAGTATTTACAATTCAGTCCCTGAAAAAAATATATTTCTTTAAGTCCAAATCTCCTCACAATTTTTGACACACCAAAATTTACCACATGTCAAATTTAAGCTCATTTCTTGTCGCTGAAAATAATGCATAATTTAATTAAAGCCCTTTTGCAAAATTAAGTCATTCTGGGTATAATTGGGCCAAGATGAAAATTTAAAATATTAGAAGACAATGTCACAACTCATAAAAAGTGAAAGTTAATAATAAGTTGACTCAAATTAAATTTTTTTAGGCCCGATTCGAGATTATACTCGTGAAGGAACACGTGACTCGAATTGGATTTTTCTGAATTTGCGATGGCCAATATGAAAATAGATTTAAAATAAAAATATTAACTATCTTTGTGTATTTTTTGGCCTCAAATGTTATTTTTCCAAAATTTTCAAATATTTTTGTATTTTTTTTTAAAAAAAATTAAAATATATATAATATGAAAAATTATTTTTTGGTCAAAATTCGTTCCCTAGGCTTGGCTAAGGTTCCCAAAGTTGATTTTTCAATTTTATGAATTTTTATGGATTTTCTATTAATTTTCGAAAATAAATAAATAAAAAATACGTAAAAATACTGAAAATATGAAAAATCGTTTTTTGGTCAAAATTGGTTCCCTAGGCTTGGCTAAGGTCCCTAAAGTTGATTTTTCAATTTTATGAATTTTTATGGATTTTTTATTACTTTAGCAATAGAAAAAATGATTAAAAATTAGGTGTCAACACACTTGTTCTATCCTTGAACACCATTTGCAGAATAGTGAAAACCAATCAGAAAATGTATAATCATTTGTGCTCTTGCTGCACATTATCTATCACATATATAAAAATCGAATTTGCACCAAAAAATCATGCACAAATTGCATCATCTATTTCCACCAATGCCATTCAACATTTCCATTCTCCCCAGATACACTGAATACCAAAAAGTAACAATATTCTTAGCATAAAAATGTTCCAACATTTCACATTTATTACTCCAAATACAACAACACCATATCATTGTTCCTCAATTACGGTAGACTCAAAAGAACCTTCTATTTAGTAGGTTCACATATGCCTATAAGCCAAAACAAACCCACCAACAATAACATCACAAAAAATACTCGATAAATGTTTCTTTGATTTTTCATTCTTGAAAAATTTCTTCTTCCAATGGTTCATCAAATATTGCAGACCCTTTATCTTTGCTTTCATTAAGTCACCATTGTCCAACTCGTCTGTTAATACATGTCGACATTCATCTCATCCTTAAAGTAGCTCCAAGATAACCTTCGTTGCTCGCTTCGAGAATTTCACGTTAATCCACCTATAAGATAGTTGATAACAATATAATGAGTTACCAAGAGAATTTCGTCCATGCTTGTTGCATTAGAAGGACAAAGTAGCATAAGTTATCCCTGCAAAACAAGCAAAGAAAGCCTAAATCCAAAAATTATTCCAAAATCATGGTTAAAGTTATACAAAAAAAAAATGTTCCTGAAGTGATTGTACTTGAATTTAACCATTCAGCATAGCGTGTCTGTGAAATCTAGCAAGAACAACACAATTGTAACTTATAAATTATATGGCAACATCCAAAAAGTCTTGATAGATCAGCATAACAGAGTAATGGATACCTAAAATATCCAAAATTGAAGACTTCTCTATACTTTGCGCACTCATGAAACCTTCTTTCAAGATTATCTCTCGTCCAAGCTGTTTTTGTTGGACTTCGCTGCCCACAATAGCAAAAAACATGGAGCTTCATCTTGGCTATACTCGTACATTCATGAGCCACTTGGCCTACTTCTGCTCCCCATCGCGAATTTGACGAGTTGATTTTTGGTGATTTGAAGACTTAGAATTCGTGGGGTTCGGCTCGATAGGTTAGGCTTCTTAAAATTTGATTTTGCCCCCAAATTGTTGAATTAGGATAATGGTTCTTTAATAAGAGAAGTGTTGCGACGTCGTTTGGCAATTCATTTGCTAATTCAGCTTTCCACCAGGCCACGTCGACTGATTTTACATTATTTTAATGCCACGTAGGATTTTTCGGTGACCAAAATTGCCGATGGCTCTCAAGTGGTCGATTTTTAAAAATTATGGCACTCAAGTAATCGTCGTGCAAAAATAGTGAGACTTGTGGTGTATTTACCCCTATTTTGAGGGCATAAGATATATTTATAGTGATTTTCGTTTCCTTGCTTAGGACATAAGAAAATTACTTATTGCCTTTACTTTTCTTAATGGTTATTTCTCAAGTGCAAAAATTATTTCGATATATTAAAACTATTTATTTTTCTATACTATGGTTGAAAAGTTTAGAATTTTTGTTTTGAGGGCATAAGATATGCTGAGGACATAAGAAAATTACTCATTGCCTTCACTTCTCTTGATGGTTTTTTCTCGAGTGCAAAAATTATTTCGATATATTAAAAACTGCATATAATTTTGAATGTCATTTTCTGAGCATTAAATATTGATTGGGCGTTATTTATGTTGAGGACCGATTTTGCGCATAAACAAATGTTTGCTACAGTTGCTTTGCTAGTACTACAAATACAGCCTTACTCCTTCCGACATAGTTGCCAACAATACAATAGAAAGAAGATTTGAAGCAGAAAAATTAAGACGAGATGGTAGAGAAGAGTCCTGCTCCTTTGTTTGAAACAAAGCCAGCCAAGAACCTCTCCATCTTCAGATTGTACGCAGTGTCCGTCTTCGCCAGCATCATCTTCATCTTCTACTACCGAGTTCATCACTTGCCGGAGCCAAACACAGCTGCAAAGTGGGCTTGGCTTGGAGCTTTCTTCTCGGAGCTGTGGTTCACTTTTTACTGGCTCGTCACAGTCGTCGTGAGATGGAACCCTGTGCATCGCCGCACCTTCAAGGACCGGCTTTCTGAGAGGTGTGTTGTCTTGGTCTTTTCTCTAATATTTCCCTCGACACTTTCGTCTGCTGTCGCAAAATCGAACAAGAAACGGTGTTTCTATGGAAATCATTGCACGCGACTATACTGATAACTTCGTAACGTTGTTTTCTTGGTTTTTCAGATGCGAGAAGGTTTTGCCGGGGGTAGACATATTCGTCTGCACAGCAGATCCTGTGATTGAGCCACCGACCATGGTGATCAACACTGTCTTATCAGTCATGGCGTATAATTATCCGCCGGAGAAGATGAGCGTCTATCTCTCTGACGATGGCTGTTCCGACCTTACTTTCTACGCATTGCTCGAAGCTTCTCAGTTCGCCAAGAAATGGCTTCCCTTCTGCAGGAAGTTTAATGTAGAACCAAGGTCGCCGGAGGCCTATTTCAAAAGCGCCGCCGAATCTCTAGATGATTATCTCAAGCGCCAGGAGTGGCTATCGGTGAAGGTAAGCCTCTCCTTGAACGTCCTTGCTTAAACGTCAACAAATTAATCTATGATTGAGTGATTCGATGGTTTTGGCATTTGTTGTTGACTTATAGCTAACGGAGGAACCAAGGGATAACCAAGGGATTCTTGTGACAAATTCCACATCTTCCTTAAAGATTTCGAAAAAGGACAACTGATTGGCAAACGATGACTGTACAAGAAACTGACGTGTATGGCATCAACTAGGGCTTTAGCGACATCCACAAGATGACAAAGGCTTAAATTCTGTCGTGACGCATGGAAGGATAACCTTCCTGTTTCTATGGCGGAACTAGTAAAACCCCAGTAAGAACGAAAAAAGCTACTCAACAAGTTGACTACGGGACATTGTAAGACCTTGGCAAGAGCAGAGACTAGAATTTAGAGGAAGAAGTAATCATAAGACTTGCATGCAGAAATACATAGATTCAATGTGAGCCGATGACACTTTTTTTACCATCTGCCAGTTTGAACAAACTGTGATTCATTCAGCTTCTAGATTTGCATGAAAGATCAGGCATATGAACAATTCCCTGGCTCTTCAGTTTGTAAGAAACTGCTTCTGTCAGAAGGTTTAATCCTCTTTGATTCGTTGTAGAATTTATACAAAGACATGAAGCGACGGATCGAAGCGATGGCCGAGCTAGGACGTGTCCCGGACGACGTTCGGAAGCAGCACAAAGGATTTACCGAGTGGGACTTCATCTCCAGCCGAAGAGATCATCAAACGATTCTTCAGGTAGTACAACATGTATATCTGCAGTGCTCTCAATAATTTCTGCCAAAGTTCTATATCCGAAGTATCTTCCCACGATTTTTCCAGATACTATTTGACGGGACGGACCCTACTGCTGTGGACGACGAAGGACAACCTCTTCCAACTCTGGTGTACCTAGCAAGAGAAAAGAGACCCCAATACCACCACAATTTCAAAGCAGGAGCGTTAAATGCGTTGGTAATTGATCAGCACATATAAGAGTATATGTATTAGCCCTAACTGCGTTTTGACTCACTACCATTTTGAAAACTTGAAACTTCTCCATCATGTTCAACTAAAAATCAACATGTTCTGATCATTAAGAAAAATGAAGTACCCGGGATGAGATTTACTAATTGTCGAGATTATATTTGCTTTTTTCATTCCTTTCCTTCTGGATTGATTAGATTAGGGTCTCGTCAAAGATCAGCAACTCGCCCATCATCCTTAACGTGGACTGTGACATGTACTCAAACAACTCGGACTCAGTGAGAGACGCGCTTTGCTTCTTCCTGGACGAAGAGAATGGTCATGACATTGCTTACATACAGTATCCACAGAACTTCGATAACCTCACGACGAATGACTTATACAGCAGTTCCTTGGGGCTGATCAATCACGTACGCCACTCAATAACAGTGAATTTAGACTCTGAAGTGTGAAATGCAAAATTGACTGAGTTTTCGCTACAATATTTGTGACTGTTAGGTGGAGTTTCATGGACTCGACGGCAATGGCGGGCCTATGTACATTGGAACCGGCTGCTTTCACCGCAGAGAGGCTCTGTCCGGGGGAAAGTATACACCAGAAGGCAAGACGGATTCCTCGAATAGGGACTGCCATGACCAGATACAGATACGAGAAAGCGCTCGTGTTTTAGAGGAAACGTGCAAAACACTGGCTGATTGTGCATATGAAGACAACACTGATTGGGGAAAGAAGGTCTCCCTCTCTTTCTCTCTTCCATGTTTAGTTCCATCATAATGGTTACTCGTTTGCCAGTATAGGCACCGCAGAAATTTTAGTTACATTGTCAAAATTGCAGATGGGTTTGAAGTATGGATGCGCTGTGGAAGATGTGCTTACCGGTTTATCGATACAATGCCGAGGTTGGAGATCGGTCTATTTCAAACCGGACAGGAAGGGCTTCCTGGGAGTCGCTCCCACGACGTTGTTACAGTCCCTAGTTCAACATAAGCGATGGTCCGGGGGCGATTTCCAGATCACCCTTTCGAGGCACTGCCCTTTCGTGTATGGACGCGGCACGATCCCTCTGAAGCTTCAACTTTGCTACTGCAACTACTTGCTGTGGGCTGCGAATTCCTTGCCGAGTCTGTACTATGCGACCATCCTGCCGCTCTGTCTCCTCCGAGGCATCTCCTTGTTCCCCAAGGTAATTTAATTGAGAAACAATTCCGTGCACTGTAACATCTCCAGAATTTGAGGTAATCATATAGTATGCGATCGCTCAAACATGTTATTTGAAAAACGATACCCCGTGATGCTACTTGACGATTAATCGCTGCATCAGGTGTCGAGTCCTTGGGGTTTGCCTTTCATGTATGTTGTCGCGGCTACTATGGCGTACAGCGCCGGAGAATTCATGTGGACGTGCGGAAGCACGCTACGAGGATGGTGGAGTGACCAAAGAATGGGGTTGTACCGGAGAACGACTTCCCATCTCTTCGGCTTCCTGGACAACATCCTGGGGCTGCTTGGTGTCACCAACTCTGCCTTCGTCATCACGGAGAAAGTGGCAGGTGATGACGTCTCGCATAGGTACGAGCAAGAGCTCATGGAGTTCGGCGCACCCTCACCCATGTTCACGATCCTAACGACCATCGCCTTGATCAATGCGTCGTGCTTAATCGGCACGACACTAAGGTTAGTGATGCACAGGCAGGCTCTAGACCAGCTTGCCATGCAGATCGGCTGGTGCGGTTCCCTGGTCTGTATAAACCTGCCTCTGTACGATGGGCTTTTCTTCCGAGAAGACGAGGGGAGAATGCCTGCCGCGGTGACGTATAAGTCCGCGACATTTGCTCTGCTAGCTATTGCCCTGGCTTGGGTGTGATCTACCATTTCATTTTGCTGGCTCGAAGCTTCTGTAACTTCATGAATAATCAGATCACGTCCTCGTACATGACATTAGTAATGAGGATCTATTCCAATACTCACCACCACATTTTGACAGGACAAAGAAAAAAATAAGATTCGGAGAAAACTAATTGCACGGGAAAGAATTACTCGAAAAGATTAATTGCTAGCATACTCTAGCCGAAACCTTAAATATCGTGTTTGCCGACGATTTGGAATAAGAACAGATATCCTATGAGCACCCAAGCTGATGCTCGCACAGTTATCTGGTTATCCATCTCTAGATCTAGATGAACAGGGTACGCCTAAAGGATCACCTCTTTCTTATGTTGAAGGGTTACCTTATGCTCCTGTAGATTAGCTACAAGGATAAGCTTTTTTGTTTCATTCATGGTGCTTATGAAAGCATTCTTTTTCTGCACTTTGGATTTGATGGAACACGACGCCCCTGGTTCGGAGAGGGTTGTGCGAGGATTGAACGAGGGCCAAAAGGCGGAGTGAGAATCGGGAACCCTGGTTGTCTTCCCTCGCTATAAATTTTTTCCAATCGAAATTTCGAGGCACAACTATCTGAGTCTTGCGTTGACAAGTTGTGGAAGCCACAGGGCCGCATGGACTTTGATAGATCCTGGCTCTGTGTTTCTTCATTATAAAGTTGAGGCCAACTTCTCCACTCGATCACACGCATATGAGCTAAAAGCAACCTTATACACTGGAGAGAAATTTCTACAGGATCCACACATATGGGGACTGAATTTCACCTCTTCCACTACGTGGTTAGTAATCTAGGCCTTATCTCGTGCCCGCCACCGGAGTCTCTATCAGTTTCATCTTCAGCTGAATTTCCCCTGACTCGACCCCACAAAGCCTCAACCAAGCAACTTGTATGACCTCACCATCAAGGCAAGCAATGGAACTTTCTCCGACGAGGCAGTTCTCGCTGTCGGGCACAACCTTTCTTAGCATTGTCTCACCAGAAGAAACCTTTAGGACCTTCCTCAATCTGGCAGCGGAGATTAATGGGTGGAGGCTGAAGTGGGCATGTCCCATTCTGTCATCCGTCTTGAAACGGTCCTTGTCAAACACTTCCTGCAGAAAGCATCACAAGTTTTTTCGAAATTACTCATCGACACAGCAGCACTTGAAAACTTAGACAGTGGAAATAGATCACTTTTCAGCACACTTGTTGATATCGAATCTAACTGAAAAGATTGACTGACTGCAGATATAGTTGAAATCTATAATACAAGGAAGAAAGCATAGTTTGCTAATGTTTAAAGAGAATATTGTTCTGCTTCCAGACGACTGAAGATCAAAGGAAAAGTCAAAACAAAAATAGCAGGAAATAGAATGGTGGAAATTGTGGAAGTTTTCCTGACGTGGTGGAGGCAAATGAATACAGTTCAAGACAAACTATAAGGGGCAGAAATCATAAGCTTACCAAATTTAGAACTCCAACAGGTTCAGTGAGTGAGAAACATAGCTCTTCGTTCCAAACAGGATTGAGGCAACTGTTTATGACCTTGGTCTTTGCCACCTAGTGCAAGTTATGGATGATGGCGTAACAGAGAGTTAATAAAGTAATGTCAAAATCTGTAGACTCAAAAAGTTAAAAATATCAGCATAAAGAGGATTTTGTTTGGATGAGTTTGGACTTAGGAAAGATTAAAAAGCAAGTGGGAAAGGACACAGAAGAAAGGAGATGAACATTCCCATTTTAGGACAATTTTGGAGGATGGTCATACATAAACCGACTGTATGATTTGAGCACCAATTGACATTAGTTTTGAAGTGGAAACCATGCCAATCAACTGCCCATATAGGACATTCACATCACCGCCTCTGTTCCTGGCATTGCATGTCCAGAGTTACATCTCAATGCTTCAATGATCCAATTCAACGAGGAATGGGAAGGCCTTGAGATCACTTGCAACTCAGATCCATTTGATAGTTTTAGGCTCTAGGTTTTAGCTAACCAAGTATACCCATTGGATGGAGCATATGCTCTGCTATCAACAAGCAGATCTAAATTGTTGGACCAGTAGAAACTATCAGTAGAGGCTAATCTAATTGTGTGTGTGCTTGATGTGTGATTAACTCGATATCAAGTGAGAAAAACTATCTATCCCAGATAAGTTAAAACTCAGATAGCAATAGAGACCCCAATTTTCATCATCTAAAGAACAGAGCTCAACCCAGCCTCCCACCCTAAAGACAGAAGTTTATGCGGACGTGCAAAAGAAATAGAATGTCAAAATCGTCAACTCGTAGGAGTGGCAATTTCTGGCAAAAGTAGATGAATAGTGAAAATGGCTTGAACAAACAGACAATAGAAGAGAAATCACCGACATGAACTCGAATTCAATATGACACAAACATGATTAGCTAGTTGGTATGTTTCAATCCGTCTCCTTGAAATCCAATTTATCGGTAAAAAATAAATTAAGCAATTCGCGCAATGGTCTGACTAGCCAAATAAACACATCAAAACCCTATGAGTGGTCACCCTTATTTCTCTTTTTCTGCACTGTAAGAAACCGAAAAAGGGAAATACACATGAACAGCCGAGCAGTCATCAGAAAGCACAAATTACCTGACTGCCTAATTTGACAACAACATAAGGGTCACTGCTCTTGAAATCCCGGATCACCAATCTTTTCCCTTGCACCACCGTCACCTTGAGCTGCCCCAAGTTTTCCCCCATTCGCTCACTCCTACACTTCCTTTCCACTTGAAGAAATAAGAAAACCTCACAGAACTCAGACCCATCAACACAAACTCGGAGGAAAGGACCATAAGATGTTCTTGAATGAGCTACAATTGATTATACAGGGGAAACGGAATAGAAACATCTTTGACACCCTAATATCATCTTGGACCAGGTGACAGTAAATTTCATGCCGGAAGAAGTTGACAAAAAGAGAATTTGCTCAACGTTAGAGAGAGAACCAACCTGCTTGGGGCGTGGGCGAAGAAGGAGGACGACGAGCAAAGCTGCAACGGGACAATTCTGGGTCAAGACGACAAATACTGGAATGACCCAAAAAGCATATTCATACTTTAAATCTACTGACACCAGAAAAAAAAAAAAAGATGTCTTTTTCATAGTGAAAAGAGGCGCATGCAAACAAAGAGACGTGAACAATACAGAAACGAGAAAGAAACAGAACGTGACGCTGAGCACTAAGGAGCAAGCATCCCTTCAGACAAAAACCTTTTTGCTGTTTGGTAATAAAGCATCAGACAAACTCACGAGTTCCCTCCCCCGTGGGAAGGGGTAAATGTTTGTGCAAATTAAGCAATAGGATAAGAGATTTGCCTGTACTCTTGGGCTCTGCCTGATACTTAGCTCGACTGTTCCTGTACGTTGCTCTCTCCTCTTTCTTGTTTTTGATCAACCATCATCTTCTCTCTCCTCTCCTCTCCTCTCCTTTAACATTTTGCACTCTTTTGATTTCGGCAATCATAGTTTATGGATGGACTGTGGAGAGTAACCCTCTTGCATGACCAAGAGACGTTTTGGCATGGTGGGTCAAAGTTGGCAGACACAAATTCCAGTCAACGTTTGGTTGTTTTAAAACTCTGTTAATGGGTTTCCATTCCAGTCAAAAAGTCCATAGTTTGAACAAGTTAGGTCATTGCAGACTAAACAGACATTCTCATGAAATAATCGGTTTAATAAAGAATCAAATTTTACTATTTTCCTACATCATCCGAAACATCAAATGCTCAAGGAACTAATTCGCTCTATCAGGATCAATTCATATTGAATTGAATTGTAAATAGGACCTTTTGTTCAAAATCAAACCAAATCATTAATTTGGATTTGGGTGCAGTCATCGGTAACACACGAGCTGCACTTGGGTTGGGAAAGTTGGGCTGGTTCTAACACACCTATGAACAAACACCATGAGGTTCTATAGACACATGTAGAAAGCTTCTCTTCATGATGTAACGTGCCTTATAGATGATGTTCAAACATTGCAACCCGTTGGCCATTGTATCTGCAGCTCTACGGCTACTCCCTTCTTGATCACTGCCTCGAGATTCCGCTTGAACCGCCACTTGCTTTTGGCGTCCGTTGGGTCGGTGAAGGATCTCATGTGACCCTCGTGATCTATGTTCGTAGCATACAAACATGCATGTTAGAATTTGGCCCCCCTCTCTCTCATCCAGTCATTTATTGTGAACGTGTAGAGATTCCCCCCTCATGGTTGTCAATTGATTTGCATTTTCTTTTCGGAAGTCCGGTACTGACTGTCTAATAATACGGGAAGGAGTTGCAATGAACAAAATTTTGCCGTAAGAAACACTTCGCTCTTTTTTTCTTGCACCAAACCATTGTACCTAGGTCGATCACAACCGCGTATACCCCAAATTCCAAACCACATTGTCATTGCTAAAATAAAACCAATCGGTTCCAACCAACCACAAGAAATAACCATTCTAAGCACGTCGCTCCTCGTCCCTGGTCACCTTCAACGCTTTGACGTACCGCCACTGCTGGCCGTACCCTATGCATCACAGAAGAAGGGCATGGTCCTGAAGTGGTTTATCTCGCAGACAATGAGGTTGAGTTCAATGCATCATTACACATACTACCCGCGCTTCACTAAGATTTGTTCTGTTTTCAATTGGCCCGAAACAAAGTTAAAGCAAACCTCAAGAAAGCTACACTCATGAAAACGAGCTGTCATTGAAAAAGTTCCTCTAATGTATACTTATCATGTACAACAACTATCAAAGTACACCATATTAACTAAAGAAGAATAGTAGATATGGGACCTACCGAGCATCGGCAACCAACAGTAACTGTCGGCGCTGTAGCGATTCAAACAATAAATTCACTATAGTAAACATCTTCTGTACAAGAGACTAGCATTTGAACAATCCCTAACTGCTAAGACAGCTTCTTCCACAAACACATGAATCATTGGTAACATCCTATTGCTACGGGTATAGGGCATCAGTTGTATGATCATCTGTTAACGTGGGAACGTCAGCAAGTGATATTCTACAGGTGCTCTGGTCTATCAAAGCTCGCTGACGGAGTTGGATTCCATTCCCTCCCCTTTGTTGGTTGTGCTAGTTCCAATAGAGGCTTTATGATTTCAACATCTACAACTGCATAAAATTCTACAAAAGACTAGATGAAGCAAGAAAACTGAATCAGCCTACCCTGCTCGAGCCTGATTTCCCTACTCGACTCTTCCACAGTTTCTGCAATGCATCAGAATATCAAATTAGACGCCAAAAGATTACCATGGTCTCACGCAAATCTAAAATGAGCAGCAAAGCTAAGAACGTACAAGAGGCTCATCATCGGGAATTTCCATCTTTGCAACTATGGATGCTTTTAAAGATTTACTATCCGATTTCTTTTTGTTTTTAGATTTGCTGCCAGCAGACTTAGTTTCCGAATCGTTCCCTTTATGGACTCTTTTAGCTGGAGGAACCTCCTCTTCATCAGATTCCTGATCCTCTGCTCGGAGACTGTCCATATCACTGCATTCCTCCTCTTCATCATGAGCTTCTGCAGTGCTGGGGCTACTCTCCATGTCTTTAACCCATTTCCGTTTAGAAAATGAACGCATCTCTGTGTCAGATTCATCCCCCCGTATTTGTTTCCCATCAACTTCTTCGGCATCTGGATCTTCCGAGTTACCTAGAATACCATACATAATTCTTCGTGTTCAAATATAGTTGAATAGATCATCCTAATTTCTTCCCCAGATCCCCTTAACCTAACTAATAGTTTACTGCACTAGGCAGAGTCTGCAACATGACTGAGCTTCAACTCACTAAGCAGAAGCATTATCCTCCAATTACATTTAACTATAATGATTGTAGCAATAGATTGTCACTGCAGTCCACTCTCAGAAGAAAATCAAGAAACTTTTAAATCCATAGACAACAAATTCAGGTAATCAACATCATCAACATCACCTTTATCCCAAACCAATTGGGGTCGGCAGTTGATGAACCCAAACCGAAAAGCTTAAAATATACTAAAATAAAAGCAAAAACATAGGAACATAACTATGTAATACGAGTAATCCATGTAATACAAGAGAATATTTGTTAATTGAGAAGTGACATATTCTTGTTAGAGAGTTCTATGTATAATATATAGCGAAGTGTTGAAGATACTCTTTGAACCATGGGAACATAACTAAATAACAGCTCTTAAATGGATCACACAGAGCTCCCACAGCAAATATGCATGCAAGAGCAAGTATAGCAACGGATGGGCAAAGGAAAACTAGAATATTTACCACATACTGTATTGCATCAACAAGATGACTCACCTGATTCGACATAATCTTTAGAAGTCGTGGGATCGGCATCTGATAGATCCGAGAACCCTTTACCCTCAGCATCACCAAATACAGTTTCTGATGTACTTCGAGGGTTAGGCTTTTTCTTTGGAGTTCTTTTTCCTTTCACTCTACAAATGAAGAATTTTTTATTTAAATTTTGAAGAAAAAAGACATCTAATTCCTTAACATTCTAGAAAGATCCACTTACATCTTCACCGATTCTTTAATCCCCTTAGAACCGCCTGAAACCTTTTCTTTCTGACCAGTTGAACTGCAAAGAATACAAGGGATCATTATTGGCAGCACATGCAAAAAAGAAAGGAAGGCTTCCAACAGTTTGCTTGCACTTTAAGTCCAGATACATAATAATTTTATGAAGTAGACTTCCAGGGAGACGGGACAAGGAACACAAACTTCTAATACAAATGGTGGCAGAAAGGATAAGGGGATAAACTTTTATGCACATGGAGATAGATGCTTACACTTTCTTCGCAGAAGAGCCCTTCAATGATTTTAACTTCTGTTGGAAAGATTTAGAGAAAGAGTTAAAACTAAACTGGTTTCTAGAGAAAAAAAAAAATGTATGCATAGGTAAAGCATCGTAAAATAACTAGAAACGTGATGCCCTGACCTTTGCAGGTTTACGCCCCTTGTCCATGAGTTCCCATCGCTCCTTTTCCAAGTTGAGTATTTCAACATCTCCATCATCATAAAGAACCTTATCATGAAACATCCAGCAGTTTCGAATAAGAATGCACAATGAAACTAAAACTTAAGACTGTCCTGATAATTGAATATAAAAGGTTGAGGAAAGGTATTTTTCACTCACAACATGCTTCTTTTTTTCAGTGTCATATGACTTGATGGTACCTTGATAGAACCTGTTTGACCAACAGCATATATCATGTAAAAAAGGCATGACTCAGTCGGAAAAGGGAAAGCTCAGCAAAAGAGCTAGATGAGAGGTGAGTTACAACATAACTGACATGCAAACGAAGAGGAAAGACGAAAATAATTTAAGAGAAAATGGTAGATAAAGGAATAACAAAGATCATGTCATTTGCCCCTATCTGCAAAAAAACCGACAATGTACATAAGTTATTTAAAGAAAGGCCATAACATCTATTAACTACACTTCTAGAATTTGGCATCATCAAAAGCAACTGACTGGACATTGTATCAAACAGCCTATATCCTAATGCCAGAATATTGTATTGACTTTAAAAGTTACCAACACATAATCAGATAATTAGTCACTCACTGCTTATCCATTGGCCACCAAACTTTTATCTTGCATCCAATTAGGTCTTCAAGATCTCCAATATCCTTCAATGTGCACTGAAAGATAACCGCAAAATACAGAGTAACAGATTAAAAAAATACATTGCAGCTACTGAATGGCAAGTTAAGCTAAACAGAGTCATACACAAAGGCAAATGACAATCATGCTGAGGATTGAACAACATAATATCAATGTATAACATAAATGTATAACATAACAGTTATTCCATATGATCAATGAACATGATGAAAAAAAGGCACAACATTCTCATGAAACCCACTTATGCTGGTAGTCAATAAAATCATTACCAACTAATCTTTATTAATTCAGAAGAAATGAAAACAAAAAATGTCTTACGAACTTAAGGCACCTTAGCATCCTGATCCTTGAGGCAACATTACATGTTTCACACACTATTAAAGGTTTAAATATGTGTCAAGTAAAAAGAATCAGAAGTTACCCTCGCCAACCCAGCAATGCTTTTTCGTTTCCTCTTCTTGGATGAACCCCCAGGTGACTTTACATCATTTGTACTAGTCTTGTCAGTCTCCAACTGGGAAAGAGAGAGATGGGGACGATGATGATTTTAATGAAAGAGAAAAGTACATACAAAATGGAAAATCATCTATCATGCAGGTGTATCACCTTCAGATCATCGTCAAGAACTTCTCCACCTTCATGTGCCTCATCAGGATGGTCTCTATCAGATCCTTTGACAGAGTGCCCCATAGGGGAACTTCTTTTCTTGCGAAAGCTTGATACTAATAAGTCAGAATCAATCAAAGATGCTTTACTTTCCGACTCTTTAGCATTCTCTGCACTCATTAGAATAAGCTTCAATTAGTAACAATACTTGAAACTTAATAATAAAATGGACTTGATAAGGGGGATCTCGTTACATACTATCAGGTGATTTTACGGCACCATGTGCAGATGAAGACCTCTTGCGCTTAGGTATGGCCGTAGCATCACTGCCTTCACTTTTTTCACCATTTTGATATCTTAGTTGAGATTTTGTACCTTTTGTGTGAGGATGTTCATGACCATTAACAGAATCCAACTTGGCAGACATGTCCATAGTGTCCAAATTTATTTGTCTAACCACATTCAAGACATCAATATCGTTTTCAGGCTTTCTTATTTCACTGGTCTTGCTTTTTGTCGCTTTCCTACCCTTCTTTCCACGAGATTTCATATGTTTTACAATTTTCTTTAGTGGGAGTTCATTTCCATCTTGTTCATTAACCTTAGAATTCTCTTCCTCTGGATTTTCTGAAAGAACCTGATGTGCCCCAAAAAGAAACAGTAAGAAATAATGTAAAGCAAAAAGCAAGTCACTTCAAATTCGCAGAAACTGAAAATGCTATCCAGAACATACATTGCCACATGTTTCCAATTTCAGTGACTCAAAGTGTGTCAAGATACTCTCATCAGCCAACCAGGTCTTTCCTTCATTTGCCTATCAGAGAAGTGAATGGATACATAAGTCAACACGATATGCTTTATATGGGCAACAAAACATGATAACCTTTAAATTTGGAAAACGTTAGAGGGCAAGCAAATACAGCAAATACATAAAAGACCATCCTGCATCAATCTTCAAACAGAATATGTCTGCTTTAAAGAAACGAGCGGAAGAAGCCAAGTAAAAGCTGCACGTCCTTAAAGCCTTCATCTGATTCTATGATCTCTTTAGCCTTACTGCATAGACTTGCCATTTGACCAAAAGATCCTATGATTCTATCATCTCTTTATCCTGATTGCATGGACTTTCCATTTGACCAAAAGATCCTATTTTCCTACTCACTTCTCTTAGCTGATGGGGGAAGAAAATATTACTTTTTTTGAGAAACACACTAATACCATGAAAGACAGGCCCGAATAGCTACTTTATACATGCTTACAGAAAAATCCTCCCTCTCATATCTAATTGCCGGTGTTTCCTTTGTAGGTTAAGTCATTGAAATTACACTATTCTCACAGAATCAACAATCAGAGCTTGGGTTCCCATATTAATCCCGTCCCCACTATCATAGCAGTAAGAGCCCAATAGCAAATTACTATTTAGTAAGTCAACATATAGCTCTCTTAAAATTGTTCAACAAACTTAGTATATGCACAATCTATCCACAACAAGTTTCTCACTTTTACCTGTAGGTATATGTCAATTTTCTTTTCAATCAGTAAATGAGACATCACCCTTTCAGGCCAGAAAGCAAGAAGAAATATCAATAGGATTGCTATCAAATAAAATGATAGAACGTAACAAGCCATAATACTGCCATGCAAGGGCATGCATGAATTCCTTGGCGAAAGTGCCACAAATCTCCAGATCATGTAGGCACTTATTAACAGATATACAGCATAATGAAGCCTGTCAAGCAAAAAATTACATATAAATCAAGCCTATGCATGAGCTGAGATCCAAACTTTTCACATAATTAGACAGAATATTCCAGTCATAGAATGAGGCCCATCACAAATATTAAGATTGTGAATGCCTGTCAAAAGAAATAAGGTTAGTCATTGATCTTCTGACACTTGCCTCAGATTTATCCCCTTCTTTAGTTTCGTATGATTTGTAAAGTATCAGGGGGAGAGAAACTGATGGAGGCATCACTTGCAAGATGCTATCTGCTTGAATCAACCTCTTCATAATTGACAGTCCAAGGTCACATATAGCATGTGCATTCTGATAATCACATAGATGGAACAGATAAGATCGTAACAATTAGTTGTGAGTGTTTGATTGAAAAGTCTTACAAATAAGCTACTGCAGTTTTTAGTTTTCCCTTTCTTTGTCCTTGCTAATGCTTCAAAAGGGAAAATAAGCCACAATAAACTATTGTAGGAAGTAAAACCAGAAAAGAACAGGATAGATCTTTTAAAACCTTGGTCTTTGCTGAATCAACAGCATCTTCTGAGCACTTGATATTCTGTAATATAGAAATTACCACAGAAACACTCTCCTTATCCTTTTTTGGGCCGGCTTCTGATTTTCCATCATCCTCTCCATTTACTAGAGTCGAAAGAAAAAAGTACAACAGCCTGAAACACAAAGACAATATCATGTGCCTAAAGTACAGTCTGTTGTTAGCAACATGACAAATGTCCGTAGCACCTTCATAAACAAACTCATGGTACACAAAAGCTCTAATGATAAAACATTGCATAAATTCAAGCTCTTAGCCACAAGGAAGTTCTTATGTATCAACTGCATAAACTTCAGAATCAACTGTATGAGCTAATATTGGCCCCCCTACAGAGGTTTTCAGCATCAACACCCCAAACTAAAATCAGCATGAGTTCACGCCTAATGCATCATTTTTATATGCGTAAGGATTCAAGATGCTTCATAAACATATGTAGCAAATACGGGAGCAATCCATTGGTAAGACTTTTTACACAGGCAGTCTATCAAAAGCAAGTGACATACACAACAACGCAATTAAGCAAAATACATATATATGACAAGAAAAGAGATGCAGAGGCAAACATGACTGCGGAAGACTTCACCTCTAGAGTTACCTCCTGGATTGGCACATTGTTAAATAGTCATGAGGATATATTTTTCTGTTTGGATGCGTGTGGGTTATATAAGCCTACTACCACAATCATACAAAAATTAGTACTAGTACATTGACAACAGCCAAAGAAAGGACACTATATGGGCCAAGCATTTAAACGTAGAAACAAATAGAAATTACTAGAATCCATCCTAAATAACCCTTTCATGACAAGATGATTTACCTATATATATCTTCATAGGCTTTAATGTCCTTGCATTCGTCAACATTAGGACATGAATGATGAGCCAGAGCATGCACCAGGTATGCAAGAATGTACTCCGGATAAGCAGTAACAGAGTTCGTATCACTTTGCATAGCTAGTTGCCTTGCCTTTAATTGATATTGTGTCTGTATGATATCAGCTAGATTCTGTTTTTCCTGTACATGTGAACAAAAACAATAATCATGCATCTTATCAAGATTTGATTTCCATGTGGTAGGCATTATTTCTCACTGTCTAGAGAAAAATAATTTCACTTCAAACAAGGCATCGTTAATCACCTCTTCAAATTCTGAGGTCTTCAAGCCAACTATCCCAAACAGGAAGGCACAAGCATATTTTGCATCAAGTACCCGATCCTTTATATATTGATGGATTTTGCTCAGGAACGTTTTCCTGGCTTTAGGGAAACCAATCTACAAATTTGAAAGTAATAAATATTGTCATCATTTACCACCACATAAACACCAGTAATGCCATAAATACTTTAGATTTGTACTGCTCCAGTAAGGCAACAAAATACCAGATAAAAAACAATGTGATTAAATAAAAATATCAACCTCTGACGACATCCTTAGAGTCAAGTAGAATATGTCCACTGGGATCTTTTCGTCCCACTGTTTTGCCAGACGGATAATTGCCTTTGCAGAAGCCAGCTTCATATGAGCCTTATCAACTGAACTGTGAGAGTCCAAAAAGCAAAGTCCTCATAAAAAAAATAAAAGGCAAAAACTTTAAGACACCAGCCGTGAGATAGTTTATAACTCGAGTGCAAATAATTTACTGCAGTTAGGCATGTTTTACCTTGATTTGACATCTTCCGCCATTTCTCCAAACAAAAGAACGTTTTTAAGAGTTGTCAAGAGGCCATCAATTCCTGGACGAAGATGAGCATCTTTGGCAGGCAAATAACTCTTGACCAGTGTCTTGATTCCATATATCTGCAAATGCAGAAATATGAACACGGAACTGTTGCACTTGATATTCATCAGACTTAAAATAAATAACGTGAGCAGCAGTCACTGCATCCTTATATCATATCATTCCTAAAATAGGAAAGGCCTTGCTTCTTCCAAATCTACTAACCTTCATCAGACAAAGTTCACTTCTATCATCCCAACTTGAGTCTGTATTTTCGTCTGCCTTCTGCAACAGTTGACAGATACTTCAGGAAACACAAATTGCCAAAATTCTATGAGGAATGTAGCCCTCAAGTAAAAATCCAGCAGACATACATCACTGCACATCAGAATCTTGCTTTTTATGAACTCCGTAATTTCATCTTCCCTAGTCTCAAAAACTGGCATTGCAGTTTGAGCTATGCATCCCAGAGATTGGAGAACAGCCGGTAACTGTGTCTTATCCTCCAGCATATCCACCAGCCTCTGTAGACAAATGAGAAAAATAGATGGTTACACCTAAATTGTAAGCTGGGAGAACATGATCCTCTAAATGAAAGGTAGTCATAGGAAAAAACCTTATACAATACAGATAGTGACTTCAGGCCATCATCCTTTGTTATTGCTGCTAAAGCATGTACAGCATACTTAGCCTGTCTTCGACTACCTTGTAAGCATAACCTCTCCAATATAAGGTCCACTGAGCTGCAAAGTTAAACACAAACAAAATCAGTTGAGTAGATCCAAACTTAAAAAAAAAGGGAGATCTTACAACTATACCTTGAGGAAGTCGCAAGCTGTTCTCTTACAATACCACCAGCCTTCGCTAGAATGTGAAGGGCCCCCTCCTTAATTGTATCATTGTCTTCCTTGATAAAATTCACTAGTTCTTCCTCAACCCCAATGAGCAGTGAGGGGCTGTACCGTGCAAGAAGCTGCAAAAGAGAGAGCAAAGAGAATTCACAAACAAATATCTAGTTGGAGAGAAAAACCACAGCCCATGTACATGGATGAGTAAAAAAGCAATGCAACAGTGTCCGCTTAGAAAGGAGAAAGGAAGGGGTTAATACAAGAACATCGGAATAGGCCATGTGAGCGTGATTCCATTGCCATAAATTAATGGAGGGGACAACTAAGAATTCACATTTAGACAAAACAGAGGCAATATTCCATGAAAATAGAACTGTCCACAAAAAAATAAGACACAGAGCTAGCAACAGGACAAAATGTGCAACAGCATGTCAAGCTACAAATGCAGGGGAAAGGGTCAACCATCATCCCCGCAAAAAGTACAGGCTTCTCAACTGACTGAATTGTCCAACACATGCAAAACATGTGAATGGGAATTAATAAAGCAGTCAAACAACATGTACCTAAAACAACGGTCAAACAAGTTTCTTTACCACTAAAGTATTCATGCAAGATGATGTGAGAGGAGTATTTCCAGCACTTTTCTGAGTAGAAACTTCAAGAATAATCTCCTTCACATGCTCCTTGCTGAACAGCAGGTAAGAACACTTCACTGATAACATGCCAAGAAATTCATAAAGTCGGTGTTTTTCACCAAGAATCTTCAGCAATTCATCCTGCAAATTAGAAAATACAGCTATTGAAATATAATCGTATAAAAACTTATCTCAATTTTTCCTTGTCTTGAGAGAGATTTATCTCTAGTGTGATTGCTAACCTGATATAAACGAGACTGATCAAAACTAGTATCTGGATCTAGGAGACCCGCCAAAATCTTCCAGACATTAGTGTCCTTTAACTGATCGAGAATCTGAAAATTCTCCTCCGCTTTTGCTGGGTCGGGAAAGAAACGAGACATAATTTTGAAGCAGAATTGCACCTTCTTCTGGATTTCTGGAGCATCACCATTCTGCAGTTGGAGAAAATCACTTGCTCAGCTGACCATTTTCCTGTGTGCTTCCTGAAACTGATAAATATTCAGAGTTTCAAACCTGATATGTCTGCCTTAAAGAAAGATACCTCTGCATCTCCTGTTGTAACCTGAAATTATGAATAATAGCAAGTATAGTAAATTCCGTCGACAAATTACGAATAATTAATTCAAGATGACATGTAGTCTTGTGACAAACCTTTGCTTCTGCTCAAGCATCCGTTCAAGAGCTTTTACCTCAACCTTATCGAACGCCAAGAAGAATCTTACCCAATATTTGACTTTTTCTCTTATCGATGTCTCACCAGGGAAAAGTGATCCATACAGGAAAGATTCTATTGTGTCAGATCTGTTCAGGTAAAAGAAAAAGAGTAAGAATGCTGCATTTACTAAGATAGATGCATAAATAATTTAGAGTAGTAGTTTACAGCTCCTGAATTGCAGCAAATTTGTATATAGCATGCCCATTACCCTCACCACAATGACTTCATATATAGAGAGAACCAGAAATTCTAAAAGCTGGGCTTTCGAAATGCACACCCCAGTCACAATCAATCATTTAAGCAATTAAAGAGTGAATGCAGAAGCTCTCAAGTATTTGAAATCCACTTTCACATATGGTCCAATTTAATAACAAACCAGCCAGAGCATGCAAAGGCATCCATGAAGAAATCCTATTAGAGATTGACAACAATAAATTAGCCACTTATATAACATCCATACTATCTAAATACTATCTAATGCCATTGGATGAAAGATGGTATAGAGAACGTGATAAGATACTTAAAGAGGCAGTCATCACATTATAACCTAAACTATTTGGAAAGACCTTATTCTGATTAAAAGGCAAACAAGTTCGTGATCTTTTTAGTAGACGAAACCGACGTTTAGACCAAACAAAGATCAGAAAGAGTTAATCACTTTTCTACCCCAGGCAGCCTAAGGTTAGCATCTGCTCTTTTCTCTTGAGTTGGTTTGACCAAATTTCTTGAAAAAGAGAATGCATACCAATCTAGATTAGCAAAGAAACCATACAGACAGAAAATTGAACACCAGTAGCATTTTCTATGAAAGCAAAAGATTTTCCTCCCTTGCAATGATCAGTAGAGGAAATGAAGTATTATCTAGCCCGAACATGACATGGCCTCCCATTTGAAATAAGAGTTTAAAGGGAAAGCAGAACCACTTTCATAAGAAAAGAACACTGAAAAATGTCGAGGTAATGGGTACATGACAAAGTAAGATGCAATGTCATTGCAGAATGGGTTCATGGATTTCGGCTTCGAAGATGTTAGAGATCCAGAATGGTCCTAAAGAACTGCAAAATGAGCTTTGTTGATACTGATTAATCCCAGAGCAAAGGACCCAAAAACATAAAAGTATAAATGATTTTGCTGACAGTCCACAGGATGGGTTTCATGGATTTCAGTGTCAAAAATATAAGACACCCAAAGATGTTGCAAATAACTCCAAAATGAGTTCCAGTGGAACATCCATAGCAACCAATTCCCAAGTGCGAGCCCAAAACATGAGAGGAAAAAAAGAGAATGGTAAAACTAAAGGTTATGTCGTTGGGAATAATTCACCACATAAGTTCAAACAGACTCCATGGTTGCCTTTGCATGCCTATTGCCACTTTTCTATAAGTAATTCAGCTTCAAAATACATCTGAAATGAGAACCCACTGAAACTCTGCATCAAAAGCAATGCAAACCAAAAAATTTGCCTCTCTTTTCCTGTAATGTAATTGACTAGTAGAAAGCATAAATAAGCAGTCCATTCTAGTTAAAAGCATCTCACCGAAAATCTCTGTCATAGAAGCATCTCAGGATCTTCCCTGGTATCCAGTCAAATTCATTCCCACCAACTGACAAGTCAGAGTTCATACAATGAATCTTGAATATGTCAGCTAGCTTCTCCATGGTGTATTTCTTGACCAGTGGCTGGGAATTTGGGAAACAAGTATTAAAATTCATGCCATAGCACAGCATCCAGTAAATAGGATCATCCAGCAAATAGTATCATATGCACAATGCAGCAGTAGGATAGGTAAATTACTGATTTGTCTCGAAGACGATCTGCCACAAGTTTTATAGCGTCAGCTGGAACGGAGTTTGGAGAATTAGACACCACATCACAAATAACAGTGACAACTTGCTTTCGCACATTCTCGTCATAGTCCAGCAGTCGGTCACATAAGGCAGCTAACAATCAAATCAAAACATGTCAACAAATTTTAGACACAGATTGTCATATAAAATTCAACAGTCACCGCTTACCAATTATTTGAGGAGATTCAGCTCTAGAAGGATTTGACAGCAGGAAGTTCTTGACATGCTCAAGGACAGACATTCTTATCTCAACTGCTCTATCAGTAAGCCTCTTCAAGAACTCTGAAAAGACTGGCTGAAAAGGCTCAGCAATAGCATGGCCTGGAATGGAAAACAAGTCTCCAACTAGACTCACTGCTCTCAAACGAACTTCTAGCTGATCCGTCTGCATATAAGAACCTTACAAACTGAGAAATGATCCTCAATTTCCCATAAGGCCACAATATAATACATTGTATCGCTCTTTAATGAAAATCATGCAAATAATATTACTCTACTGATAGTTCTTTTTTTAGGCTGTTGAACCTAGAGTGTGTGCAGGTTCCTCCATAGGTGCAACAGATCCAGACTTCCAAAAGCATAGTGAAAAGTGATTACTTGAGCACGCATCACAGACAATGGAACACTTCAATGAATTGATACGTGTACATTTCTAGCCAAAAAACCCAGTATGTAAAGCACACAAACAAGCAAGAAGTCATGCATTACCAGTAGCTCTCCAGTTAGATATGGGATGACTCCTGACAATATTTGAGGAGCACATTGATATACATCACATATAACTTCGTGGTAGTCGATTTGATTATTCAAAGGCTTGCTATCTCCAGACATCAACGAAACAAGAAACTCCTTTATAGCCGGTTCAAGTTTTGATTCACAGCTCTCTATAACCTTCATTGCAAGCTTCCTAGCAGCTCCGGAGACATCCTGACAGTGGAAATTGCAAGAAAATCAATTCTCCCCAAGATTGAAATGCTAGGAAGATGAAATGCAATAAGATGCTAAACAGCAACACAGTCAGCTGCAGGAACTCACATTTTTGTTTCGACCTAACACAGACAGTAAAATCAGTACAAGATCCTCGTGGATATCCTCACTCTCTTCCAAAAGAACGGTCATGATCGTCTGCATTGATGTCAGAACACTTTCTTGATGCTCATCACTGCATGTATCATTGTTCCAATTGAGTGAGTTTCTCCTTACTGGAGAAAGGTTATAGTAGCATCAAGTACAGTAAAACCTGACCCCCGGCAAAGCATATCAGAAAACATACAATCTCATCGTTAAAGCTATAAGCATAGAAAAAACAAAGGTTCGTCAAATGCAGATGATGTGAATAATACAAACAATTAGTAGACCGCACAGATACTTTAACAACCCCGGCAATTCACATGCACCATTATTTTAATAAAACGAGAACTGCATATGCATCATTCCAGCCACAAAATGTTCTCAGATTGTGTGCATAGTGGTCAAAGAAGAGACAAGGGAAGAGGACAGATAGTAGAAAAGGCAATTTCTTAGGTATCATGTTGAACTTTCAAGACAAGCCTCTCCTGCATTTCTTTCCAGAATAATCACATGCAGTGGAACTATTTTATGTGGCAAAAGAAACTTTGAGAAAATTAGCAATCATTCATGTCCAGTTCCTGAATATGTCGATCAGAATACCAACTGACCATCTTCAGATGAAGCTGAACATCCTAATCCAACCACCAATAGCATCGAAAAATATGGCCAGTGCAGGAAGGTGGTAAATAACAGCCAAAGTTGTAATCTTACCACACATAGTATGTAACAAATTTGCCAGTGCAGAAAGCAGTTAAGCAATATTGTATGAGAGCTAGTGTGTAGCAACAGCCTGCAAGAAAATAACAATGAGACTCACCTGGCAACAGCAAAGAATGTACTGAACATCTCATTCACCAGATCATCACATTCTAGATCCAGCATAACAACACATGACCTATATTTGGCAACAGTCTCTAATATGAAAACTCTTCTTGCAAATGATGGGCCACCAACATCTTTTAATCCACTGAAAGTGCTTACGATCAATTGGAATATGTCCTGCAAAAAAAAATTATGTAAAGGCTTGTGATAAAATACACAACCTTCAATCAAAATACCTATTTAACAACCATTAAAGTCAGCGGGAGTAACAAGAACCTTTAATACATCATCATCGTAGGGGGCATTAGGAGCAGTGATTCGAGTTATCTCACAAACACAGGCTGCTACAAGAAGCTTGACATCTCTGTCTGGATGTTTTAGCAATTCTGGCTTGACAATTGCTTTGAAAAAAGGATCTAAAGATTCCAAAGTTGAAGCCGATGGCGATTGGTCCAGCTCCGATAGACATGTTGTAGCTTGCTGTAATGTTGATGAACGAGTTACAATCAGCATTTAATCATAACTCAAGAACTTACTAAGCAAACCATGTGCTTCAAAAAATAGACAACAGCTATCATCAATGGGGAATAAAGTCATTGAGTATGTCCAGAACAGCAGAATCTGAAACTTTTCCCACATAGTATGCACATAGAAAACAAATAAGAAATAGGAAACTGCTTGGCAGTTCAAGAAGTTTTGTAATAAGAAATCATCCCTAGATTGAAGAAAGAAGAATTGCTGGTAACAGGAAATTCAGGACTTGGTGTTCGTAACTTATTAGAACAAGGTTTAATAACATCCATACCCAGGAGAAGCCAATTGACACCAACATTGTCAAAACCAGAAATCTACTCTGAACCTATACGGTGTTTTAATGAATGGATCCATGATAATAACATCCTTGAAACTCCCCCCACAAACTTGTGTGCAAACAACTAATAATGATTTTGGTAAGACCAACTCAAAGAAGTGATATTATAAAGACCAATGTGATAACTGAAACCTAAAATCACAAGACAAGGCATAGAAATTCCAAGTCTGAAAGAATCACAACTATCCTAATAATTTGTTGATAAAGATTGGAACTCTTTATTAGATCCTAACAAACCACGACACAACTCCTTATCCAGAGTATTCATTCAGTTTTGGATCCTAGAAATCACAAAATTTTAAGATCCGAACAGGGTTCTCAACAACCATGCTTCAACCACAAGCTCAAAATTTTAGGGTTTCAAAACAGTTAGAGGCCAGTCCATTCTCTACTATTAGCTCCCGTCCATACATTTAAGCCAAGACCTCGTGACAAACCATAACAACATGAAAGTTAAGCAAAAAACATATGACATACAAGACATCCTCAAGTCAAATAAGTTTCAGATGTAAGACAATTTCAAATGATTGCTCATCTTTAACATCGAGCCTACGAGTGCTGTCACAGCTGCTGCTGCTTCAGCTCATACATAAAAAAGTCTCTTCCTACCTCAATAACGTTGATCATAAGATTGTCAATGCAACTGATATTTTAAATCATAAAAAAAATATATATCATAAAGAAGCTACCCATGCTGCTTGTTCAACATACTAAATTTAGCTGATTGTCACAGCATTCTGAGGGAGTTAAAATATTAAGTGTAGCCACTGAAAGAAGTACACCTCAGTAACACACCACACCTAATTCTAAGGAAATTAGCTCTTGGGAGAATTAGCATCTCTCATGGCATGCTCCTTCTTCAACAGCTTTTTATGCCCACACTCAAATGCAACAAGTTGGTTTGAACATCTTTCCCTGTTCTCTTTCTTCAGAAACGCTGCAAATCCCATAATCCTATCCTTTGGCATCAAACCATCCATCGAATGCCCTCAAATGCAATTCATCACA
Source organism: Psidium guajava (assembly GCA_016432845.1). Taxonomy (NCBI): domain Eukaryota; kingdom Viridiplantae; phylum Streptophyta; class Magnoliopsida; order Myrtales; family Myrtaceae; genus Psidium; species Psidium guajava. The sequence continues at coordinate 25,891,250 of CM028230.1, forward strand.
TGAAACCCTCCCAATGCCACATTCACAGTTCCACTGCTTCTGCCTTGTCACGGGCTGGCAATCAGAAAAGGAACATTGTCTAGCTGTAAACAAATCACCACTGATATTGGTCTTGTTTGGGTCCACCATACACTTCCTACCTTCCTAATCCTATCACCATGTCAAAATATACATCCGAACAGACTGTTGCTAAAACTCAGTTTAAGAGTAGGATCTCACAACACGACTTGACCATCAACTGATTCTTTTCACCAAAGCACCCAGCGAAAAACTGTAGATAACAAAGTCTGGAGACTGAATACGAAAAGGAGACCCTGAAACCTATCACATTAAAACTTTTATTATACATGTCAGTGAGCAGCCTCAATAACAAAATTGCAAAGCTCAATGCCATGGTCCAGCTACTTGATTCTCGCACTTTCAAGACTCGATGTGAAACCATGTTGGATCTGAATTCAAATGACACAGACATATGCAGCAAATTTTCAGTCCGAACAATCCATTAAAACTCTACTTCGAGAAATATGATTACTGGCCATAACTTGAAAATCCCTAGACAGCACAATTCAACTTATAATAGTGTAGACAAGAGAAATATTGTCATTATTATCCTTCCTCGCCACACCCAAGCTCGTGTCTAAATTTCCATCCAATCACCAAAACACCTTACTGCTAACCACTCGGAATGTATATCTAAGCTGCATCTGTGGATACTGATATGAAGACAGATTTATATACTCTCCCAGTGGTTTCTCTGAAATGAGAATTTACCGTCAGTTCAGAAAGTTTCGGGACACATGACAAGGATATTTGTAAAGATTATGGACAATTGACACGGTGGAAAACATTGATTCATTTTTCCCTCAATAAGACACAAAAACAAACCCCTACTAAGAGGAATATGTGTAAAAGCCAGCAATTTATGACAATGTTAATATTTTCATCACCAAACCCAAAAAACCTATCATGCACGATACTCTTGCCTCACTTTCATCTTCCAAGAAGCGAGAAATTCAATCCTAGATCACCACCTACACAAATCCATCAGCATAAAGGCAAGGCACCCTCAGATGGCTGTTCATGGCTACTCATGTCCTAATTATGATAGTCCGGCCAAGATTAGTCCTTGAACATTCCTCGCATCATTAGTCAGAGATATTATCCTAGTTAAGGGATGCCACTCGTCGGCCAACCGTATTGATTTTGCCAAGCAATCCATTTATTGTCAGCAAAGAAGCAAAATTTCAAAACCCAAACTTGAAAACCACAAAGCGTCTAACCCTAACTAGAACAGAACAACCTTTACCCCCAACCTTGCGGACAACCTCCCCGCTTGCTCTCTTCCCGAAATCGAGTCCTGCGAGCTCACAACCTCTCAAACCGAACCACACTACAAAATTCACCACCGCTATCTCCGTCCCCACCACTCGGCAACCAAACAGGAGCTAACCGAAATAACTACCCCAGACGGAAGAACGGCAAAGCAAATCCCTTTACGCACAATTCGAAAGAATGCAGACCTTCAAGAGCTTGGCGAGCGCGTCCTTAGAGGGAGGGGGAGACCCGAGCTTGGATCCGAGCTCCTTCAGCTGCTGCTCGAGTTTCTGACCCATTTTTTCTCCGCCCGCAATCGAAACGAGTCGCGGTCCGTCGTCCTAGGGCTTCGAGAGCTGGAGCTGGTTCATGGGGTTCTGAGCAAGAACAAGAAGTGAAACAAGTGAGAGAGAGCGCTCGCAGTCGTTAGTTGTCGGGTGCTCGTGTCCGAGGGCGTGGGCGTCTCTCTCTCTCTGTCTCCTGTCTCTCTCTTCTCTCTCTAAGGTGATTTTCGAACTGGGATGCGAAATGAGCTCGAGATGCAAGTGAAATTGAAATTCGCACGCGTGTTTATCTCGGGGACTTTACGATTCCCGTTTCTTGAGGATTTGCTTAAGTGCCCCTCTATTTCCGCTAATTACCCTTGTGTCTGCGAAAATTTCTCTCCCTAATCACTTATGTCCCTATCCATTTTTTCAATAATCACCCTATCCATTTGACAATTTGTTTTTCGCTCGGAGACTATTCATTTATATGTTAAATAACCAGCATTCAATACTTATAGATAAGCGACCTAAATTGGTAATGTGGTTTTTACAAAAGAAGATATCAAAATCAACCTTTACTTTGGCGAATTGAATATCCAATTTGAGTGAATTCATGTATTGGAAAGTCAATAATAACTAGCATCTAATAAATAATGTAGCATGGTAAATGGAAAGTTCTCCTCGCCTACTTCGGTGAATTGAAATTTGAAATTTTGCCTTGTGTAGCTTTAACTTCTCTCTCTTTAAAACAAAAAAAAAACTTCTAAAATCGCAAGCAAAGATAGTTTTCCAATGAATTCATGAATTGTCGTACCCTTTGAGATGGCATACTTGGCCAGTGCATTCAAGAAATTCTGGCTCGGGGAGTCACCCTTTCAAATCCAACTAAATAAACTAAAATATGTATATTAGAACAAATTCTTGGGCGATGTGTCTGAAAACATTTTTTGAACTTGATAAGAGACATAAAATGGAAAACAAGTTAATTGATGGCCATTTAGTTTGCTTGCTTTTAACAGAAAAAAAAATATGCAAAATAGATGAAAATTGCAATAATGTAGGCCTCATTCCCTAAAAAAAATTAACTTTGGGTTAAGGCTCAAATTTACCCTAAAAAAATTTTTCTCAAAAAAAAAAACGTTAAACCTTATATTCAATCATAATCTATCTCGAACTTTTTTTGTTTAAGAAAAAATCACAAATTTTTACTCTAATGTCAAGTTTACTTCATTAGCCCTCTATCCAAAAATCGTCTTTAGTCATCCTTAATTTTCATATCTTAGAACGGTTTCATTTGGAAATTTTCTTTATTGGCATGGATTTAGTATCGGTGTGGAAATGCCACATCAATCCGTACTTATCACCTCCATTACTTTGTTAATGTGGTTTTTTTATTGATGTAAAAATGTCGTATTAACTTGGGACTGGATCACAAGGTAGATTTGAGAATATATTGAAAATTTGTGATTTTTTTAGAAAAAAGGTTCGAAGTAGATTTGGGAGTATACCTAAAGTTTGGTATACTTTCGAGACAAAAAAAAAAGTTCCCAGTAGATTTGAGACTAGAGCTAAAATTGAGAATTTTTCTAAGGCAAAAAAAAAATATAAATTTGAGACTAAACCTAAAGTTTGGAATTGTTAAGGGAATTAGGTCCAATAATCCATATCTACATCTTCCCCACTTCTGTTTACGCAAAATACAAAAGGAGAGTTTTGGGAGAACACGTGTCATCTGTCCCTCCGTTACTCTTTTTCTTCCCCCCAATACTATCTCTCCCTCTTTTCTCCTTTTTTATTGGTTTTTATTTTCCTTAACTTATAAACTTTGCTTTTTTCCGTTTTCTCAATTTTACTTTTAGGGTGCGTATGGTAACGTTTCTGTTCCCGGAACAACTTTTGGAACATAAACACTTTTTTATGTTTCTGTTCCCGGCAACGATTTCTAGGAACAAAAACTCGTTTGGTAATTGCATAAAGTTTCTATTCTCGGAACAAAAAAGGAACTGAAACGCATTTGGTAACTGCATAAAATTTTTGTACTCGGAACAAAAAAAAAGAATAAAAACTCATTTATTAACTGCAAAAAAAATTATATTCCTAATTTTTCCATTTAATTCTATTCCAAAATTTTTCATTATGGATGAGATCAACAATAAAAAAAACACCTTACAAAAAAAAATAAAAAAATGAAAGAGAAGACAAATTGGAATTGAGCAATGAGAACATAAAATATGCCTTCCATAGATAGGAAAAATTACAATTATGAGTCATACATAAATGATTCCAAGTAGATAAACATATAATTACATAATTGAATGCAAATACTATTTGATAAACTGTAATTGAAAAGTATATTTGGATACAACTTTGACGTAAATGTCGTTTAATAAAAAATACCCTTTGTAAATGATTCAATTTATCAATTAATTTTTACTATTTAGAATATTTTTTTATTTTTAATTATTTATTTTTTTGGAAAAAATATTTTTTTTATTTTTTTGAAAGAATTATTTTTTTATTTTTTTTATTTTTTATAATTAATTAATCAATTTTTATTATTTTATTTTATTTTTTTTTGTTATTTCAAAAAAAATATTTTTTTTATTTTTAATCATTTTATTGTAAATTAATTTTTTGATTATTTATTTTAATTATTTCGATTTTTAATCTTTCTTATTTTTTATTTTTTGAAAAAAATTATTTTTATTTTTAATTATTTTATTCTTTAATTATTTTTATTTTTAATTACTTTCAAGAAAGTGTTTCCAATTGTTTCCAAAAATGTTCCAAATGTATTTTTAAAAAGTGTTCCGGGAACACAGAAGCAAGTTTTTTTTGTTTCTCATTTCTGCTCAAAAAGTGTTTTTGTTTCTCAAAAGTGTTCTCGAAACACTTTTGGATCACTTTTTTACCATACACGTTTCTATTCCCAAAGTGTTCCGAGAACACTTTGGGAACAGAAACACTTTTTCTGGAGCGTTACCATACGCACCCTTAAGTGCCAAATTTTATTGTACCTCCATTGTTTTCACATTTTATGCGTCGGTGAGCTAAATTTAATAGCACTGGGAAAATTTCAAATAAGAATCTGAAGCGCTATTCTTTTCTCAAATAAAAAATTGAAGTGGACTTTATTTCAAATAAGGATCTAAACTGTCCTATTTATATTTTTTAAAAAAGGTCTTAATCAAAGGTATTTCGTCATTTTCCTTTTTTGATTTCTTTTTTCTTATTTTTTATTTTTTTCCCCTTTGTTACTGCCGTTAAGGGTCATGCCCTTGCCGTCCACTAGCGACCCTCACCCAAATCTAGTGAGGGCAACCCACGCAACCATCTAGGTGCCCTCACAATCGCAAGGGCAGCCTCGTCGCCCACAAGTGAGGCCGACACTCATGAGCTCTGGGTGAGGGTCGCCAACGATAGGCATGGGAGGTGACCCTCACTAGCTAAGACAAAGGGGAAAAAAAAAATAAAAGACAAGGAAAAAAGGGAACAAAATTAAAAAGAAAAAAATGATGAAAATGCCATTGGTCAAGCTCTTTTCTGTTGCAAATAGGGCACTTCAGGCTTTTATTTAAAATAAAACCCACTTCATGCTCTTATTTAAGAAAATGATACCATTTCAGTCCCTTATTTAGAATTTTCCCAATAACATATGAGATCATTGAGATTTTTATGAATTACATCTTTATAGACGAATAATTAAACAATCTTATTATTTTGGATTTTTTTTATTTCAAATTAAATAAAATGCTAACACAATTTTCATGACAAAAGTTCATATGATAACAATGTCTTTTTAACATACTTTATAATTCCAGAGCCCTTTGAGAATTTTAAATGCTTGCTTTTTCCCCTCATTTCTCACTTGATAATAATGTCTTTTTAACTACACGCCCTCGTCCAAATCAATCCAAAGTGCATTTGGGCCTTAAAATAGCATGGGCCAAACTAATTATCTTCTCTCTCTTCCTTTATTTTTCTTTTTCTTTTTCGTCTTGGTTTTCCTCTAGTTCTTATTTGCCTATATATTGGTAGACTGTATAAAAATATCAATTTTATTCTTTTTCACCGTCGTCATTTCTTTATATTAAAAAGGAATATTACCAAAAGTGTGCCCCTAAGATACTTACTAAGTATACTTTTTGAAAAAAAAATCAATTTCCAAAACGTTCATTACACATTTCATAAAGAGCAATTAATATATTGACAATTGGAATATCTTATTAGTTTTTTTTAACAAATGTCCTATAGGCACTCCTGAACGGTTTCTCAAAAAAAAAAAATAGTGGCAAATTTCGCTTATCATATCTTATGCCATGACTACAATGGTTCGATCGGAATCGATCGCATGAAGGATAGCCAATGAAGACGATAGCACAGAGTATAGTGCGATCAGCTTCACATCATCGTGGTAGAGAAAGAATTATGAAGGAGGAGGAAGATAGAGAGAAAAAAAAAAGTCAGCATTCCTTTATTCGTGGAAAATGAATATAGTTTTCCTTATAACTATTTTTTTTTTCTAATTGCTGGTAAGTGCCATTCTTAGGTTTATGGCATGTACGTTTTTTTTTTTTCCGAATCATTGCTTTCCTTGAAGCATTCGGAGAAAGAGATTGTGAATATGGTTTAAGATTTAGTCTTAGTAGCAGGACTATGGTTGACTTGATCATTTCTACCATAATTCCGCTATCCATTCAAAAGAAGTATAACCAAATGATCCTAGTGCATTTGATTTTTGAATTTTGTCTTTGCTTTTTCGGGCATTCATATTTTGTTTTTTTGATCTCTATCTCAGGCATGTAGGGCATGAAAGTCAAAAAGAAAGGGAAATGACTGAATTCACTGCTATTGATCTACCGCGTAAGGATTTTCAACGGATGTGACAATGAATGAAGCTGATCTAGGTAACGTAGGGAAGCATCTTTTCCAGTTTTGTTAAGCACATCTATCTCCTTGCAAGGAAGAGGTTTCCTTGCTAATGAGATGAGTGGGAGAGCTGCTTTGGGTCGATTAGGCACTTATCCCCGGCCGTTGCTTTCTTGGCATTTTTATTAGAATTACTTGGCCCACCCCAATAATTTTGAAAGCTCGGTTAACTAAGCCTTATTTGTTTTGCCAAAAAAAGAATAATTTTAAAATTATTTTTTCAGAAATAGTCACTTATATTGCTTATAAAAATCAATGAATGCAAAATATATCTATCGTCATCGAAGATATAGAGAAATAAAATATTGTTGATCATAAACATATTAATGGTCGATATAAATGGCTGTTTTTAGAAAAATTTTATTTAAAACTATTTATTAGTTTTTTCGGCTAGGCACAAAAAGGTAAGGTAATAAGCAGGCAATTGTGGAAAATAATACGCAAACGACACATCCGTGAAGCTTCACGACACGCCTGTACCCAAGCGGTCAGCCTCTCTCCGGTAATACGTCGAACACCTGGGCCGCGCCAGCCCAGGCAGCGACCACAGGAGCGCCCCCATTTTCTGGTTCAGCTAGGTTCGTTGCTTACTTTCCCCTCTATCTACTGCGGGTAAGCTTTTTCGATGTGTCCCCTGAAAAATTTCAATGAGCTGGTGTCCCGGGACTGATGCTTTCGATCAATTCATAAGGCGCATCTTTGACCTTGTTTGTTCCCACCAGGGGGTCTCTTTTGTAACCTTGTGTCGTTTGTGCTACAACCCCACATGCTTCCTCGGACTTTCTGTGTCGAAGCTTCCAAGAAATTTCCGGTCTTGTAATTACACAATTTTTTGGCAAGATGTTAGAATGTCGAATTGCACTGGTAGTGAATGAACGGTCTTGTGCATTTCAAGGTTTCATATAGCTGCATTTTGACTCTGGAGAACATACTCAGTGTAAAGTCTGTAGCTTCCAGTTGGAAGTGCTGGTTTTCACCCAAGTTTACGCTGAATCATAGCCTGGGCAGTTGAGTTCTGCTCCTCTGTTCTGCTTCTTGGTGGATGGGTTCAAGGTGCATTCGAAAACTTGGCCCCCAGCGGACTTGTTTCATCTACACTTGGTCCTCCTTCTCTTTTCTTTGGGTTGTCGATATGCTTAACCTTATATTATCTTCGTGCTATTTAGATTCTTCGCCAAGGTTTTGATCAAATTGCATTTGTTTCTCGCTTGCGATAGAATGAACTGTATGAAGCAGTCCGTCTTGAGGCATATCAGGTTGAGGGCCTCTGCCGCAACACGTGCTTTTGGTGCTGAGAATGGAAGCGTGATGAAGCAACTGACCCGGCTGATCTGCACGTCGACCACTCATAGCCCGGATCAGATAGTTGATAGGGTGGTCAGACTTGTGAAGAAATTCGATAAGATTGATGCTAGCAAGGTTGTTAATTGTCTTTTTCATTCATTCTTTTTTGTAGTTTTTTGTTTCATTAGATAAGAGTGATTGTTCTTTGACTAGAGATTTTCGTCTGAAGTGAAGATTTGGTCTTAAATGAAGTCCCCTCCCTTCAATTTGAGTTCATTTTGCTTTTCGAGCTTGAATTTGTTAATACGATATTGTACAGGTCACTGAGGATGCCGATTTCCAAAAAGACTTGTCCCTGGATAGCTTAGACAAGGTGGAACTTGTTATGGCTCTTGAGCAGGAATTCTCCATTGAAATCCCTGAAGAGGAAGCAGACAAGCTCGCTTGCTGTGCCGATGTTGCTAGATTCATAGCTTCTGGCTCAGAAAAGGCTCCCGAGAGCTTGTGAGTTCATTTGCTGTAATGTCAACAGATGGATGTTTCGCTGATCTCTCTGCTTTATTCAACTGAATCGAGATTCAAAGTTTTATTAGTCGTTTTGATTTGGAGGAAGATGGAGAATCCGTATTCAAGGATTGTGAATTGCTGTAGCAAGGAAAACTCCATCATCAGGTCCAGGTTCTGATTTATAATTTGCCTCAATGTTCAGCCTTTGTGTGACTTAGGTCACCTTGGACATAGATAAGAACCTCTTTTGCCATTAGTATATCGATTTATGCACATACATACACACACACCAACGCTATATTCACACTCCCTCTGTTCCTTTGGACCATGCGTCTTCTGCAATCTTTCTTCTGGATCATTTTGGTTCACTGAGGTGTGTTTTACAAGTGACTCTCTGAAGTTTGAAAAATGACTAGCTCAATATGTGACTGAAGCGCCATCGAATGAGCTGTGTCCTCGGGTCTCGGTACGCTTAATCTACATAGCTTTCTCTGGGGCTGCTGGATGTCTTCATGCATGCTTCTGTAGGCTTGGTTGCCGAATGCAGAAGTCTTATTGTCCCCGCCTCGTAAGTTCGGATCCCGTTCCCGACCGATGAAAGCCTCATTCTCTTGTGCTTTCTGATATGTGCCGGTCGGCAGAGCGAGTTCCTCGGCATTCGAACAAGGTTAACCAAACATCTCTTGTCCAAGTTGGGGATGGCATGGAGCTCTGAAGGAAGATCGATGAAGAAATCCCCATTTTCATCTGTCACGCCATGAGTTCGGCTAGATTTGCTTTCTTTATCGTCGGTACGGCAATTGACAGCCACCGAAGCACCTGCGCAGATTGTTTCGAAGGTGAGACGATATTAGGTAAACGTTTGTTACGCAAGTATTATAGTGGTGATGGTCTATCCCAATTAGACTGTATCGATTGAGTGCTCAAAGATAGAATGAAATGTCTCTCTGTCACTGCTATTCTCATGAGCATATAAAGGCTCCGTCCATTTCGCTGAAAATTTTCTATCAGAAAATAGTTTCCTCATTTTTCGGGTGTTTGGGAATTGCTTAGAAAAATGAGTCAACGAATTTCTTTTTTTCCCATTGTTAATGAGAAATCTTCATGCTTAAATTTGAAAAATCAGAAATCACATATCAAAATACGCTGGGACATTAGCGATTGGACCAAACATTGGTGCTGGGGCACAGCAACCTCGACATCCTACTTGGGTCCTTGGTGGCTGGGCTCGGGTCTCTTGAGGCAAGACCAACACCAGTGCCTGTGCTTGTGCCTAGGTCCTTAGCGGCCATGCCGGAGTGCTCGTGCCTATGCCCAAGTCACTAATGCTTGGCCCAAGTCCATTGAGGCCGGGCCCAATTCCTCGGCAGATCCTTCGAGGTTGGGCCCACGATCTCTGAGTTTGACCCAAGACAAGTTAAAGCCGAATTCTTCAAAATAAGAATAATAATAATAATAACAATAACTGAAGCATGAAGTGAATGTATCTAGGACTGTCTGAATCCATCAAGGCCAAGACAAGAACGAAACGTGCGATTCAATGGATAGAAAGCTAGCTTTGTGGCGGAGGAAGATACAAGAGAATGGGGGAAAAAAAAAAGACTTCACGGATCTGAAACTCTTTTCTTTTCTCTTTTCCCCTAAAAAATTTGAAATACATAGAGATCAATCAGATATTGATTCTAAAGGTGCCCTGTAGCAGTTCTGAGGGGAAAATCTTTAATATCTAAGAGCGATGCTTATTATAGCCCGACCCAACCCGACCGGACCGATTCGCTTCGAATTATATCTATGTGAAATGAGATGAACACGATTTCGAATGATCCTGTTTTAGGCACCTCGTTTCGAGGTTACGTAATATGATCGCAGCGTATCACGAACCTGACACTGGCCATGCACGAAGCGGAGAGTCACCGCGCAAGCAACCGTCACAAAGAACCGACCCGGTGACGAGGACCGTGGAGAGCTTCTCCTCTCCATAGCCCGCCATCTCCACCATCTCGTCCCTCCTCACTGAGAGCTCGAACAATGGATCCTCCTCCACCGCCACTGCTGCTGCCCGCGACGCTGATGGATTCGCCGCAATCGCGAGCACGACGAAGAAGTTGGTAAAGAAGATGAGCGTCGACGCAAGATTGTGGCGCCCGCGGAGGCAGCTCATTTTGTTTGCACCTGATTTTGGCTCCGGTTTGCTTTGTTTTCGATTGACGTGCGAAAGATGGATGGAGAGGAGGAAGAAGTAAGCAGATCAGGTAGCGAGGCTGGCTTGACGTTCGGTTTTTATATAGTGCGAGGCTCTGGAATTTAAAATATACAGTCGGCCTCTTTCAATAAGGAACTTACAATACTGACCTTGGACCGTATGATGGTACTTTAATTTAATAATCTAGAATGTAATTTTGGCACATGGCCCGAACTGAAACTCACTAATTTTAATTGGTACGGCACAGTAAATTTGATGATATACATGAATTACACTCCATGACCAATGAAGAAGAACTATACATGGATTATTCTTGTTAGAGCTTGGTGGAGTTTTCGAAGTACAAAACAGTCATGCTCAATGAAGGAATCGGATATTCGATGATTTGGTTATATGATAATCGGTCGAAAGGGCACTTGAAAGAAATCGTGCAATCGCTTTAACTCTTATGCAGTTTTCAACCGTGGGTTTTTCCGTTTTGCTTGTAGGTAAGTTCTTGTACGTAGATGTACGTGTCGACTGATGACGCCAAACGCAAACGTTATACTCGAATTTCTTGCTCGAGCTTGACGTGTAAAATGGAGGGTGAATTTTCTTAAATGTCTTTTCGAGATGTAGTCCCCATCGAAGGGGCAATCTTGTCTTCCCACGTATGTGTCGACAGGATACGACATCGGCACCCACGGGTCCCGAAAAGGAGTTGAGACCGCAAGTTAAAGGTAGGTAGGTTGCCTACTTTTGATGGCTGCTACGTATGCACTTGGTCTTTTCTATTCTGCAGACATTTTTAAGATCAGGTCACCTGTTTACCAAGCTCTTCTTCTTCCCATGCAATAATCTCTCTCTCTCTCTCTCTCTCTCTCTCTCTCCTCGGTGTCTGATATATTCATGCCTGCCCCAACTATAACCCTAATCTAAAGCGATAGCTTCTTCATTCTCCCGGACATCTATCTGGGTTGGTGAACTTGGGCAAGAACATGGAACAGTGGACTCAATGATGAGCAGACACTTGGAACCACATGAATGTGGAAGAGTGAAATGGCAATACGAAGGCTGATGTTCTGGACCAACTTTTCCAACACAGTTAGTCTCTCTCCCAAATCTGATCAACTAATCAAAACCCCCATCTTTTTTTCTTGGCTGAATCGATCACTGGAGCTCCTATTGAACATAACCCGGGTCGTCAAAGAATGGTTTTCGTTCGAGCATAAGGGTCGGACACCCGTTATTTCCTCCCTCCTCTAACCATTGGGTCGTCGATGATTCACGTACGTGTTCCATACACGAAGGTTTTCGTTCGAATGCGAACATGTTTGTACGCTTTTAACCCGATTCATTTCTCCGGGGATGATTCATCCACTATGCTTGAGAGCTTTATGTTTATGTGATTTGGTCCCCCTCAACATCCACTATGATGATATGATCTTGTGCACCAGAATTAACTAGCACTTCGTTGAGGTAGGGTTTGTGGCTCCGGATTGTCTATTTTTCCATCCGCCAAAGAAGTCATGATGAGTTCTCAAGACTTTTATCTCCCTCGACCTTGAAGCACTCACCAAGCTCATGATCATTAGGGTTTCTTGTTAACTCCCACTTAAGCTCCATTTATTTCGGAAAAAAATAATCGATTTGAAAAATATTTTCCTGAAAATAATCATTCATATCGCTTGAAATAATTAACCGATGAAAAAAATCCATCGTCGACAGTAATTTATGTCTAAACATTTTCGTGAACTATGAGTTTTTTTTCGTCATTCCTTTTTTCTAAGCAATATAAGCTATAAATTTTTTTTTAAGAAAAGGTCTTCTAAATCATTCACTTATCGCAAAACAAACAAAGCCTTATGCTGCCAAGCATATGACATAACATGCATGCTTGGCTATAAGATAAACTACGTGAGTCTTGTATTCGGAAAGGTCAGACTCCAAATGATAAGTTTTTCATATCGTTTTCATACCGCAATTAATTCTGTCCACCGCGACATTCATAAGATTAGTTTGTCTAATATATATATATATATATATATATATATATATTCTTTCTTTAGTTGCTACATCAACCATAGAATAAATATGAAAAAAAAAATTCCAAAGTCAACATTAAAAATCTCCAGTCGCTTTCAAAGGGGGTCAGAGAGATGCTGGTAGTGTTCCACTTCAAGATGAAACTTGGAAGTCCTCTAATTGCTTCATCATGGTTACCTACAAAAGTTAGGTGCATTCACCATTCCATTTGCATATCATGCGTTCTTCCTATTTAATTAACCGGGAAGCGTGCAAAATGTTCCGAGCCTAGTCAATATATTTAATCGCGTAGGAAGTCCATTTTCCTAAGTCGACAGCTTTCCCAAATTCATTTGTGTATCACATATCATAAGCAAACTTATGTCTCTCCAGAATTCCCAATTTGTATCACATTCAACTAATTGCATGTATCAACCCACCCCCCTCCCCCCACCCATAGAAAAAAAAAACTAATAACATGTGATATTTCCAAAAACATCCCGAATCTATTGCTCTTATGCCAATTTAGTGCTTAACATTTTATTTGGCAAATTTAGTCCTAAATATTGTGATAATTTGTCAGTGTAAGTCATTGATGTGGACAATTTCTGGCCTTTCTTGTGACACTAATGGTGCTAATGTGGAGCATTTTTGTAGTATTTGCTTATTTGTTTCTATTATTTTTTCTCTTTTCGTTTTTTTTTTTGTTGCGGCTGGTGAGGGCTTGCAAACGACCGTGGGCTAGAAGAACCTTGCTAAGGGAGGCAACCCTCGACCAGTCCTCTCTGGGTATGGTCGGTGGCTAGCCACCGGCAAAAAAAAGAAAAGGAAAACATAGAAAAAAGAAAAAAATTTAATTTTTTTTAAAAAAATTGTCCGCATCAATATCAGTACGTCATATGGGACGGACAACTCTGACTAGACCGCCGCATCAGCATTTTTGGGTTAAAATTGGCCAGAAAGACTATAATGATAAATCGTTAAAAGGTTTATGACTAAATTTGCATAATTGAAAGATTTAAAAACTGAATTGATACAAACGCAACATGTTGAACACTTTTAAAGCAATTTTCCCACTAATTACACATGATCAAGTTCCTTTATACCTTATACACTGCATATGTTCACTTACAAAATGATCAAAGCTTTCTCAGATTATACGAAAAAATCGACCCAATAAGTCATTCTCTAGTCTCGTCCTCATGTGCTCACTGTGATGGTGGGTAATCAAGCTCATTGTATCTTGAGCAACAACATCAAAATGTGAAAAGCTATGAGTTCAAAAGGCATACCAATCCTCCATTGGCCACTACCGAAATCAACATTACATCAATAAACAGTGGAATTAACGCCACTGATAAATCGAATTATACAGATCACCACCACTATCTTTTTCGGGGGGAAGTGGTGCTTCCCCGCATGGAGAGCCACAGGGCCAATCATCTTGCGGTAATATATATCCACACCTCGACGGGGCACCACTGAACTTGATTCTTGGGTCCCTCCAATTTCAATGTGGTGGTGAGGTGGTGGCAAATAAGTGCCCACGTGGCACACACCCTCCAAGGCTGACGTGGACTGACAAGGCTTCGATCGACCGTCCAATGTGGGCGATTCACGACCTTAAAAAAAAAAATGTCTCATCATATGTGTACGTATCAACTGCTGAAGTCAAGATTGGGTCCATTTGTTGGTCCGAGAATGGAACGTTGATTTCTAGTTTCTCTTGATTATGTACTTATGAGATGAGGACATCATGCATCGCAATAATACATAAAAAAAAAACAGAAAAAACAAATTTTATTTCAAATTTTTTTTTTTGCAATAATGAGTGAAGCAAGAAATAGCCACTTCCTGAGGAAAAAAAGAAAAGAAAAATAAGGGGATGGACAAATCGTTCTTGTTTAATCTGCTGGCTTACTCACTGTTGTGAGATTTCCATGCTCGAGTATTTCGTGCGACTTTTCTAATTCCTTTCGACGATCGTCTTCTCTCGAGTACACGCCTTTGTCTTCTAAGTCAAACCAAAGACTCTTATTTAAAAAAAAAAACAAAATGATTTACTTGAAAAGAGAAAATAATTGAAAATATCACACGCCACACAATGTGTAGGTATAGCAAACCTAATTTTCCCTTTATAAAATTAGGAGTTCTAGATCGGAAACATAATGTGTAGGTATATCTTAATAAAAGCTAGAAGGAAAGCTAATGCAAAGGGCCTATTAGCTCAGTTGGTTAGAGCGTCGTGCTAATAACGCGAAGGTCGCAGGTTCGAGACCTGCATGGGCCAACCATTTTTTTTTGCCTTAATTCTCTTCTTTTTTCCCTTTTTTTTTGGGTATATTTGGCGTTTAATTTTCTGTTTTTGCCCTTTTGGCTTGACGTATATGATGTTTATGGACTTGGGAAACACACATCAGATCGATTCTGCTGCGATCTCTTCTTGGCTTTTTATCAGCTCACGTTCATGTTTACAGACTCTCACAAGAAACCAAATTTAGATTTTGCATAGAAGCCGAGATCAGAAGCCGTTGACTGCGTCTCCAGCAATGATTCAATGCGCACAAAAAGCAGCAGGAATCCACCCGAACGGAGGTAGAAGACATGGGAAGAGCAGGCTTCCGTCACAAAAACTCCATTGAGGAAAAGGAAGGTCCAGTGCAAAGAATTGAGCCATGATGCGTCACCGTTTTATCACCGCCGCTGCCCGCCGGCTGCTCATGGGCGCAATTCAATCGATGCATCACGGTGTTATCAACGCTGCTGTCCGCCGCCTGCTCCAGGTATGACATGAGGAGTTCATTTAGTAGGAAAAGCTTAATGTTGTCAGTAGTGGAGTGAATCCGGATTACTTCCCCTTCTTAATCGCCAGGCATATCGACTTTTTGGTTGAGTTACCCATGGAGGATGTTAAACAATTGCCTTAGAGCTTATCCTTTTACTGTTTATGTAAGGTTGTATGTAAACGTTAGACTTCATCAATTCTACTTTGTGCTCCAGAGTATCGTGACAGCACTTGCCGTCTCCAACGAGCTAGCAAATCGTCTTCGACATGTCCAAAACTCTCTCTCTTAATCTCCCCAAAATCACTGAGGTCGGAGACGTGAAGACAAGGTTCAGTCATAAAAAGTTCCGAAGGTTTTGGTAAGGCTTCGATATGCCCCCCACAACGCAACAGAGGAATTCCGTCTTCAAATAACAAATCCTAGCCATCTAAGGGCTTCATCCCCACAAGAGACACTGTTATATTCCACATATTATTGCTGCACGAACGCGGTTACAGAGTCCCTCTGCTCATAAAACAGAGCAGTTTCAAGAGAATGAATCAAAGTCATAGTAAGTACCACCGTCCCGACATTGAATTGCGCCTATGAGGTAAAAAAAAAAAATCTAATTGAGGTATCCAATGCTACTACTTACTGCCTGCTCCGGAGATGGCTGTCCAAGTACAAGTAGTTCTTTTGGTCGGAGAAACTCGTTGTTAGTACTGGTGTGAATCCAGTATAATTCCCGTTCTTCTTCGCTGTGCACATCTCTATAATGTACTTGACAAGCTCGTTTTTTTGGCAGAATGGCTGTGCTGCATATTCTTCGAAGGGCATCCACTGAAGGCAACAAGAGAATTACCATATCGGACCATATTAGAATTAGTGCCGCGCTTATCCTCTTAGTGTGCTTTGCCTAAAGTAGAAGTTGTGCTTATCGTGCTATAATGTAGTATTTGGCATGCAGTTTCATCATTCATTTGCAGGATGCACTAAAAAATTCTTAGTTTGGAAAACCCCGTTGTTTTGGTTGGATCGTTAGTTAACCAAATGTAAGCTTGGCAGGTTATCCAGTATGGCGAAAGCACACAAGACAATGCATGAAAAGGAGAATAATCAGTCGAGCAGGGTGGTAGTTACCAAGGTACCAAGAACAACAAAGAAGAACGAATCAGTGAAATAGCTATACCCAGTAGTGCTATATCTGTTTACCTTAGCGGCCTCTATCTCCACATCCTGCGTCTGGATGTCAAAGGATATAGGTCGCACCAAGCAGACAAAAAATAAGTCCGACTTCTGAAAGAATGACTGATGACTTTGCCTGTGCACAGTCAGTGAAGAGTTAGAAAATTTTAGCATCTTGCTCAAAATGGGTACCTGACACACTCTTTACAAGAATAGCGACATAATGTAACACACTTCTTTTTCCAGACAGGAACTAGAGGGTGCTATGTGCAAATAACTATATTTCAAGATGCCATTCAGCAATGGCCATGGTTTGGCTCTGACCCTCCACAATAATGCAGGTCAAGTGTGTTATGTCTCGATATATAAAGTCTCACGGTTTCAAAAGAAGAAAGTTAGGAAGAAAAAGTAAGAATCTTATCCCAAGAACGTAAGCTTATGAAGTCTGAAACAAGGAGAAAGGGAGAAACGGACTTTGTACCTAAATCCTAAAACTTCCACGAATTCAGCATCAATCTGCACGTGCAGAAACCACACGACATAAATCTTCATGGCATTTAACTAGCTATTTGCATAGTCACATATATTACTCACTCCAGTCTCTTCTTTAACTTCTCTTACTGCAGCTGCACATATGTCTTCCCCCTGAAGATGGTGAAGCCAAAAGATGAGTAATCAAGCAGAGCCATGGTACTACATTTAAGTCTGCAGTGGAATCATGACCTCATCAACAACACCTGTCGGGAACTTCCAAACACCAGTCCCCCTAAATATTCCAGTCTTCTCTTGAACAACGAGCACCTGCCAGAATATCAGTTGGGAATTACTTGTAAGCCATAGTAGCATAGTTCCAAAGTTATGATTATGCCTCCAGGAATTAAAACCAAACAATCACGCCAAGCATTGATGGGACACCTGGAATAGGACACGAAAGGTATAAAGTGAAGTCTAGTCCCAAACTAAGTTTTACAAGCGTTGTACACAGAAGATGACAATACATTTCTGAAGCATCACAGAGTGCAGACATCATTGGGGCAGAGTTATGACGACCAGAAGCCACAGTGCTACTCTGGCAGATTAAATCTAAGATGGGATGTGGCCTCTTCTCTTTGTGTAACCAGTTGCAGTACAGTAAGGCAAAGGAAAGTAAAACTCTTTCTCCATGTGGCAACTCAAAGGAATGATCCAGTGTCCTGTACGCTATTTGAAGTACACACCTGAATACGAACACAAATCACCTAAAGGAAATTGTCTTAGCATGGCTCTCATGACTTAGGACTAACCAATTAGAATACTATTACATATGCAATTTTATTTAGTAGTCCTTGGGATGTTTATGTGGAACAATACTAAGTTAGAAAGTTCTCTGAAGAATTGACAGTAAGTAGGTAAGCAGCACGTGGGCCAAGTGAAATCAAGGCAAGCACTCAAAGTTTAAAGGCAGATCACCAGAATATCATCCACAAAAAAAGAACAGGCACACTTCGTGTACTTCCTCTTATCTTCACTATGTCAGTGACCGGAAAAATACAATCAGCAACTAGTCTGAAAAGTCTATGTAAATTAAAAGTTCCAAAAGCCTCCATGGTCTAACTTCTTGCTGGTCATTAGGGACTGGAAGATAAAGCTATTTTGGATCCATCATCATCACCATTCCCCAAAATTCCCTCCATCTCTTAGGGAAAATGGAGACAAGCTCACTAATGATGATCGTATGGTAAAGAATCAAATGAAAAGATTCATGAAGGAATGTGACGGAATGGCACAGAAAAGGCATGAAGCACGTGATTGAGCAGGAAAACTTCTGATATAAGCCGTGGATATTTCGTGACGGTGAATGATAAACCGCAAAAAGACCAGAACCTACATGGACTGAGACCAACCCTACTCAATAAATAACATTGCATCCAAATAATTAATCCAGGAGATTCTCCCGCCGTCTTGGGAATCTTTACTATTAGATTGACACTAAAATTAATTTTTTTTTTTAAACTCAAGTAGGTAATTTCAGCTGCAGTGGCAACCACTGATCTTACGAAACAATTAGGTCATTTCAGCTGTAGTTGCTACCACTGATCTTAAAAAAACGTCGTCTTAATGATTTGAATCATCAATTTGCAAAAAAGGGCTCTTAATCATTCACACAGAGAGACAATCTTGCACAGAAATTTAGACTGGCAGAAATACCTCATCCTTCTCATTCCTGACAACTACACCAACACCTACTCTGTGCGTCGCATTTGCTGGGATGGTATGAGCACTTTGTGGAATCCAATACACAAGCATTAGATACTTCGGCTCCGCATGGTGGTACCAAAATCCTTCCTGCCCAAAAGTAGATGACAATCACCACATCAAGCGGAAAACTTAATCTAAAAGTTATGATAGTCAGAGCAAACATATAATCTGCAGAAATTGGCTCTTTTCCAGTCCCCAGAAAGAGCAAACCACATGACCTTCAGTTCAGCGATCAATCCGTGGAATCAATATGACATTTACCGTGACAGCAGCTTCTACGAGATTCACGTGCTCAATAGGTAATTTGATCCACACACCCCTCTTGCCCTGCAAAAATTGCTGGCACTTACTACAAAACAGTAACATGAACAAAAAACAAAAGAAAGCCTCGAAATTTGAAGATGCAAATTCTAAATCAACAACAACAACATGATTCACGAGTAAATAACAGCAAGTTGGACAGGGGTTGGCGTCATCCACATGCTCTAACGCAATCCACCAGGACAAAGGAAGAACCAGTCTAGTACATCCAACTCAAATTCGATCCGAAAATCGATGGTTAAAGCTCAACGGAGAGTGGAGAGGGTAACGAAAGAACACCTGCTCTCGCCAGTGCGAAATCGAAGCTCTGAGCACAGAGACGAAGGTCGCGGAGTCCATAGTCTCCTTTATTTCCGCAATGACGCCTCCGTAATGGTCCTCCACAGAACTCAGCAATTTGGCTTCCTTCTCGATCGCGACGCCCTCCGCAGCGGCCGGAGAAGCAGAATCAACCGACCCCGACATCGATCCGATGGCCGCGCTCCGCCCAGCCGCTCTTGGTCGAGCTTTAATTCCTGGAAAAAAAAAACCCGAAGAAGTTCAAATCTCACTATCGAGCTACCAGTGGGTCCATTCGCCAAACAAGTACTGAAGATACCAAATGGGAGAGGTACTCTTCGAGCGCGAGAGAGAGCGGCGGAGCGATTCCGGGGAAGAAGAGACAGATTATTCGCGGCGATGACGACGGTGAAAGCGAAGCATCTCTGCATCGTTCATAGATTCTTCGTTGGGACAGAGACTCATCGTGGCCGTCAATGCTAAGGTAGGCCGACCTCGTTCGATTCCGCCACGATCGGCCGCCACTTTTACCCGCCCTCTCATCCACAGCCACACGTTATGGAATTCATCACCATCGCATCGTTGGAACAAGGCTGTGATGATGACAACAGGCCTGCCTCATAGGCGGGCCTGGGCAGATCAGGCCTGCTATGAGGCCTCAAATCCTTTGCTCAAACTGCTCTTCGAATGGTCGCACTTCGCACTTCTGCAATGACCCTTTTCGCGGAATCACATGCCATGTATCCAAACAAAGCGCGGTTGATGCGAAATCCGGAGCGGGCGAGTCGAAGGGCGGCGGGTCGGAGGCCGCTAGGATCTCGGAGGTGAAGGGATTGGCTGGCTTCGCAGTTCGAAGCAGCCGGCAAGGGACGTTCCCAGTTTCGAGTACAGTTCTCGGAGCATCGAGCGTTTGTCCAGTCTTGCCGCCGCCGCCGCCGCCGCCGCCGCCGCCCAGGCCAAGACCCAGGCCGCCAACATCGTGGCCTCCGATTTCTGCCACAAAGCCGCGAAGTAACGCTCACAAGGTAACGCTTTTAGGTGATGGGTACTTGAATGTTGTCCTTCTGGTTTTGTACGATTCGCATGTAACAACTGCAGCTTCCTTGCAGCAGCGGCAGACGTTTCTTTGAGGAAGTCCAGCGTTCATGCAAGATTTTGTAGACGTACGTAGTTCATCCTCACGGGGGATACGGGGTCAAATTCGCCTACTATGTTACTTAAGATTGTTACCAAAGAGCAATTATCATTAGTCGTGGCACGATCGAAGCAGCTAATGTGGAGAATTTTTGCAATTTTTTGAATTTTTCTTTTAAAAAATTAAAAAAATAAAAATTTTGTATTTCAATGCCAGTCATGCCAAGCACGATCTCAATGTCCATTCTAGCTATTTCTGTCCAAAATTGACTAGTCGTCCAAAGGTTAATGATCAAATTGGCCAAATTAAGAAATTTATGACTAAATTGGTAGCTATACAATATATTTAGGAATGTTTTTTTTTTGTAATTATCTCCAATATAAAGATCATGAGATAGATATGCTACTCCTGGATTGTAGTAGAAGTATATACTTTTCTCTTTTTAAGCTGACAGGAACTAAATTAAAAATTTATGATAAACACATTGGGCTTAATAACCTTAAAAAAAAAAAAAACTCCTACTTTTGCTTCAGTCTCTATTTTATCCTCAATTTTTTTTTTCATCTCTGTTGACATTTAAATTTTGACTACCCATTTTTAGTTATTAATTCCACGAGAAAATTAGGGACCAACCTTAGTCCCCAGCAAAAATAATTAAATCATTTTGCTCATTAATTTTAGGGTTCGTTGCATTTTGCATTTAATTGGACCGGCGGCACAAACGGATCCCAAATCGACAAGCGGCGGACTAGGCTCGTCCAGCAAGGCAATCCTGTCAAGACAATTGGGAGTGGTGGCCGCAAATTGCAAGCTAGGCGAGCAAGGGTCCAAGCTCAAATCGATTTAAGTTCAGGCTGTTAGTGCCGAAGGCCCCTCAATTCAATCGAATTAGGCCCTAACAAAAATCGAATTTGCCATTATAAAGGGAGGCTATTGAGTTCTAACTCGGTCAAATTCAGCCCATTAGAATTTTACTTAACAGTCGGCTTTAGATTGCCACGTTCTTTAGTATTATCTCTAGATTATCCCTCCGTTGCACTTTAATTGGTTCACTGCGGGTTCCCAGCAAGAACGAGGTGTTTCACCTCCGTTGCGTCTTTGGCGAGCTTCTTATGGAAAACCCCCCGCAGATGAAGTAGCAGCCCCGGCCACACTTCCGGTCTCCTCTAGACGAGAGCAATGTCCAAGGCGCTCTTACAATTTTACAGCAAGTTCGACCGACGATTCGGGGCGAGATCCGTGCGGACGGGGGAGGACACACAAATTCGATCACGCGGCGCCATTAGAGAGCACGTACAGGGGCGGACAAGAAGGAAAAAAAAAAAAAAGGAAAGGAGAAGAAGAAGACGACGACGACGACGAAGTCGTGAGGGGGTGAGCTTCAAGGATTTCTCGGCCACAATGCCGAGAGAAGTCTAGGGGCGACCAGTTCCTAATCTAATCCGGTTTCTCTCAAGAATTGAAAACTGGACCGGTGATCTTGATTCCCAATTTGTCGGAACCGGAAACCGGACCGACGGTCCCGAGAACTGGACTAGACCGGATTGGACCGAAAAAATATATATAGCCCAAATTACTCTCAAATTGTTGAAATCAGCAATACTATGGAACTTCAATGTCTACATAAACCAACTTCCTAATAGCAAATGAACCTAAACAGATGGTCTCACTTAGGAAAGCACTCGACAAGAGGCTCGATAAGCTAAAAGAGATTCATGGACCAAATTTTAAAAAAAAAAAACTAGTATAATCTGGGCGGTTCTATCTTGTTCTATGTCCTTGGAATCGGGAACCGGACCGTCTGGTCACGGTTTCAATTTTAGGAATTGAGAATCGAACCGGGTCCCTCTAGAATCGAGAACTGGACCATTGATCCTGGTCCCGGTCCGGTCCGATCCAGTCGATCCAATTTGCTCACTCTAGAGAAGTCCCATGACTACTTTTTTTTTTTTTTTTTTGCTAGAATCACTGTGGGTCAGAACCTCTCACCGCAACATTGACAATTGACGAGGTAGGGAAAGTTTCTCCCTTGAAACTAAGGTCACGAAGGAGATTCACACAAAGGATAAAGGGAGCGTTGCGGATGTGATCTTGGACACACACTCGACGCATGCATTTGCAGGAACGACGGAGGAGTTCTTGCTCATGGGGTGGAGTTCTCCCTCAGCCATCGTGTCAGCCGCTTCGTCAACGAGCACCTGCTGCAAATAACCAACAATGCCTACGAGTTCGCCGCCGACGTGCTCGCCGTGATCCGAGAAGCGCAGTCGTAGGTCCATGATCCGCAAGCTCTCGTAATTCAAATTTGGAAAGATCGTCCTTAAGATTAGGTGAGATTGCTTATCTTAATTAATTTGAATATTTGCTTGCCTATTTTGAATATAGTTGTTATCTAACGATATTTTTGAGATACAAGTGGTTGCCGAGATTTAAAATTTGAAAAATTCAAGGTTAACAAACTACGAGGTTAACTTAATTCAGACTTTCTTAAGCCCTATTGAATCGCAACTTAGGTTCAATTTCATGCAAAATTTATTCAATTTGGAGCCGTCATTAATTGTTTTCTTAGTAGGCCGATTAAATGCCTAAATAAATTAATGGGAGAACAAACTTATTTCTACGAACCAGAGATAATGAGTCGGAGATTTGGTTACGTTAAAATTTCATTTACTGCTTTCTCGATACCAATTTTCATAAAAAAAATCTTTTATTTTAATGATTTGAAGTAAATGATTTTTTTTTGGATTTTCTTAAAAATGCAACGCGACTAAACTATATAACATGACAATATGCATGAATTAATGACATGGCAAAATATGCTTTAAACTATATTATATGCAAATGGTAATTTTTTTTTGTATTTTCTGACTAAAGGCCAATTATTATGAAAAACTACTCTAAAGTGAAATAACATCCAATTTAACTAAATAAAATTATTTCCAAAGTCTTAACTTATATTAGATGTCATTTACGACATGAAAAAATGACTTTTAACATGTTCTAATTCAAGAAAAATGAGGTTCTTTTTTAGGATTTTTTAATTTAATTAAATGAAAGATGAAATGCAAAGAATGAATAAAAATAAATAAATATGCCCATAATATACCTTTTATTTCTGAAAATTCTGATTTGTTTTATTCACAACATACTCTTACATTTGAACCAGTAAGGGCCCGCATGACAATCACTCTGGTTCTCTAATTATGTTTCTTGGAACAAAAAAGGATGAGAATCATGTTTGAGAATGTAAATGATTTTAATTCTGATTCTATTCCGTAGAACAATTTTGGAGCAAAAACAAGCATAAAAAAAGTTGGTTCCGGAAAAAAAAATCATTTTTGAGAATAACAAAATAGAATGAAGTCTCAAATCTCTCAACTTTTTCGTTTCAGTTCTCTCATCACTTTTCCCTCGATCTAAAACAGAATGAAGTCTCATTTTTAAAGAAAAATGCTTAAGATAATAAAAAATAAAAAATGAAAAAAAATTGGAATTTTTTTTAAATCATAAACTTTTTTAGAAAATCCATAGAAATAGAATAAGCTTAGATTATGCTAGTTTGACCTCATTTTTATAAATTGGGGCATAGATTCTCCAGATTTCATAGATTTTATTCTTTTTTAGAAAAATCATAAACACATTGGAAATTAAACTCAAACCATATTTCTCTAAGTGCCGAGAGCTTCATTAGGGTTTTATGATGCAATTTATCAATTCTATGATTCCTTGATTGCGCACTTGATTTCATTGGTTGTGATTTGCTTAGATTTAGCTACTTTAGATTTAGTCTAGTTTCAGAAAATTTAAAAAAAGATAAAAATAACATATGTGAACACTTAGCATTGGCTTACCTCATAGGTTTAAAAATAAACTAAAAATTTGCATAAAACACATTTAGAAAACACTCAACTTTAGCGCCGAAAAGGCGTCAGTGGAAACAACGATATAACCAAGTCCTCGGACTCTAGATTTCTTTGATTATGTAGAATTGAATGGTTTCTCTTGAGTGTTCAATAAGATTTTCAATTTACCTTCCTCAAAGATTGCTGGCGACTCCATTTGCATGTATATATACACATGCCACCGATTACATTAAGATCAAATTTGATATTCCCTCGTTGTAATTTGATATAGACCTGGAGAGGCTTGAGCTAATCTAAAATTACATACTAACCCAACACAGCATCTCCTTTTTTAAACTTAAAATAATTCATTATGACACTACAATTAGATGGAATAGCATGAAAAAAAATGCCATATACAATATGCAATATGTTATATAAGAGAATCAATATGAATTAATCTTATGAAATTTCACAAGTTAACTATGTAATTATTTGATTTAAATGACACAAATTGGAAAGAAAAATTATTTTCTATAACAAAAATTTTATATAGTTACCAAAGGCGTTTTCGTTTGAGGAATAGAAATTTTATGTAGCTATCAAATACGTTCTAATTCTCTAAAACTTATCCTAGGAATAGAATATAAAAAATTATTTTAATAAGAATCAAATTTTTTTTTTAATCAGAATGGTTGCCATGCAGACCCTAAGCGGATTTGGTAAAGAATAACATCATCCCATTCTAAGACGAGCGGATTATGAGATTCTATACGAAACTACCGACCCATTCTATCAAGATTGAGAACATGGTTGTTGCGATCTAAAATTAGCTAATGGGTTATCAGGTTAATTAAATTAACTAACCTTATTTGGACTCTCTCAAATTCTACCGAATCACAAGTTAGGTTCATTTCATGCAAATTTTATTTAAGTCAGAGCTGCCACTAATTGATTTCTTGATAGGCTGATTAGATACCTAAATAAATTAGCGGAATAACTAACTTACCTCTACGCCAGAGATAATGAATCCAGAGACTTATTTACGTTAAATTTTCATTTAACACCTTTTCAATACCAAATTTTCATAAAAAATTCTTTGAGCATGACGATGTGAATTAAATGATTTTTTTTTGGGATTTTTCTTAGAAAAATGCAATGCGACTAAACTACATGCTATGCAAATATGCATGGATTAATAACATGGCAAGATGCTATAAACCATATGATATGCAAATGGCAATTTTTTTTTTCGAATTTGATTAAACAAAAAGGAAATAAACAAAGAATGAACAAAAATAAACAAATATGCCCATAGTATACCTTTTAATTTTTGAATAAATTTTGTTTCATGAAATAAGATGGTACCAAAAGGGCGTTGATTAAAAAATTAATGTAATCAAATTCCTAAGCTCATAATCTCTTATTCGCAGAAATAAAATAGTTCTTTCGCTATTTTATTTAGGTTTCTATTCAATCTACAGTAAATAATTAGTGGCGACTCCAATTAAAAATCTTTTGTATATTAATCATTTGAAACTTAAGTTGTGATTTGGGTAGGGGCTTGAGAGAATCCATATTAGGTTAGTTGAATAATTAACCTGATAATATATTAATCTTAAAATTGATTTTTAGGTTGCAACAGTCTCAAAATAAATGTCCAAATTTTGATCTAGTTTCAATTTTACCCTTTTTTTGTCTTGTAAAAACAACACTAACTTTAGCTCGAGTCCATCTTATGTCCGAACTTTTTTTGTTTCACAAAAAGCTATAAACTTTTACTTGAGTCTCATTTCTGCCTTGGTTGATTTTCTGTCCAAAATTACCCTTAGCAATGTGACATTTTAATATCATTGCTCTAGTTGTTTTTTTCCCGAAATTTCACATCTAAGAAAATGTCTTTTGGAGATGAATTCCCATGTTGACTAACTGACTTCTTATTGGATTTGAAAATTGGGTAAAAATTAGAGCAGTTGGGGTTGGTTTTTGATTTTATAGTCACCCTTCAATCTCTCATACTTAGGAATTGTCCGTACCGTACAGTTTGGGAGGTTGAGCTTGAGACACTCGGTTCGGAACGCTCTAACAACTATCGCTTGGAAGTTTTTCATCTCTCAATTATCAAGAGAGATCCGGTAGAGATGGTTAACTGGGGTAAATTTGAGACTCAAGTAAAAGTTCATTATTTTTTATGAGACAAAAGAAATTTGTGTAGAATTGGGACTAGGCCTAAAATTTGAGACTTTTGTGGAACAAAAAAAAAGTTATGACTGAATTGGGACTAAACTAAAATTGTTTTTTTTTAGGGTATTAGGCCCAACACATTGTGTACCCAATCACTATTGATTGGATATGACTATCTTTTGATCATCTATATCGACAATGCCAATTTGGTATATGTTTACTCCTTCTTGAATTGGACATATACCATTGATCACCATATATTTGGTATAATCATTATATTTTCTCTTGATGGATCTAGGGATCACAAGATATTTAAATATACATTCCTCCTCCATAAAGTGGCTATACATATCACTTATTGTGTGGAAATTATATATGCTTTCTATTGTCAATTGTAGAGGATTAAGCTGCAAAAATATATTGTAAGCACATTGTATACCTAATCACTATGTCTGGGATACAACCAAACTTCCGTGACCATCACCTTCCTTGGCGGCACTTTGTTATATGTTTGCAACTGGCCGCCAAAGATAGGCAGTGATCGAGTTCAATCATGCACAAACATTACTTCAAAACCGCAGCTTTAATTTCGTAAGTACATGTTTGCCGCGGGACGGACTTCAATATTGTATAGGCGTTACTTCAAAACCGCCGCATTAATTTCGAAAGCACAAGTCTGCGGCACGACTGACTTCAACTATGTATGTGAGTGTTAATTCTCAAAATAGATAAATACGGCGACCCTTTTCAAAATATTTGACATAGACGTTACTCCTTCTCATAAATGGATATGAGGAACAACCATTGGATTCAAAGTATGCGTTTTGTACTTTAAGCCATCAAAAAATGAATAAGTTGGAAATATACATAGTAAAAACATCGCAAGCCTCATAGTATATGACCAAACTTCTCTAGCCACCACCTTTGACTATGTCCCTTAGGTATATATTGGCGACTAACCATCTAACGGCACGATTGACTGTAATTATGCAGAAGACCGCCCCTTCTTAAACTAGACACATGTAGGTATCTTTCTTGAAATGCTTGATATAGCCAGTATTCCTTCCCGAAAAATGGATATACAGATCGGCCCTTGTGTCGAAAATATGCATCCTCTGTCTTGAGCCGTCAAAAGACTAACTCGGAAATATATATATGGTAAGACCATCGTATCATCACATCGGACACGACCAAATTTCTCCTGCTACCACCTTAGCCGTGTCGCTTTGGATTCTATTCGCAACTGCTCTCTCTTTCTCTCTTGTATGTATCAATCGAGCTAGTATATTTAGGAGATGTGAATACCAAAGAGGGCCAAAACTTGCTCCTAAATAGAAAAGATATCAATCCTCCATCACCTTAACCATCCCCTCCTTCTCTCTCTCTCTTACCATCGGATTTTCAGTACCAACGAACAGGTGGGATGGCCATCTGGAACCCATTCCTCATCTTGTGTTCTTACGTGCCCAATTTCCAAACCCCATTTAGCCCAAAGAAGCCAGTTTCACCCTCGGAACAAGACAAGAAGAGCAAGCGCAAAACAGCATCGCTCCTCGCGTGGCCCCTTTCGCG
This sequence comes from Psidium guajava, assembly GCA_016432845.1. NCBI lineage: Eukaryota > Viridiplantae > Streptophyta > Magnoliopsida > Myrtales > Myrtaceae > Psidium > Psidium guajava. Next base: position 25,919,278 of record CM028230.1, read on the forward strand.
TGTTTTCGCCGCCCAAAGCAAAAATTCAAATGTCCTCGACCAAAATGCCTCATCAGCTTTTTTCCCAACTGCCTAATTGAGTATCGTGTTCTTCGTTCAGGTCGCCACCGCCACGTGTCGGCCGCGCCTTGACCTCTCCATCGTGTATGTCTTCCTCTTCATCCCCCCTCTTGCCCCTTGGTCTCCCAACACAGTCTCAAAAGTTTTTCTTGCTCTGTAGTCTGTGAACACATCATCGCAGAGAGAGGGAGAGAGAGAGAGAGAGAGGGTTGATTTGACTGTGGAAGGAGAGATGGAACGTGGCTTCCATGGCTATCGCAAGCTCTCCAGCACCGCCAGCCCTGGTACGTCACGTAGATTCTTGAGTCACTTTTGCTGTTTGAGACATTCTTGAGTTGAGATCTTACCATATGTGCAGCGACGCACGTAAATATCGCTTGCATGTTTTACCTCTTATGGAACTTGAACCGCCTTCTTTTTTTTTTTTTTGCCCTTCAGCTTTTCGTTAACCCTTTACATATCTGCATGCATGGTTCAATAATGCGCCATCGTATCTTTATCATGAATGCTTTCTTTCTTTACATGCGAAAGAGGATCGCCTCTGGTTAAGCAGAGAGAGAGAGAGAGAGAGAGAGAGAGAGAGAGAGAGAGAGAGAGAGAGAGAGAGAGAGAGAGAGAGAGAGAGAGAGGGTTAGCTTTCAAGTGAGAGTAGTCCATCTGCATTTTGGCTTGCTTCATCGACAGTCATGTCCTAAAATTTTGATTTCTTGAGGTTTATAGCCTGTCTGAAGGAAAGGAAAATAGTTGGTGAAAGGACTGATGTGCGGAAGAAACTTACAATCTTGGGGAGGGAATAGAACAGTGCAAGTGTCGATTCTGATGCATGCAAAGTGGACCAGAGCACCGTCCATCTGTCCCTTCGTTTTTTATTTTTGAGCTTTGTTTTTCTGGAACTGGGAGAAAAAATTTAAGCCATCACCTTCGCATACGTTACGGAAATGCTGAAGTTAGCATCTACAGGTTTTGAATGCCTGCTTTCCACGAATACCCAGAAAACAAAGCGAGGAAAATAAGGAAAAAGGTTCAAACAACATTGTTGCTGCAACACATTGTGAATCCAACCCCGAATGAATGCTCGATTCACGTAGGAGTCGCTAGGACGGTAAGTGCTTTAGGGTTCGTGACAGATCGTGCGAGCCGCCCCTCAGCTCTCTTGAGATTTCTTGCGCTGGGAAAGTATCACGTGATTATCGACCTAGTACGGCGCGCGTTCCGTGTACCGAGTAACATGTCGAGGGCATCTGGATTCTCTATCGATGCGTTTGTAGGGTGCTCTTTTCCCTCCATGATTAATGTTTTTCTTGATTCTTGCGGAAATGAAGTTCAGATTGCAGAACTAGCCAAGGCAAGAACCGTTCTGCATGCCCTTTTGGCCTTGTGCGCTTGTTGTTGGGAAGAGAAGGGGGGGGGGGGGGTGGGGTGGGGGCGGGCTCTGCGTGTGGTTTTGTTCGACGTCTCATTTCCAGCAAATCGCTAAAATAGCCGGTCAATGCTGCACATTTACTGCTTAATCAATGCGTGGGGTCGAGATCCGGTTCAAAGTACAGTCGATCAGCTATCGCTGTTGTGGCGTTTCGGGAACCATCATGACGTGTTTCTTACGGGCTGCCTGACGTCACGCCCCGCGAAAAATAAATGGACTTTCACTTCACTGGTTTCCAGTAGTGGGGTTGTCCAAGATTGAGAGCCTTGTTTCTTACATGTAGGCCGACGCTTTGGATAATGTTTGTCTGTCTACATGTTGTCCGAATGGTTTTCTGTATCACGTTGATGAGATCAGCTGGTTAACTCTTCGCTTTTTTGCGGGGCGATGGGAAATGCTCTCGCCTTCTATCTCAGGACCCGAAATCGGCATGACGGTCGCCCACGGAAACCACACAGGCTCGGTTGCTGCCGCAAACAGCAGCAACAACCATTCGAATGCGGATGAGAACAGCGAGTGCACCGTGAGGGAGCAGGACCGGTTCATGCCCATTGCGAACGTGATCAGGATCATGCGCAAGATCCTTCCCCCGCATGCGAAGATCTCGGACGACGCCAAGGAGACGATCCAGGAGTGCGTGTCCGAGTACATCAGCTTCATCACTGGGGAGGCCAACGACCGGTGCCAGCGCGAGCAGCGGAAGACCATCACGGCCGAGGACGTCCTTTGGGCCATGAGCAAGCTCGGCTTCGACGACTACATCGAGCCCCTGACTATCTACCTCCACCGCTACCGAGAGATGGAAGGCGACCGTGGGTCCCTGAGGGGCGAGCCATTCATGAAGAGGGCGGTCGACTACGGCAACCTGGGGGTTCCCGCTGCTTTCACTCGGGGATTCCCGATGGCCGGCCCGGCTGGCCCTCACCCTGCTTACTTTGGAGCTCCGCCGATGGGCGGGTACTTCAAAGATGGGAATCCTAGCCATGAGGGCTCTTCAAATGGGGCTATTGGAAATGGTGAGGCTCATGGCCAGTTCGAATGATGCATCATGTTATCTTGAATGTAGGTGGACAGTGACCTAGCTCTTTAAATTCTCCTTTTTTTTTCCCCTTCCCAATGGAAGAAAGGTAGCCTAGCTTGTTAACGAAGGAGGTTGGAGTCTGTTGAAGCTGAGTTTGAACTGTAGATTGTGGGAAATAAAACAGTAACATCTTGGCATTTTCCTGACTTCAGCTGAAGCGCCAGGACAAGAAAGACTGTTTTTCTTTTCTGGAGCATGACATCTTGAGAAAATATTGGATAGCTGACGTGGTCTAGATCACCATTTATTATGCAACACGTGGTGCAGAGGTCCCACCAGTTTTAAAAAAAATTCTTTCTCCTCTCTGTCTTTACGGTCTCCTCCTTTCTCTTTCGTTGCTTCGTGGCCGGGAAAACGAGAAGACGTCGGTTGTCATGGTCACGGAGCTAGACCTCCACAGCCATGGTGGCTGCGACCTTTAGGACGCCGGTTTGAGGAGCTTGCGCCAGCATGGGCGCGGAGCTCAAGCTTGCGGCCACTCCCATAGCCATGGAGCTCAAGCTTTGTAGCCATGTCGGCCATGGTCGTGGAGCTCGCGCCCATGGCTCACTGCTGTCATGGTTGTTGAGCTTGAGAGCTCAAGCTTCGTGGCCATGGTGACCATGGTTGTCGAACTCGAGCTCTGTAGCCATGTTGGCCACAAGCCGTGGGCTTGAGCTTCATAGCCAGGGATTGAGAAGACGTTGGACCATGGAGCTCGAGCCCACGGCTTGTGGCCGCCATGGTCACGTTCACCGGCGTCTTCTCCATCTTGGTTGCGGAGCTGGAGGTCGCCATGGCTGCGGAGGAAGACGTCGGTGAACAAAGGGACAAGATCCATTGACAGCGAGCTAGTTGCCGAAGACTGAGTGTACTCTTTGCCACGCCCCATAATGACAGTGATTTGGGCTTGAGTTCAGAGAAGGGAAAAGGAATCAGGCGGAGGAGAGAGAGCGTGGGAGGTCAGAGAGGTCCAGCAAAGGAGAGAGAGGGGAAAAACATAGAGAGAGACGAGAGAGAGAGTTCTTTTCCTAAAAGGTGGGCCAGCGTGACAAATGTCGCACGATGAGTGGAGACGGGTATTGCTGACGTGGCTCTCCGACGGCATGCAATATTTTCTCATAACATCTTACGTCCAGTGCACTTGCTCGCGTCGATTGAGCTTACTACTAAGTTGGCATTAACCCCCTTTTTCTTTCGACTCATTCAACTCTTATGGTCGGATGAAAAGGTGACCATGCTATGTATTCAAGGGCATAAGTGCAAAAGAGTTCCCTTTCCACATGATGACACTACTCCAAAGGTAGCATTTGCTGTGACCATCCAGCAGAAAGGCATATTAGAAGCCAGCATGCATTTAGAGAACCCATTGATGATAACAAAAAGGTTATATCTTCTCAAAGCCTTGAATCTGAGATGGATCGCGAGGGCGACGACAGGATACAAGAATGCTGACGCCGAGCCAGATGATCATCAATGAGCTTGTGATTGTTGGCTTTCCCAATTCGCAATTGCATGTAACGAAATTAACCAAATATGAGTTACCGCTATTCTATCGGTCAGTTAGTAGGCGGAACTTTGACACGCTCCTTGTTACTCGCAGACTGATTGTCCTCTGCGTTTTCTTCCTCTTCAGCTTCGCCTGGAGACTGGATTGAATCCGCTTCACATCGTTTTCTCTGAGGAATCACATGAAAGAAGGAATCCTTCCAATCCTTCGTCTCCAAGAACTTGAGGAGTATCTCCATGACTTGGTTCACAGTAAGGACCTGTGATCAAGCAATAAGACATTCTACTTTTTAGATTTGCAACAGCGGAAAGGGTAAAGCAAGGGCATCTTACAGAACTGTCAATAAACAAATTTTCACCAGACATTAACGTTTGTAAAGACAGAAAACACCCGATTCCAGATTTCAAAAGCACAGATGGGGGCTACGTGACAAGAATTCTGCTCCAAAAGTTAGATCGCACCAATTTGCAAAGAGAATCAGCCATCAAAGCCAAAGGCTTACCAAGAAAAGAGGGCAATCCAGCTAAAACAAGTACGCAGATAAGACTGATCTAGTGTCTCCGAAGACGGTAAAAGGTAGAAATGATCACCACCTTCTATGGCACCAAAGTCCAGCTACCCAACAGCATCATGAATTGCAACAGTACTTTGAATTCAAATGTAATAGACTCCTACTCAGCTTCATAGTGTGTATTAGCAGAAGCTCCACCATTGAGCAATAACTGAGCTCAATAGACATACTCTCAACTCAAAAGTTATTTAACATTCCGACCCAAGATTCCAAAATTCAATTCAGATTAGCAACAGAAAGGATATTTTGTACCTGAGAGCTCGACATCTTCAAGTAATTCCCGATAGGCAACTTCGCAGTCTGTATCCCCTGCTCCTCTGCTTTCTTCATGGTCAACCCCTTCCATCTGTTGCGATCCACCAACCCACCAATGATGTAAATCTTCTTCTGATCGAGTACATCGAGCACGTTCTCCGAGTCGGCCGTCAGGTACACCAAATTCTCCTTCCGATCCTGCAATGCCTCGACATAAGATCGGTCTTCCTTCTCGACAAACCACTTGTCAAATCCTGGTATCCTCCGCAATTGGCTCCCCATTTCTCCTCCGCATCCGGTCAGCCATAAGTGACAGGGATACGCGCATCTCCCATTCACCGCATAGCAGTACATGATCTGCAGACTTCATCAACGCAATCAATAACAAAGCGAAAGCATTATCAATGAGGAGCAAACGGATTGATATAAATCACAATCAAGAACCGAACGGGCCCGATGCAAATAACTTTTTGATTACTCTTCCGATTCGTTTCTGGTTATCATTTGCAATTAGACTGACTAGAATACGAATTTGGTCACAACATTGATGTGTTAATTCCATCTTTCCGTTCCATGTGACATCATAATCAAGAAATGAAGCTGAACCACCAGATTAGGTCGATCCACAAAGCAAAGATCGAATCTAGGACAGACGCATTGACGAATTTACCTGCTGGCAGAGGCTGTTGATTTCGTTAGCCGACATTAGGTGAGCGAACTCGAGGTCGATCACGATCTTCTGCCCGCTCTCCCTCGCGCCCTCGAGCCTCCGGAGCTTCCCCTCTCGCTCCTCCGACCGCTTCTCCATCCTCTCGCGCCGGAGCTCCCTCCTCGACTCGATCAGCTTCGAGCGCTCCTCCTCGGTCGCGCTCCCGAGGGCCTCCTCCCATTCCTTGCGCTTCCGCTCCGCCTCCCGCTTCTTGTGCTCCTTCAATTGCGCCTTCTTCTCGGCCTTCTTCGCCTCGTACCGCTGCTGCTTCAGGAGCCTCTTCTGGGCGTTCTTGGAGAGTGGCTGCTGCTGCTCTGGGGCGTTGGGAGGAGGTACGACGTCGGCTTGGTCTTGAGCGGCAGCTTCCATCTAGCTTCGACCATGGACGAGCTCTTCCAGGTCGGATGGGGGGTTTAGGGCTTTGTCACGTGGACAAAACTGCCCCCCTCTCTCTCTCGAACGTAACATTATTAGAAAAATCTCAAATCAAATGCACAATTGATATCCTAACCAAATGTGCCCTATGTCGATTTTCCATGTCGAATGTGCCGGACTCCGTGTCACATTCGTCTTGCGGTCGTTCGTCACACGCGTTGACATAGAAGGAGAATATTAGGTTGAGGTAAATATGCCGTGAGGTACTAATTTGTATCGTGGAGCAAAGGGCTGGAATTTTCATGTAGTATTAATCATATGAAGTTAGATTCATTCCGTTTGTTTCTCGAAAATCATTTTCGTCATTTTTTAGGCATTTAAATCCCGTAGAAAACTAAACAGACGGAAAAAGTTTTTCTAGTCGACAAAATGCCCGTGCTTGCATTCAATAAAATGATTTTCTTGTTTAAAAATTTGAAAATCTTTTTCCAAAATATGATTACATATCGATGACTAGATCAGAAATTCTATGCTTGGGTAAAGAAACCCTAATGCTTGTTCCCAGGTCCGCGGTGCCAGGACCCATGTCCATCAATCACAGGCTCGAGACCTCAATACTAGCCCCCGAATCTTAGGGGTGATTAGTTTCGGGGTGCATTCCCGATCTTACAATTAGAATCACCCACTAAGGATCGATTCCACAAAAATGATAACTAAGAACAGCCCAATGGATTTATGACTTGACCGGGGAACTAGGCCGGACCGCCATCCGATTCCTAGGTAGATCCATTTTTCTAGTCCATTGAAAAGAGAATAGGAAGGGGCGGGGGCACCGCCTCCCTTACTGTAACTGCTTGAGGAGGTCCCCTACAAGTTGAAGCTCGCAAATCGCCTGGTTTTATGATTCGATGTTTGAGATCTTTTGAGATCAGATTGACTATTATGAATCTATAAACTAACATAAAGATGCACATATGAAGTACAATTGAAAAAAAGGGGGAAAAAAAGCCAACTATCGAAATCAAATCAATGATCATCGCATTACAAATGTGATGCTCTAACCTCTAATATATCCCAAGTAGAAGAATGTAAGAGTTTTTTCGTACGGGCAAAATTAATCAATATTTATAATTACTGATTGATCTATTAAAGAAAAGATATAAAGATTCTTTATTAATCTAATAAGGGGCTACTTAGTGTAGGTCAAGTTGAGCCCAGTATGTGATGAGAGAGCCCGGCTAAAAACTAAATAAATAGAGCTCAAGTTTTTCTTTTGGCGCTGATGCACAAATAACTCACATAAGTAGCTGTCTTAGAATAGAAAAGAAGCTTTTGAGCATATGTTTATTGGTATTCCGCATTAAGAAAGATGGATTCAAAATAAGGTGCGCAAATTCTTCTGTTCCGTTGCAATGATACGTGATTCTAGTTTTGAAGATCTTGAGGTGCCGTTTAAGATTTTAATCGCGGCTTACAATGTTTGGTATATGCAAACATCAACTTAGATGGTCTTCCGACCTGGGAATGAAACAAACGACCCCATGCTGCGCCACTCCTATTTAGTCCAAATAAAGGGAAGTAAAAAAAGTTAGGTGGGGAGATTCAACTTGGGTTTGAGATATTCACGCTTGTTTTTGGTGGCGATGGTGGTGGTGGGTGGGTGGGGCGGTGGAGGGATGGTTGGTGGTTTGTGCTGGTGGTACTTCGATTGAATCTAAACATGCTCGTGCCCGCCCCGACCGGCCATCTTGTCTCGATACCACCACCTGCACGCTAAGAAAGAACAGATGAACCTTTGATAGGCCAAACGTTTATGCAGTTAGATGTATGTATTTGGTGCATGATGAACCAGATAGATACTACCTCGGTTGTCTTGGGAATCTTTTCCTCTTATCCGTGGCAGAAAGAATGCGAACGCCTATGAGAACAGTTCAGTGGGACTTACAGTTCATTATTCTCACTTTCCATTTTAAACTCAAGCAATGGGGGCCTGTCACAGAGCAAGACTTCTAGTTACAATTGCCATACTCAAGGTGTTAGCCCAGGATTCAAGAGCATTAAGGTCTAAATTATGCTTCTATATAGCAATCGCGCAGTGCATGATTTTCTTGACAAAATGCTGCAAAGTAATGCTGTGTAGTATTAACAGAATCTAATTTAGTTTAGTTTAAGAAGTGAATCTTATTATGCCTTTTGTACGATGTGTTATTGAAATGCCGGAGGCTTTTGGTGACATCAATTGCAGGTGAAACTCTGGCAGCTAGTGAACAATCTCTGGAAAATGCATATACAAAACCTCAGACCGTTCAAGTGATGCCACCTTCAACACCTATTGCATCATTGGTTGGGCAAATTTTAATTGAGATTGATCAGAAATCCGTCAAGGAAACAGCAAAAGAATTACCTGCTGTGAGCGCTCTCTCTGCAATTATAGGGGTTTTACCATCCCCAGCTCACCATCTCTACCTGAATCGCAGAAAATTGCGGACTCTGTAACCAAATTGAGGCAACGTACAAAAAATTATCCAACAAGTGGTTAATGTTGGAAAGGAATTGAGAGATGTTGTCAAAAAAACCTTTGGCATGTGAAATTCATGCCTTCTTGGTCACTGAAGCCTGTAATTGGAGAATGCACACACAACCTAGTCCACATATTGCATGCACCCCTTTTGACGTACTAACAAACTTGGTACGTCTTCCGTCTCTTGGACTAGCTACTGGCCTAATCCCTGTTCTATTCTATATGTCATGTGTGCATGTTTCTCTTTATGCATCTCTTTATTGATAAGCCATTCGCATGTTGGGTGATCCTTCATTTTCCAAGAGTGCTGCTAAAGTATTGGGATACTCTCGCTGGTTCTACTGAATGCAATTCATAATTCCTTCAATTTCTCTGTAGCTGGAATCAGTATGAAGTTCTCATTTAGGAGCTCCTGTTCCTGAAAGGATAACTCCTGTAAACTTCTATGGTTCCTTCACTAACAGAGAAGGTTACCTGCAACAGTGGTACATCTAATTAACTGGATATTTAGGCTTACTGCTCTTTAACCTTGCCAGAGCTGATTGCATAAACTATTTTCCTAAGAGATTTTCATTTCAGGTGCAAGACAGTGAAGACACAACTCACCGACTTTTCTGGGTTTCTGCTTACTCTCCTCCTATGAATATAGACTTCTTAGAGCAATGTTTCTGCACCTATTTATTGCTCAAATATCTAATCATGACTCCGTAGGATCACAAATGCAGAAGATGACGTAACAGTTGTCATTGAAAGAGGGATGGCGGAAGCAGCAGCTGCCGAAACAACACCAACGATTGATGTTGAAGCACAAGTGGAATTACCACCGCAAACTGGGACGCAGACCCAAGCCAAAGAGCCACAAGTTGCTCAAGTCCGTCAACCTTGTGAATGGGATATTGTAAAGAGCATGGTCCATAGTAGCTTGATAGAATCAATAACAAGTCTAGGTATTTGTGTCATCTGCACCAGGAGCTGGTGCTTCCACATGTATGTACCCAAATTTCATCCTTTGAGTAGTTTGTTCTACAATGCTTATCCTTCCCATGTATTCCAGCTTTACACAAATCTGAAATAACATGTGGGGAGAACTTCAAAATTTGGCTTAATGAGTTCTATGAAAATTTCTAACGTATGTGTTAGAAAGTTGATCCAATTTCTAGAATATTCTAGGATAAATTTTTGTAGAATAGTCTAGAAAGTTAAGAATATTTGGGATACTTCTAGAGAATTTCTAGGATATGTCTAGAAGGATAATGTGTAGAAAAATCAAGAAACAATATGCTCTAGATTTTGTAGAAAACTCTAGAATTGTGTCTATCTAGGATACTCTAGAATTTTCCTATATGACGGTGGAAGATGGCTATAAATAGGCCATGAAGTGCTAGAAAGTGGAGTAGAAAAACCAACAACCAAAAGCTCTCCTCTTCCCTTGTATCACTCACAAAAACTAATAAAAGTTTCGTTTCCATTGTGCTCATTCACTTACAAAACTAAATACCCTTCCGCAAAAACTAACAGTGGTATCAGAGCCTCGTTCGGTTGGTTTTGGGTGTTTGTCCTAGCCACCCTCTCCTAAAAACACTACACCCATGCTAATGTTTCCTCATCCTCATTTCCCATTCCCATTTTTAATGGGAATAACTATGACTATTGGTGCATCAAAATGACTACATTCTTGATGGCCCAAGACTTATGGGACATCGTGGAGAAAGGTTATGAGACTCCGCGAGAAGGTGCCTCTGTTTCGAAAGATCAACTACAAAAGGATGCAAGGGCATTATGTGTTATTCAGCAAGCGCTCTCGGAAACCGTTTTTTCGAGAATAATTGGAGCAAATATGGCGAAGAAAGCTTGGGAAACACTGCGAGAAAAATTTCAAGGATCAGATAAAGTACGCACTATTCGGCTTCAAACTCTAAGAAGAGATTTTGAGAATGCTAAAATGAAAGTAAATGAGACCGTTCAAGAATATTATGGAAAACTAAAAGAACTAGTTAATCAAATGAGAGCCAATGGAGATGGAATCACTGATCAAAGGGTCATAGAGAAAATATTAGTCTCCCTCACAAGAAAATACAATCCTATTGTTACAATGATAGAAGCAACTAAGGATTTAACGACCCTGACAATAAGTGAATTGATTGGCTCTCTAAAAGCGCATGAGAAAAAACTAATGGCACAAGATGAGGATTCAATTGAAAGTGCCTTCCAGTCTAAAATAAACATACGGTCTCATCAATCTAAAACTGGTGGAAGGAGCTCATGGAAAAATAAAAGAGGAGGAGAAACTACTCAAAAGGAGAAATACCCACATTGTGGCATTTGTAAGAAAAATAATCATTTGGAGAAAGATTGCTGGTTTAGAAATAAACCACAATGCCGCTTTGTAAAAGATATGGCCACATAGAAAGAGATTGTCGCTCGAAAATAAATTCTCGAGCCAACTATGCTGAAGAAAAGGAAAGACAAGATAATACATTTTATGCAGGTCAAGCGGCAAATTATAAGAAAAGTGACACATGGTATATTGATAGTAGATGTAGCAATCATATGACAAGGGACGAATCTATATTCATCGATATTGATACATCGGTGAAAAATCAAATTAAATTGGGCAACGGCGCAATAGTTGACGCGAAAGGGAAAGGAACTATCGCCGTTGAAACAGATAAAGGCCTAAAATACATTCATGACATATATCTAGTGCCAAGTCTTGCACAAAATCTACTTAGCGTGGGCCAAATGATAAAATGTGGGTATTCTCTATACTTTAATGGAGATGACTGCATTATCTACGACAAATATAGAAATATTATTGCCTCTGTTAAAATGGAAAATAGGAATTTTCCTATTCGATGGAATTATGTCAGAGATATGGCCATGAAAGCTCAACTTGATGAGTCATGGCTCTGGCATCGAAGATTTGGCCACTTTAATTTTGCTGGACCGAAAATTCTCCATCAAAAAAATATGATGAGAGATTTTCCAGCAATTTCGAAAATTTCAGATGTCTGTGAAGGCTGCCTCCTTGGAAAACGACAACGGCAGTCCTTCTCATCTGGAGGTGCATAGAGAGCTAACAAGCCTTTAGAACTAGTCCATACGGACGTTTGTGGTCCAATGAGGACTCCTACAGCCAGTTAGAATAGATATTTCATTCTATTCATTGATGACTACACAAGAATGACGTAGGTCTACTTTCTTCGAGAAAGATCGGAGGTTTTATCTATTTTCAGGAAATTCAAGAAACCACGTCGAAAATCAAAGTGGCCATAAAATCAAAGTCCTAAGGAGTGATAGAGGTACAGAATATAACTCAAGGGAGTTCAACAAATTCTATGAAGAAAAAGGAGTTCACCATCAACTAACTGTTGGCTACGCTCCAGAGCAAAATGGGGTAGCAGAAAGGAAAAATAGAACTGTCATGGAGATGGCAAGGTCCATGCTAAAGGACAAAGGCCTTCTCAATTCGTTCTGGGCAGAAGCAATATACACGGCTGTATACATCTTAAACAGGTGTCCAATTAGAGCTGTCCAAAATAAAACTCCAGTCGAAGCATGGAATGGACGGAAGCCTTCGGCGAAACATCTCAAAGTGTTCGGCTGCATATGCTACGTCCATGTCCCTACTTAAAAGAGGAGCAAGCTAGATGAAAAGACAGAAAAGGGAATATTCCTCGGCTATAGCGATCAATCAAAAGGCTATCGCATCTACAACATAAGAACTAAGAAGGTCATGATCAGTTGAGACGTTGAGTTCGACGAACATGCTGCCTGGAGAGAACGAGAAGATTGAGAAGAAGTATGTTACCTTGCCTAACGTACCACTTGCTCGTGAGGAGTCAACAACACAAGAAGAAGGCGAAGCATCAGACTCCACTCACGACATGACACCACCACCTTCTCCAAGAGCCACACAAGAAGAATCTACTCCAGAATCTCCAGTAATGAAGGTAAAAACCCTCAGAAGAATTTATGACACATGCAACTTTGCTACTTTAGAACTTGAAAACTATGAAGAAGCATCCAAAGAAGAAGTATGGAGGAAAGCTATGGATGAAGAAATCAAGATGATTGAGAAAAATAAAACTTGGGAGCTCGTCAATTGCCCTAAAGACAAAGAGATCATTAGCGTCAAATGGGTCTACAAGACGAAGCTCAACGTAGATGGATCAATCCAGAAGCATAAAGCAAGGCTTGTGGCAAAAGGATACTTGCAACAACCAGGTATCGACTATACTGAAACTTTTGCTCCAGTTGCTCGTCTTGATACTATTCGTGCTCTTATAACCCTAGCGGCACAAAAAGAATGGAAGATCCACCAACTAGACGTGAAGTCAGCATTCCTAAATGGATATCTTCAAGAAGAAATATATGTGGAGCAACCATAAGGCTTTATAGCCAAAGGACAAGAAGAAAAAGTCCTAAAACTTAAGAAGGCTCTCTACGGATTAAAGCAAGCACCACGAGCATGGTATAGCAGAATTGATGAATACTTCACCAAGCAAGGATTCAGGAGGAGCATGAGTGAGCCAACGCTCTACATCAAGACCCAAGGTAAGTCTGACACTCTCATTGTCTCTCTATATGTGGATGATCTTATATATACATGGAACAATGAGAAGATGATTCGAGATTTTAAAGAAGAAATGATAAAGACATTCGAGATGACAGACTTGGGCTTGATGCACTACTTCCTCAGCATCAAAATCATCCAAAATAAAGGAATTTTCATTTCACAAAAGAAATATGCCGAGAACCTCCTGAAGAAATTCAAGATGGATTATTGTAAAGCAGCTACAACACCACTTGTGACAAATGAGAAACTACTAAAGGAAGATGGAGCAAAAAAAACCGACGCCTCCCTTTACAGAAGTCTGATTGGCAGTCTGCTATATCTCACTACCACAAGACCAGACATCATGTACGCGACAAGTCTACTATCACGGTTCATGCAGAGTCCGAGTCAAATTCATTTTGGAGCCGCCAAAAGAATTGTATGATACTTACGAGGAACTACAGATTATGACATTTGGTATCAGCCCAGTGCAACGACTAAGCTCATCGGCTACACCGACAGCGATTGGGCAGGTTCTACTGATGATAGGAGGAGTACTACTGGCTATGCATTCACATTGAATTCTGGAATATTCTCATGGGCATCCAAAAAACAAGACTCGGTGGCACAATCTACTGCGGAGGCTGAATATGTCGCGGCTGCTATAAATACCGGTCAAGCAATATGGCTTCGGAGAATTCTAGAAGACCTTGGAGAAAAACAAACAGAATCAACTCCAATATTTTGCGACAACAAATCAGCAATAGCTATATCCAAGAATCCCATCTTTCATGGAAGAACGAAACATATCGACATCAAATATCATTTTATACGCGAAGCGCAAGGCAATGGAGAGATCGAGCTCCAATATTGCAAGACTGAAGATTAAGTTGCGGACATATTCACCAAAGCACTGCCGCTAACAAAGTTCGAGGCACTACGGAGCATGCTTGGAGTATCACGAAATAGGATCAAGGAGGAGTGTTAGAAAGTTGATTCAATTTCTAGAATATTCTAGGATAAATTTTTATAGAATAGTCTTTAAAGTTAAGGATATTTAGGATACTTCTAGAGAATTTCTAGGATATGTCTAGAAGGATAATGTGTAGAAAAATCTAGAAACAATATGCTCTAGATTTTGTAGAAAACTCTAGAATTGTGTCTATCTAGAATACTCTAGAATTTTCCTGTATGACAGTGGAAGATGGCTATAAATAGACCATGAAGTGCTAGAAAGTGGAGTAGAAAAACCAACAACCAAAAGCTCTCCTCTTCTCTTGTATCACTCACAAAAACTAATAAAAGTTTTCGTTTCCATTGTGCTCATTCACTTACAAAACTAAATACCCTTCCGCAAAAACTAACAGTATGTCCTGTGAAAAGCTGCATGCATATGATGCTTGATTTCACTGATGAAAATTACTGATTTGATTGCTTATTGCTTCGTGTAAGTTTTTTGTTTGGTTCACATTACTTCCAGTTATGTTTTTAATCCTTTGGTGCCTAACTGTACTAGTAGATGTCAATGATGCTGCCTTACTGAATTTGTGCGTATACTTTCCTTTTGAATAGTTCTGCTATGAATACGTTTACTCCATTTCGGTCTCAGTGTGTCTTTTTGTTCTCTAAAAATTTTCATATACAAATGCAGTGAACACCTTAGGTTTGGGATTGGCTAATTTGTTTGGAGGTACTCTAATCATCGCCTATAACATGAGTAATTCTCTTGTATCCCTGTCAGGCATCTCTTCGTGATCTTTTTTTTTCTTCTCGCATGATATTTATTACAACACTGATTTCATTTGAAGTTTACTAAAATTGCTTTGCAAATAGAAACTTCGCCAAAACAGGACTTGCGGATGTGTTAGTTAACACAGAACCATATCTTCTTGTAGTAAAGTCTGTCTATTCAAGGATATGAAAACTTGTCATTACTTGTTAGCTCTGGCTAACTTTCGTCCCACTCTTGTTGTAATAAAAGTAAGTTTTTGTAGCTTAGAGAGTTGCAGAATGAACAGCCCAGTCAAGGTACCAGGCAGGTAGACCGGCACCAAGAGGTACTAGGAAAGTGCATGCAACTGTAACCATTGAAACCTCCATGATCTTTGGCTGCGTGGCTCCGATCACATATGCATTCTCATTTAAGGAGAGTGACAATGGGGATTAGTGGCTCCGATCACTTATGCATTCTCATTTAGGGAGAGTGACAATAGGGATTACAAGCTCGCTGCTGTTGCGGCCGCTTCTGTCTTGCATTTTTCTACTTGCCATAGGGAAAGCCCATGCCAGGAAGCCATATAAAACTTACTTCAAGACAGTGCTATACAATGTCATTATGAGGTTCATGGCATCAGGACTCTCTTTCTTAGTTGGTGAACTGATCGACAAGCTTCTCACCAAGCTTGGCTAGTTTGATTTGACCTCATCACTTTCTGGGACTTGGCCTCTGGAGATTGGAACAATGCAATCTGGATGGGCAACCTGCTGAAGTCGTGGGATCTCGAAAGCACGTCCGATGTAGAATGGATGGAAGATAATTTTGTTCTGAAGGTAGTTGTTTTCACTCATGTTACACTGAGGCACGACTCTTTTCCTCTCCGAGAGCAGATGAACTAGTAGGAACTGGCTTCACCTTCACAACCCTTCCACATTCTTATGTTTAGATGTATTATTTCTAGTTAGAAGAGAATGGCTCACGATACATATTCGGAAAAAGTACCGTTTCTCTTCCCTGATGGCGGGAAATAAACCATGAAGGACATGGCCCTCTTGCCTTTTTGTGAACTTCTGTACTTTACCTTCCTTGATGATGAAATGTTCTCTGTTACATGTCGGGGTGCTCGTTTTCCTATTGACGTGTCCTTGTATCCATGAAAGCAACTGTCACGCCTGTAGACATGTTGCCGTGTATTTCTTCTACATGAGCACAAGTCGATGGCCTTCTTTTCTCTTACCCTTTTTAGTTAAGTGTGATATGGATGACATTTGAAGCAATCGGTACATAATCATTCAGCAAGTTAACGAATTTGGTTGAGAAACCGAACATTTCAATGAGTCAGGAACTCTACGCACAACGCAGGTGCACTTTTTTTTAATGTTGCTGTAATGAAAGCGACTAAACCAATTACAGCTCTTTTTTGCACAGGCGAAAAGAAAGTAGGGTTTCTGACCAAAAAAAAAAGAAAGAAAAGAAAAGGAAGTAGGGTTTTCACTGAAAATGCTTGGAACGGCAATGAGAAATCCGCTGGAAATGAAAAAAAAAGCATCTATTTTGGTACCTTCATTCCCATGAACTGTAGAAATAGTTACAAAGAGGTGATCAGATTTCATGGGTACGTGCAATATAGTCGAGTCTTAAGATTCAATTACTGGACCTTGGGGAAGAAATAGTTACTAATGTGGCCAAAGGATGGTGCTGATATTGAAGAACACTTGAACCACCAAAATAACGCAAGGAAAAAAAGAAAAACATGCTACATAAATTAGGAAAATGAAAAGAAAGGAAAGTCAATGAATACTTCGGGGAAGCAATCGAGTTTGCCAAGGGAGGAGGTAGAGGAAATCTCAGCAATATAAATTGGGGTGATGATGAGGGCATAACCGTTGGGTTTTGTGCGGGATATTCCAAAAAGTTTTAATCCAAAATAGAGATGCGTAGCCAAAATAAAATCACCCGTATGTGGATCTTCCTCAGGGGATATTTGCACATTTCAATTGAAAATCATACATGAAAAGAGTTCTAGGCTTACCTTTCGAATCGTGCTTTAGCCGACTTGGTTCTTATGCTCTTCAGCCCCACAAGCGTCGGGCCTCTAGATTAGACATACTACCAATCGCGTGATGAATGGAAGACGGAACTAGCGGATGATTGCTTCTTGATTGCGCTAGCAATCCTTGAGACATGACAAGTCAAGGTCTTCCTTTTGATCATGACCGACAACATGATCCTCAAGTATTTCAAGTGAGACTAATCTCATGTGACCACGAATGACACGAGACTTCATGGGAATGGACAAGGAATGGGATGAGAAAATCACCCTAAAAATTTGCCCTCAACCCCTATTTATAGGGGTTGGGATTTGGGGAGAGGGTGGCCGATCGCTAGTTGGTAGGGCTACGGTTATTGCACTTGCGCCCGAACGTGGTCGGTATGTGGTAGCTGGAGAGATAAGAGTGCTAACTTCGGTGTGTTTAGACATGGATTGAGACACAAGCCTAAGATGTTTATGACGTAGCCGGGACCCGAAGTACTATTGAGCCACCGGGGACCCCTAGAAAATCAATGAGCATATGCATCGGTATCTGTCTAATCTGAAGTTATGATATGCATGTGATGATTTACATTTTGGCATAAGGTGTATGCTTCATTCTAAATTGAGTCTAGGCATGTGTTTGTTGAGTTTCAACTCGCATTTTGTGGTTGATCACCATTTTAGACCATCGATCATAGATATGATTATTCCCTGAGTCCGCCACGGGATCTCTTATGAGATTGAGACACAAGTAGTTTCATATCCTTCCATGGACGGAGTTGAGTATGAGAAGTGTAACTGCACTATATGAGTCGACAAGGGGTGCGATATTTTGATCCCTTATAAATATGAGGGATGGTTCAGCCGAAGGGGTCAGAAGTTGTGGCAGTGCCCTCTACAGGGTTTGGACGTACCGATCTTTTTGATGGGGCGGACATGCCTGATGAATATGGCCACTTTTAGAGGCGAGATTGTAGATCCTGAACCGATGGATTTGTTGGATGTAGATGGGGATATAATGATAGAGATAGATGGAGTAGATGATGTGTTTGTCGAGCAGGCAAATGGCGAGCCTGGATCTCCGATATCCAAGGAGTCTGATCTAGAGGAGTGGCCCTTGTCCGAGGACGAGTAGTTTCCCTGATAATGTATAGATGGAGACTAGTGACTTTTTGGTTTGGCGTATTCTTTTTTGGTCTCGGCCAATTTATGTTTTGAGATTCAGATAATAGTCTCCCTCCAAGTTGTATAGAACCTTTGCTGTTATATGATATGTAAATTGGATTTACTTTCAAATCTTTATCTTGCATGTATGTAGGTTAGGAGTGGTGGGCTTTCCTCTATTGTTTTTGTTAGTCATCGTTTAGCAACAAGGAGTCCTGAGCCGTCGCTAGTGTTGGCCAGACATTGTTCGATTAATCAGGAGGCGGGATGTTGCGCGTTCGCTGGGTTCGAGGCGTGACGTGTATACTTGTGAACCATAACCATTTGACATACAAGTTAGCATCATGTCTCAAGTTTGAGGATTACTTACACCTGACTAAAGCGTGAACGATTAGACGTTGACCCCGCTTGAATCATCCATGCTTGCTTATCATTTAGCATGTGTCACTTTCAGTGAACTTGTCCAATACGAGCACTTGCATTCTAACTTGGACATCTAATGTCCAATGACTTGTTACTTGTCATCCTCTTGAGTATTTAATACTCAATAGCAAAGTTCAAAATGTACCAATCTCAATAGGATCATTGACGTCTACTCCGCGATCCATTAACTAGGAATAGTTTAAAGATCGTGTCTAACTAAAAACCAGTTACATATATTCTCAACATCTCGAGAATAGGTTCGATTACAACTGATTTTACAAACTTCGTTCATTAGAGCAATGAGATATAATGAATGAACACATCATTGCCATTAATAAGAATGAAAGTACAATGAAATGCAAAAAGCACAATAAAGTTTGGTTGCTTTAGGGGATAACCTTAACAGTAGACAAGGCCGATGTTGGTGAAGAGGCAGCCCACTTGGAGGATGGCATAATTGCAGCCAGAGCCCAGGAGCAAGTGGCTAACAAGAAAGCTGGCCCTCACCAACACGATCAAGTGTTGACGGTCGATGTGGTCAAAAGCACACCATGCAATCAATGGCACGAAGCATAATAATGTGGTGAGGATCACCATTAGGACCTCATCTGGAATGTGTGAAATATTCAGCTCTTTTTCGTATATTATTGGACCGCTCATTAGTCCCACATCTACCAAAGTTATAAAAAAAATAAAATAAAGAGATCACAATGTCCCAAGAACTGTATACTAGTGATTTTTTTTCTCATGCAGTACAGCTAGATCTTTTGTTGCTTATCTATCTATGTTGATGTGCCTTGACAAATGTTTAATGATGGACAATAAAGATACACAATGATGTTGCATGATCCAAGTAAGAGTTGCTTGGCATTTCCACTAAATAAGTACTTGCTCGATAAATGAAGAGGAGATTTCTGAAGCACTTGTGCCATATGTAATAATTAATGCTTTGCATTTTTAGATTGATTTTCATTAAATTGACGAATCTTTTGATAAAGGGGAAAGATTTTCATAAGCAATAATTTCCATTTCTATGAAGATGTTAATTTTTTTATATATGTATTTTGCTTTTGCTGTTAATGAGGCTCTGTAGAGAAGTAGCAAATGTAAGTTCTTTCGTTGAATGATCAACTACTTAGAACTATCACAAAAAAAAAAAACTTACTCAAAATCGACAACTTTCAAAACAAAGGTTTAGACTCGTTAATAGTTGCTTTCGTGCTTTATGTGTAATAACATCTCAATCAGAATACTGCTGTGGAGTGAAACAATTGGTGAATGCTGCATTGGGAATTTTAAGTATTCATAGCGTCAAGACTTCTTGAACTCTGAGATTTGAAAGGAATTTATTTTGTGATTGACAAAGAGAAAAGATAGATACTTGCTGCTACTCCTTTATCAAATTTGGATGACTAGAAAGGGATATATCTCTAGAGATAGTGGCAAGCATGGGTTGGGCCAGTTGAGCTTTTACCAAAATTGTGGTCCAGCCCGAACACTCAAGTCTGAAACTTTCGGTGGAGGCCTTGGCTTGGCATGGTCACCAATCAAATCCTAAGATATTGAATTCAGCAGATCACTATTTTCAAATGTTTTTGGCTCCACATTTTATTTGCTCAAAAGAAAACTTTTTTTTTATGATAAATGCAATCTTTAAAAATATTACAATGTTAAGTGATTAACTATAGCCTTCTATGACCTCTTTCATAAATAGGCTAAGCTCTCTCAAAAGTGTAAAGTTTAGCATTTCTAGTTTCCTTGGATAAATGCATTTTTTGGTCCTTCCTTACTAAGATAACTACTTGACCTTATTAAAACTTATTCGATAGTTTGAAGTAAATTTGGGAATTCAATAACACCAGGGAAGTGAGGTGTCATTGTTAAGACGTTTATTTTTAGTAATGAAAACTCTTTGAGAGAGAAATGAAATGAAGAATTGAACAAAAGGATAATTACTATTTTTAAAACTATTTCACACATTTTCATCTTGGTACATAACTTTTGGCAAAACAATGACAGAATAAAATACTACATAGATTGCTAGGTTAACAAAATCAACTAAAATATAGACACAATTACAATCTTCATCATCAACCCCCGCTGCGATCAAAGGGCATGCGAGAGCTCTCGAGGACAGTCATGACAAGATTATATCATCATCAATCCTATTAGTCCTTTCTGCATCTCAATCTCCCATGCTACAGACCTCTATTTGGTATAATTACCAAAAAGCTTCCCTATCTCCTCCGATGTTAATCCTTGTGTCTTCAGCATTATCTTATAGAACAATACTCACATGATGCTTTGCAAATGTCACGAACAAGAAGAAGATCACACCAAAGGTGATCTTCTTGCATAGCTATAAAAATATCGATGATGATACTGGACTTACCCCTTGGTTGATGGCAATGCCAATTGCACTCTTTTGCGTGTGCAACCTCAATGGCAAAATTTCAAAACTGTACATTGATATGATCAGGGCCATCCTGATGAAGAATAAAACTGTGTAGAATAGCATTAACACAACCTACATGGTGAGGTTTTTGTCACTATTTTCAACTTTTTTGAGGAATGCTACAAGGGAGACGAGCGCGAAGAACATTCACCGGTGCTGAACAACATCAATAGTCCCTAGCCGAACCAATCAAGGAGGAAGATGGGGAAGAGCATGCACACTATTATTATGAGGTTGACTGTCATGGTTGTGAGGAGCTTTTTATTAGGGTCGATGATGCTAGTGTTTGAGACAATGTAAGGGTAATGGAGAAGGGTATCAATGCCAGAGGCCTATCAGAAGCAGTGCATCCTAGCTGTGCGAATCATCATGTGCCAAACGGATGAGGTCTAGTAGAGGAGGAGGAGATCTCGCCGCCTGGTGCTATGCATGGTGACTTGGACAAGATGGTCGTTGTACTCCTCAGGGATGCCGGCAGCCTTCTTAATATATTGTAGTGGAGCTCAGCCTTATTATTGGCGTTGGAGATCATTTTCAGGACTTACATCATGTTGCCTTGGCAGTGTCGCGACCCTCTAAAAAAATTTTTAAATTTTAAAAAGGGGTTAACGGATTATTAGGTTAATTAGATTTGACTAACCTAACGCGGACCCTCCCAAGCCCTACCAAATCGCAACTTTGGTTTTTGTTTAAATGATTTTAAAATTTGGAGTCGCCACTAATCGTTCTTGGTAGGTCGATTAGAAACCTAAATAAATTAGCGGGAGAACTAATTTATTCCTGCGAACCAGAGATTAGGAGCTCGGGGACTTGGTTACACTAGTTAATTAAAACTAATGCCCTTTCGGTACCTTAATTTCATGGATATCCTAATTCGGCAACTCAGGCTTGGTTTATTCCTAAGGCTATAGTAGGGTATTCTCTTTTGTGTTTTCACTTTTTAAATAGGATGCATGGATGGTATATATTTTTATTTGTTATATTTTTTTAAGTGTTAAAGATTCCCTGAAGCCGAAAGAAGGAGTGTGTTAACGACTTCTGTGCAGTATTACAACCTACTTATCTTTTGGGTCTGATGATTCAAAAATTAAATTATAGGAAGTACATGACAGTGAATAAACACCTCCAATGGGAGGCCTAGCATTGGCTTGGCTCTTCCCTTTGGGATTTAAGGTACAGGTATTTAAGTTGCAAGTATTTAAACTACTGTAAGTAAAAACCTCCAATGGGAGGCTAAGCATTGGCTTGGCTCTTCCCTTTGGGATTTAAGGTACATGTATTTAAGTTGCAGGTATTTAACTACTGTAAGTAAAAACCTCCAATAGGAGGCTAAGCATTGGCTTGGCTCTTCCCTTTGGGATTTAAGGTACATGTATTTAAGTTGCAAGTATTTAACTACTGTAAGTAAAAACCTCCAATGGGAGGCTAAGCATTGGCTTGGCTCTTCCCTTTGGGATTTAAGGTACATGTATTTAAGTTGCAAGTATTTAACTACTGTAAGTAAAAACCTCCAATGGGAGGCTAAGCATTGGCTTGGCTCTTCCCTTTGGGATTTAAGGTATAGGTATTTAAGTTGCAGGTATTTAACTACTGTAAGTAAAAACCTCCAATGGGAGGCTAAGCATTGGCTTGGCTCTTCCCTTTGGGATTTAAGGTACAGATATTTAAGTTGCAGGTATTTAACTACTGTAAGTAAAAACCTCCAATGGGAGGCTAAGCATTGGCTTGGCTCTTCCCTTTGGGATTTATGGTGCAGGTATTTAAATTGCGGATGGACTTTGTCCTCTCTATTCTAGGGTATGAATTCTTTAAAATAAAATACAACGAATTGATTCAACAATTTGAAATTTGTGCGCGCTTGAGGACTCCTCCAAGCCGATTTTGTGCTTCCATAGGGTTGACCATTGATATAAAGCTGCGGCTTCCTGACATAAAATAGAGTAAAATGTCAGTATACAAAATATGTGCTAATCTGCACCTAAAACCAGAAGAGTGGAAAGAGTACTTATCTCCCATTTTTTTGGGAGGGATTTCTATAATTGATTTTCGCTCTCTATGTTCCCAATATAGAGAGTTTCTTTTGAATTAAGAGGGACTTTTAGTCACAGATCAGTTGAGAAATCGGTGGACAGCTTAAGAGCTTGTCTGGGCCGATTTTTGCATATCTACGAGATTTTTGCTGTTGACGTAGAGATATCCTTCTCCTGACATAAAATATGAAAAAAAAAAGAGGAGATGGAGAAAGTGTATACAATTTGTGCTAATTTGCAAGTAAAACCATAAACAAATGAATAAATAAAAACACTTAGCTCGAATTTGCTTGCTCGTTGACGAGGATGAACTCTTGATTTATATTGATCGATGAAGGAATTTGTGATGATAATCCCTAGCTTTGAACTCCCATCATCTTCAAAATTCTCTCTCTTTTGGTATTTTCTTTCTCTCAAATTTTTCTTCAATCTCCCAAAACTCTCTCAAACATCCAAAATTTTCTCTCAAAAAAAAAATCCTCCCAAACACTTCAAATTTTCTCTCTCAAGAATTCTTTCTCAAGCTCACTTCTTTCTCCTTTTATAACCTACTCATCTATCTCCCATTCTAATTTTTCCACTAACTCTATCTCCCATTCTAATTTCTCCACTAACTCTTCTTCATTTTCATCTTCCATTCTCCATCTCTATCCCACATTCTAATCTCTCCACTAACTCTTCTTCATCTTCATCTTCCCTTCTCCATATTTATCTCCCATTCTAATTTCTCCACTAACTCTTCTTAATCTCCATCTTCCCTTCTCTATTCTTATCTTCCATTCTAATTTCTCTACTAACTCTTCTTCATCTCCATCTTCCCTTCTCTATTCTTATCTTATTTTCTCCATCCATTCTTCTCCAACTTCTCTTCTTCATCTCCTCTTCTTCATCTTCCCTTCTCTATTCTAATTTATCCACTAACTTTTCTTTTTATTATTTGTAAAATAATCCTTCAAGAGTTAGGTATTTGCACTTTAGTCCTTGAATTTTAAGTATTTACAATTCAGTCCCTGAAAAAATATATTTCTTTAAGTCCAAATCTCCTCACAATTTTTGACACACCAAAATTTACCACATGTCAAATTTAAGCTCATTTCTTGTCGCTGAAAATAATGCATAATTTAATTAAAGCCCTTTTGCAAAATTAAGTCATTCTGGGTATAATTGGGCCAAGATGAAAATTTAAAATATTAGAAGACAATGTCACAACTCATAAAAAGTGAAAGTTAAAAATAAGTTGACTCAAATTAAATTTTTTTAGGCCCGATTCGAGATTATACTCGTGAAGGAACACGTGACTCGAATTGGATTTTTCTGAATTTGCGATGGCCAATATGAAAATAGATTTAAAATAAAAATATTAACTATCTTTGTGTATTTTTTGGCCTCAAATGTTATTTTTTGAAAATTTTCAAATATTTTTGTATTTTTTTTAAAAAAATTAAAATATATATAATATGAAAAATTATTTTTTGGTCAAAATTCGTTCCCTAGGCTTGGCTAAGGTTCCCAAAGTTGATTTTTCAATTTTATGAATTTTTATGGATTTTCTATTAATTTTTGAAAATAAATAAATAAAAAATACGTAAAAATACTGAAAATATGAAAAATCGTTTTTTGGTCAAAATTGGTTCCCTAGGCTTGGCTAAGGTCCCCAAAGTTGATTTTTCAATTTTATGAATTTTTATGGATTTTTTATTACTTTAGCAATAGAAAAAATGATTAAAGATCAGGTGTCAACAGCTGCCCCTCTTTGAAAGGAAGCTCGGTAGAGGTTCATTTCAAAGACGAGATGACACCTGGATTCTTATCGACTCAATACAAGGAAATAAAAAGAGTCGTGACATGATTGTTCCACTGAAAATGAAATGAGAACCTAAGGATTCGTTATATAAAAAAACTTTAGGGTGGTTGAACTTGAACCCGTATGGTGGATTAACCCATGGTAGATTCCTAATAAAAGGATTCTACTGATTAAAAATTGAATTAAAATTTGACCCGTATGGTGGGTCATACCATTTAACCCGTATGGTGGGTCGTACCATGGTAGATTCCTAATAAAAGGATTCTACTGATTAAATTTTGATTGAGATTTGACCCGTATGGTAGGTCACCACATGGAGATACCTGTAAGAAGGACTTGGTGCCTGTAGAAAGGACTTGGTGCCAGTAAAAAGGACTTGGTGCTTTGCCTGTAAGAAGAACTTTGTGTCTGTAAGAAGGACTTTGTGCCTGTAAGAAGGACTTGATTTGCTTGTAAGAATGACTTTGTTTGCCTGTAAAAAGGACTTACTTTGCCTGTAAGAAGGACTTTGTGCCTGTAAGAATGACTTGATTTGCCTGTAAGAAGGACTTTGTTTGCCTGTAAGAAGGACTTATGCCTGTAAGAAGGACTTTATGCCTGTAAGAAGGACTTTGTGCCTGTAACAAGGACTTGATTTGCTTGTAAGAAGGACTTTGTGCCTGTAAGAAGGACTTTATTCCTGTAAGAAGGACTTGATTTGCATGTAAGAAGGACTTGATTTGCCTGTAAGAAGGACTTTGTGCCTGTAAGAAGGACTTGATTTGCCTGTAAGAAGGACTTTGTGCCTGTAAGAAGGACTTGGTTTGCCTGTAAGAAGGACTTAGTTTGCCTGTAAGAAGGACTTAGTTTGCCTATAAGAAGGACTTGATTTGCCTGTAAGAAGGACTTTATGCCTTTAAGAAGGACTTGATTTGCTTGTAAGAAGGACTTTGTTTGCTTGTAAGAAGGACTTTGTGCCTGTAAGAAGGACTTGATTTGCCTGTAAGAAGGACTTTGTGCCTGTAAGAAGGACTTGATTTGCTTGTAAGAAGGACTTGCTTTGCCTGTAAGAAGGACTTTATTTGCCTGTAAGCAGGACTTGACTTGCCTGTAAGAAGGACTTGGTTTGCCTGTAAGAAGGACTTTGTGCCTGTAAGAAGGACTTTGTTTGCCTGTAAGAAGGACTTAGTTTGCCTGTAAGAAGGACTTAGTTTGCCTATAAGAAGGACTTGATTTGCTTGTAAGAAGGACTTTGTGTACCTCAAAGGGTGCCATTCTGAAATCTGGGGAGACCAGGAATCCTGCAGAAGCTCAAACCCAAATTATATTCTCCTGTCGTTTTAGGAATAAACCAAAGAGGCAGAGATCAAAAGGTCTCGAACATTTCTGTCCTTGAGACAAATCATGCTTTATTGAAGAATGTGGATACCTGTATATACCGCAATGGATTCGAGTATCCCAACAACCGTCAGAATTCATTCTCTTGAAAGGTTCTGGTTGAAGATATACTTACCTGAGAATTTGGAAGAAATGCTTGGTGGCTTCTGGACAACCAGGCTTGTTCATTCAATAATCGCCAAATGAATTTCAAGACTTTGGAAGGTAACTCAAACACCGGGAATGTGTTGCCTGTCGGGCAATGTCAGAGCTAACATGTGCAAGCATTTTCATCAATGCGTTCATTGGTTCATACAAAATTGTTCAGCTAAGTTTGCCATGATTAAAGGCAGTCTATGTAATAACTCATGATGCAATCGATCAACATATAGATCATGTATTGCATTACCACTTCTGTTTAAGGAAGTTCTTATAGTATGAATACCTCGAATGTAATCTGAATGGGGGACTTCATTCCGAAATGGCTTTTTCTCACTCTGGAGAAGGCTGTTTATCTGTAGATCAAAATGTTAGACCTGTGTGGAAATGGTTTGCCTTTCCTCATCCTGTCATGCCCCATTCTGCACATTTGATATCTCCTGTGCAGTTTATGTTCTAAGTTGGAGTTGGTAAGTTAAACACACGGAATAGTCATACATAATTCATGAACTGTGTAAGCACAATGCAGATGTGACAATTTTTTAGCATCACGTGTGTTTATATAATGTGCAAATATGGGCGAATTTAAATTGCCCCTGGTATGTGGGTGGACCGAACAAATTGGGAAGCCTACTCCTTATGTCGAGGGGTGGTTTGTCTCAAACTTTACCCCTGCGCGATGAAGCATATGGGCGATGGAGCATTTTGGTTTGTTTAATGCCCCTGCAAGAAGCAGAGAAATTATTCTTGAAACCAAACGAGATAAGGAAGACATATTTGCTTTTTCGTTTCAGAGCTTGCGATCAATTTGCCCCATTTTTCACCAGAATAGATCTTGTCAGGTGATCATACTTTTCTTTTGGATTTGTCTCCTTCAACATGTTAAATGTTAGTATAAATATTTCCTGTGAAAAGAAAAGGAGACATGTCAACCAGTATTAAAAGGGATAAATTGGAAACGATACTGATTTACCCTTCATCTTGAATGCCTTGGACAAGTCTTTTACCAATTTTGCTGGATTGAGTTTTCTTCGACTTTTGTTGGATGCTTCACCATTAAGCCGAGAATGTAGCAAAATATTGACTTCGGTATTACTCGTCGAGTATTCCTGCTTGCAAAAAGAAATGCACAAAAAGTTGTTTCATTTATTTATAATACATACAACATTCCCCACCCTCGGGGATCGAACTCGGGATATTTCGGACCTACTGTCATCCCCCATACCATTCGGTCCATTGGACCATAGGTATCCATGGGGCTATCCTTTCAAAGGTTAATCTTTGGGGATAAAGCAGCCTTGTTGTATCACCTTATGCCATGTTACGGTATTTCTCGAGGTAATTTGCAATCCCTGTTAAGAATGGAATAAGACAATTCAAGACTTGAGATGATTATGTGCACATTAGAACGATACAGAATTACCCATTTCTGAGATTGTTCGCGTCTTTCGCTTGTACTTTCCTCTGTCCGAAGCTGTCCATCCCGTGGTAATGCCCATGAGTCGATTTGCCCCCAAATTTTGTTCAACTTGTATTCAGATATGATTGCGTTCTCGGGTCGATTTGCAATTTCCTGAGAATAGAAGGGGCTTAATTTTAAAACTTGGAGCAACTGAGGGTAAATTGAAACGATACGGAGTTACCCTTCAGGTTTATCCAGATTTTTACTCGCCATCAATTCGTCGCGAGGTTGGTGAGGTGGCGGATTCGAGCATTTAATAGGGGGAAGTCGGATTATTACTCCTTGCTTTTACACATTCACAAAAGCAGAAAAACATATCACGCAAGGAAATAAAACACATTCACTCATTCAGGATCAGTTCTGCTTCCTCTACAGGCTCTCCCATGATCAGCTGGCTTCATCCCAAATTAGGTATGCATCGGCCATATAGAAGGTCTGGTGGTCACTGGCTGAACAAGTGCATCACAGTCCCGATGCTTTACCGATATCAAACTGGTTGATTATGGCGAAAAGATCATCGTCAATGTCCGCTTGGTGGTGATCTGTCCCTTCTTCCTCGGGAGGTATTGATACTGATCCAGTATCATTGGTCCTTTTGTACCCTGCTCCAACAGAACTCGATCCTGTTATAAATTGGTCTAACTCACCTCTTAAACGTGCATTTTCGATCCTCAGATCATACATTTCATCGAGGGTGATGAGGAGGCTATTGCAGTTGGGGCAGGTGGCGGAGTCAAAAGTCTCTTTATACATCTTGTTTTCCGCTCGGAGGTTTTCATTTTCAACTCTTAGAAACTCGGCTTCGTTGTGCTCATGACGAGTTTTCATTCGGGTTCGTCTATTTTGAAACCAGAACTTGATTTGTGAAGGTTCAAGGCCTAGCTCTTGACTCAGTTCCATTTTTTGTTTGCCGTCTGGCATAGGGCACGTTCTGAAGAAAGCTTCAAGCTTTCGTACTTGCTCCTCAGTATGGCGACGGTAACGCTTCTTTTGACCTTTACCGTTGTTGTCATTGTCCTTACCGGGCTCTTGGACGTCGTCGGTGGAAGGGCCGGGCTCCATAGGCTCGATCCCAAATATGGCTTCGAACTCTTCCTCTCCCATATTCAGCAAGTAAAGATAACTTTCAAGTGTGTTGGGTTGAGACATCTTCGATTTGGTTAACGATTTCTCAAAGTTTGATATCTCTTCTTGTATTTTCACTCTCTGGATTTTTCTGGGAGACTGCGTATGCTTTAAGAGTCTCTCTTTCGAGCACGAATGAGAATTATCAAGAAGATGCCTCCTTTAAAATTAGACGTGGGTTTAGCAACTGTATTGCCTCTCTCGAGTGTTCTGGCTTTCTCGATTTTCTTTTCATTGTATCTCTCGCCCAGCTCGTCTCCTTCATCTTTCCGTGGAAGGGGGCCCCTTGTTGCTGTCTCCACCGTCAATTTGCTGGTGAGTTCTTCAATAAAGACGAGTCGTATCTCTTTTCTGCCGAAAATGTCTTTGTCTCCCACTCAGCTTATTTTTTATCCTTTCTTTTTCAAAGTAGTGGCGTCTCGTCCAACTTTTCCGTAAAGACGTCGGATTTGCTTGGCTCGAGATTGGAGACGAGTAGCGGAGGTGATACTGATAGGGAATGGTAGACAGGAAAATTTGGCCAGTAGAGACTTCCCCTGCAAAAATGAAAGAGAATGCGGCAGTATATGTTCTCCATATTCTAGAAAAATTGGAACGATACTGTTTTACCCTTGTGTATACTTCCATTGAATTTGAATTGAGGGAGTTCCTTCATTTGGATTGGATTGAATTGTATGTCCCGAGTTGCCCTTCACTTTGAGCTTGCCACATATGTGCTTTGCTTAGTTGGGCCTTGTTTTCTTTCGGGTTGCCTTGGACCATCATCATTTTCCATGCCATTGGGTCCGTGGACCGGAGGGCTCCTTTAATTTGAAGGTTACCTTGAAGGCAAATGAGTCCTATCGCATTCCATTGGGTCATTTCATTTTGCGACACTCTTGAGGCACTTTGCAATCCCCTGGGTGAGAATGGAACAAATCCAATTTAGCATTTTGCAACGATTGAGGGTAAATTGGAACGACACACAATTACCCGTCTTCGAGCTCGCCTGGGCTTTTCACTTGAAATTTCCCTACGTGAGGCCATTCAACATTTCTCATTATGGCAATCAGCGACGTTGCCACAAATTGATCCGCCCTAAATCGAGCATAAAAAGGGATTCACGCATTCGACGGGATAAATAAATTGCCCCCTTGTCCTTGAATTAAATCGAGACACCTAGAAAGCTAGAAAATATCATACGCAGGGGAATTAAGCATGAAATGAAATGTGCACTTATTCAAGGTCAGTTCTGCCTCTCCTGTGGCTCTTCGATAATCAGCTAGTCTCGTGTTGGTTCGGGTGTGGATAACCGATGTTTGAGAGTCCCTACTCACTGGCTCCTGATCGCGGCTTGGGACGTCTGTCAACCCTAAACTGGTTGACCAGGGCAGTAAGCTCATCATCTGGGTAATCTCTTGAACCTTCCAGCAACTGATGCTCGAATTGGGCATTGTTGTTGGCAAATGCTGGCGGTAGATTTCTCATTCTGTCCTCGCCATGAGCAATTTGACTTCTCATGCTGGAGCCTTCATCATTACTCGAGAAAGTGTGGGGATCACCAACTGTCCTGCTGCCAAAAACTCCTTCCATTCGAGGATTAGAGAAGTGGAAGTGCTCAGGATAACTTCTTGTCTGATTCTCTAGCTGCGCAGGCGCGCTGATCATGGGATGAGTTCTAGCCACAGGTTGGTGCTCAAACCAAGGAATCTGAATACACTGCTCCTGCGGTCTATACTCTTGAAGAGCATTAGGGTGATTCTGGGGGATACTTTGATTAACGCTTGGGGGATTGATGGCATGGCTACTAGCTTGGTTGATGATGGGAAGTGGCTCGCCCCATGCTAACCTGGGGAACTTATGGTGGCGAGGAGACTCGACGTTCAGGCTTGGATCAGTCCCGCCTTGGTTTTCTTGATTCTGAGCTGCATTATGTTCTCTCACCCTTTTTCTGTACTTCTGAAGATGACTCGAAACATTTGCTTTAGTGAGTCCCTCTACCTTCATAATTTCCAGTATATGTTGCGGCCGTGCCGAATCTATTCCTAGCTGCTGAACTGCATTAACAAACATACGATGCAGCTCGGGAGACCAACTCATCTTCTTTCTCCAGTTGCTTGGAACAAAATTGAAGGCTTGATGCTTGTTCTCATGGTCGTGCAATTGCTTCCTTACCACGTGCTGCCATATGTTTTGAAGCATCTGAACTCTAACTGGTTTCGTTACGACGTCTTGGGCCCCATTTAAGACAGCCTTCATTAGGGCTTGCTGATCATCGCTTGCCGATATTACGAGGACTGGCATGTTTAATTTAGAATTGATGACTTCCAAGAGAGTGAAAACATCCATGTCAATCCCTACCATGGCGGTGAGGACGATATCAAACGGGTCACTACTCCTCCTTAATATCTCTAAGGCCTCTGTCGCCTTTGCTTGAGCTACAACCTTATACCGGCATTTTCTTAATACGGTAACAAGGATTGACAGAGAGACTGGATTACCGTCAATGGCCATGACCAGTAGACCCTCAGGGTAAGGAACTTCATCAGCTTTGACCAGGGTTGAACATGCGCCCGTTCCCCTAATACTCGACATATTTCTGGATCTAGGACTGCCGATTCGAGACCGCCTCGGGATGTCTTCTCGGACTTGAGGGATCACGAGATCGTTGATGCCTTCTCGTAACAGGCTTTGAAAGCCGATGCTTTGATGGTGAAGGTTTTGAATTCCTCTCCCGCGAGAACTCCTTCCTCTCTATCTTTCTCCTGCGAGTTCTTGCGAATGAACTCTGACTATCAAATGGGGACAAGTTCTCTCTCTGGCAATAGCAACGACTTCCCTCTTCACGGGCAGCGCTATTAGATTTTCCGAGGGAGAAAATCTGATATTCAGCTTTTGATCAAAGGGGAAATCCTTGTTTCTCGCTCAGTTTGTCTTCTTTTTTCTTTTCGTGATAGAAAGCCCCTGTCAAGATCTCCACCGTCGATTTACTGGCGGGTCCTCCAATGAAGACAAGTCGTATCTCCTTTTCGCTAACGTTTGCCGTGTCTTCCACTCAGCTCATCTTTCCGTCTTCTTTTTCAAAGTGGCGGTGTCTCGTCAAACTTTCTGCGGAGATTTCGGACTCGCTTAGCTCGCAGTCGCCATCTGATGGGAATTCGAGCCAACGAGGGTAGTGCCAATAGAGAATGGTAGATAAGAGAAATCTTGACTGGTTGATACCGTCACTATGAAATCAATATTTACTTCAAAGCAGATTACCATCTTCGCATTCCGCTCATCTGCCTCACCTCTCTCCCCCTTTCTTTCGTATTCTGCTTTCAAAAATGGCCAATTCTCCTAACCATACCTTATCCGCCGAAGTCCTAGCTGGGTGGGAGAGACTCTACAATCTTCTTGGTAGAGGTTACGCTCATATAGCCAAAAACTCTACCGTTGAGGCTGAAATCCTCGGTTTATTTAGGACCGTGGACGCTGCTTCTGTTGAGGGTACCCAACTAGGGAAGGAGTACCGGAACTTCTCGACCCTCTTCATCAATTTTCTAGCTGCCTATAACCGTGCTTATGAGACGGTCCTTGTGACCGCCGTCGTGAAAGCCCGTTACCGAGACCGGCACGAGCGTCTGGCAACAGTTACGTTTGTGGCTGATAATCACAAAAAGGCCCTCAAGTTTGCCAACGATCAGCTTTCGTGGCTGGTTCGTGAGAGGGGAAAGTTGGTGGACCGTCTGGCCTTGGTCCGAACTTACGCCGAACAGGAACCAGGCAATATTGTAATGAGGTGTAAATGTGGTTGGCTGCAGGAGAGACTTGATGACATTACGGCAGACATTGCTTTCGAGAGGGCAGCGGTTCCGGACCTGGAGTTTGCCGTTGAGCATTACGAGGCCACTATGGCCCAGGTTAAAGAGAAGTGCGATCGCCTCTTCTTTAGGCTCGCGGAGCTTGATCCCGAGAGCGCCCGGTGCATCCAGAGCATCAACTATTTGGAGAGTCAGTTGAGCTCTTTCGTAATGGTCATCAGGGCCCAGTTTGGCTTTACATTTCCTCCCCAGTGAGTTGTTGTAATACTCTTTGATGAATGGAATGAAAGAAAAGCTTCACGTGTTTTGTTTTGTTTTGTTTTTTTTAATTTTCCTGCTATCGTTTCTTCCGCATAGCATAACAGAACGATTTGAGGTACCGAAGATGTTGAGGCTTAATGTTCTTCTTGATGTTCTTGTTTAATTGCTCCAGACGATGATATCGAGAACATTGATGATGGGTTCGGCGGTGGCCCCCACTATCCATCTTGAGATCACGAACAATAACGCTATGACAACTCGATCAGTGCGCTGGTAGTAAATCCGGCCACCTGTTGTGTGCCCACTTTTATCCATATTTTGTTTCTTTCGGCGTCCACTTGCTCGTGTCGGTCGCCTGTAGCGTCGGGAGAAATTCCTGTGGGCCACGTTCATTAATAGAACCTCGGTCCTCTAAAACCCTCCGCATATTTCGGATAAGAGGAAATTTTAAGACCGGTCTCTGGTTGATTTGATCAGGTAAAGGCATTTGTTTCATGGGTTCTGATTATATAATCCATATTGTTTTTCAAAAGACGCGGGATCCTCTGCAATACATTAAATATGCCCCCATGTTTAATCAGTATAAATCCACCGTCATATCAGAATACACTGCCCATACAAGTTTACGGATTGACACAACTTTGTCTGTCAAAGATGGACAATGTTCGTTTGCCCCCCAGAATTAACGGTTGAAGCCTCGGTGTTTTTCGTCTTTTGGTATTTCTGAAGATGATTCTTGATATATTATTGAACTTAATTTTTACACCCGTCTGGGGTATCTAGGATCTCCCTGCAAAAGAAAAGGATATAATTAGTATGCGACACAAGAAATGTCGGTCCATGACTCCTATATTAGTCTAATTTGATTTTTTCTATTTTATAGAGAAATCAGAAGAAAGAAAAAAAAATTTCCTTAGGAAGAAATGGGTTAATTTCTGATACAGAATTTTTTTCAGATTTATTATTCTTTTTTTTATTTTTAAAGGAATGTGACAAAGTCTCTTGACGTTTACTAAAATTTTTGAAGGAATTTCCTTTTTATCAAAATAAATTTTCAGAGGTAAATTTGTCAGGAAAATTTTATTTTTATTGAAGCAGGAAAAACATGACAGAAATCCTTTATTGGTTAACGAAATTCCCCCGAGACATTAGTCTAATTTTATTTAGAGAAACTTTTCTTAGAAAAACATGAGCGAATTTCTCGAAAAGAATTTTTGTTGCAAGTTTTTATAATTTGAAAGAATGTGATAAAATCACTTGATGTTTTTTTTAAAGGAATTTTTCTTTTTATCGAAATAAATTTTCAGAGGAAAATTTGTCGGGAAAATTTCATTTTTATTGGAGAGAAAAAAACATGACAAAAATCT
This sequence comes from Psidium guajava, assembly GCA_016432845.1. Lineage (NCBI taxonomy): Eukaryota > Viridiplantae > Streptophyta > Magnoliopsida > Myrtales > Myrtaceae > Psidium > Psidium guajava. Next base: position 25,953,460 of record CM028230.1, read on the forward strand.
CTTATTGATCAATTAGTCTAATTTTATTTAGAGAAAATTTTCTTAGAAAAACATGAGCGAATTTCTCGAGAAGAATTTTCTTGCAAGTTTTTATAATTTGAAAAATGTGATAAAATCATTTGATGTCTACTAGAGTTTTTTTTTTAAGGAATTTTTCTTTTTATTGAAATTTTCATAGGAAAATTTTTTCAAGAAAATTTCATTTTTATTGAAGCAATAAAAATATGACAAAAATCCCTTATTGGTTAATAAAATTCCCATGAAGGGATTTTTTTACATCATTTTTTCAAAAAAAAAATTTTAAAAGAAATCAGGGACAAATTTAATTTTTATTTTCTTTTAAAAAGAATGGTCGTAATATCAAGCTCAAAAACTGACTAACACCTAGCATGGACCGATCGAAAATAAATACAAGATAAAATTAGAGAACTTACTTTTACCTTAGAGAAATGCAAATCACATAGTCATGCGCATGACTCAAGTGAGGAGTGGACTCTAGAAAATAAAAGAAGGAGAGACAAGGTATGGACCTAAAAAGGCTCCCACTATCTGAATTGACAAACTTACCCTCCGCGCAATCAAATCACAATGGGAAGAATTGTCAATTCAGATAATGAGCGGAATAAAATATGGTCAACCCGAGCGCAATCGACGCAAGAGCTTTGCATATTCGATCCCTATCTATGGTTTTCTAGGAAGAATTTCGCGACTTGGGTTTAGACGCTTGTGTGTGCAGGTGTCGTGATCCTCAGAGTATGCAAGACATGCACAACAATTGATATCAAAACAGCGCTTCTAAAAATGTGCGAAATTAAACAAATAAACCCAACACCGAGCCTGCAAAACAAAGGGGTTAGCCAAACACTCCGCCCCTTATAACTCCCATCCTGCAAAAACATATAACACCTATACATTGAGTCCCAAACAATATCGCCAGAAGCGAGATATGCATGAAATTTTCATTGGCCTAAGCCCACTAAGATTTTTTAAAATTTCGAAAAAATTCAAGTATTCCAATTGGTATCTTTTTTCGAAAATTTAAAAATCTCTATCCCCAGTGGAGTCGCCAAGCTGTCGCGACCCTCTAAAAAAATTTTTAAATTTTAAAAAGGGGTTAACGGATTATTAGGTTAATTAGATTTGACTAACCTAACGCGGACCCTCCCAAGCCCTACCAAATCGCAACTTTGGTTTTTGTTTAAATGATTTTAAAATTTGGAGTCGCCACTAATCGTTCTTGGTAGGTCGATTAGAAACCTAAATAAATTAGCGGGAGAACTAATTTATTCCTGCGAACCAGAGATTAGGAGCTCGGGGACTTGGTTACACTAGTTAATTAAAACTAATGCCCTTTCGGTACCTTAATTTCATGGATATCCTAATTCGGCAACTCAGGCTTGGTTTATTCCTAAGGCTATAGTAGGGTATTCTCTTTTGTGTTTTCACTTTTTAAATAGGATGCATGGATGGTATATATTTTTATTTGTTATATTTTTTTAAGTGTTAAAGATTCCCTGAAGCCGAAAGAAGGAGTGTGTTAACGACTTCTGTGCAGTATTACAACCTACTTATCTTTTGGGTCTGATGATTCAAAAATTAAATTATAGGAAGTACATGACAGTGAATAAACACCTCCAATGGGAGGCCTAGCATTGGCTTGGCTCTTCCCTTTGGGATTTAAGGTACAGGTATTTAAGTTGCAAGTATTTAAACTACTGTAAGTAAAAACCTCCAATGGGAGGCTAAGCATTGGCTTGGCTCTTCCCTTTGGGATTTAAGGTACATGTATTTAAGTTGCAGGTATTTAACTACTGTAAGTAAAAACCTCCAATAGGAGGCTAAGCATTGGCTTGGCTCTTCCCTTTGGGATTTAAGGTACATGTATTTAAGTTGCAAGTATTTAACTACTGTAAGTAAAAACCTCCAATGGGAGGCTAAGCATTGGCTTGGCTCTTCCCTTTGGGATTTAAGGTACATGTATTTAAGTTGCAAGTATTTAACTACTGTAAGTAAAAACCTCCAATGGGAGGCTAAGCATTGGCTTGGCTCTTCCCTTTGGGATTTAAGGTATAGGTATTTAAGTTGCAGGTATTTAACTACTGTAAGTAAAAACCTCCAATGGGAGGCTAAGCATTGGCTTGGCTCTTCCCTTTGGGATTTAAGGTACAGATATTTAAGTTGCAGGTATTTAACTACTGTAAGTAAAAACCTCCAATGGGAGGCTAAGCATTGGCTTGGCTCTTCCCTTTGGGATTTATGGTGCAGGTATTTAAATTGCGGATGGACTTTGTCCTCTCTATTCTAGGGTATGAATTCTTTAAAATAAAATACAACGAATTGATTCAACAATTTGAAATTTGTGCGCGCTTGAGGACTCCTCCAAGCCGATTTTGTGCTTCCATAGGGTTGACCATTGATATAAAGCTGCGGCTTCCTGACATAAAATAGAGTAAAATGTCAGTATACAAAATATGTGCTAATCTGCACCTAAAACCAGAAGAGTGGAAAGAGTACTTATCTCCCATTTTTTTGGGAGGGATTTCTATAATTGATTTTCGCTCTCTATGTTCCCAATATAGAGAGTTTCTTTTGAATTAAGAGGGACTTTTAGTCACAGATCAGTTGAGAAATCGGTGGACAGCTTAGGAGCTTGTCTGGGCCGATTTTTGCATATCTACGAGATTTTTGCTGTTGACGTAGAGATATCCTTCTCCTGACATAAAATATGAAAAAAAAAAGAGGAGATGGAGAAAGTGTATACAATTTGTGCTAATTTGCAAGTAAAACCATAAACAAATGAATAAATAAAAACACTTAGCTCGAATTTGCTTGCTCGTTGACGAGGATGAACTCTTGATTTATATTGATCGATGAAGGAATTTGTGATGATAATCCCTAGCTTTGAACTCCCATCATCTTCAAAATTCTCTCTCTTTTGGTATTTTCTTTCTCTCAAATTTTTCTTCAATCTCCCAAAACTCTCTCAAACATCCAAAATTTTCTCTCAAAAAAAAAATCCTCCCAAACACTTCAAATTTTCTCTCTCAAGAATTCTTTCTCAAGCTCACTTCTTTCTCCTTTTATAACCTACTCATCTATCTCCCATTCTAATTTTTCCACTAACTCTATCTCCCATTCTAATTTCTCCACTAACTCTTCTTCATTTTCATCTTCCATTCTCCATCTCTATCCCACATTCTAATCTCTCCACTAACTCTTCTTCATCTTCATCTTCCCTTCTCCATATTTATCTCCCATTCTAATTTCTCCACTAACTCTTCTTAATCTCCATCTTCCCTTCTCTATTCTTATCTTCCATTCTAATTTCTCTACTAACTCTTCTTCATCTCCATCTTCCCTTCTCTATTCTTATCTTATTTTCTCCATCCATTCTTCTCCAACTTCTCTTCTTCATCTCCTCTTCTTCATCTTCCCTTCTCTATTCTAATTTATCCACTAACTTTTCTTTTTATTATTTGTAAAATAATCCTTCAAGAGTTAGGTATTTGCACTTTAGTCCTTGAATTTTAAGTATTTACAATTCAGTCCCTGAAAAAATATATTTCTTTAAGTCCAAATCTCCTCACAATTTTTGACACACCAAAATTTACCACATGTCAAATTTAAGCTCATTTCTTGTCGCTGAAAATAATGCATAATTTAATTAAAGCCCTTTTGCAAAATTAAGTCATTCTGGGTATAATTGGGCCAAGATGAAAATTTAAAATATTAGAAGACAATGTCACAACTCATAAAAAGTGAAAGTTAAAAATAAGTTGACTCAAATTAAATTTTTTTAGGCCCGATTCGAGATTATACTCGTGAAGGAACACGTGACTCGAATTGGATTTTTCTGAATTTGCGATGGCCAATATGAAAATAGATTTAAAATAAAAATATTAACTATCTTTGTGTATTTTTTGGCCTCAAATGTTATTTTTTGAAAATTTTCAAATATTTTTGTATTTTTTTTAAAAAAATTAAAATATATATAATATGAAAAATTATTTTTTGGTCAAAATTCGTTCCCTAGGCTTGGCTAAGGTTCCCAAAGTTGATTTTTCAATTTTATGAATTTTTATGGATTTTCTATTAATTTTTGAAAATAAATAAATAAAAAATACGTAAAAATACTGAAAATATGAAAAATCGTTTTTTGGTCAAAATTGGTTCCCTAGGCTTGGCTAAGGTCCCCAAAGTTGATTTTTCAATTTTATGAATTTTTATGGATTTTTTATTACTTTAGCAATAGAAAAAATGATTAAAGATCAGGTGTCAACAGGCAGCCTTGCATGATGAGCTACCAAGGGGATTTTAGCATGGCTAGGAGCCCAACAGTGAATATGTAGGAGGAGATTGCTCCCAACTTGAGCATGATACGCCACCTGAGGTTGAGTTAGACTTTAGGAAAGAAACAGTTACTGATGTGACCGAGGACGGTGTTAATGTTGAAGAACACTTCAACCACCAAAACGAAATAAAGGAAAAAAAATGCTATATAAATTAGGAAAATGAAAAATAGGAAAGTTCGTGAATATTTTAGGGAAGGAGGCAAGCTTTTCACTAGGAAGAGTTAGGGGAAATCTCAGCAATATAAATTGAGGTGATGGCGAGGGCATAGCTACAGCCGACATTGATGAAGAGGTGGCCCACTTAGAGGATGGCATAATTGCTGTCGAAGCCCATGAGTATGCGGCTAACAAAAAAGCTAGCACTCGCCAACGCGATCAAGTGGCAATAGCTGATGTGGGCAAAGGTACACCCCCGCAATCAACAACGTAAAGCATCACAATGCGGTGAGAATCATTGTCGGGACTCAACCGGTATGTAGGAGTTATTCAACTCTTTTATGTACATCACTGGACCACTCACTAGTCCCACATTTGCCGAAGTTATAAAAAAATAAAAAAGAAATGAGATCACAATGTCCCAAGAAAATTAGAACCATATACAAGCAAAGGCATCATTTTAGCTCCACATGAGCCAGATCCGAATGAGTCTGGGGATCTGCTCACGCAAGATGTGGGTGGGAGACTTTCTCATCGGTACACAACCTTCTCATTTTCCATCATTCACAGCCCTATGTCCATCCTTACATAACCCCAAATTCTAATGGAAAAATAGCTAAATAAAACATGAGTGCAAACAAATACTCCTTAACTTGCACCATCATCGGCTCCACAAGCCCCTCACTACTTGGTTATATTTTTCAGTTTTTCAATACTTGTATATGGTTTTGATTTTCTTAGGACATTATGATCTCATTTTTTTTATTTTTTATTTTTATAAATTTTGGTAGATGTGAGACTAATGAGTGGTTTAGTAATGTACATAAAAGAGCTAAATATCTCTTATAAGCTGTTGAGGTCCAAACAGTGATTCTCACCGCATTATCATGCTTCAGGTCATTGATTGTGGAATGTACCTCTGCCCGCATTAGCCATTGCTACTCAATCGTGTTGGCGAGGGCCGGCCTTTTTGTTGCCCACTTGCTCATGGGCTCTGGCGGCAATTAAGCCATCCTCCAAATGGGCCGCCTCTTCACCAACGTCGACCTTGGTTACGCCCTCGCCATCACCTCAATTTATATTGCTGAGGTTTTTCCTAACTCCTTTCGTAACAAACTTGCCTCCTTCCCCAATGTATTCACCAACTTTCCTATTTTTCATTTTTCTAATTTATATAGCATGTTTTTTTTTGCCTTACATTGTTTCGATGGTTCAAGTGTTCTTCAACATTGGCATTGTCCTCGGCCACATCAATAACCATTTCTTCCCCAAAGTCCAACTCAATCTTAGGTGGCATGTCATGCTCAATTTGGGAGTAGTCTCCTCCTACTTGCTCACTGTTGGGGTCCTAGTCATGCTAAAATTCCCTCGGTAGCTCATTATGCAGGGTTGCTAGGCAACGCGATGCAAGTCCTAAAAATGATCTCGGACTCCAACAATAAGGCTAAGCTCTACTACAATGATATCAAGAAGGCTATTGGCATCCCTAAGGAGTGCAATGACCATGTTGTCCAAGTCACCAAGCAGAGCACCGAGTGGCGAGATCTCCTCCTCCTCTACTAGACCTCATCCATTTAGCATATGACAATTTGCACAGTTGGGATGCACTGCTTCCGACAAGCCTCCGGTATTGATACCCTTCTCCATTACGCTTGAATTGTCTTAAACACTAGCATCATTGTCTCCGATAAAAGGCTCATCGCAATCATGATAATCGATCTCATAATGACAACGTGCATGCTCTTCCCCATCTTCCTCCTTGATTGGTTCAGCCAGTAGCTATTAATGCTATTCAACATCGACGGATTTTCTCCTTGCTCGTCTCCCTTGGAGCGTTCCTTAATGAAGTTGAAAATAATGACGAAAACTTCACTATGTGAGTTGTGTTGATGCTATTTTACGTGGTTTTCTTCTTCATTGGGATGGCCCGAATCACATTAATATATAGTTTTGAAATTTTCCCATTGAGGCTGCGCGCACAAAAAAGTGTAATCGGTGTCGCCATCAACTAGGGAATGAGTCTAGTATCATCATTGATATTCTTATAGCTATGCAAGGAGATCACCTTTGGTGGGATTGTCTTCTTGTTTGCAATGTTTGCAAAGCAACATGTAAGTATTGTTCTATAAGATAATGTTGGAGACATGAGGAATAACACTGGAGGAGATAGGGAAGCCTTTTGGTAATTATACCAAATTGAGGTCTGCAATATGGAGATTGAGGTACAAAAAGGATTAATAGGATTGACAATGACGCAATCGTGTCGCGAACTTCCACGAGAGCTCTCTCATGCCCTTTCGATTACAACGGGGATTGATGATGAAGATTGTCATTTTGTCTATCTTTTGCTTGACCTTGTTGACCTAGCAATCTATGTAGCATTTTATTCAGTCATTGTTTTTCTCTTTTCTTTCTTCCATTTCTCTCTCCAAGAGTTTTCATTACTAAAAATAACCATCTTAACAATGACACCTCACTTCCCTACCTCAAGACTTGGTGTGGTTGAATTCCCAAATTTACTACAAACTATTGAAAAAGTTTTAATTAGGTCAAGCAGTTGATCTTAGTAAGAAAGGACCAAAAAATGCATTTACCCAAGGAAACCAAAAATGCTCAACTCTACACTTTTGAGAAATCTTAATGTGTGTGTGTGTCTATATATATATGAAAGAGGTCCTAGAAGGCTATAATAATCACTTGACATTGCAATACTTTTGCTGATAGCATTTATCATGAAAAGTTTATGGAGCTAAAATATTTGAAAATAGAGATATGCCGAATTCAATATTTTAGGATACGTTTGGGCTACCAAGCTAAGCTAGGCCTCCACTGAAAGTTTCAGCCTTGAGTGTTCTTGCCTGACCATAATTTTGGCAGAAGCCCACCTTGCTCAACCCATGGTTGCCCTTATCTCCAAAAATATATCCCTTTTTGGTCAGACAAATTCGATAGAGGGGTAGTAGCAAGTATCAATATTTTCTCTTTGTCAGTCACAAAATAAATTCCTTTAAACCAGAGTTCAAGAAGCCTCAATGCAATGAATACTTAGAAGCCCCAATGTAGCATTCACCAGTTGTCTCACTCCATTGCAATATTCTAATTGAGATTGTTACACATAAAGCTCGAAAGCACCTATTTACAAGCTGAAGTCTCTGTTTTGAAAGTTTTGACTAAGTTTTTTTGCCGATGGTTCTAAGTAGTTGATCACACAAAGAAAGAACTTAGATTTGCCATTCTCTACATAGCCTCATTAACAGCAAAAGCAAAATACATATAAGAAAAATAAAAGTTTTTAGCATCTTCATAGGAATGGAAATTCTTGCTTATGAAAATCTGTCTCTTTTATCAGGAGAGTCATCAGTGGAATACAAATCAGTCTAAAATTACAAAGCATTGATTATCACATATAATACAAGTGCTTCAAAAATATCCTCTTCATTTATCGAACAAGTACTTGTTTAGTGGAAATGCTGACCAATTCTTACTAGGATCATACATCATTGTGTATCTTTACTGTCCATCATTAATAATTTGTCAGGGCACATCAACATAGATAAGCAAGAAAAGATCCATCTATACTACATCAACATCAACATCAACATCACCTTTATCCCAAACTAGTTGGGGTCGGCGGTCGATGAACCCAAAGCGAAAAGCTTAAAATATACTAAAATAAAAGTAAAAATATGGTTATCCAAAAATAATAAATAAATAAATAAATAAACAAACAAACAAACATATAAATGAATCAATAAGATGGACGCTACAAGCATACAAGAACCATCCATCTACAACCTAATTGCAGCATTCAGGTTCCTTCATAGAATGGCTCCTAATCTCAGTCAATGACATAATAAGAGCTATTTTTGGGTGACTGCAAGGATGATTGTTTCTGGTGATGATAAAAGAAAAGGCTGGAGCTGTTTTGGTAATCCCCAAATTCATCAAGACAAAATATGAATCATAAGAAAGGTTGTGCAAGTGAGGTAACAAAACTTGTAAGATGAACTTACAAGGGGAGGAGTCCCTTGCGCAATTTTTTGGACAGCAGCAGATCAATGTGCATTCCCATGTATGATCCACCCACAACCCATAGAGGAATTGCACTTATGCTTCCCTTACTAGACCAAAAAAAGCTATATAGAACCATATGTCTCTAACTTCAAAAGAGATGGCTCCACGTCTATCAGGGGATTGAAGTCAGTACATATCTCAGCAACATCAGGAAGTAGAGGGCCCAAAAAATCTGCTCCTCTCTTACAGTAGCACTAGTATCATCAACTCCCCTACATTTGGAAGACATAATGAAAAGGTCTCATTCTATTACCCATCCTTATTGTTGGCTTCAGGGTTGAAAATAAATCCTTTTCAGGAGCACCATAACAATGGTTTCACTTAGTTTGGCCATTTTTTCGACTAGAAAAGGATAGAAACCACACTCAATTATATAAAGAGAGCTTCGGTTCTGACAATGGCTTCTTTCTTTTATCAAATGCTGTAAACTTAATGACAGTGGAGTCTCCCACTTTAACTCTTAAGACCTGTGGCATAACAAATCGCGATCATATTTTACAAACGAGGAACGGCAAGAACACAAGCATATCTTACAGCGAGTTAGATACATAGGAGAAGATATTCTATTCCCCATCTACTCCTGACGGGATAGATAATGCAACAACTCATTGAAAAACTCATCAAGAACAACTATTCCACCAGAATAGATATATCCTTTAGTCCCATGGGAACAGCTTTCATTCTGATGCAACTAGGAATGACTTGAGATTTCTTAGAAATTGAACAACTATTCCACCTCAAACACTGTTTTTTTGTGTTACTTCCCTATGCACCACATGACCCAAAGCGGTGGAGTATCTTGAGATTTCTTAGAAATTGAGCCTCCTCCATAAACGTTCCAATAAAGAAAAAGCCGAATGACATGACTTGCAATAAGCCTTGCCTCCTTAGACAAGCTAAGAACATGATTCCAAAGCTTAAGAGCAAAGTCAACGAAGGAAGAGATGATCAACATATTACTCAGAATTCTTACACATGGAGCACCAATCGTGAGAATGGAATTCCGTCTTTTGAGGTCCTCAAAAGTAAAAGAAAGAGATTTTATAATGTATATGAGGCGACCAGATTGGTTTAGAGGGCATGAACGGGGGGAGAAACTCCCCAACTACTTGACCCCGGATGAACACCGGGGTTTGGTCAGATCAACATGGTTAACGCTAGCTTGGTCCCGACTATGACCACGGACGCTTTCACAGTAATCATTTGACTAGACCTTCGTTATCTGGTCCAACTAATCGAATTAGCCAATCTATTCCAGTTTTGAAAACATCGGCACCAATGGCCAATTCCACACACCCCCTCCCAAAACCGAAAACAAATCCCCACCATCACCTAAATTGCCCACCGCCATCACTGCCAGTCCACCAAACCCACCAGCCACCTCCATCAGCTGGCACCAGAGCTGCTCCCCCGCAACCAACCGTTATTCGCAAATTATTACGTACTTAACCTTTCTAAAATTATGCAAATGTACACCGCGGCTACCGTAAACAAGTTCTTTTTAAGTTCATAGCTTTTAAAATAAACAGTTTAGGAATTATGCTAACAGCACAGGCACTGAGGTTTAGTTATCATATTGATGAAAACTAGTTGGATTATTCCTTGTCTTGCAAGCCAAACATGGTCTTCAATTAGTTTATTATACGAACCAAACTGTGGTATAGCTATTCCAGCGCTATTTGTTCTCCATTCTAATTTTGTGGAATATCTACTCCAGCCAATCTTATTATATACATACTCTCAGCTTTTGTGCTTCTACATATACATTTGACATTTCTAACTGTCATCACACTAGAAACACCATCCAATATAGGGGAAAAAAAAAGTCCCTATCCAGTGAGCGTCAATTTAAATGAGAATTCAAGGCGAGATCACGATGAATGACAAAACCAAAGAGAGTAAGTTCATTTAGACATCACCCCTGAAGCTTTCTAGGAATGGCATAAAAGGGTTTTTTTAAGCATCACACATAGAGGTCTGCATCACACTATTAAAAGCAAAGACTTGCTAAATTTCAAGAATCGATCAAATAAGAATAAACTGATAAATGAGGCACATCATGCACAGAAGATCACCGAAACTGAACATTCACAAACAGACGCACCGAGTCACGATCGCAATAAGTTGATAGAGTAAAGGCGGTAGACAAACCAGAAGGAGATATTGACGCTTACACCAGCCATTCCGAGTTATTCCCCCTCCCGGCAACAACCATTGAACAACACCAGGGTACATATGTAGAGGCAGACATATGGGACAAAAACACAAGGAAAATTGGATTAACTCTCGGTCAGACATTCTGAAATCACAGGAAACTGGACTGAAATGGATGAATCGAAATTATCAATCAGGATTTGAACATGTTATGAACATTATGCGAGACCAGATTTCGAGAAGGAATTCCTCGTGTGAGTGTGCTGCTGTCGATGCAAACAGAGGCGAGTAGGATGATCCAATTCCATTGTGAGAAGATTTCGGATAGTAGCTTGTGACGTTCAACCTCGTCGGAAAGATGAGAAAGCAAGAACTGGAAACGGTAAGAGGAGAGAGAGAGAGAGAGAGAGAGAGAGAGAGTAGAGAGATTGGTGGGTCAAAAGGTAGCCAAAATTTAGGATCAAAATCCGGAAAATAGGAAGATAGCTCTATTCTTAGCATTGCTCATTGAATCTCCTTTAAAAATTTCAACTTTAGAAAATCTTAAGCTCAAAATCGAAAAAAGTCATGGACATGACGGTTGTTAAGGACATCCATATAGCTTTCCGGTTGTTCAAATTTCATTGAAATCAGAGTTAATTTTCTAGCTCAATTTTTTTTTTCCAAAAAACCAATCGAATCTCAATATACTTGCAGATTTTCGATCTAACGCTAGGACAAATTCAAAAAGAACGTACTAAACATGATTGAATTTTAAAAAGTCATAAACTAATAAGTTTTAAAGGATATTTTGATTTTTCCAAACTGGAAAATTTGATCAGGTTTCATGTGAATTTGATATCCCAAAATTGGAGTCAAAATCAGTCTGAAATTCGAAAGCAGTCTAATTGTTTGGGTGAAATGCGTAAATTATCATAGTTGTGGAAAAAATATGAAAATTTGATAAACTGTGAAGTTGTAGAGCACATCTCAAAATTTTAGACTGGAAATTTTGGTAACATTTTGAGTTGATTTACTATGTTTGCCGAACTCTAGAAAAATTGGGTCTGTTTATGAGAAAAGTGGATACCAGGGGCTAAATTGCAAGTTATGTTTTTTAGGGGAAGACTCTCAAAAATATGAAAAGTAGGCTTCCTAAAATTTTTAAGCATGTGTGAAGCACCCCATTTAAATGTAATTTGGTCGGTCTAAGTTCTAAAGTCAAATTAGATAAATAAGGTGTTTTTTTATTTAAAAAAATCAAGGGTAAAACTGAGAAGTCAACTTGTAAAGTTGACTAATTAACTTTGACTTTTCTTGATTGATATGTTTGCGAATTGAGATATGCTGAACATGATTACTTGTTCAATTACTCATTTGGTTGCTCATCTTAAATACGTATCGGCGGGTAATTAGGTGGAGGCATTTGATCGGAGAATGTTAAGTAAGATCCATTTACGGCTTTGCGGACTTTGCTTAGCACAAGACGGCCTTTACTCAATCCATCTAATCACTTTAGAACTCAGACAAATAGGAGTGGACTGGGGGTACTTGGACGATGATCAAATTTCCCTTCAAAAGTCCATTCTTGCTTGCTTGAATTCCATGAATTAAATGAACTCTTTAATTGACTTTTATGTGAACATTCTAATGCTCTCATTGAGTGTGGTGCATGAATGAATGGATGGCTTATGTCAGAGGAAACCATTCAATGGAGGTGAAACATGGAGATTTCCTTTAGCTTTCTTTTGATTTAGATTTAGTTTTAGGATTTAGATTCCAAATTAGGTTTAGTCATGGACTTAGTCTTTAATTGAAATAATTAGTTTAATAATATTACTTAGATGTAGGTTCAATTCATAATTTAGTCATCATTCTCAAGATATATAAAAAAGGACACACGGTTTAGGCTACTAATCAACTCAAAGAATTGAATATGTCGCATAGGAAGTGCCGTAATTTAGGAGTCTTGAAACGAACTAATGGGTTCTAATTATTATGAAGTGGGATTGGAACCTCGGCTTAGGATAGCAAGGCGACAATATTATTTCTTGCTTCCCCAAAGGGTTTCGAGCGCCCGCATTACTCATTTAATATAATATTAATCTTTAAAATCAGGCTTATGAGGTTTATGTCTCAAGGTGTGTAACAAAACTTTGTATGTTCTTTGTCAAACATGTATCAGGTCAAGCTCAAGAGAGATCATGTTTCGGGACTCATGCTATAGTCACGTACATTCTTTACCCGACATGGCATTGGATTACTTTCTTTACGTACTAGCTTGTCTATTTTATTCTCGATATGCTGTTCTACCCTTTTTCATAGTTTTCATTGTCGGATTATAGTGGGATATTTAAGATTGAGAGCTTGTCAGTATCGCTTGAAGTTATATTCTTAAGCTTGGCCAGCTCTAGAGTACTATTAATATAGTTTACTGAAGCCAATATAGTCCAATCTAGGAATGCCACAGGGAACAAAACTCTTCAGTCTGCATCAATGACATGGAGAATTTAGAACAGTTTCTAATTCATCTACAGTTGTGCATTCCCAACTGAACAGATTTTTAGCTATACAGGACGATCTTAGTGCAAAAAGATCTTACTTGGCTGTAATCAAACGTTTCGTTCGGCCAACAATCTCTTCGTATAACCTGCACAAACTAGCGCAATCCTCCTCCCCGTTTCATATTTTGGGGTCTTTAAATGAACTGATTTTGCCCGCCATGGAAGCTTCTAAAGAAGAAGAAACCCTTTCTGATGACGAGGAAGAAGGTGAAGAGAAACCACTTATCATAGCCCGAAATTATTTTGGTCATTGAAAGGTGCCACTTCAAACTTGATAAATGCTATCTCGAACAAAAAAGCCCAAAACTCCTTGGCTATGATATCAATTTGTTGTAGAATGACACCAAAGAGATGCGCAAATTCAAGCACAAATAGCAAAGGATGAAAGCAAAATCAAAACGCTCAAGATATAACATACGTAAAAAAAAAATTCAAAACGGGAAAAATCATGGCAAGAGAAAGGAACATTACTATCTTCAATAAAAAGTACTAGAGTGCAATTCACAGATTTAAAGATCTAGCCAAAAAAAAAAAGTGAAGAACAAAGAAAAGGGGCGGAATGTGGAGGCACGCATTCCAATGTAATATGCAATATATTCTTTTTTATAGCCGCCTTTTAAAAAATCCTCAAATAAAAGTGCATGGTCCAAAATACTCTTATCACTAATTTGAAAGTCAAAACTCAACAATGATAATGATAATGATGGCATGTGCGAAATATTTCAATATTCATTAATTACTGAAAAAAATATTCTGACATTATGGTCGATGTGGCTTATATGAGATGAATCCTATCTAAGTAAACGGAAGATTCATGAATAATGGGGATTACAACATATGCCAAAAACCAGGAGATTAATCAATGTAGTTAGGAAACAAATCCCAGTACTCTTGACCGAATCTCAATTGATTTTCCGATCATGCATGTCAGAAATTTACTTTTGGACCAAGTCAATAAATAGGCTTATCCGACAGCTTGTAGCAGCTTAATCTATAAGTCAATAACTTGACCTTCTGTTTAACACGTGTTGATATTTTTGAATCAGAAACCGATTAATTCAATTCCATGAACGTGTCCTAAGATTCAATAATTCAAACCTGCGATTCTAGATTAACCGTTGCATTCATGTGGTCTAATTGACGTGCCCAAGTCTCTTAACCGATATCCTCAAATCAACCATTGGTGCTGTCTTCATTGATTGCAATTCATCAATGGATACTATGTGAAAGGTAATAATACTGATTGCAATCTATCATAGTAATTCCATGCTATCTTTCTCGAGTCGGAAACGTTTGGCTCGCGTTATTTCTTTCTAATATATGATTTACGATAACAATTGGATTTTTTTTATCTATGTCTAATGTAGATAAGAACAGATACTGAACATTATCGCACCCTGGATGGGCTAGGCTCAGGTAGTTTACGTGAGAGGGCGGGCTCGTGCTAAAACTTTCGTGAAGTACAGTTTAGTTTTTAAATTTAAGAATTTATTCACTAGAAGTCCTAAGACTTATCACGAAAGTGCAATTGAGTCTCAAAACTTGTCAAATTGGTGTAGTCGAGTTCTTCCGTTAACTCCGTCCACTTTAGCTAACGAAAAATACTGACGTGATTTTTAAAAAAAAATATTTTCTCTCGTATATGGCGATAACGTGGCTAAAATAACGCCGTTTTGGCCCAAATATGAATGTAATTTTTCAATAAGCTAAAAATAATTATATATGATAAAAACAAACAAATGCACAAGGAGAATAGTGGCAAGGGCTTCTACCCTCGCCAACCCCCATCGAGAAGATCGTTGAGCCCACCGATGGCGAGGGTCGGCTTCCATCCTTTTAATCATAGATAGACTCTACAACGCTTGATTGGAGAAGCGGGAAAAGCAATTTTAGGGAGGTTTTAGGGTTGAAGCATCGGAGGCGAAAATGGCAATTCATGAGCTTACATTGCCATTTGGTCCTCATGTGTTTTCTTGACTTACTGGAGCATGCTGAATTTCACTCTCATAGAGTGATATAAACAAGCTTTGAATTGGAAGCATGTACCACAAATAGAAACACGTGAAATATTAGCAGAAATAGATATTTTAGGCGTAATAGAAAAGAATGCTGTAACCACGGTGGGTGAAACCTCATAGATATTAGGTGCCCATATATATAGAGTCAAAAGAGATACAGAGTCCGAAGGGGAGGGAATTTTCTTCGAGGCTTGAGAGATAGAATAGATAGGACCTGTTGGGGAATTCACTCAAAAGGGAACAAGGAAATCTTAACGAAAAAAGTGCTCTTTGAACAATTCCTTTCACGAAACTAGTTAGAATACTTTATTCTCTCTTCCTCTGAAGAGCTCCCCCTTATTCCATGGAGATAGTTCACCCTAAACCCTAACCTTACTTTCCCCGACACCCTTCCCTACCCTATTTAAACCTTTACATCTCACCACCTTCCTTCCCTGTGCTTAGCGCTAAGTAGTTGCCTTTTCCCCATTTATACCCTACCCTAGGTTGGTTTCCATGGTCGACCCACTCGATGAGGAGAAGGATAGGCAAACTGCCTCTGGTTCCTCAAGCCCCCTTCAATCCATTTCCCATCTAGAATTTCTCGCATCCTTAGCATCCTGGAACTTCACCCTTCTGCGCCAGCTACTGCTCGCAGTAACTCTACCTGGTAACTCTTCTCAATCTTTGGGAGTGTTCTTTGGTAGACTTGGGTTGTACATTTCCCTGCATCTCGGTAAGAACACAATGCTGTCAGAGATGTTCTACTACATCTTGTAAGCTGTGGGCAACCTATGGTGGTGGTGAAGATGGAAGAAGAAAAAGATGGCGAAGTGCGATTAATGGCTCTTTGTAGAATGCTTGGAGATATGTGGTCAGAAAGTGATGAAGTAGTAGTTAAGGAAGTAGTCCCTAAAGAGAATGCTAAGGAATGCGAACAGATTTTATATGAGAGACTTTTCTCTAAAACGAACGTGAATGATCAAGCCTTCTTTAGCACTATGAAAAAAGCGTGGAAGGTAGAAGAGTGGAGTGCATGGCTTTAGAAAACGGTTTCGTCTCCTTTAGTTTCGCAAATGCAGAAGAAAAAAGACGAGTGGTGGAGGAAGGACCTTTGTTTTGCGCGAGATTTGCTTGTCTTAAAGCAATACGAGCCGGACATACGGGAACACTATTATGAATTTACTCACAGCCCTTTTTGGGTAT
Organism: Psidium guajava; assembly: GCA_016432845.1. Taxonomy (NCBI): domain Eukaryota; kingdom Viridiplantae; phylum Streptophyta; class Magnoliopsida; order Myrtales; family Myrtaceae; genus Psidium; species Psidium guajava. The sequence continues at coordinate 25,969,942 of CM028230.1, forward strand.
AACTAATTGGCATTCCTAGAGGGAGGTTATGGAAGAGGTGCTATGTAATGTTACTGCAAAAATTGGAGAAGTCCTGGATGTAAAGATAGAAGCTAGAGGCAGCAATCTAAGGAAAGTTGCTAAAGCAAAGGTCATGATGGACTTGTCATCTCCTCTAAAGTCAAGCACTATTCTTACTCTCGAAAATTTAAAAAAAAAACTGTGGGTAGATCACTACGAAAGACTCCCAAAATTTTGTCACTTTTGTGGATGTATTGGCCACTATATTACAGACTGTGTGAAGTACCAGTATGAAGAAGTGGTTAAAGGAAAGAGTACTTCAGGGAAGTTTAGGGGATGGTTACGTGCTGAAGTAAGAGCTCGTAGCCTTTTTTGGGAGCTCTATTATGGCAAAGAAGTGTCGGAGATTGATGAGGAAGAAACAATCCCCGAATATCCTGTCCATAGCGTCCAAAAAGAGGGGGTAGAACCAAACACTGGGGAGAAATACATCAGGAAGCAACACATGAATAGCCTTACTATGTACACTCCAAAGACGGAAAAGAGGCCCCTCAAGCATCTAATCCCAACTCAACAAGACAACGAGAGTAATGCAAAAGGAGGACCATCCTCCTCTGGCTAGCAAAAAAAAAAAAGAAGGCTATTATGAGGACTCAATCGAAGAAAAAAATGAAGACATCTAGCCTCTCTACTTAGCAAGTTTCGTCAGGAACTTATATAAATGAAGGCATGTATACTCATGGCGGAAGGAAGTAACGAATGGGCTTTGGTGGCTAGCCCTAATAAGCCACCAGGGATTATATGAAAATATTAAGCTAGAATTGTCGGGATTTGGGTTCTCCCCTGATGGTCCAGCATCTCCGAGCCATTGTGGCTCAGGAAAAGCCCAATCTGATCTTCTTAATGGAAATAAAGAATAAAGAGGAAGTTGTGAATCGCATTAGGAAAACTTTAAAGTGCCAACATGTTCTAGCAATTAATCCAGAGGGCATCGCGGGTGAGATTGCTATCTTATAGGATGAGGAAGTCGATATTGAAGCAAAGGAGTGCTGTAAAGAACTTTTTGACGTGAAGTGTAAGGTCAAGGATAATGGTATCATGATGAGAGTGACCTTTTTTCATGCCCCTACTGACTTCCAACTCAGATTGTGTTTGTGGCAGAAAATCAGGGAGATTAAAGGGACAAACTAGCTACCGTGGGTGTGCATTGGGGACTTCAATGAGATTATGTATCAGTGGGAAAAGCAAGGATCACGAAGAGCTAACCATTTTAGGTTGGTAGCCTTTAACGATTTTGTGAATAGTGTCGCTTTGATGGATTTGGAAAGCAAATGATGTATGTATACAGGGTCTAACAATTGGGAAGGAGATGCTCTGGTTAAAGAAAGACTAGATAGGGTACTTTGCAACTTTGAGTGGAGGATAACATTCCCAAATGCAGTAGCTTTTGCTCTCCCGACCATAGGATCGAATCACAAGCCTATCCTCTTTAACCTTGACCCCAGCACAAAGAAAAGAAGGAGAGAGTTCAAATTCGAATCTTATTAGCTGGATGAAGAGGATTGTGGGGAGGTAGTACGAGAGGTATGGGGTCCTCACCATAGAGATGAGCATGACTTCATAAAAAAGGTCAAGTTCGTCACCCAAACATCAAGGAAATGGAGCAAAAAAAGGGCACCACAATGCTTGTGCCCTTTTAGAAGAACTTGGGAAGAAACTCACGACTCACACAAATAATCCCAGTGACCCCTCTAATCGAGATACCTCAAACCATATAATAGAGCAAATTGAAAGAGCATGAAGATAAGAAGAATCCTATTGGCTGATGCAGTCTAGATAGCCTTAATGGATAATTCTACCAACATTTTTGGGAGGATATTCAAACAGATGTCTTTTCCCTGGTCAGAAACTTCTTTGATTCAGGCTTCTTTGATCAAGCCTTGAACCAAACTCAAATTGTGCTCATCCCCAAAGTGGCAAACTCAGAATGCATCTTACAATATAGACTAATCAGCTTGTGCAACTATATGTACAAAATTACATCTAAAGTTATAGCAAACATGCTCAAGCCTTGGCTATCGGGACTTATTACGCAAGAATAAAGTGCTTTCGTTAGTAGGAGACAAATAAGGATAATATACTAATTGTTTAGGAAGTCTTGCATCAAATGAGAACAAAAGAGAGGAGGAAGAGCTTCCAAGCAATACTTAAGCTTAACATGCAAAAAGCCTATGACAGGGTGGAGTATGAATTTTTTTGCGCATGCATGCTAAAGATGGGCTTTAGCGGAAGTGGGTTGGTCTAGCTAGGAGGTGCATCTCTACAGCATCCTTCAGCATTAAAATTAATGGTGAGTCGTCCCCATATTTTTGACTATCCAGGGACATTAGACAATGCGATCCCCTCTCTCCTTATCTTTTCATTATTTTGACTAACACCCTGTCATTCCTAATGCAAAAAGGAGTGGAAGATGATTCTTTGAAGGGAATCAAACTTAGCAGGAATTACCTTACTCTCTCACATCTATTATTCGCAGATGATGCCATATTTTTCCTACATGGAACCATTATTGAATGCCAGAATTTAGCTAGTATCTTGAGCCAATACTGTTTAGTCTCGGGAAAAGCTGTTAATCTAAACAAATCAGGGGTATTGTTTAGCAAGGGCTGTCCAGATTCCCTAAAGAGCAACTTGGCTGCCAAATTAAGAGTCCCAATAATAGAAAAAATAGGGAAATATCTAGGTATCCTTTCAGATTGGGGCCAAACGAAGAAAGACATGTTCGCATGAATCCTTGCAAGAGTGAACATGAAATTAGAAAGCTGAAAAGAAAAGTTTCTATGCAAGGCAGGGAAAGAAATTCTGATCAAGGCAGTAGTGCAAGCCCTTTCTTAGTACACCATGTCGATCTTTAAGATACCCATCTCGGTTTGTAAGGCGATCGAGCAAAGAATTATCAATTTCTGGTGGAAGCAAAATACGGCGAAGGCCGAAATCCACTGAAAGAAATGGGAGTTATTTAAGCAAAGCAAGATGGAAGGAGGGCTAAGTTTTAGGGATCTTATAGCTTTTAACAGAGTTATGCTAGGTACGCAAGCTTGGAGAGTAGTGCAAGACCCCTCAACTTTATGGGGCAAGATTTTCAAAGGCATTTACTTCTCGGAGGGTGATTTCTGGACAGCTAAGAGAGGGGCACGACCATCTTGGGGTTGGCAAAGTTTGATGTTGGGTAGAGATTATATCGCTAAAAACCTTAGGTGGGCGGTGAGCGATGGTAAGAAAATTAAGGTGAGAGAGCATAGGTAGTTGCCTTCTGGAGTGATAAGTGGCCCTGCAAACAGAGACGACCCCGAATTCGTGGCTGATGTGATAATCCTAGGGACTAGTTCATGGGATGTGGCAAAGCTGGAAGAAACTTTTCAAGCAGATATTGTGCAAGTAATCAAGACCATTTCCATTAACCCGAGAGCTACAAGAGACTGTTTAATTTGGGCAGGAAGCGCAACCGGGAAATACTCAATAAAAGTAGGCGATCACAGATTTAGAAGGGAACCAAAATAGGACAACTCTAATCTTGCTACATCATCATACCAGCAACCCGGAAACCTATGAAAAGCTATCTAGAAACTCCCTATTTCCCCCAAGATCAGATACTTTATATGGAGTTTGTGTCAGAATGCTCTAACTTCAAAAGAAAGCTTGTTCAAGAGGAAGTTAGCCCTCGACCCGTTGTGCCCAGTGTGCTATTGCTTCCTGGAGACGCTTGAACACCTATTTCTATTCTGCGACTGGGTGCAAGAGATCTGGGTAGATTCAAGGTTAACTTTAGATACATTGCCTTTTCGAGTGCAAAGAATGGACGAATGGCTTGTAGAAACCCTTACCAGAAAGCGAAATCCTTCCCCTACACTCCTCACTAAAATCCAGTGGCGTTTGTGGAAGGAACGCAATAGAGTGGTGTTTCGAGGAATTAAATCGAGATCTATGTCAGTAGTGGACGAAGCTGAGACAGATAGGGTGATTTTCGACAGAAGTATGCACAGCCATCAGGGCTCGAGAGGAAGAAAGGAGTTCTTACCTCAGACATGGACCCCACTGGGCCTAAATGAGTGGAGCTTCAACGTCGATTGTTCGTAGAAAGAGGGAGAGAACTTCAGATCAGTGGCCGGGATTTGTAGGGAGAGTAGTGGCAGTATCGTCGCTGGATTCACAGAGGTGGAAACCGCTAGATCGGTGTTGGAATTGGAAACCTTGGGAGTCTTGAGAGCTCTTCGTGTGGTGCAAGCTAAAGAAGAAAAGTTAGAGGTGTTGATTTCGAGAGGTACAATGGATATCGTACAAAAGGTGCAAAGGATAAATGTCCTCACTGACAGCAAATCCATCCCTACTTTCTAGAAAAACTGGAAGAGAGCCCATGGGCCTTTAGGTTTCTTTTAATGGACTGCAACACTATTATCTCCCTTCTCGACAAAGAAAAAATCAGAGTGGTGCATATTTTAAGAGAAGCCAACGGCATAGCTGACTGGATCGTGAAAACTCACTGGAAAAAATTGCTTCCCTCTGTCTAGATGGTCAAACCCCCTTCCCCTTTGAGACTTGTTATGTTGTGATTCTATGAACACTAACATCTGTAATTTTTCTTATCATGAATGAAAGGTTAATACCTTTTTCGATAAAAAAAAAAACAATTCCTTTCACGAGACATGTTAGATCTGGAGCATCCCAATTTGATTGGTTGAATCTATAAAACCATAATTTCAATTAAATCACGCATCACAATATACTAATACTTTTAATTCTTTAAGAGATTTATCTAAAATATTCGCGTTATAACTAAGAAGACTTTTCAAATACCACGAATGGGTCACTGGATATGCCAATTTGATGCATCCCATTTGATATCTTTGTATCCGGCAACAATGCAAAGCTATGCTAGATAATCATCAACTTTCCACTCAACCAGTACAAGCGATGCCCCGTCCCTTCTTTCCTTCTCCTATTTGAATATATAAAAGCTACTCATCCCAAATTGTCATGTAAAAACCGGGCATCCTTTGACGACGATGCCCGGTTCGGTCGGACATGACGCCAGGGGACAATGGTCGAGCTCCGACCCCCACCACTTGAGGTTCTTGTCCTGGTTCTGCAGGGCGAAGAACAACAGCACGGCCATGAACGCCGTCCCAGCATCTAGCGCTGCGGACAGGACGTAGTTGTACTTCTGCCACCACCGCTTGTGGTACTTGAATATGAAGTAGTTGAAGATCGTCCCCGTGATGAGCCAGCTTGCGATGTTGGTGGGCGTGGCGGGAGGCATCCCGGCAAATCCGTAGGATATGACAGGTATGTTTATCAGCGCGATCCATTTCTTCTCCGGGAAGACCTTGCTCAGCACCCAGATGGGCACAGGCAACACAGCTCCGATAAGGAACAACCACACCAGATTCCGGTATAAGCCTCCAGGCCCGAAAAGGCGTCTCGGGCCTATCAGTCCCCAAATGACGGACGCGTCAAAGGTGACTCGGTACTTTGGGCAGGTCCATGGGCTGTCCGGGTCCGTCCCTTCGACATCGCAGATGTTGTCTATGCTCTCCAGCATCCACCACGCCACCGCAAGGTTGACCAAAGCGGCAACCACCGTCCCCACAAGCTGTGATGAAGAGATGCAATCGTGCCGGGTTAGTGTGCCTCATTAAATAATCCACAAATATCAGATGCACAGGTTCTAGTTCTATGTGGAGACCTGAGCTGCGTACATGCAGCGCGGAGGAATCTTCATGTACTGCCCGAGTTTGAGGTCGGACAAGAAGGAGAGAGCATGAACCGTGCTGATCCTCCCGTAGATTTTGAAAAGCAAGTTTGCGATGGGCTTTCCCGGTAGAACATATCCTATGATGAACTGCGCTATGATGTCGTATCCAGGTTGCTGAGAAGTAGCCAAAGAGAAACATCAGTATTTTTGGAACTAGTCTGCCATGTCCGTGACACAGAAGCTCTGAGATTGAGGATTGAACCTGATTGGTAGTCGCTTGAATGACGCCAATTGGGAGGGTGACGATCCAGGCCAAGCCGAAGGCGAAAAGCATCCCCCACCATGGTAGTTGCACGTCTTCTTTCCAAATGAAGGCCATCATCAAAGACACGACAATGCTCCCGACCAGTAAGCTGAGGAACCACCATTGAGGCACTTGTTTGTAACTTCTCATGAGCTTCGCGTGGATGTCCAGCTTTGCGTTCGTCATTGCCGCTCGGCTCTGCATCCAAATGTCTCTGCACAGCCGAAGCAATTATGAAGACGGTCAGTCAATTAGAATAGTCTGGTTTTTCTACTCCCGTGGGGAATCAATTCATGTTTCCTCACCTTCCATGAAAGAGTGCCACATGAGTGAGCGTGGCCGTAAATCTTGCGAATCCCGATCCTATCGAGAGAGCAAATAGAGGGCTCAAATAGAGCTTGCCATAATCGTTGTACGCAGCGACATTGAGATCGAACTGCGGCGTCAATACCTTGGTGGTGTCGTATTTGAGCCCATTGGACCTGAACAACTGATTGGAGAAGATGGGGAACTTCCGAGCGTCGAAGGTGTTGTACTTCCAGTAGCACAGTGGAACGATTATGTAGACGAACATGATGAAGCCGACCCCGACGTTCACTATGGAGGACCAGGGTGTCACGAGCGGGCTGCCGTGGTATGCCGAGATCCCCGCCCAGTCGAGTGTGAAGGCCCCGACGCCGAGCCCGTGGTAAGCTGACCCGACTTGCTGGGCGGTTATGCTGTGCGGCCAAGCCCAGCACACCCACGAGAAGAACGTCAAGATCATGAAGAGGTATCCGGGGAGAGCGTAGTAGACAAAGCTCGCAGCCATCGCGATCAGAAAGAATCGCATTCGTGTACACCCTTCTGTTTTGTGCTCCTTTTCATGAAGTGCTCTGCAACAGACAGGACACCAAACAAAAATTCATGGTTCAGCACCGGAATCGTCCTCGACAAAAACACGTGAGGCGTTCACTTTACGCCTGTCTTCAAATTCTTATCCAGCTATCGTCACAGATTCACAAAGCAGAAAATAAAATAAGTGCAGATTACTCCCACTTGAACATAACTCTTTTGCAGAGAGCAAGTCCACTGAAAACGGTGAGCATACATTGGGAATTTCTCTATCATGGCACCCAGAAAAAAGATTGATGCAGTCCATGATTTCCAAATCTTATCTAAACATCAAGCATAGACTGAGCAAAATCACATCTGCTTCATTCCTTCGCATTATCAAGCTACATAGATTGTCGCTTGCAGATGCTAAAGTTGCAATCTTTTGTTTCAAGACTTCTTCTTCCCCCCAAGAAAAAACTAACCCCAAGAAACACACCCTCTTGACTGGTTAAAAGTGGAAAAGTACGCCTGCGAGATGACGGGTTTGTCTCGGATCATGATTATCAAAGGAAAAAGCTCAACTTTATCTTGGTTCCACGGGTTTGATTAAGTGGAGGCTTTGTTGATTGTTCTGCATGTACAGTAAATTGCACAGCAACGAAGAGAGCAGAACCCAAAAGTAGTTCTAGGAAAAAGAGTAAAAAGACCTAAAAAGCTCAATTCCCAGAGAGAGAGAGAGAGAGAGACCTGAACAGAGAGACCTGAGCAACATTTGAAGGCCACCACATCTCAACAGGGTCTACCAGGTACTTCCTCAGCATCCCAGCCCAGCCATAGCCTATTATCTGAATTGCAAGAACAAAAGCAAAATGAACATTTTGCTGGTTTTTGAGTTGTTCGACTTTCACTGACAAAAAGCTGTTCAGACCATTTCAAAAATTTCAGAATCTGAAGAAGCAACATAAATTATGCAGAAAAGGACAACAACCTACTGAGGTTATGATCATCACACATCGGGAATCAAGACTTCTCACAGCCCACAAAAGCTTCAGAACTCAAACTCTCTCTCTGCTGCTTAATTTCTCAGACCAGAGTCTTAACAGATCAAGAAAGGAGAGGATACACGGAAAAGAAGGAAAGAGATGTCATCCAGACCTGGGTGGTGAGAACAATGAGGAAGCCACAGAGGAAGCTCAGGTTCTGCTTGTAATAAGCCTTCATGACAGTTATGGCCCCGATGGAGTAGGCGTCGCCGCCGCCGGTGCTCACCCCGCAGTTGGCGAAAATGGTGATGACCACGTGCTCTTTTATGTTGAAGGGCCCGGGGTTGAGGCTGAAGCTGTGGCCCAGGAGCTCGTACTCCCTCGTCGGAAGAGTCCTGGCCATGAACTTGCCGATGGGCAGGACGGCGATCTGCATGAGGATGGCGGAGATGACCAGGGGCTGCGTGCGGTACGTGAAGAAAGTGTTGAGGAAGATGAGGACGACGCAGGAGGCCAGGCCGAGGGACCAGGTGCGGAAGGTCATGACCGGGATGGAGGGGTCGTCGGTCTCCGGCACCACCAGCGCCACTTCCTCCACCGGGCACCGCTCCTCGGAGAGCTCGGCGGCGCCATTCTGTTTCTCGGCGTCGGCGTGGTGGTGGTCTTTGTTCGCCATTGAAGGTGGTCAGCCAAGAAGAAGAAGAAGAAGAAGACGAAGACAACGACGGCGGAGACTTTGGTTTAGTGAGAGACCGCGAGTAAAGCATAAGTTTCCTCGGCAATTATTTATACATGACAGGGAGCGACGGAGAGATTTTGGGTTCATCAAATGACGATAATCACCTTCCATTCGTTGGCTTTTCACATCTTCTCCCTTCCTTGTCCGGGGTGATGATAAACTGCTGATGTAATCGCTGGACGCCGGTCGATTTGACCGTAATACCCTCATAAATGTACATCATTTGAGTGATTACACCCTCGAGAATGGGTCAAGCATCGGGTACGGTTCAACACACCAATCGGATATAATCGAATTGAGCCGGGAGATTTCAAGGAAAAAAACCCTTCTGATTCTTGGTTTTAGAAACCCAAAATTGATTCTCAATTCTAAAACAACAGTCAATTTTAATCGAGAATCGATTCTCCTGTTGAATTAATTTATTAAAATAATTAAGACTCTACCAATGCAAACATTTATATTTACTTCACTAAATTGAGATTTTGAACAACGCAAAAGTTAGAGGAGAAAGGTACATGATCGGTTCAATTATAGGTCGGAAATCGACCCACTCGATTGCCCCTATCCAACTACCAATACGGCAATACCCGATGGTAGATTATGTGCTTTATGTTGACGTGAAGGTCATTTTCGTCAGCGAGGGCGGAAATTCTCGTCAACAGCCAAGTGCGGCGCGTGAGTGGGGCGGGGGTGCGGTGGTGGGGTGTGGGGGCGCGCCCTTTTCCCTCGCGTGGGAGCCTCACGTGCTACTTCGCATCCGACACACTCCCTCGTTCGATGAGCGACGCCGCTCTGCCAGCCCACGTGGTTTCCTGACACGTGGGACTCTCCGCTGTCGGATTCCGTGGGCCCCGCGGACACGTCGGCCCTAACGGCCCCGTCCGACTCCGTCCCTGGTCCCGCGGCCGGTTGCGATCTGTCGCGCCTCGGGCGCCCGCAAGTCCGAGTCCGTCCACTGACGCCGTTAAGTTCACCACGCCGTGTCGCCACGTGGGACTTCGAGCTCGTGCCCGGTTCAAGCCGCTGTCTTGTGAAGACAGATGGAAGTGGGATCCACGTGGCGAAAAGACTGCGTTTCGTGCGAACCTAATTAAAAGCTGCTTCCTATTTTATGTAACGAGATTCAGTTCGGCACGAGAAGATGTTTAATTACGTTCTTATTGCAAAATGATTACATAGGACCTGGGGAAATGGTTGGACACTTGAGTATCTATGGATACAAATTGAAAGGCCGAAGAACGGATTTAATTCTCTTACGTTTTAGCGTATTTGTGATTTGATCAATCGATTTTTACTTTGTAAAATCAAGTCATCGACCATTCTTGATTCGTGTGCTTTAATTCATTGAAGTCTCGTAGCGTTCCTTGATTTGTGCAATCAAGTGTTCTACTCAACCATTATAACCGATCTTATCAAATTATGGTTTATGATTTCTTCTTTTTGTAGTTCATTTTTTTGCTAATCTCGCACTACTTAAGCGTCGCATGACATTTTCTTTCCACAACGACAATGCCACGTCATTGTTTGATGTGATGATTTAGTAAGAGCAATTAACCAAAGGATCGAATGCACAAAGTGCAAAAGCTAGAAGACTTTATTCTACAAATTTAGACTACGAAGACCAAATTGCATAAATTAAGAAAATCATAGTATTTGATGAAACGAAATTAAAGTTAGAGAACCCAATTGCACAAACACTAAAGCTTGAGAAAACTATCTAAAAAATCCTAAACTTTTTGCACTTTTGCCAATTTAGTCTTAAATATTTTAAATTTGAAATTCAATATTAAATCTTTTAAATTTAGCCAATTTAATCCTTTCACCCAATTTTAGCCACAAGCCGACGTGATGCGACCGACATTGACGTGATCAATTTTTAATAATATTTTAATATTTTTTTTATCTTTTTTTTTCCTTTTACTTCAATCATATCTAGTTTCATAAATAATCGGTTTGTTATTTTTATTTATTGACGTGATCCGCCACAGCTTGAAATCGAATCTACATTTGTCCGCTATAGACTAAAAGAAATTTAAGAGACATTCCACTCTTTAGGAAAATTGCTCCCCATCTTACACCAAGACAATAAAAACGTCCACAGTCATATGATTGTGATTTCCCAACCAACGGTGGAATAGACACAGATATTACTAGCGTGGTAGCGTGCGATTGGCGCAACCCAAGAAAGCTTGTAAATATTATTTTCTTCAAAAAGAAGTGAAATTTTTTTTTAAAAATAATCGAATTGAAAATCCGGTTACAGTATATCCGCAAATATATGTACGCAACATTCGAGCTTTTTGAGCATGACCATGAGCCTGAGTTTGATTTCTTTTATGACTAGATCAGGTCGAGTCGAGTCTCGATCAAAAGCGCCAATGATCCAGTTGAGCATCGAGCATCCAACGCAAGTCCGAGTCGAACTCGAGCTCAACATCATCATGTCGAAATTGTTGAGTTGGATGACACATTTGAGGTTTTTATCCTCTATTATATCGATTTGAAATTTTACATGCTATTAATTCAATTTAATGAAAATCGACAAAGGGTAAGTTTGTCACACGTGCATCAATTTAAGATTTCTAATGTTCGAAATAATTAATTTGAGATAAATTTGTTACAGATGTACTAATTTAAAATTTTTCAAAGTCGAAAAAGTAGTTTGGATAAATTTTTTATAGGTATATTAGATTGAGGTTTTTCGTGATAAAAAATAATTCGGAATAAAATTATCACATATGTATGAGTTTGAGGTTTTTCGCGATATTATTTAAAAACAAAAAGAACGAAAATAAAGAGAGAAAAAAAATCAGAAATCCGGAAAAGTAGGAATGGGACAGGATGGGAAGGGAACTCCCGCTTTCCCCCCCGGGCCCGCACGCTAGACTTGCGCGGGACCACGAAGAAGAGAGGCCTCCGGCGGGCCCCACGGACCCGGGGAAAAGATTGACGTGGACGATGGGGAGGCTGTGAGCCGCTCGTTCCGATTGCGTCGGGGAGATAGTGGGTGGGGTCGCATGGCGGACTTGTCTGTACCCGAGCCTGGCCCAGCGTTGACCCATCATCCTCTCCACAGAAAGCCAGACCAAACCAGAGGAGCATCCGTCGTCCCTGTCCTTCCGTTCTGGTTCGATCGTGGGTGCCGTGCGCGGTCTCCACCTGCCCTCGCCCATCCAAAGTGCCGCCACTGTGGAATTGGAATTCGATCGCGAGTTGATTAAAACTTGGCCAGCGACCGGGAATACAGACGATCTGATTACACGCGTCGCGTTTACGGTGAGGATTAAGCATTTCACATGTCATGGTACGTGAGCGATCGACATGCTGCGGACTGTGTATTTTGGAGAGGTCAAGATGGAGGACCCGAACGTGACCGGCTTTGTTCTGGGTAGATTCTTTGACAACGGTTGGCACGAACATTGTCATAGCAACCGACCATTTAACCACGTCTTCATTTAAAAAAGGTTGTGCTTTTAGAACTGATGTACTTTTAAAACAGTCGGCAGCTATCTCGCAAAATTTCACGTCTTGTCCGAGACAAAGTATTGAGTTCAAATCTCTTCGGATTTAAGCATTTAGGACATTTAGCAGGAATCCCACAAAATTTACTTTTATGAGGCACTTTATTCATGTCATGAATAGACAAGACCTAGTATCTATGGTATCGCTCAAGTAAAAAAAAATACTTTATATAGAGAAAAATTTGCCAAAAAAGGTCGTAAATCTATTACAACTGTATCAACTCAGTCCTAAACCTTTTATATATGTACCAATTCAATCATTCTGGTCAATTTTAGTGAGCCAACAGTAATATTGACACCGGTACTCACGTGGATAATTTTAAATAATATGTTGTTATTTTTTCAATTTTTTTTCTTTTTCCTTCCTCTAGGCTAGGCGAGCACCGTAATGCTTCATCTTCTTCTGTAGTTCTTCGCTGGCATCACAAATTTCTATCGGTGCAGAGTTAGATGATCCCACCATCCCTCGCCGGCGAATGATTGGACTCGAAGGAGCTCCATCTCAACCTTGCTTTTTCTCCAATTTGAATCCAATCCCTCCCAAAAACCCTAGTCACGGATGTCACCTTTTTCAATAAACCCTCGACCCTCTAGCGATCCCCTCGCAACCCCACAACCTTGAGACCTCACCTCTTCACACACATAAGATTGAGCCGTGCCTATGGTCAGCAAGGTCGGACTTGGCCAGATTTCGTGAGGCTCCAACTCGCCGGCCCTCGCTTCTAGTTAAGATCGCAAAAACACAAACCCAAAAGTCTTATGCATAATATTAGATGAGTTATTGTGAGAGGAAGGGCAAAAAGGGGAGGCAGTTCTGGAGATTTCGTTGGACCTTGACTACTGGAGGAAGAAGAAGCGAAGTCGCAATTGGATTTCAAACAAAAACCTTTGCTACCTTCGGTCAGTTGTGAGACACAGCAAGAGAAGTCTCTCCGAGGCCAGAGAAAGAAGAGAAAGAAGAGAAGAAGAAGAAGAAGGAAAAAAAAATATTTACAAAATATAAAATATTATAAAAAAAATTATCCACGTGAACATTAGCGTCTACATTAGCACTGGTCGGGATTCACATCAGTGCTAATCAGCTAAAGTTGGTCGGTAGGACTGAATTGACACAAATGAAATTTTTTTGTGATTGAATTGATAAAAAGAAAATGTTTAGGACTGAAATGATACAATTGTAATAGATTTATGACTTTTTTTTTATATAAGTTTTCCTACTTTATATTGGCGGCATATGTCATTTGAATTCGCAACATAAATGGATCATGATTTAGAATGAGCCGTTGTGAAGGAAGAAATATATCCGTTTACCATGGCATTACTTACATGTCAATACTCTATCATATGAGGAGTCAATAAAATTTGTGACCTGATTTTTATCCAACGCAAAGCTTATTTGATATAGCTCCGTCTCAACTACTTTGTCGTGCTGTAATTGGGCTGTGAAGTGCCGTAAGATGTATATTATGGTCATATGTTTTTAAGCTACAACATCTCAAACGTGAATCAGGTAGTTTCCCAAAAGTTGTTGTAAGCTGTTGTAGAAGTCGGAGGTGTCGAATAGAAAATGCTGAGCTTAATCTAGGTTTGAATCACAAGTGACGGACCGACTTATTTATACATGGAAAGCTAGCGCGGCTACACTCGTACACGGTTTTTTCAACCTTGTTAGCATGTTTACAAAACTTAAGACACCCTTCGGCGATTATGTTAAACTATTAATACCGCCCTAGGATTGGCCGAAACATAAAACGAAGATACGAGTTTCCGTTCATTCCTATAGAAGAAAGAGATGAAGTAGCAAGCACATTCATGAGAGGCACTTGAGGGTTGAGTTCGTTGTCTTCTTTTTCATTGTTGGCGTTTTGACATGGATGTGAACTTGAGGAGTACTAGGATACACGTGAGTCCATACACTGAGTTTCCGTTCATTCCTATGGAAGCAAGAGATGAAGTAGTAAGCACCTTCACGAGAGGCACTTCAGGGTTGAGTTCGCTGTCTTCTTTTCCATTGTTGGCGTATAGACATGTGTCATGGACCGGTTGCGGAGGTCGGCTCGTGCGGCGACTCGGGCGTCCTTTGGATCGTTGGAGCATCCAAGCTAAGCCTTTTTTGCACTCGAATCATCGCAGAGAGAGTTCCAGAGAGAGATTCTAAGAGAAGGCTTTTTATTTCTTTCGTGGATGATCAAATGAAAAGGAGAGCGCCTCTTTATATAGTAAAGGATCTCGAATTACAATCATTAATCTTTATGAGATCTAAAGGCTTGAAACACATCTCCCATTTTCTTAACTACCGACCTTAAAAGGAAAGTTCTAGAAACTTCGGACAATTACGGTATCACCTATCCTTGGGAATATTCTAGAAACATAAGCAGAAAACCCTAGATAAACCCTAAGGGACCCCGACACAGCAAGTCTTAGGGATTTTCTCGGCTAGAGGGTCGATCGGTTGGTGCATGAAGACCTCGGCCTGTGTCATTCTCCCTCACCCATTCAAGCACCGTCCTCGGTGCTCTTCACTCGGGGTTGAATTTTTCAGCAACTGTTTTCTTCTGGCCGCTTACCTCCTTTCCTCGAGTCGATAGCTTCTTTTGATTTTTGTTGTTTCGTCCACGAGAGCGCTTCTTCTTCTACTTTGGGACTTGAGTTTTGGTTGGTGTATCGACCACGGTATGAGTCATCAGCGACTCTTTTTTCATTTTGGCCACTCCAAGTCTCCCATCTCCGGAAACAGCACCTAGATATGTATCATGGTTTGGGTTTGTGTGGGCAGTCTCTACTCTTCCTTTGGCTTTTTCAAGGGTCGGGACTTGTGCTTGAGCTCGGTCAGCGTTGAATTTCTTGGCTTAGCATCTACGAGTCAGATTGTGGAGATGCTTTTGGACCCTTTCACCTCAATGCGCATGGTCACCACCGTTGGGCATTCGCGGTTGGTTATAATGATTGACTTGGTTCTAAAGTTGACTCTTACTTTAGCTCTATCAAAGAAATCCATGCTCAAAATGAGATCATGGTCGTCGAGTGGAATTACCTCAAAGTCGAGTTTGTCTGTCCATTCGTCGACTTGAATTTTGATGCCTCGAGCAATGCTGGTAGCTGGTTTGTTGTTTGCGTTGATTGCCTTGTACCAATGCTCAGATGGTTCTATGCAGAGTCCCAGCCACTTCGCCACTTCGCTTGAGAGGAATACGTTGGTCACCCCTGTGTCCACTAAGGCCTAGAAAGTTTTTCCATACACCTTGACGTCCATGAAGTATAGAGTTTTTGCGCTCGGGGATGATTTTGGAGGTGAATCGGTTCACGCGCTGTTGATCTTCTGTGTCGTTCCAAGTCGCACTTCTTTTGGTTCTTCTTTTTACTCCTCCTTACCCTCATTGATAACGACGGAGTATAGTATTTTCCCTTGGTTTTTCTTTGGACAATGTTGTGTCCAATGGCCGCCTTTGCAGATTCCACATGGTTGCGATGGAGGGTGTTTGAATCTGTCCTCCTGGTTGAGATAGTTGTTTTGGGGTTAGCTCCCCTAATGTTGGTAGGAAGGTTTGGATAATCCTTCCCCCAGTCTCTCTCTTTTTCACCATGGTCTTTTCTACCACGGTGGGAATCGCCTTCGTCATCTCTGCGTTCTGTGCCTCAATCATACTTCCACCTACTGCCCTTGGACTTAGATAGATCGGCCTTGCTGAAGTTGATCAATGATTCAGCCACAGAGACTCTTTCGAGATGCTCTGAGCATCTCGTCGCTTGAGCTTGAGTTGCGCCACGGCTTTAGTCCGTCCATGTGCGCTCCGAGAGCCTCCTCCTCACCAAGATTGGGGATTTGAAGTTTGAGCTCAATAAACTCCTTCACGTACTCTCGGATTGAGCCTTTTTGTTCTAGGCGATGGAGTTTGCTTTAAGCTTATTGCGGAGCATGCTCGGGATAAAAGTGATTTTGAAGTTCTTGGACAAACTCATCCCAATTTTCTATGTAGTTGGATGAGCCTTTTTTTGCTTCATCAACCATAAATCGCCACCACAACATGCCATTATCAGCGAGATACAATGAAACAGTCCATACCTTAGCCGTCTCGTCATGGATACCCATGGCCAAGAAGTACTGCTCCATGCTTTAGAGGTAGTTGTCCACCTCCACTGCAGATCGTTTGCCTTTGAAGTCTTTTGGTCTTGACACATCAATCCTCAATGCTGCTTGGGTGGTGATTGTACCATTTACGATGCTCATTTTGCACAAGGCTAACTCAGTCTTGAGCCCTTGGATCTCCACCTTCAGCGCTTCAATCTCGGCTTAGTGGGACATTTTGTTTTCTTGGACGTCCAGCTTCAAGGCTTCGATCGACGCCTCAAGAGCTTCGTCCTTCATTTGAAGTGGGGTTATTACTTCATTCATTGCAAAGGAGAAGTCGTCACGGATCGTCTTGTTAGGATGGCGATCCGATCCTTGACGTCGTTAAAGCCATCGACTAGCTCCATCATCGTGCCTTGCATTTTTGAGAATTTTTCGTTGAGAGCAGACAACGCTTCTGCTGATTCTTCTCGTCTTTTCAATCTCCCACGTTTATCTTGTGGGGCTTTTTCTTGTGGGGGTTTTCTCCTTCCACGACATTAACGAGATCTACTTCTGGGTTGGCCATATCGTCGACCAGGTTGATGCTTTTCGATCTCATGAATGGTTGTCTCTACGTTGCTCTGATACCACTTGTCACAAGCCGATTATAGAGGATCGGCTCGTGTAGCAACTCGAGCGTCTTTTAGATCGTTGGAACACCCAAGCTAAGCCTTTTTTTGCACCCGGATCGTCGTAGAGAGAGTTCCAGACAGACTCTAGGAGAAAGCTTTTTATTTATTCTGTGAATGATCAAATGAGAAGGAGAGCGTTGTCGCGACCCTCTAAAATTTTTTTTTAAATTTTAAAGGGGGTTAACGGATTATTAGGTTAATTAGATTTGACTAACCTAACGCGGACCCTCCCAAGCCCTACCGAATCGCAACTTTGGTTTTTGTTTAAATGATTTTGAAATTTGGAGTCGCCACTAATCGTTCTTGGTAGGTCGATTAGAAACCTAAATAAATTAGCGGGAGAACTAATTTATTCCTGCGAACCAGAGATTAGGAGTTCGGGGACTTGGTTACACTAGTTAATTAAAACTAATGCCCTTTCGGTACCTTAATTTCATGGATATCCTAATTCGGCAACTCAGGCTTGGTTTATTCCTAAGGCTATAGTAGGGTATTCTCTTTTGTGTTTTCACTTTTTAAATAGGATGCATGGATGGTATATATTTTTATTTGTTATATTTTTTTAAGTGTTTTCCCTTTGGGATTTAAGGTGCAGGTATTTAACTACTGTAAGTAAAAACCTCCAATGGGAGGCTAAGCATTGGCTTGGCTCTTCCCTTTGGGATTTAAGGTGCAGGTATTTAAGTTGCAGGTATTTAACTACTATAAGTAAAAACCTCCAATGGGAGGCTAAGCATTGGCTTGGCTCTTCCCTTTGGGATTTATGGTGCAGGTATTTAAATTGCGGATGGACTTTGTCCTCTCCATTTTGGGGTATGAATTTTTTAAAATGAAATACAACGAATTGATTCAACAATTTGAAATTTGTGCGCGCTTGAGGACTCCTCCAAGCTGATTTTGTGCTTCCATAGGATTGACCATTGAAATAGAGCTGCGGCTTCCTGACATAAAATAGAGTGAAGTGTCAGTATACAAAATATGTGCTAATCTGCACCTAAAACCAGAAGAGTGGAAAGAGTACTTATCTCCCGTTTGTTTGGGAGGGATTTCTATAATTGATTTTCGCTCTCTATGTTCCCAATATAGAGAGTTTCTTTTGAATTAAGAGGGACTTTTAGTCACAGATCAGTTGAGAAATCGGTGGACAGCTTAGGAGCTTGTCTGGGCCGATTCTTGCATCTCTACGAGATTTTTGCTGTTGACATAGAGATATCTTTCTCCTGACATAAAATATGGGAAAAAAAAGAGGAGATGGAGAAAGTGTATACAATTTGTGCTAATTTGCGAGTAAAACCATAAATAAATGAATAAATAAAAACACTTAGCTCGAATTTGCTTGCTCGTTGACGAGGATGAACTCTTGATTTATATTGATCGATGAAGGAATTTGTGATGATAACCCCTAGCTTTAAACTCCCATCATCTTCAAAATTCTCTCTCTTTTTTGGTATTTTCTTTCTCTCAAATTTTTCTTCAATCTCCCAAAACTCTCTCAAACATCCAAAATTTTCTCTTCAAAAAATTCTCCCAAACACTTCAAATTTTCTCTCTCAAGAATCCTTTCTCAAGCTCACTTCTTCCTCCTTTTATAACCTACTCATCTATCTCCCATTCTAATTTTTCCACTAACTCTATCTCCCATTCTAATTTCTCCACTAACTCTTCTTCATTTTCATCTTCCATTCTCCATCTCTATCTCACATTCTAATCTCTCCACTAACTCTTCTTCATCTTCATCTTCCCTTCTCCATATTTATCTCCCATTCTAATTTCTCCACTAACTCTTCTTAATCTCCATCTTCCCTTCTCTATTCTTATCTCCCATTCTAATTTCTCTACTAACTCTTCTTCATCTCCATCTTCCCTTCTCTATTCTTATCTTATTTTCTCCATCCATTCTTCTCCAACTTCTCTTCTTCATCTCCTCTTCTTCATCTTCCCTTCTCTATTCTAATTTATCCACTAACTCTTCTTTTTATTATTTGTAAAATAATCCTTCAAGAGTTAGGTATTTGCACTCTAGTCCTTGAATTTTAAGTATTTACAATTCAGTCCCTAAAAAAATATATTTCTTTAAGTCCAAATCTCCTCACAATTTTTGACACACCAAAATTTACCACATGTCAAATTTAAGCTCATTTCTTGTCGCTGAAAATAATGTATAATTTAATTAAAACCCTTTTGCAAAATTAAGTCATTCTGGGTATAATTGGGCCAAGATGAAAATTTAAAATATTAGAAGACAATGTCACAACTCATAAAAAGTGAAAATTAAAATAAGTTGACTCAAATTAAATTTTTTTAGGCCCGATTCGAGATTATACTCGTGAAGGAACACGTGACTCGAATTGGATTTTTCTGAATTTGCGATGGCCAATATGAAAATAGATTTAAAATAAAAATATTAACTATCTTTGTGTATTTTTTGGCCTCAAATGTTATTTTTCCAAAATTTTCAAATATTTTTGTATTTTTTTAAAAAAAATTAAAATATATATAATATGAAAAATTATTTTTTGGTCAAAATTCGTTCCCTAGGCTTGGCTAAGGTTCCCAAAGTTGATTTTTCAATTTTATGAATTTTTATGGATTTTCTATTAATTTTCGAAAATAAATAAATAAAAAATACGTAAAAATACTGAAAATATGAAAAATCGTTTTTTGGTCAAAATTGGTTCCCTAGGCTTGGCTAAGGTCCCCAAAGTTGATTTTTCAATTTTATGAATTTTTATGGATTTTTTATTACTTTAGCAATAGAAAAAATGATTAAAAATCAGGTGTCAACAGCTGCCCCTCTTTGAAAGGAAGCTCGGTAGAGGTTCATTTCAAAGACGAGATGACACCTGGATTGTTATCGACTCAATACAAGTAAATAAAAAGAGTCGTGACATGATTGTTCCACTGAAAATGAAATGAGAACCTAAAGATTCGTTATATAAAAAAACTTTAGGGTGGTTGAACTTGAACCCGTATGGTGGATCAACCCATGGTAGATTCCTAATAAAAGGATTCTACTGATTAAAAATTGAATTAAAATTTGACCCGTATGGTGGGTCATACCATTTGACCCGTATGGTGGGTCATACCATTTGACCCGTATGGTGGGTCGTACCATGGTAGATTCCTAATAAAAGGATTCTACTGATTAAATTTTGATTGAGATTTGACCCGTATGGTAGGTCACCACATGGAGATACCTGTAAGAAGGACTTGGTGCCTGTAGAAAGGACTTGGTGCCAGTAAAAAGGAGTTGGTGCTTTGCCTGTAAGAAGAACTTTGTGCCTGTAAGAAGGACTTGCTTTGCCTGTAAGAAGGACCTGATTTGCTTGTAAGAAGGACTTTGTTTGCCTGTAAGAAGGACTTTGTTTTGCCTGTAAGAAGGACTTACTTTGCCTGTAAGAAGGACTTTGTGCCTGTAAGAAGGACTTTATGCCTGTAAGAAGGACTTGATTTGCCTGTAAGAAGGACTTTATGCCTGTAAGAAGGACTTTGTGCCTGTAAGAAGGACTTGATTTGCCTGTAAGAAGGACTTTGTGTCTGTAAGAAGGACTTGGTTTGCCTGTAAGAAGGACTTAGTTTGCCTATAAGAAGGACTTGGTGCCTATAAGAAGGACTTGGTTTGCCTGTAAGAAGGACTTGGTTTGCCTGTAAGAAGGACTTTATGCCTGTAAGAAGGACTTGGTGCCTGTAAGAAGAACTTGGTTTGCCTATAAGAAGGACTTTATGCCTGTAAGAAGGACTTGTTTTGCCTGTAAGAAGGACTTTGTGCCTGTAAGAAGGACTTGGTTTGCCTGTAAGAAGGACTTGGTTTGCCTGTAAGAAGGACTTGGTGCCTGTAAGAAGAACTTGGTTTGCCTATAAGAAGGACTTTATGCCTGTAAGAAGGACTTGATTTGCCTGTAAGAAGGACTTGTTTTGCCTGTAAGAAGGACTTGTTTTGCCTGAAGAAGGACTTGATTTGCCTGTAAGAAGGACTTGATTTGCCTGTAAGAAGGACTTTGTGCCTGTAAGAAGGACTTTGTGCCTGTAAGAAGGACTTGTTTTGCCTGTAAGAAGGACTTGATTTGCCTGTAAGAAGGACTTTGTGCCTATAAGAAGGACTTGATTTGCCTGTAAGAAGGACTTGGTTTGCCTGTAAGAAGGACTTATTTTGCCTGTAAGAAGGACTTGGTGTACCTCAAAGGGTGCCATTCTGGAATCTGGAAAGATCAGGAATCCTGCAGAAGCTCAAACCCAAATTATATTATCCTGTCGCTTTAGGAATAAACCAAAGAGGCAGAGATCAAAAGGTCTCGAACATTTCTGTCCTTGAGACAAATCATGCTTTATTGAAGAAGGTGGATACCTGTATGTACCGCAATGGATTCGAGTACCCCAACAACCGTCAGAATTCATTCTCTTGAAAGGTTCAGGTTGAAGATATACTTACCTGAGAATTTGGAAGAAATGCTTGGTGGCTTCTCGACAACCAGGCTTGTTCATTCAATAATCGCTGAATGAATTTCAAGACTTTGGAAGGTAGTTTGAACATTGGGAATGTGTTGCCTGTCAGGCAGTATCAGAGGTAACATGTGCAAGCATTTTCATCAATGAGTTGATCGGTTCATGTAAAACTATTCAACCAAGTCGGCAATGATTAGAAGTAGTCTGTGTGATAACTCATGATGCAATCAATCCAAATATGGATCATGCAAAACTATTCTGTCAAGCTTGCATTACCAATTCTGTTTAAGGAGGTTCTCATAGTATGAACGCCTCGAATGTAATCTGAATGGGGGACTTCAATCCGAAAGGGCCTTCTCTCACTCTGGGGAAAGGCTGTTTATCTGTAAATTAAAATGTTAGACTTGCGTGGAAATGGTTTGCCTTTCCTCATCCTGTCATGCCCCATTCTGCACATTTGATGTCTCCTGTGCAGTTTATGCTCTAAGTTGGAGTTGGTAAGTTAAACACACGGAATAGTCATACATAATTCATGAACTGTGTAAGCACAATGCAGATGTGACAATTTTTTAGCATTACGTGTGTTTATATAATGTGCAAATATGGGCGGATTTGAATTGCCCCTGGTATGTGGGCGGACTGAACAAATTGGGAAGCCTACTCCTTATGTCGAGGGGTGGTTCGTCTCAAACTTTGTCTCTACGTGATGAAGCATATGGGTGAGGGAGCATTTCGGTTTGTTTAATGACAGCGACCGCCACGGTTTAGCGGTTGAATGCCCCTGTAAAAAGCAGAGAAATTATTCTTGAAATCAAACGAGATAAGGAAGACATATTTGCTTTTTCGCTTCAGAGCTTGTGATCAATTTGCCCCATTTTTCACCAGAATAGATCTTGTCAGATGATCATAATTTTCTTTTGGATTTGTCTCCTTCAACATGTTAAATGTTAGTGTAAATATTTCCTGTAAAAAGAAAAAGAGACATATCAGCCAGTATTAAAAGGGATAAATTGAAAACGATACTGATTTACCCTTCATCTTGAATGTCTTGCACGAGTCTTTTACCAGTTTTGTTGGATTGAATTTTCCTCGACTTTTGTTGGGCGCCTCACCATTATGGGAAGACTATGGTAAAATACTGACTTTGATATTACTCGTCGAGTATTCCTGTTTGTAAAAAAAAGAAATGCACAAAAAGTTGTTTCATTTATTTATAATACATACAACATTCCCCACCCTTGGGGATCGAACTCGGAATATTTCGGACCTACTGTCATCCCCCATACCATTCGGTCCATTGGACCGTAGGTGTCCATGGGGCTTTCTTTTCAAGGGTTAATCCTTGGGGATAACTCAGCCCTGTTGTATCACCTTGGGCCATGTTACGGTATTTCTCGAGGTAATTTGCAATCCCTGTTAAGAATGGAATAAGACAATTCAAGACTTGAGATGATTATGTGCACATTAGAACGATACAGAATTACCCATTTCTGAGATTGTTCGCGTCTTTCGCTTGTACTTTCCTTTGTCCGAAGCTGTCTATCCCTTGGTAATGCCCATGAGTTGATTTGCCCCCAAATTTTATCCAACCTGTATTCGGATATGATTGCGTTCTCGGGTCGATTTGCAATTTCCTGAGAATAGAAGGGGCTTAATTTTAAAACTTGGAGCAACTGAGGGTAAATTGAAACGATACGGAGTTACCCTTCAGGTTTATGCAGATTTTCACTCGCCATCAATTCGTCGCGAGGTTGGTGAGGTGGCGGATTCGAGCATTTAATAGGGGGAAGTCGGATTATTACTCCTTGCTTTTACACATTCACAAAAGCAGAAAAACGCATCACGCAAGGAAATAAAACACATTCACTCATTCAGGATTAGTTCCGCTTCCTCTGCAGGCTCTCCCATGATCAGCTGGCTTCATCCCAAATTAGGTATGCATCGGCCATATTGAAGGTCTCGTGGTCACTGGCTGAACAAGTGCATCACAGTCCCGATGCTTTACCGATATCAAACTGGTTGATTATGGCGAAAAGATCATCGTCAATGTCCGCTTGGTGGTAATCTGTCCCTTCTTCCTCGGGAGGTATTGATACTGATCCAGTATCATTGGTCCTTTTGTACCCTGCTCCAACAGAACTCGATCCTGTTATAAATTGGTCTAACTCACCTCTTAAACGTGCATTTTCGATCCTCAGATCATACATTTCATCGAGGGTGAGGAGGAGGCTATTGCAGTTGGGGCAGGTGGCGGAGTCAAAAGTCTCTTTATACATCTTGTTTTCCGCTCGGAGGTTTTCATTTTCAACTCTTAGAAACTCGGCTTCGTTGTGCTCATGACGAGTCTTCATTTGGGTTCGTCTATTTTGAAACCAGAACTTGATTTGCGAAGGTTCAAGGCCTAGCTCTTGACTCAGTTCCATTTTTTGTTTGCCGTCTGGCATAGGGCACGTTCTGAAGAAAGCTTCAAGCTTTCGTACTTGCTCCTCAGTATGGCGACGGTAACGCTTCTTTTGACCTTTACCGTTGTTGTCATTGTCCTTATCGGGCTCTTGGACGTCGTCGGTGGAAGGGCCGGGCTCCATAGGCTCGATCCCAAATATGGCTTCGAACTCTTCCTCTCCCATATTCAGCAAGTAACGATAACTTTCAAGTGTGTTGGGTTGAGACATCTTCGATTTGGTTAACGATTTCTCAAAGTTTGATATCTCTTCTTGTATTTTCACTCTCTGGATTTTTCTGGGAGACTGCGTATGCTTTAAGAGTCTCTCTTTCGAGCACGAATGAGAATTATCAAGAAGATGCCTCCTTTAAAATTAGACGTGGGTTTAGCAACTGTATTGCCTCTCTCGAGTGTTCTGGCTTTCTCGATTTTCTTTTCATCGTATCTCTCGCCCAGCTCGTCTCCTTCCATCTTTCCGTGGAAGGGGGCCCCTTGTTGCTGTCTCCACTGTCAATTTGCTGGCGAGTTCTTCAATAAAGATGAGTCGTATCTCTTTTCTGCCGAAAATGTCTTTGTCTCCCACTCAGCTTATTTTTTATCCTTTCTTTTTCAAAGTAGTGGCGTCTCGTCCAACTTTTCCGTAGAGACGTCGGATTTGCTTGGCTCGAGATTGGAGACGAGTAGCGGAGGTGATACTGATAGGGAATGGTAGACAGGAAAATTTGGCCAGTAGAGACTTCCCCTGCAAAAATGAAAGAGAATGCGGCAGTATATGTTCTTCATATTCTAGAAAAATTGGAACGATACTATTTTACCCTTGTGTATACTTCCATTGAATTTGAATTGAGGAAGTTCCTTCATTTGGATTGGATTGAATTGTACGTCCCGAGTTGCCCTTCACTTTGAGCTTGCCACATATGTGCTTTGCTTAGTTGGGCCTTGTTTTCTTTCGGGTTGCCTTGGACCATCATCATTTTCCATGCCATCGGGTCCGTGGACCGGAGGGCTCCTTTAATTTGAAGGTTACCTTGAAGGCGAATGAGTCCTATCGCATTCCATTGGGTCATTTCATTTTGCGACACTCTTGAGGCACTTTGCAATCCCCTGGGTGAGAATGGAACAAATCCAATTTAGCATTTTGCAACGATTGAGGGTAAATTGGAACGACACACAGTTACCCGTCTTCGAGCTCGCCTGGGCTTTTCACTTGAAATTTCCCTACGTGAGGCCATTCAACATTTCTCATTATGGCAGTCAGCGACGTTGCCACAAATTGATCCGCCCTAAATCTAGCATAAAAAGGGATTCACGCATTCGACGGGATAAATAAATTGCCCCATTGTCCTTGAATTAAATCGAGACACCTAGAAAGCTGGAAAATATCATACGCAGGGGAATTAAGCATGAAATGAAAGGTGCACTTATTCAAGGTCAGTTCTGCCTCTCCTGTGGCTCTTCGATAATCAGCTAGTCTCGTGTTGGTTCGGGTGTGGATAACCGATGTTTGAGAGTCCTTACTCACTAGCTCCTGATCGCGGCTTGGGACGTCTGTCAACCCTAAACTGGTTGACCAGGGCAGTAAGCTCATCATTTGGGTAATCTCTTGAACCTTCCAGCAACTGATACTCGAATTGGGCATTGTTGTTGGTAAATGCTGGCGGTAGATTTCTCATTCTGTCATCGCCATGAGCAATTTGACTTCTCGTGCTGGAGCCTTCATCATTACTCGAGAAAGTGTGGGGATCACCAACTGTCCTGCTGCCAAGAACTCCTTCCATTCGAGGATTAGAGAAGTGGAAGTTCTCAGGATAATTTCTTGTCTGATTCTCTGGCTGCGCAGGCGCGCTGATCATGGGATGAATTCTAGCCACGGGTTGGTGCTCAAACCAAGGAGTCTGAATACACTGCCCCTGCGGTCTATACTCTTGAAGAGCATTAGGGTGATTCTGGGGGATACTTTGATTAACGCCTGGAGGATTGATGGCACGGCTACTAGCTTGGTTGATGATGGGAAGTGGCTCGCCCCATGCTAACCTGGGGAACTTATGGTGGCGAGGAGACTCGACGTTCAGGCTTGGATCAGTCCCGCCTTGGTTTTCTTGATTCTGAGCTGCATTGTGTTCTCTCACCCTTTTTCTGTACTTCTGAAGATGACTCGAAACATTTGCTTTAGTGAGTCCCTCTACCTTCATAATTTCTAGTATATGTTGCGGCCGTGCCGAATCTATTCCTAGCTGCTGAACTGCATTAACAAACATACGATGCAGCTCGGGAGACCAACTCATCTTCTTTCTCCAGTTGCTTGGAACAAAATTAAAGGCTTGATGCTTGTTCTCATGGTCGTGCAATTGCTTCCTTACCAAGTGCTGCCATATGTTTTGAAGCATCTGAACTCTAACTGGTTTCGTTACGACGTCTTGGGCCCCATTTAAGACAGCCTTCATTAGGGCTTGCTGATCATCGCTTGCCGATATTATGAGGACTGGCATGTTTAATTTAGAATTGATGACTTCCAAGAGAGTGAAAACATCCATGTCAATCCCTACCATGGCGGTGAGGACGATATCAAACGGGTCACTACTCCTCCTTAATATCTCTAAGGCCTCTGTCGCCTTTGCTTGAGCTACAACCTTATACCGGCATTTTCTTAATACGGTAACAAGGATTGATAGAGAGACTGGATTACCGTCAATGGCCATGACCAGTAGACCCTCAGGGTAAGGAACTTCATCAGCTTTGACCAGGGTTGAACATGCGCCCGTTCCCCTAACACTCGACATATTTCTGGATCTAGGACTGCCGATTCGAGACCGCCTCGGGATGTCTTCTCGGACTTGAGGGATCACGAGATCGTTGATGCCTTTTCGTAACAGGCTTTGAAAGCCGATGCTTTGATGGTGAAGGTTTTGAATTCCTCTCCCACGAGAACTCCTTCCTCTCTATCTTTCTCCTGCGAGTTCTTGCGAATGAACTCTGACTATCAAATGGGGACAAGTTCTCTCTCTGGCAATAGCAACGACTTCCCTCTTCACGGGCAGCGCTATTAGATTTTTCGAGGGAGAAAATCTGATATTCAGCTTTTGATCAAAGGGGAAATCCTTATTTCTCGCTCAGTTTGTCTTCTTTTTTCTTTTCGTGATAGAGGGCCCCTGTCAAGATCTCCACCGTCGATTTACTGGCGGGTCCTCCAATGAAGACAAGTCGTATCTCCTTTTCGCTAACGTTTGCCGTGTCTTCCACTCAGCTCATCTTTCCGTCTTCTTTTTCAAAGTGGCGGTGTCTCGTCAAACTTTCTGCGGAGATTTCGGACTCGCTTAGCTCATAGTCGCCATCTGATGGGAATTCGAGCCAACGAGGGTGGTGCCAATAGAGAATGGTAGATAAGAGAAATCTTGACTGGTTGATACCGTCACTATGAAATCAATATTTACTTCAAAGCAGATTACCATCTTCGCATTCCGCTCATCTGCCTCACCTCTCTCCCCTTTTCTTTCGTATTCTGCTTTCAAAAATGGCCAATTCTCCTAACCATACCTTATCCGCCGAAGTCCTAGCTGGGTGGGAGAGACTCTACAATCTTCTTGGTAGAGGTTACGCTCATATAGCCAAAAACTCTACCGTTGAGGCTGAAATCCTCGGTTTATTTAGGACCGTGGATGCTGCTTCTGTTGAGGGTACCCAACTAGGGAAGGAGTACCGGAACTTCTCGACCCTCTTCATCAATTTTCTGGCTGCCTATAACCGTGCTTATGAGACGGTCCTTGTGACCGCCGTCGTGAAAGCCCGTTACCGAGACCGGCACGAGCGTCTGGCAACAGTTACGTTTGTGGCTGATAATCACAAAAAGGCCCTCAAGTTTGCCAACGATCAGCTTTCGTGGCTGGTTCGTGAGAGGGGAAATTGGTGGACCGTCTGGCCTTGGTCCGAACTTACGCCGAACAGGAGCCAGGCAATATTGTGATGAGGTGTAAATGTGGTTGGCTGCAGGAGAGACTTGATGACATTACGGCAGACATTGCTTTCGAGAGGGCAGCGGTTCCGGACCTGGAGTTTGCCGTTGAGCATTACGAGGACACTATGGCCCAGGTTAAAGAGAAGTGCGATCGCCTCTTCTTTAGGCTCGCGGAGCTTGATCCCGAGAGCGCCCGGTGCATCCAGAGCATCAACTGTTTGGAGAGTCAGTTGAGCTCTTTTGTAATGGTCATCAGGGCCCAGTTTGGCTTTACCTTTCCTCCCCAGTGAGTTGTTGTAATACTCTTTGATGAATGGAATGAAAGAAAAGCTTCACGTGTTTTGTTTTGTTTTTTTTTTAATTTTCCTGCTATCGTTTCTTCCGCATAGCATAACAAAACGATTTGAGGTACCGAAGATGTCGAGGCTTAATGTTCTTCTTGATGTTCTTGTTTAATTGCTCCAGACGATGATATCGAGAACATTGATGATGGGTTCGGCGGTGGCCCCCACTATCCATCTTGAGATCACGAACAATAACGCTATGACAACTCGATCAGTGCGCTGGTAGTAAATCCGGCCACCTGTTGTGTGCCCACTTTTATCCATATTTTGTTTCTTTCGGCGTCCACTTGCTCGTGTCGGTCGCCTGTAGCGTCGGGAGAAATTCCTGTGGGCCACGTTCATTAATAGAACCTCGGTCCTCTAAAGCCCTCCGCATGTTTCGGATAAGAGAAAATTTTAAGACCGGTCTCTGGTTGATTTGATCAGGTAAAGGTATTTGTTTCATGGGTTCTGATTATATAATCCATATTGTTTTTCAAAAGACGCGGGATCCTCTGCAATACATTAAACATGCCCCCATGTTTAATCAGTATAAATCCACCGTCATATCAGAATACACTGCCCATACAAGTTTACGGATTGACACAACTTTGTCTGTCAAAGATGGACAATGTTCGTTTGCCCCCCAGAATTAACGGTTGAAGCCTCGGTGTTTTTCGTCTTTTGGTATTTCTGAAGATGATTCTTGATATATTATTGAACTTAATTTTTACACCCGTCTGGGGTATCTAGGATCTCCCTGCAAAAGAAAAAGATATAATTAGTATGCGACACAAGAAATGTCGGTCCATGACTCCTATATTAGTCCAATTTGATTTTTTCTATTTTATAGAGAAATCAGAAGAAAGAAAAAAAAAATTTCCTTAAGAAGAAATGGGTTAATTTCTGATACAGAATTTTTTTCAGATTTATTATTCTTTTTTTTTATTTTTTTAAAGGAATGTGACAAAGTCTCTTGACGTTTACTAAAATTTTTGAAGGAATTTCCTTTTTATCAAAATAAATTTTCAGAGGTAAATTTGTCAGGAAAATTTTATTTTTATTGAAGCAGGAAAGACATGACAGAAATCCTTTATTGGTTAACGAAATTCCCCCGAGACATTAGTCTAATTTTATTTAGAGAAACTTTTCTTAGAAAAACATGAGCGAATTTCTCGAAAAGAATTTTTGTTGCAAGTTTTTATAATTTGAAAGAATGTGATAAAATCACTTGATGTTTTTTTTAAAGGAATTTTTCTTTTTATCGAAATAAATTTTCAGAGGAAAATTTTTCGGGAAAATTTCATTTTTATTGGAGAGAAAAAAAACATGACAAAAATCTCTTATTGGTCAATTAGTCTAATTTTATTTAGAGAAAATTTTCTTAGAAAAACATGAGCGAATTTCTCGAGAAGAATTTTCTTGCAAGTTTTTATAATTTGAAAAATGTGATAAAATCACTTGATGTCTACTAGAGTTTTTTTTTTGAAGTAATTTTTCTTTTTATTGAAATAAATTTTCAGAGGAAAATTTTTTCAGGAAAATTTCATTTTTATTGAAGCAATAAAAACATGACAAAAATCCCTTATTGGTTAATAAAATTCCCATGACGGGATTTTTTCACATCATTTTTTCAAAAAAAAAAAATTAAAAAGAAATGAGGGACAAATTTAATTTTTATTTTCTTTTAAAAGATGGTCGTAATATCAAGCTCAAAAACTGACTGACACCTAGCATTGACCGACCGAAAATAAATACAAGATAAAATTAGAGAACTTACTTTTACCTTGGAGAAATGCAAATCACATAGTCATGCGCATGACTCAAGTGAGGAGTGGACTCTAGAAAATAAAAGAAGGAGATACAAGGTATGGACCTAAAAAGGCCCCCACTATCTGAATTGACAAACTTACCCTCCGCGCAATCAAATCACAATGGGAAGAATTGTCAATTCAGATAATGAGCGGGATAAAATATGGTCAACTCGAGCGTAATCGACGCAAGAGCTTTGCATATTCGATCCCTATCTATGATTTTCTAGGAAGAATTTCGCGACTTGGGTTTAGACGCTTGTGTGTGCAGGTGTCGTGATCTTCAGAGTATGCAAGACATGCACAACAATTGATATCAAAACAGCGCTTCTAAAAATGTGCGAAATTAAACAAATAAACCCAACACCGAGCCTGCAAAATAAAGGGGTTAGCCAAACACTCCGCCCCTTATAACTCCCATCCTGCAAAAACATATAACACCTATAGAATGAGTCCCAAACAAGATCGCCAGAAGCGAGATATCCATGAAATTTTTATTGGCCTAAGTCCACTAAGACTCTTAAAATTTCGAAAAAATTTAAGTATTCCAATTGGTATCTTTTTTCGAAAATTTAAAAATCTCTGTCCCCAGCGGAGTCGCCAGTCTGTCGCGACCCTCTAAAAATATTTTTATTAATTCTAGGGGGTTAACGGATTATTAGGTTAATTAGATTTGACTAACCTAACGCGGACCCTCCCAAGCCCTACCGAATCGCAACTTTGGTTTTTGTTTAAATGATTTTGAAATTTGGAGTCGCCACTAATCGTTCTTGGTAGGTCGATTAGAAACCTAAATAAATTAGCGGGAGAACTAATTTATTCCTGCGAACCAGAGATTAGGAGCTCGGGGACTTGGTTACACTAGTTAATTAAAACTAATGCCCTTTCGGTACCTTAATTTCATGGATATCCTAATTCGGCAACTCAGGCTTGGTTTATTCCTAAGGCTATAGTAGGGTATTCTCTTTTGTGTTTTCACTTTTTAAATAGGATGCATGGATGGTATATATTTTTATTTGTTATATTTTTTTAAGTGTTAAAGATTCCCTGAAGCCGAAAGAAGGAGTGTGTTAACGACTTCTGTGCAGTATTACAACCTACTTATCTTTTGGGTCTGATGATTCAAAAATTAAATTATAGGAAGTACATGACAGTGAATAAACACCTCCAATGGGAGGCCTAGCATTGGCTTGGCTCTTCCCTTTGGGATTTAAGGTACAGGTATTTAAGTTGCAAGTATTTAAACTACTGTAAGTAAAAACCTCCAATGGGAGGCTAAGCATTGGCTTGGCTCTTCCCTTTGGGATTTAAGGTACATGTATTTAAGTTGCAGGTATTTAACTACTGTAAGTAAAAACCTCCAATGGGAGGCTAAGCATTGGCTTGGCTCTTCCCTTTGGGATTTAAGGTACATGTATTTAAGTTGCAAGTATTTAACTACTGTAAGTAAAAACCTCCAATGGGAGGCTAAGCATTGGCTTGGCTCTTCCCTTTGGGATTTAAGGTGCAGTTATTTAACTACTGTAAGTAAAAACCTCCAATGGGAGGCTAAGCATTGGCTTGGCTCTTCCCTTTGGGATTTAAGGTGCAGGTATTTAAGTTGCAGGTATTTAACTACTATAAGTAAAAACCTCCAATGGGAGGCTAAGCATTGGCTTGGCTCTTCCCTTTGGGATTTATGGTGCAGGTATTTAAATTGCGGATGGACTTTGTCCTCTCCATTTTGGGGTATGAATTTTTTAAAATGAAATACAACGAATTGATTCAACAATTTGAAATTTGTGCGCGCTTGAGGACTCCTCCAAGCTGATTTTGTGCTTCCATAGGATTGACCATTGAAATAGAGCTGCGGCTTCCTGACATAAAATAGAGTGAAGTGTCAGTATACAAAATATGTGCTAATCTGCACCTAAAACCAGAAGAGTGGAAAGAGTACTTATCTCCCGTTTGTTTGGGAGGGATTTCTATAATTGATTTTCGCTCTCTATGTTCCCAATATAGAGAGTTTCTTTTGAATTAAGAGGGACTTTTAGTCACAGATCAGTTGAGAAATCGGTGGACAGCTTAGGAGCTTGTCTGGGCTGATTCTTGCATCTCTACGAGATTTTTGCTGTTGACATAGAGATATCTTTCTCCTGACATAAAATATGGGAAAAAAAAGAGGAGATGGAGAAAGTGTATACAATTTGTGCTAATTTGCGAGTAAAACCATAAATAAATGAATAAATAAAAACACTTAGCTCGAATTTGCTTGCTCGTTGACGAGGATGAACTCTTGATTTATATTGATCGATGAAGGAATTTGTGATGATAACCCCTAGCTTTAAACTCCCATCATCTTCAAAATTCTCTCTCTTTTTTGGTATTTTCTTTCTCTCAAATTTTTCTTCAATCTCCCAAAACTCTCTCAAACATCCAAAATTTTCTCTTCAAAAAATTCTCCCAAACACTTCAAATTTTCTCTCTCAAGAATCCTTTCTCAAGCTCACTTCTTCCTCCTTTTATAACCTACTCATCTATCTCCCATTCTAATTTTTCCACTAACTCTATCTCCCATTCTAATTTCTCCACTAACTCTTCTTCATTTTCATCTTCCATTCTCCATCTCTATCTTACATTCTAATCTCTCCACTAACTCTTCTTCATCTTCATCTTCCCTTCTCCATATTTATCTCCCATTCTAATTTCTCCACTAACTCTTCTTAATCTCCATCTTCCCTTCTCTATTCTTATCTCCCATTCTAATTTCTCTACTAACTCTTCTTCATCTCCATCTTCCCTTCTCTATTCTTATCTTATTTTCTCCATCCATTCTTCTCCAACTTCTCTTCTTCATCTCATCTTCTTCATCTTCCCTTCTCTATTCTAATTTATCCACTAACTCTTCTTTTTATTATTTGTAAAATAATCCTTCAAGAGTTAGGTATTTGCACTCTAGTCCTTGAATTTTAAGTATTTACAATTCAGTCCCTAAAAAAATATATTTCTTTAAGTCCAAATCTCCTCACAATTTTTGACACACCAAAATTTACCACATGTCAAATTTAAGCTCATTTCTTGTCGCTGAAAATAATGTATAATTTAATTAAAACCCTTTTGCAAAATTAAGTCATTCTGGGTATAATTGGGCCAAGATGAAAATTTAAAATATTAGAAGACAATGTCACAACTCATAAAAAGTGAAAGTTAAAATAAGTTGACTCAAATTAAATTTTTTTAGGCCCGATTCGAGATTATACTCGTGAAGGAACACGTGACTCGAATTGGATTTTTCTGAATTTGCGATGGCCAATATGAAAATAGATTTAAAATAAAAATATTAACTATCTTTGTGTATTTTTTGGCCTCAAATGTTATTTTTCCAAAATTTTCAAATATTTTTGTATTTTTTTAAAAAAAATTAAAATATATATAATATGAAAAATTATTTTTTGGTCAAAATTCGTTCCCTAGGCTTGGCTAAGGTTCCCAAAGTTGATTTTTCAATTTTATGAATTTTTATGGATTTTCTATTAATTTTCGAAAATAAATAAATAAAAAATACGTAAAAATACTGAAAATATGAAAAATCGTTTTTTGGTCAAAATTGGTTCTCTAGGCTTGGCTAAGGTCCCCAAAGTTGATTTTTCAATTTTATGAATTTTTATGGATTTTTTATTACTTTAGCAATAGAAAAAATGATTAAAAATCAGGTGTCAACAGCTGCCCCTCTTTGAAAGGAAGCTCGGTAGAGGTTCATTTCAAAGACGAGATGACACCTGGATTGTTATCGACTCAATACAAGTAAATAAAAAGAGTCGTGACATGATTGTTCCACTGAAAATGAAATGAGAACCTAAAGATTCGTTATATAAAAAAACTTTAGGGTGGTTGAACTTGAACCCGTATGGTGGATCAACCCATGGTAGATTCCTAATAAAAGGATTCTACTGATTAAAAATTGAATTAAAATTTGACCCGTATGGTGGGTCATACCATTTGACCCGTATGGTGGGTCATACCATTTGACTCGTATGGTGGGTCGTACCATGGTAGATTCCTAATAAAAGGATTCTACTGATTAAATTTTGATTGAGATTTGACCCGTATGGTAGGTCACCACATGGAGATACCTGTAAGAAGGACTTGGTGCCAGTAAAAAGGAGTTGGTGCTTTGCCTGTAAGAAGAACTTTGTGCCTGTAAGAAGGACTTGCTTTGCCTGTAAGAAGGACCTGATTTGCTTGTAAGAAGGACTTTGTTTGCATGTAAGAAGGACTTTGTTTTGCCTGTAAGAAGGACTTACTTTGCCTGTAAGAAGGACTTTGTGCCTGTAAGAAGGACTTTATGCCTGTAAGAAGGACTTGATTTGCCTGTAAGAAGGACTTTATGCCTGTAAGAAGGACTTTGTGCCTGTAAGAAGGACTTGATTTGCCTGTAAGAAGGACTTGGTTTGCCTGTAAGAAGGACTTAGTTTGCCTATAAGAAGGACTTGGTGCCTATAAGAAGGACTTGGTT
The DNA here is from genome assembly GCA_016432845.1 of Psidium guajava. Lineage (NCBI taxonomy): Eukaryota > Viridiplantae > Streptophyta > Magnoliopsida > Myrtales > Myrtaceae > Psidium > Psidium guajava. Next base: position 26,004,267 of record CM028230.1, read on the forward strand.
TGCCTGTAAGAAGGACTTGGTTTGCCTGTAAGAAGGACTTTATGCCTGTAAGAAGGACTTGGTGCCTGTAAGAAGAACTTGGTTTGCCTATAAGAAGGACTTTATGCCTGTAAGAAGGACTTGTTTTGCCTGTAAGAAGGACTTTGTGCCTGTAAGAAGGACTTGGTTTGCCTGTAAGAAGGACTTGGTTTGCCTGTAAGAAGGACTTGGTGCCTGTAAGAAGAACTTGGTTTGCCTATAAGAAGGACTTTATGCCTGTAAGAAGGACTTGATTTGCCTGTAAGAAGGACTTGTTTTGCCTGTAAGAAGGACTTGATTTGCTTGTAAGAAGGACTTGATTTGCCTGTAAGAAGGACTTTGTGCCTGTAAGAAGGACTTGTTTTGCCTGTAAGAAGGACTTGATTTGCCTGTAAGAAGGACTTTGTGCCTGTAAGAAGGACTTTGTGCCTGTAAGAAGGACTTGTTTTGCCTGTAAGAAGGACTTGATTTGCCTGTAAGAAGGACTTTGTGCCTATAAGAAGGACTTGATTTGCCTGTAAGAAGGACTTGGTTTGCTTGTAAGAAGGACTTATCTCCCATTCTAATTTCTCTACTAACTCTTCTTCATCTCCATCTTCCCTTCTCTATTCTTATCTTATTTTCTCCATCCATTCTTCTCCAACTTCTCTTCTTCATCTCCTCTTCTTCATCTTCCCTTCTCTATTCTAATTTATCCACTAACTCTTCTTTTTATTATTTGTAAAATAATCCTTCAAGAGTTAGGTATTTGCACTCTAGTCCTTGAATTTTAAGTATTTACAATTCAGTCCCTAAAAAAAATGTATTTCTTTAAGTCCAAATCTCCTCACAATTTTTGACACACCAAAATTTACCACATGTCAAATTTAAGCTCATTTCTTGTCGCTGAAAATAATGTATAATTTAATTAAAACCCTTTTGCAAAATTAAGTCATTCTGGGTATAATTGGGCCAAGATGAAAATTTAAAATATTAGAAGACAATGTCACAACTCATAAAAAGTGAAAGTTAAAATAAGTTGACTCAAATTAAATTTTTTTAGGCCCGATTCGAGATTATACTCGTGAAGGAACACGTGACTTGAATTGGATTTTTCTGAATTTGCGATGGCCAATATGAAAATAGATTTAAAATAAAAATATTAACTATCTTTGTGTATTTTTTGGCCTCAAATGTTATTTTTCCAAAATTTTCAAATATTTTTGTATTTTTTTAAAAAAAAATAAAATATATATAATATGAAAAATTATTTTTTGGTCAAAATTCGTTCCCTAGGCTTGGCTAAGGTTCCCAAAGTTGATTTTTCAATTTTATGAATTTTTATGGATTTTCTATTAATTTTCGAAAATAAATAAATAAAAAATACGTAAAAATACTGAAAATATGAAAAATCGTTTTTTGGTCAAAATTGGTTCCCTAGGCTTGGCTAAGGTCCCCAAAGTTGATTTTTCAATTTTATGAATTTTTATGGATTTTTTATTACTTTAGCAATAGAAAAAATGATTAAAAATCAGGTGTCAACAAGCGTCTCTTCATATAGTAGAGGGCCTCGAATTACAATCGTTGATTTTTATCAAATTTAAAGACTCGAAACGCATCTCTCATTTTCTTAACCACTGACATTAATAGGAAAGTTCCAAAAACTTCGAACAATTATGGTATCGCCCGGCCCTGGGAATATTCTAGAAACATAAGTAGAAAACCCTAGATAAACCCTAGGGGACCCAGACACAGCAAGTCTTTGGGATATTCTCGGCCAGAGGGTCGACCGATTAGGGCACGAAGACCTCAGCCCGTGTTACATGGATGTAAACTTGATGAGTCTTAAGATGCATGTGTGAGTTATATTAGAGAAATCCCACATTGAAAAATTAGTGTGGTATAGAGCAATTTATATATCCTAGCTATTTCATAACTTATTAGCTTAAATTTTTGAATGAATGTAGGTCCAAATTAATTTATTAATCAGCTTAGACTTGGGCATCCTCTTGATCTCCTGGTGATCTCTCCAGATAAAGATATCGGGTTTTTGTACCCTCCATAATAAGGAGGTTATGGCTAGATGTAGGTAAGAACGGACAAAGAGAAGGGGAAGATCTCCATCATATTTGGGTCCACATGACATGATTGATTCAGATGCTGGAGACCACTTTCATCATCCTTGGCCAAACCTAAGGAATCAATTTTGAACAAAAAAATATTTTTATGAATTTTTTTATTTTTTAATTAGAGATAGCCCAAAAATAAGAAAAATAGAATTTGTGACTAGAAAACTATGAAAAAGATTCATTAGTCTTGTTTTAATTCCAATTGTATTTTGGTCACTTTAAAATTCAAAAATTCGATTGGGAACATACTTTTTCAAATTTTTGCGTTTAAGTCCCTAGTTTTCCAAAAATATCAAATTCAACTCTTTCTAGACTTTTTCTCACTTTGAGATAGTTATGACATTTGATCCTCATCCCTTTAATTGCATTTTGGTCTAATCATTTCACAGATTGAGCAATTTAAAAAAAAAGGGTTTAAAATCATTTCAATTTAATAATTGGTTTTCATTCTAAATGCAATTAAGCATATTTTGGAGATGTTCACCCAAATCCAAGGCCACTATCCTAAGCATTTCATCATTCTGAATCTATTAGTGAGGGTAGTTTTTCTTGACTTAGTCATTTATGGTTTGGATTATTTAAAATTCATAATCGGGTCAAAACTAAATGTTGGGGATTTTGCACTAAATAAAATTAATTTTCACCAAAATTATTGTTCCCAGAGGAAACACATGCCATAGAATAGATTTATATCTTTCATTTGATTAAAACAAGTCTAATAAGACTCAATTGGGCCTAAAATACTAAATCGGATTAGCCGGGTCGAGTCCATTGACTCTGACCCAACACGTGTTGCTCTCTGAATTAATCAAGAATAAAAAAATTCAAAAAATAGAAAATAAAAAATTGAATAAAAAATAATAAAATTATCCAACAGTCGTGGATTAGCCATGTGGCACATTCTGGAGTGTTAGATTAGTAAATAGGTGATTAATTTTTAAAAAATTGAAATTTCCAAAAAAATTGTGAAAATGACATCGTTTTGGTTTTGGCCAACTCGGGACTCGTACAATCTGGGCCAAGCAACCCTGAGGCATGGGTCTAATCAACCCAACTCGGTTCGGATAATTTTTTAATAAAAAAATTTGAAAATGATTAAAAATCCAAAAAAAAAAAATGGAAAAATTCATAATTATTTTTAAATTGGAAAAAACCCAAAAAATTCTAAAAATTCATAAAAATCTCAAAAATTAAGAAATGGGTCCATCAATCCTATTTTTGATGATTTTTTCCTCTCATTCTTTAAAAAATGATGATTTTGCCCCTTATGGTCAAATTGTCTTAGAAAATTTCAAAAAGTTTCAAAAAATTATAGAAAATAGGGAATGTTTAAATTTGATTGGCCAAACCTATAATTCATGGTTTTGAATCCTCATCTTTCCTAAATGATGATTTTGCCACTCATGGGCAAATTGATCCAAAATTTTAGAAAAATTCCAAAAAATTTCATAAATTAGGAAATGACACATTCAATTGGCCAATCCTATTTTTGAAGATTTTATTTTAATTTTTTTTCAAAATGACAATTTTATCCCTTTGGAAAAATTGTCTCCATATGTCTCCAAACTCTTTCCAAATCTCCAAACACCCATTCTCTAAGCCATTAGAGATTTATTAATTAATTTGATGTGTTTTATCCTCATGTTTTTTATTTCTTAATTTTGCACTTACTTTCACTAATTTTAATTGTTATGTTAAATATTCCCATTTCCATGAACTTTTAGATTCTATAGCTTTCCTCATTCCAAGTCATTTACATGAAAATGATAGTTAGAAAAATCATTCAACTTGGGTACCGAAAGAGGTGTCAATGGCAACATTAGGGTAACTAAGTCCCCAATCTCAAATCTTTGATTCCGTTTGAGTCATACGACTTCTCCCACCACCTAAGGAGATTTTTGATCTACTTTTCTCAAAGATCAATGGCAATTCTAAAAGCATGTGCACTTATGCATATGTCTCTTGATCACACTAAGGTCAAAATCACTTCAAATCCCACTATTGCTCAAGGTGAGGACTTGGAAGAGTCTAAGATGATCTATGGATCGCCATGGATCCTTAGACGCAATAATCACCCCTAAACCCGTGCTCACCCTCCACTCCTCCTGGATCATGAGGTGGATCTCGACATTATGGTCTTTCAAAATAAAAAAAAAGGGGGCAAGTGGACTAAACCCCACTATACTCGTGTGTGATTATGCGATTTTGGAATGATTATTAGATGCACTTAGCATGTTTGCGTGGCCGTGGTATGGAATTAGCACTATTCAACAATTTTTTTCAAAATTATAATAATAATTAACTGTTGAACCCTATCGAAATAATGCGACTGTTCACATAGGAGTTGAAGTAAATGATAATAATAATAATAATAATAATAATAATAATAATAATAATAATAATAATAATAATTTATTATTTAAATTTATATTAATTTCAGACAATAAAAAAGTTGCAATTTTTCAGATGAGATAGTTTTTTGACAACGAAAAATTGCATTTGTTTGAATTGACAATTTTTTTAAAACATAAATGGGTGTGTTCGAGTGTGTCTTTTTTTTTTATTGTTTCTTAAAAATTTCTTGGAGAAATATTAGAATTGCTATTAATAATCTCGCTGGAGACCCTATTTTATCCTGAAGAATCTTTGTTGGCAACCATTAGTAACATTGTGGGTTAAATAATTCCTTAAATAGAGTACCACCATTCCTCAGAGTCCAATTTCACCGTTCTTCTTATCCAACCATATTTTCTCAACAAGTTTATGAAATTATTCATTCAACAATGGAGTCAAAATCAATCAGGGTTTAGTTGGATCGGTTTTATGGCAATAATTTTGTTTGTTGGAGAGACAATATGATGTGTTTCCTCACTGCCTTGAAGATTTTCTATATCCTTGTTTCCAATTTGATGCCTATGGAGGATTTGACGCCTATTACTGAAGGAGGAGAGCAATGTTGAAAGTGTCAACAAGGACAAAAAGAAAGAAACATGAGGAGGATGAATTGCTATGTAGATGACATATTCTGAACACGCTATCCGATCGGCTATATGATTTATTGACCGAGATGAAATCTGCTACAGAAATTGAAATGCTCTCGAGTTCAAATACAAAGTGAAGAAGCAAAGTATGAACAAATATCTAATTGCCAAGTATTTTGACTTCAAGTTTGTTGATACTAAACACTTGTTGGTGCAAGTCTATGAATTACAAGTACTGACAAATAAAATTCGTGCCCTCAAGATAAATATTCCAGAGTCCTTTCAAGTTGGAGTAATTATTGCAAAATTGCCTCCAAATTGGAAAGATTATAGAAAATGATGTTTCACAAGTCGAAGGAGATCACATTGGACCAAATATAGAAACATCTTCATATTGAGGAAGAGTCACATTTACGTGATAAGTTTGTTTTGTACGATTCCAAAGTGAATGGTATGGAAGGAGATAGATTTCAATCCAAAATCCACCAAAATTTGAAACGCAAGAGAAGATAGAATTTTAAGAAGGCACGGAAGATAGAGAAAAGTGGTTGCTTTGTTTGTGGCAAGGAAGGTCATTGTGCAAAGGATTGCAGGCATCGCTAAAGCACATTCAGATAAGAGCACTTCAATAATGAAGGCAGATATAAATATGGTTGAAGAGAACTATGTGGCCATGGTTTTAACCAAATTTACGAATATGAATATTCTAAGAAAATTACAAACATGAATATTTCTAAGAAATTTATTATTCTATGGCCATGATTTTTGAAATCAATTCTGCCATTATCGAATCTACTTAGTGGATAAATTCTGGTGCCATGGTGCACATATGAAAGAATCGATCAATGTTCAAGCACTTTAAAGAGACTGTTGAAGTGCATCTTCAAGAGATTGAGATGGAAAATAAAGCTCTTGCAAAGGTTGTTGGCAAAGATGCAATGATTTTAGATTTTACTTTTGGAAAGAAGGTTACCCTTCTTAATATATTGTTTGTAACCAAAATCAAGAGAAACCTATTTTTTTGTTGATTTGCTTTGTAATAGGGGGTTTTAGGTTTTATTGGAGTTCGACAAGGTTATCCTGTCGAAAAATGGGCTGTTTGTGAGAAAGAGTTATGCTAACAAAGGCATGTATCAACTGAGTGTTAATAATATCGTGTTTTCTGCTTATATTATTAATTCTCCCCATCTATAGCATAATAGATTAGCGTATTTAAATTTTCACTATTTGCAGAACATGAAGAAGTTAGACTTGATAAATTTTAATGGTGAATTTGATCAATGTGAATTCTATGCTAAGTCCACATTAACAAAGAAATCATTTCCTAGTGTTAAGAGAAATTCAAATTTAATGGATTCGGTGCATAATGACATATGTGAATTCAATGGCATGTTAACACGTGGTGATAAATGGTATTTTATTACGTTTTTAGATAATTGTAGTATGTATTTATATGTCTATCTCCTAAGATCAAATGATGAAGCATATACTATATTTAAGAAATATAAGATTGAATTGGAAAATCAATTATAAAGGAAAATAAAGACCTTTGTTCAGATATAGGAGGAGAGTATTTTCTAGATGATTTTTCAATCTTTTGTAAATAGCATGGCATTATTTATCAAGCGTTAGCACCATATACTCCACAACAAAATGGTTTGACTGAAAGAAAAAATTGCTCTTTAGGGGAAATGGTTAATTGTATCCTCTAAATTTGATGTTACCAATTAGGTGTTGCTTACTGCATGTTTCATTCATAATATAGTACCATTCATGAAAAATAACATCAATCTTTATGAATTATAAAAAGGTAGAAAATCGAACCTCTTATATCTTAAAGCGCGGTGTGTTTGACATACTACATAGTACCTAAATCTAAAAGATTGAAACATAATCCTAGAGTTTTCAAAAGTGGCTTTATTGGATATGTTGAAAACAATAAAGCTTATAGGCTTCTTCATTTAAATTCAAATGTCATTGTAGAATCAAAAGATGTTGAATTCTTTGAGAATAAATACTCTAAGAATTTTGAAATTATTCAGAACAATGTTTAATCGCAAGCTATGGACAATTCGTAACCCATAGAAACACACGTAGATTCTTACAAGAAAATAAAAAATAATTGTGAAGACATGATTGAACCTGGAAGAAACATTAGAGCAAAAAAAGTGAAGGATTTTGGTCAAACTTTATTACCCATATTTTTCTTATGGAGATAGAGATAATAACGTGGTAAATATATAACCACTAGTATTAAATTTAAAAGACGATCCTAAAAGTTTTAGTGGTGCTATGTCTTCTAGAGATGCTTCTTTTTGGAAAGAAACTATAGATGATGAAATAGACTCAATCATGTCCAATAATAATGGGGTACTAGCAAACATATCAGAAGTATCTAAATCTATTTGGTGCAAATGAGTTTTTCAGAGAAAATACAATTCTGATGAGTTCTATCAACCTTTTAAGGCGAAATTAGTAGTTAAGGGTTATAGAAAAAAAATGAATATATTATTTTGATGCATATGCTCCTATAGCACATATAATATCTATTCAAATTCTTTTTACTTTAGCATCCATTTATGACCTTTCTCTCACCAAATAGATGTCAAGACTACTTTTTTAAATGAAAATTTACATGGAACAACCATAGGGCTTTGTTCTTTTTATAAATGGGAGGAAAGTATGTAAATTAGTTAAATCTATTTACGGGCTTAAGCAAGCACTGAAGTAGTTGCACGAGAAATTTGATTAAGTCATATTGTCCAATGGTTCCAAGCATAATAGTATTGACAAATGTATTTATTCTAAATTCACCAAAGACTATGGAGTTATAGTCTGCTTATATGTTGATGATATGCTTATCTTTGAAACTAATATGACTAGAGTTAGTGAGACTAAAAAGTATCTAACTTCAAACTTCAAAATGAAAGATTTAGGTAAAATAGATACTATCTTAGGTATTCAAGTTAAACAACATATTGGAGTACTTCTTTGAGCCAAAGTAACTATGTTGAAATGGGTACTCCGTTTGATACCAATATGAAATTAAATTATAATACTGGTAAAGCAGTGGCATAACTTGAATATGCAAGTGCTATAAGGTCTTTAATGTATGTGATGTATTGTACTGTACCCGATATTGCCTTTTTCATGTTGAGTAGATATACTAGTAATTTAGGCACAAAACATTGGAATGTTGTCACCAGAATTTTTGGTTATCTAAAGAGAATTAAAAATTTGGGCTTGTTCTATAATAATTATTCAGCAATATTAGAAGGATACATCGATACTAATTGAATTTCTAGTATGAGAGATAAACATTCCACTTTTAGATGGATCTTCATGTTAGATGGATGTGTTTTATCTTGGGCGAGTAAGAAACAAACATGCATAACTCACTCAACTATGGAATCCGAATTTATTGCTTTATTAGCAATCGGGAAAGAGGTTGAATGGATAAGAAATTTATTGATGGACATTAAATTATGGCCAATCTCATATCTCTTATTTCAATTCACTGTGATAGTCAAGCTACTTTAGCAAAGGCTTATAATAGCATTTATAATGGTAAGTCTAGATATATCAGGCTAAGATATGAGTATGTGAAATAATTTATTCAGGATGATACCATAATATGAGGTCAAGCAAGAATTTGGTCGATCCTTTTACGAAGGCTTTCCTAGGAGATATGGTAAAGGCGATCTCAAAAGAAATGGAGCTAAAACCTTTGACTAATCACCAGTAATGATAACCCGACCTAATACTAGCATATCAATAGTTATAAGGTTTAATGAGTAAAAAAAAGTTACTGAAAATGATTGTTTATACTAACATGAGAGGTTAGTATCGTTTGTTACGTTTAAAAGCTAAGTTATACTCTTAATTAAGTACAATACAATTTAGTGGCGTGTTTATTAGTAATAGAAACATATGGTAATACTTCAGCTATATGGCTTAGAAGTGGTACTGCTTCTTACGAAACTTGTGGTTACTTTTTAAAGAGCTTATGAAATAGGAACAAACACAAGGCCATAATAGTGCTAGGTAATTATGAACTTCTCATTGAAACAAAAGGTTAGTATATATGTAGTATATCCGATTCTATTATTTAGAGTAACAAGTTTAAAGCTAAGTTACTTGTAACTTTGAAAGAGTTTTCAGATACTTGCATTAAATAAAGGTTTAACTCGAAAGAGATCTTTACGTAGGTATATTAATCTCATAAAAATGTTGGTTGTATTTTGTGAGGAATTTTATTTTCCTGATTTTGTTTTACAAACAAAGTGAGGGATTGTTGAAGTTTGTTTGCCAAACAAACAAATAGTTACCTTTTCCAATCCCGCATAAGATAAAAAAGTAGATTACAAGTCTTTTTATTAGTTAAAAGCCTACTACGATTTTTCAAAGTAAAGAAATAGGCAAGTGAGCTAGACCTCACTTTATTCGTTTGCAAGTACACGTGTGATTGAGCGATTGTTAGGCCCACTTAGCACGCTTGCGCGTCCAAGTTTTGGAAATTAACACTATTCAACAATTATTTTTTTTTCAAAATTATAATAATTATTATCTATTGAACCCTATTGAAATAGTGCGATTGTTCACGTAAGAGTTGAAGTTAATAATAATAATTATTGTTGTTGTTGTTATTTAATTTGAATTTTTTTAATTAATTTTGGACAATGTAGAGTTGCAATTTTTCAGACCGGACAGTTTTCGGACAATGAAAAGTTGTGTCCGTCCGAATTATCAATTTTCTAAACATGAATAGGTGTGTCCGAATATGTAGTTATTCGAACATGAATTGGTACGTCTGTATTAACCGTTATTGGACACAAACATGAGTATGAGAATTAACTACTTTGTGGACGTGAAAAGGTGTTCTCTTTTCTCATTAAATGTTCAACTATTTATTTCATTTTTAGAGCTACATTTCTTCAAATTTTCAAATTTCCATTTTTTTTTTCGAAAATAGATATAGCCTCTCTTTTTGATTGTTTCCTAGAGAAATCTTGGAAAAATATTAAAATTACTATTTAATAATCTCGCTTGAGACTCCGTTGTATCTTGGAGGATTTTTTCTAGCAATCATTAGTAACATTGTGGGGCAAATAATTCCTTAAAGAGAGTGCTATCATGCCTCAGAGTCCGATTATGTTGTTTTTCTCATTCAACCATATTTCCCCAACATCTCATGCCTAGAAGCTTGGACCTAGAGCAGTCTACAAGCAGTTGATGGGGATTCAAACGGGTGATTTCCAGTTTTTAAGCTAAAAATCCACCAACGCCCCAGTAGATTGGGCTAGCCGAGGAGTTTATACCCTAGTGTAAGGTGATCCTCCCTTTTAGGTTAATATATCATCCACTGGGGTAGATACATTTTCTCGAGAGGTAGTAGCTATGTGTGCGCATTTTCTCAGAAATGGTCATATCCGAAGAGGAAGCAAGCATTAAAAGGGTTAGTTTCCCCTCTCTCTCTCTCTCTCTCTCTCTCTCTCTCTCTCTCTCTCTCTCTCTCTCTCTCTCTCTCTCTCTCTCTGGCCTAAACAAGGACAATATACAGGTGAATAACCATATTTTGCAAAAATTAAAAATGTCAACTTCCGATTTGATGTACACATAACGATTTTGTTCTTTTAACACGCTATGTTTTTTTGGCGAAACAGGACATATATCTACAAATCGAATGATTTGAGATAGATATCGATAAGTATAAAGAAAATTCTTCTAGCACCTTTCCAAGTTGGGGATTCCATCATGTTTCATTTTCGGCAATCTCATGCACAAAAGAGAGAAGGGAGGAAAAAAGGTGGCAAAAGTGGTGGGGGCATTCACAAGATAGCCAATAACAAGCGGCTTGAGATTCCAAAAGATGGAAACACCACCTTTCCATCTACCAAGCCAAGCCAAATCTGTGGGCGTAGATGGGAATATCTATCGCAATCGATTTTGCTTTTTAGTTTGAAAAACTCTCGCTTGCGATCGACTTGCTTTATCGCGTCTTACCGTCTCGCAAAAGCACAAGACACCTTTTCAAACGATCCAAGGAAAAGTCACAAAAAAAAATTGTCATAAACTTATTATAATTATACAAATTTAGTTCTAAACTATTGCACTAATATATTTAGCCCATATGATCAAAATTGGCTGGCCAGCACTGACGTGGCTATTTTGATGATATTATGATATTCTTTCAAATTATTTTTTATTTTATTTTATTTTATTTTTTTATTTTATTTTTTTTCCTTCTTCCAATAGCTGGCCACCAATCCTAGGAGAGAGCTAGTGAGGTTGGCCTTGTGCTCGCCAAATTCGGGCGAGGGGGACCTCGCCAATCGCCAATCCAGCCAGTGGGAGTAGAAATAAAGAGAAGGAAAAAAGAAAGAAAGAAAAATATTAAAATATTAAAAAATTGCCATGTCATCACTAGTCTAGATTTCATGTCAAGGCCAACTAGTCAAACTTGGTAAGATGAATTGAATTGATATAAATATAAAAAGTTTAATACTGAATTTGCACCGTTACAATACGTTTAGCACTTTTTTTGTAATTTTCCTGATGGTCCAAACATTGGATACCTGCGTTCTTATATGCCATCAACCTGCCAAACGAAAGTAAACTAAAGAAATCCAATGTTGCTTTGTTTCCAAGGTTGCCTTTACCCACTAATAATGCCACTGGTCACTTAGGGCACGTGTAATAACCATTTTATTTTTGGGATCAATTTTTGGCTAGAAATCGATTTTTCTATTTCTAATGTCTAGATGATTTTTTTAAGTGTAAAAAAAAAATACATTTGATAACGACATAAATTTTTATTCCTAGAATAGAAGTTCATTTGATAACGGTTGAAAATTTCTACTTCTGGAGTATTATTAACACAGAACGTGCGTGCTCACAAAAGTTTTCACCACGCGAATGGTTTAGAACTTTTGTAAGGCATGATTAAGGCTCCATTGGCATGGAACAACACATAAATTAATGGGGAAGAACACATGAAATCAAAACCTAATCATAGCAATAGAACACTCTAGTAGAAGGTGGAAAAAGAAAAACCAAATCTTCTAAAGGGAAAGAAGAATACCAGATCAAACGGCCAATAGTAAGCCACATGCATGAACAAACTTTAGTATTTGGTCTCTCATTACAGCTAAGCCAAAATTGTTTAAGCCTCCATCGATTTGCGACCAATGCCCACATTGTCTTTTTACCAGTTTTTCTTTCGGTGGTGGTGGAGCTGGGGATGATTGCATGTTTGACGTTGGGCTAGAAGAATGTCCCAGCATACGACCCCATAAGATTTCTGCAAACGTGGATAGATTCGACAGTAGGCAGCATCATAAATACATTAAAATGTCACTCGAATCACGTGGTTTTGTTATTAGTAATCTAAGCTACGTGTCCTCCTTTGTGCTGCGGCTCGCCATTGACTTCACGTTCGACAGAACCTACACTATGGATGCAAAACCCTAGCTTGACAAGAGTTGACTTTGGAACGACGGTATCCTGCGTGCGTTTCGATCTTCTCTGCACATCAGTACCTCCGAGACTGGGAGTGCCCTTGGGGACTTTTCGTGCTCGTGATGATGGAGCTTGAAGCATTTCACTTCTCCGAAAACCGAAACGATGTTGAAATTCTTTTTCCACTGAGGTTTTGTGTTCTAATGAGCAACCGTGTTGAGTTGAAAGAAAATGGAAGCGCCGGTAGGGCAGAAGACTGCAGTAATTGGCCAGATCAGCCCCTAAGCACAACCAAACCAAAGATAAGAAAGAATTTTTCACATTAGCACCGGTTGTACCACGTAAAATGGTCAGGATCGGTGTTAGCAGTTGCCGATCAAAAATTAACCGAAAAGATTAGATTGGCAAATTGTCGAAAATTTCGAGACTGAATTCGCACAATTAAAAGGTTTATGACTGAATTGGCCACCTTGCAATATATTTAAGACGTTTTGGACGGTTTTCTTGATACAGAGGATTCAACACTAATGTCCTGCTTCCGAACATGGCCATGCACCCAAACAACGTGCTCTATAGTCTCGTTTCTAGCACGCATTACAATTAGCTGAATCTCATACATCTTACCCTCCACTGCTAAGCTTACCCATGTGTTAACCATGGGTGCTCAAGCCATTCCCCTAGCGATGAAATCATCATCTTCTTACTCGCAGTAAATTTCTCGCGACTGACGTGTTTCGCATGCCCGTGCCGCACACATGCTCTCTCCGTGGTCTTAGCCCAAAAGGCGGAGACAAGCACTCGATTGAGAGCGATGCTGTTGGTGTGAACACCGGGGAAAAGAGGAGAGAAAGTAGGAAGGCGAATGGAATTTTACTTGATGAGACATGGATGGTTCCTAAGAAAAGCTGTTCCACCATTCATTTTGTTCTCACCCACGTACTATCCAATAATGTTCCATGGCCAACGAACATTCGTTCACACGCCAAAAGGCAGCCAGGCTTTGGAAAGACCCACCTTTGGCTCATCGCCCCCATGGCCTGAACAGGAAAGCGATCTCCAACATCGTTCTCTCTTTTCTCAATTTTTTTTAACCAACTTGGAACTTGTTCACGTGTCAATCTCGGATTTATATCGAGAGAGATAATAATGATGAAGTATGGAAGGAAAAGTTACTCAAGAAGTTCTAAACTTATTGTACATTGATTAATTTAGACTTAATCTTTCGAACTTTATCAATTTAGTCCCAAATTTTTTAAAGATTCACCAATTTAGTCTTTTCGATCTATTTTAGCTGAAGATCGCTAACGTGATGATCTAGTCAACAACGGCCATTCAATATATTCAGGATATTTTGGACAATTTTCCCACGTATGGAACATGAAGAGGCCGTTTTCACTTAAGCACGAGCTGTTCCTATCCCCTTTGTGGCCGTGCTACCGTCCCACTTAGACTTGACCTCCGGGAGGATCGATGTGCCACTTGATTTATGGACGGTGGAGACTATGCATCAACCTAATGGTGAAGCAACATTGTACGGTTTTCACTTGAAGACCCCATGATCATGACAACTGCAGGTTCCTTGTCCTTTGCTCGCTAGGCTGTTCTTATCTTGGTGTTGGCCTTTGTCGGGAGTCAATTTCATTTACCCACATATACCTTTTATGAAGGTCGACATCATCCTAAACATTGATCTCGCAGGTCTCTTTGTAAGATCCACGCCATCAACGGTTTAATCATCTGGATCTACGTATCGGCTGAATCTATGTGAGAACAAAACGAATAAATACTAGCAAACCATAGTTCACAAAAAATAAGATTTCATGAATTTTGAACACCAAAAATGATGGCGGCTAGTAGTGTGTGCGACCTGAGGTCGAGGTTGAGGTTTGAGGGGGTTGCTCACATGGAGAACGAGGAGTGAGATAGAGGTGGAGAGAGATTGAGTTTGGTGAATATCGTCATCGAATGTGCAAATCTTGAGGTACAATTATTTTGGGTTGACGAGGCAAGCACCGAGCGCCTTTACTTGGAAAAGGTCATCGAAAGAGAGCCCGAGTTCGATCTTAGTCATACCCATATTCGCTTAATAATTTGGACTAATTAGAATATATTAACTCCTTCACATTGCACCGCATCCCTGTTGTGAGACTTCTTTCGCTCGACACTATCATTTGTGCATCTCAATAAACCGGTCACATGATAATAGTTCAATAGAAAGGGTTAATGTGAAGCTCTTTATGTTTAGACCTGCCCAACTCTTCTAGAGTCAGTTGAATTTCGATGACTGATAATTGCCCGAAAACCCTAGATCTAATTGAGCATGAAGTCGTGTATGAGCAAGGGTTTCTATGATATCCACCCCTTAAGAAGAATTTGGATGCTATCTTGCTTCTTCGTGGTCCACACTTGAATGGGGACGGTCCAAATTGGGTCTTTTTTTTCTAAGGGGTCGCACTCGCACTAGGCGCACCATGGGTGGTAATGCTAGCATTTACGAGTGATCTCCATGTGCAATGGACATAAAAACAAAGGCCAACATCAGCATCGGTTCATAGGACCACTCGAACATGAAAGCAGGAGTTCACAAGAGCCCAACAGCTTGTCAAGATGAAAGGATCCGAACAATCGCTTCGACGTCATAATCTCTCCGGGCTCGTGCCTTCCTCGCTTCGACATCGTTTCCCTGAACCCGTAACGGTACTCAAAATCAGGAATTTTTCACGGGAAATTAATTTCTCGTGGCCTGATCTCAAGAGGCTGTGTCCGAGTAGCTATTGAGCTTGAGACGCGAAGTCGTGACCATTTTTGCTGCCTGTAGTGATTTTATCTGTGAGCTTTTCTCGATCCAGTCCGAAAATGTTGCGCTCAACTATCGCCGACGAGCTTGGGGATTAAACTACGTCGAGGAGCGAAGATGGTGGAATTGTACAATGCGACATGATGAAGCATTTCTAGATTAAATTGCCCCGTCTCTTTGACTCTCTTTATACGGTGTTGGATGAGCAAAGACAACCATATGAATCTGGCCCATGCCCAGCTTCAAACCTAGTCCTCGGCCTCTGTCTTTGGGCATAGTCTCTTGTATGGGCTTGCTTAGGGTCGTGACATTCTTGTTGTTCTCGTTACGCAACCCAATTCCCCCAAAGGAAGAAAAGAAAGAAAGGGAGTTTATACTGCCAGGAACAAGTTCTGCACGTGGAGGTGATAACTGATAGCAGTTCGGTGATATCTCATCTTTCCTCAGTACCAGCCAGCCCATGGGCCTTCCGGCACATAGTGGAAGATTCTGTCAACCTGTTGACCCAACTCAAAACTGTCGCCACCGCAGCCCATTTTCCTCGCGAGTCCAACCGAGTGGCAGATTGGATAGCCAAGGCCCATAGAAAAGGGAGACTCCCCTCTTATTGGCTAGTTCACCCTCCCCAACCCCTATGGGATTTGCTTTGCTAGAATCTTGTCATTTCAGTACTTCTTGTACTTCCTCGTTTGAGTGAATGAATTTCACTGTTTTTCGACCAAGAAAAAAAAAAGATTCAGCTAAATCTTTACGTTTTCAATAATGGATTTACGAAGAGATGCGAAAAAGAGGTTTGCAATTATTGAAATCAAGTGAGTCAAATCTTTGAGTACGAACCTTAATACTTGTGGATGACCTCCCACTCGGTCCCGCTTCCGTACTTATTGAAACTCGACTTTTGAAAATGAAAAAGAGAATTTCACGGTAATCATTTTCCAAAATTTTCTCTTTATATTGAACACCCCATCTTGTGTTTCAAGATATACAAAATACCATCTTCACTTAGTCATGGGAAAAGAACACTTTTAATGCCAAAACTTGTTCAAAGAAATCACTTTGGTGCTAAGTCAGAGACAAAAGTATCACTTTGGTACCTATTTTGATCAAAAGTGCCATGTGTAATTAAAAAATAATTTTTGATGTAAAATGACATTTAAAAAAAAAATAAGTCCACATGGTTTGCCACGTGGACTTTTGCACTTGAAAACAAATTAAAATACATTAAATTCAAATTTAAACATTAGCTAAAATTTAAATTAATTTAAAATAAAATTTTTATTAAAAATAAAATAAAATAAAGCTTAAATTGTAAAAAAAAAACCTTAGAAAAATAGAGAAGGGGGATAGCATGGCCGCGAGGGTTGTTGTAACCCTCAGCACCATCGCCCCACTATTGTTGGCAACCACCGGTGAGGATGGAGCATGGTCAGCGAGGGTTGCTTAGCCCCGACTAGGGGTTGGCGACCCTCACTAGCGATAGGTGAGGGCCTGTAGGCCTTTGCCCAGATGGAGCGAGGGTCGTCGACCCTCGCCCAGGTCTAGCCAAGAGCCATCGCCTCACTTGCCATAGGTGGGGCTTAACGACCCTCGCTGGCCTTGCCCTGCCATCACCAGCCGTTGTTGATGATAGTGGGGCGGAGGTGTGAGGGTTGCTGTCTCCCCCTTTTTAAAAAAAGAAAAAAGCTCTTTTTTAAAAAAATTTACATCTTATTTTTCAAATTATTGTAAATAAAAAAATTTAAAATTTTTTTAAAAATGCCACTATGGACTTTTGGCAAGCCACGTCAACATCATATATTAATAAAATAAGATCACGTCGAATTTCCGACAAACCAAATCAGACTTGATACTAAAATGTCTATTCTTTCAAAAATATGGCAATAAAGTGATCCAATTGAACTTTTGATATCAAAGTAATCTCCGTACACAACTTTTGACACTAAAAGTGTCCTTTTCCCCTTAGTCATTGGATTTCAAGTTGTAACTCTCATCCATACATAATTTACCAAATCATCACTATTTCCCCAAACCACCGAAACCTCAACAACGGACTTCACTTATGAAGTTAGAATCCGGGGCGCACATTGGGTGAATTGCAAGCTTTCAAATTGTGAGGAGGTATTCAAAAATGTCGAGGATGATTTTTTGTAGTTATCTCGAATAAGATTTATAAATCAATTCTTTTTTATATAAATATAACTTTCCATTTATTCATGTTATTATTCTATGGGAAAATGACACAGATGGTTCCTAAACTTTGGCTGTGGTCCATGAATTTTGATTGGCTAATATGGTCCATGAACTTTAGCCCAATGTATAATGTGGTCCTTAAACTTTCAATTTGTTCAATGTGATCTTCGAGCTTTTGAAACTCGTTCAATTTAGTTCTTGAATTATAAGAAAATGTCCAATGTCATCCATGAACTTGAATTAATGGAATGACTAGATTGTACATCTTTTTATAGTTAAGGGACTAAGTTGAACATATTTCAAAATTTCATGAACCATACTGATCAAATTAAATATTCAGGAGCCATATTATATATTGGGCTAAAGTTTAGGGATCATATTGATCAAATTAAAAGTTCAGCGATTATATTATATATTGAGTCAAAATTTATGAATTATTTATGCCGCTGCCGCTTAGTCTATCGTTAAATTTTTACCTTGTTATTTTGGCTTTTATAGCGTTTCAAAGTTTATCGTCTTATTTCTTTGACTTCCTCAGTTGAAATTGAAGAAAGTGGACCAGCAATGCCCACAGGAGAAAACGAACATCGAAGAAGATTCGCAAAGCGAAGCAATCCACCCAAGTCAAAGAAGGATTAGCTGATAGGTAGTGATGTGGGTTGATTTAACCAAGGGCCACCACCCCATTTCAAGCGTAAGTTGGACTTTAGCTTTGGGATTCGTTTGTTTGAAAAATAAAACTTGTTTCTGGGAATTTTTTTTTTTTCGGATTTCCGATGCTTGGACGACCGAAAATTAATTGAAACCTAAACCTTCTTGGCCTGGCATTATATGAAACTTTCACTTGTAAAAAAAAAAGTGTTGTTTAATATCTGAATACTCTAACTGAATCACATTTTCAATTAAACCAAGAAGGTTATTTCAAAATTCACACATCTGAAAGTAGTTGTTACAAAGTTTATTTTATGTTTCACGACAAGCATCATCATAATTACCCCCCTCGTTCTCCAAATTAGTGAGGCTTAAGCCCCTGGAGGTGAGAGATGACGAGATCTCCATGTCTGATTCCTTATACAAATGGGGTCAATCTCTGGAAAAACGAATCTTCCCTCCCCTTTTAGAGAGCGATCCTCAGCCAACCCTCAACTGCCATAGGCGAGCCCCGACTATAGGCTAGGCTTGTGGCTCTCACCAAGTGGCCGGCAACCCTCGCCGGCCCACAGCAAAAAAAAAAAAAAAGAAAAAAAGAAAAAGAAGAGACAAGAAAACATAACAACATAACTTACAAAAACAATTCTAAAAAAATTATGAAAAATTACAAATAATATCCATATCACAGCCTGTAATGCCATGTAGGGTGTCTGGTCGGGGGTTCACATTAGCAATTGTCGGCAAAAAAAAGAAAGCCAAAATGATTATATTAGCAAATCGTGAAAAGATTCGAATTGAATTGACAAAATTAAAAAGTTTATGATCGAATTGTCATATATACAATAAGTCTACGACTTCTCTTTTGGATGACTTTCCCAATTTATTTGTGTGGATTCATATTAGAAGTGCAAAATTTTCGACCTAACCCTAAGTTTGAGTTGAGCCCACCGTACTCGGCTTCACATGCAAACTAGTTTGCAAAAGAAGATGAGATAATGGGTATAGGTTGGTGGGAACCCCGCTTTATTCCTTCCTCAAATAAAACCAAGCCAAGAATCATGGTGAAGGCCCACTCGTATCTGTCGGTACTCCCCACGACTTCAACATTTGCGTAAGCATTGTCCTCCTTTGGTGGACACTTGTATCCTGGCATGGACTTTCGAAATGAAATGGTGGTGATTCAACATCGTTAGGACGTCGTCGATGGTGCCCCCCCTTTTTTTAAATGACTTTAATCAGAGATGAAAACCTCCATGATTGCACCCTCTTAAGTTCAATTCAATGTCTAATCAGGTGTCTTGGTTAGCCTATTATGCCATTACATCTCGTTAAAGAACATGATTGATAATGTCTTAAAAAGGAAGAAGAAGAATAAAAGTGAATGCGACAAGATAAATGGGGCCAATCTGAAATGAATGGATCGAGTCAAATCATATAACGTGAGATTCTTGAGTGATGGTTTTTAGTTTTCAGTTCACGAGAGTTGGATGAGTGAGAGCAGAAAACATGGCCAAGGGAATTTGTACCGATGCCCAATCAGATTCGACCTAGACGATAGGGGTATATGTTTTTTGAGACCTGACCTAATACCCAACTCCCATAGGCCAAGAATCAAGGGGGAAAAAAACCGTTTGGGTTGAGTGGGGTTGTTGGGTTTTCTTCTATGTGTTCATGAATGTGTTTAATAAATACCGTTTAAGCTCTGTTTATTTAATAAAAAATGAATGATGTGAAGAATATTTTATAAAAATAATCATTTATATCTTTTGAAATAATCAGTATATAAGAAATATTTTCATTATTGACAGCTATTTAAGTTTAAACATTTTCGTGAAGGAATAAAATATTCTTCTTTTATTTACTTTTATAAACAATATAAGCGATCATTATTTGGAGAATAATTTTCAAACCATTTATTTTTTGCAAAACAAACGGAGTCTTACTCGGTTTTGATTTCAAAATAAGTCTATTGCTATGTCTTGGGACAACATAAAATCATCAAACACTCCAACTTGAAAAAACTCGATTTTTTTCCCAGCATCGGTTCATTTCAGGCGATTCTATTTGACGCCATTATTTCATATCCAGCAAAGTTTTCACTTCAAATGTGGGGAAGTTTTTTTTTTTTGGTCAAAAGAAAGATTTCATTCATTGATCAGGATAATATTCGAGAGTTACATAGAGTGCTTTCAAGTATAATAACTCCCAAATAATTGTAGGAAGAAGTAAATATGGGAAAGCAAATGACAAAATATACTCTATAGCAAGGAGTACACTCTAATCCTTCAAAAATAGGTTTGCCATCATAAAAGCTCGGTGGTCGATCATTAGATTAAAAAATGAGCACATATTGAGAACTTCCATACCATTTTGCAACTGCTTGCGATGTGCATCTAGAATTGATATCCCCATCACCAAGCAATAACACCAACATTAATATGTTTAAAGAGAATGGATCAAATACCCATAAGAAACTCTCAAATCTATATCTAGATCTAGTTCATGAGAGTAATCCTTAGATCTAAACCTAAATCTAAATCAAGATAGGAGAGTAGCATACTATTGGAGAGTTTATGGAGAAACGTTATGAACATCCTCATTGGTGGTGGCTATCAGTTGTACAAATGGTCAAACTGGTCTCCACATTCACCTAATATTAGTTCTAGAAAATTATTCATTTGCTTGGATTATCTTTCCTTTTCTCTCCCACATGCTTGAATTCACTCGAAAATCAATTATAACTATTACAGATGAGAGACAAAGAGATAGAGAGATAGAAAGGGTGGGAGTGTGGGAGAGGGAGAGGGAGAGAGGATTGTGTTTGTGTGTGTGTGGGGGGGGGTTTGGGGGCTGGAGAGAGAGAGAGAGAGAGAGAGAGAGAGAGAGAGAGAGAGAGAGAGAGAGAGAGAGAGAGAGAGAGAGAGGGGGTTCCTTCCTTGTTCCTTATGATTTACTGGCGGCTCAAAATCCTAAGGATTATGAAGGGGGAAAGGGAGAGAGAGGAATGTTGGGAGCACCCTAAATTCATAGTTATGAGCTTTCCCTTATCAAATGCATGTAATAAAGGAGACCATGGCTATTGCCCACATAGTAATAACTTAATTGTAGCATCTATCTTGTCTTTGCATTTTTTTTTATCTAATTAACATTTCATTCATATCCGCAAAAAACAAAGTGAAACATCTTAGTCCAATTGTTACAACTTCAAAACAAAACAAGTTTATCAAATGTGTCGTCAGTAATAATCACATATCAAAATCTTCATTTGTTTCTATAATTTTGCCTTTCTGTAGTTCATGCTTAGATTCAACGTCCCCAACACCATTATCGTGAATAATAAAAATGTTGAGCAAGTACAAATATGATAGTGAGAGTGAAACATTCACAAAACTCTTCTAATCTCCTTTGAAACTTGTTGACATCTGATTTTTAATTAGTTTTTCTTTTTAAAAAAATTAGTAAAAAATCTACAAAAATTCATAAAATTAAAAAATTAACTTTAAGCTTTGACCAAGTCTAAGAAACCAAATTTAAACAAAAAATAATTTTTTTTATATTTTTCATATTTGTTTTTAATATTTTTTGAATAATACAAAAAAATACTTGAAAATTTGAAAAAAAAACATTTGAGGCCATAAAAATATACAAAAATAGTTAATGTTTTTATTTTAAAATACTTTTCATGTTGGCCATTACATTCGAAAAATTCAATTTGGGTTTATGTGTTCCTTCACGAGCATTATCTCGAATCGGGTCTAAAAAATTCAATTTAAGTAAATTTATTTTCATTTTTCACTTTTAAGAGTTGTGACATTATTTTCTATAGTCTAAATTTTTATCTTGGCCCAATTGTATAAAAAATAAGTCAATTTTGCAAAAGGGCCTTAATTGAATTTTGCATTTTTTCAGCGACAAGAAGTGAACTTAAATTTGACAAGTGATTAACCAGATATGAGGTGAATTTCGACCAAGCATAAGGGAGGTGTGTCGAAAATTGTATAGAGATTTAGACTTACAGCAATATTTCTTGAGAGATTAAATTGTAAATACTTAAAATCTCAGCTACTAGAATGCAAATACCTAATAGTTGAGGGATTATTTTGTAAATAACTAAAAGAAGAATTAGTAGAGAAATTCCAATAAAGAAGGGAACATGGAGAAGAGAAGATGGAGAAGGAAAGATGGAGAAGAGGAAATAGAGAAGAGAAGATGGGAATAGAGAAGGGAAGATGGAGATGGAGAAGAGTTAATGAAAAAATTAGGATAGAAGATAGATGAGTGGGCTATAAAAGGAGGAAGAAGGGAGTTTGGAAAAGAGGATTTTGTGCAAAGAAAATTTTGAATGTTTAAAAGAGTTTTGAGAGATTGAAGAAAAATTAAAGAGAATGAAAAAATCAAAAAGAGAGAGAATTCTTTTCCAAAAAAGAATCTTGAAGATGGTGGGAGTTTAAAATTAGGTATTACCATTACCAATTCTTCTACTGATCAACACAAGTCACGAGTTCATCCCCATCGTTCGAGCCACAATCTTGATCCACAAGGTGATGTGAGGTCCGAATTCAGCAATCAAATCCGTTAAATCAGGTAACTATCTTAACCATTAAAATTTTCTAAAATTTCGTTACCCAAATGGATTGATTTAATTTTTGATTATGTGATGTCATATTCGTATATTTTCGTATCCACATGTTGTATTCGTATATCTTCTTATCCACATATCATATTCATATTGCGTTTTTCTGCATTTTTTGCTTAAAAGATTCGAACTTCAAATTGTGGTAGGCTCTGCCTCCTGCTTGGTAATGTAAAGATCTCCTGTATTCCATCTTTTGTATTTTGATTTTCATATTATCAAACCTCAGAATTGGTAGGTTGAGCTACCTACTGGAGGTCACAATACTGCACAAAAATCGTTAACTCACTCCCTCTTTTTGGCTTTAGGGAATTTTAATGCTTATCTTTATTTATTGTAATTTTCTGCATTTATCGCTTAAAAAATCCGAATCCTAGACTGTGATAGGCTCTGCCCCTTATTTGGCAGTGTAAAGATCTCTTGTATTCTATTTTTTGTATTTTAATTTTCATATTATCAAACTCCAGAATTGGTAGGCTTGAGCCACTTATTGGAGGTTCTTTATTTACTGCTTTTTGTATTGTATTTTCTGTAGTTCAATTTCCATATTATCAAACCCCAAAATGGTAGGCCGAGCCATCTGTTAGAGGTTCTTTATTTACTGCTTTTTGTATTTTATATTCTGCAGGTTAATTTTCATATTATCAAATCTCAGAATCGGTGAGTCAAGCCACCTGCTGGCAGTTCTTTATTTACTACTTTTTGTACTCCATTTTATGCGTTTTTGGTTTCTACACCATCGAATCTCAGAATTAGTAGGCCGAGCCACCTGCGGGAGGTTTTCTATTTACTACTTTTTATACTCTATTTTATGTGTTTTGATTTCTACATTATCAAACCCAAAAATCGATAGGCTATTTTATGCGTTTTGGTTTCTACATTATCAAATCGAAGAATCGATAGGCCAAGCTACCTGCTGAAGGTTGTAACATTGCACAAAAATCTTTAGCTCACTCCCTCTTCCCGCTTCAAGTAATTTTTAATTCTTACCTTTATATACTGCTTTTTATATTGCATATTTTAATATTACGTTTATATTCAAAATATTTTGCATCGTTAGTCTTATTTAATTCGAAAATACCAAAAAAGCCATTCATGTGCACTTCATATAGTATAACTCATATATACTTTGGCATGCCACATACGTATTCGTATTGTAATTTTTTTTAAAATTTTACAATCCGAACTCCAGATCGCGGTAGGTTTTATCTTCTACTTGGTGGTGTAAAGATCTCATGTATTATGTTGACTGATTTTGTGATACATACGTCGTATTCACATATACACGTATGCATATCGTATTCACATGTTACGAACGTATGTCGTATTCGTATTGTCATTAATTCATGCATGTTTATCCAAAATTTTTTTAAAAAAATCCAAAAATTAGGAAACGGTCCATTTTGACTGGCCAATCCTATTTTTGAGGATCTTCCTTCATAATCTTTTCAAAATGATGATTTTTCCCCTTATAAGTAAATTATCTTGAAAAATTCTAGAAAATTCATAAAAATTTCAAATATTATGAAACGGGCCATTTCGACTAACCAATTCTATTTTTATCATTTATTTGCGTGTCGCGTGCGCATGTCCGGGTTCGCATATCGTGTACGCATGTCCATGTATGTATGATTCGAGTACACATGTTACATACACATGTATGCATGTTGCGTTCATACGTCCATGTACGTATGTCATGTTTGCATATCTTATTCGTATGTCTCTATATCCGCCTGTCTGTATTTGTATACCTACATACACATGTTCGCCTACGTATGTTGTGTCTGCATGTCTGCGTTCGTATATCGTATTCACATGTCTGCATTCGCATGCTATATTTGTATATCCACGTTCCTATGTCATATTTGCGTGTTCACGTTCGCGTTCGCGTGTAACGTACGTTCACGTTCGCATGTCATATTTGTATATCCATGCTTGCATATTCATGATTATATGTTCGCATGTCTATATTTACATATTCACGTTTTTCTTATCCATGCACTTATTATTATCCATGCATTCGATTTAAAAAGTGAAAATATAAAAAAAAAAAAGAAGAAGAAAAGAGACACTTCACTAGAGTCTTAAGAGTAAACCAAGTTTAAGTTGCTAAATTAGGATATCCATGAAATTAAAGTACCGAAAGGGCATTAGTTTTAATTAACAAGTGTAACCAAGTCCCCGAATTCATAATTTCTGGTTCGTAAAAGTAATTTAGTTTTCCCGCTAATTTATTTAGATTTCTAGTCGATCTACAAAAAAATGATTAGTGGCGATTCCAAATCATAATATCATTTGAATAAAAATCAAAGTTGCGATTCGGTAGGGTTTGAGAGAATCCGTATTAAGTTAGTCAATCTAATTGACCCAATAATCTATTAACCTGAGATTTTTCACCATCGAAATTTTTAGATCGCGACAAAACTAGATTTGCACCCTAACGAAATTTGAGTAAAGTGAAATCTCGAAGGCATACATTGAAAAAAGCTCCTCGAAATGAGAGATAAAAGCTTTCATAGTTAGACTAGATCAAAATAGAAAGACTCCATAAATGAGAGAAAAGCAATAAAAAAAAATAACTAAATCAATTAACGAAGAGAGGAAAGGAGAGAGGGAGGGATCTACTTTAAATCCTCTCCGCCAAAGAGATAAAGAAGGAAAGTGGCGTGGAGATGAGAGGGAAAGAGAAAGCAATATGAGGCTAGGGTTTTTTTTTTTTTTTTTGCATTTACGCAACTAGGATCAAACTTTTTGAGCCACTAAATAATGTACACTCTAGAGTATAAAAGCTTCCTACTTAAAGTACATGTAAAGCCAACATTGGGCCTATCATAATTCAATTGTCCACTCGTTCCGTACATCACCGAGAACCCAAATTGACAATTTATTATTTTAATTATTTATTTATTTGCTCACCGACACTAAAATTGCAAAAGGCTAGGACAGCAAATAAGAGGTGTCAAAGCATGGGTGTTGATCCAAGACCCGTTGCACGAGGTCTCGGGGACACGTGGACGGTCGCCATGTGGGGGTGCGTGGCCCATAATTA
Source organism: Psidium guajava (assembly GCA_016432845.1). NCBI lineage: Eukaryota > Viridiplantae > Streptophyta > Magnoliopsida > Myrtales > Myrtaceae > Psidium > Psidium guajava. Next base: position 26,030,152 of record CM028230.1, read on the forward strand.
CTCCTCAGCGAACTACGTATCCGAACATCTACTTTTCTTTTAAGAAATAACCCCCAACAACAACCCCCAAAAAAAAACCAAAAAAAAAAAAGAATTTTGAAGAACTCGGACTCAAATTTGGGGTTTCGATAAATAGATAGGTCTTTACAAAGCGAAAGATGATACCTAAAGTAGATAAGGTGATTGATTTCAGGATGGACCGACTTAAGGAAAGCGATATAGTGACTTTCGATTGTAATATTTTGGTATCGATAACTAGACTGATTAAATTGGCAAAAAATTAACTCAAATCGATTCTCGCATAGAATTGACGGTTCTCGTTTTCGAATCAGGAATTGAATCGGCTCTAGGTTGGGTCTAGATCATAGTTTTGAAAATCGAAGTGGCTCTCCCTCGAACCAGCCTTGGATTGTTCTCGAGGTTGAACTAGACTCGGTATTGGGATAGTTAACCCAATCGGTCCAAAACCTTACAGGTGCTAATTTGATCGTAAACATTTTAATTTTACCTGTGTAGCTTAAAAATTTGCGCGAAATTCCTATGTAATTTTTTCAGTTGATTGCTTCCCAGAAATCTCTTACGTGGCTGGCAATTAGTAAATTGTTTACGATAGCATGCAAAGTAAGACGGCCGGCGATGGCTGAGCGCATGTGAGAGAGTTTCGGCAACAACTAATCGAATCAACTATATTGAGATTTCATGCAAAAGTTTATACATCGATTTAATTAAATTAATTTGCTGCTTTAAATCGTGAGACTTCAATTTCAACTTTTGTTAGGTGAGGTGTACCAATCAAGAAAATAATTCAAGGGCCAGCGCAGGCGGACGTGAGCGAAGATTAAGACGTCAACAATCAGAAAAGGAATAAAGATGAATATTCAATCCTGTGCGTGCGATTCAAAGAAAGGGTCAAGAATTTAAGGTGCTGAATTCCATGCATGACGGCGTGCTCCAAGTCGGGTCGCGTCATCAAAGACCCGACCCGATCCTCTTTTGTCTGCTTTTGGCGTTTGTTTTTATCCCTGTATTTTCGTTTATGATATATGGTTTTGTTAGTGTTCAGCTTTTTATTTTTTTATTATTACATCATACCATATTTTGTGCAAAAACCACAAATTTACTAGTATAAATTCGGAGGGTAAACCTCTAAAAAGAATCACATCATGTTTAGTTAATTTCGTGAAAATCGAATGATTTCTTAAATATTTTTCTAAAAAAATAACTTATTTCGTTTAAGAAAATGAATGAAAGAAAAATATTTTTATTTTTCAAAAAAATTGGAAATTAAATTTTCTTAATAATAAAAAAGTATTTTCATTGACGGATTGTTAAGCAATATGAGCGATTATTCTTTTGAAAATATTTTCAAATCATTTATTTTGCAAAACCTTAATTTAATACGAACTCTTTTTAAGATTGCTCGGGACCTATCTATCACGACGCAACAACCTGTATCTAAGCCACGCGAGATGAAAGATATGCTAAACTCATCATTTCCACCCTCGCTTTGATACAACTCAAGAGAGACGACCCCACCTAGTCCAAGCCTATTGTTAACAAGGTGTTGTTTGTTGGTATAGCGGATCACCCGCATCAAATAAATTAACACTTTGTGCTAGTTTTAAAGCTCAATGAGACTTATATATCGATGGAATGCTCGAATCTAGTTAATATGGAATTGGAAATATTCCCAAAACTCAATGACGGGAAAAAGCTATACAAAAATTTCAAAACGCGCTCACCATAGCTTAACAAGTTCTCACCAAAATTCCAAGTGATTTCATTAGAATGGGGTAATCTACGCAATTGGACCGGAGCCCTACATCCATTTGAAACGACAATCATCATGACAATATGAAATTCAATGTCATCCACACGTGTCCACTGATTGGTCTTTGGCATTGCAAATTGCATATAAACGTGTGTGTGTATATAGATCGAATATGTATAAACTTGTTCTATTAAATTTTTTTTCTCTTATCTTTAATTTTCCTATCTCTCATTTTTACTCTATCTTTTTGTAAAGTGTCGGAATTGAACTCTACCCCTATTGGCGTCCCCAACTTTACTCCTTTTACTAGTAGGGCGGAATACCTATTAATACTTATTCTACCAGATAAAATCACTCATGGTTTCGTCCAAACTCAAAAGACTCGAAATATGAATTTGCCTTGATTGATTCCGTTTGCACATTATTCTATTTCTTCAAATTGCTATTGAATTTTACAGGGATCATTCACTATCTTCCCCAGACCGTTATCGTTCCCCATCATTCATATTCATCCATCACTAACCCCTGGGCCCCCCTTCCCACCATAATCACTCGCTCCTTCCTTCCACCACTTCCCACTCCTATTCCAGTCGTTCTCGAGCTCTCCAGATCTTGTCTCATCCCGCAGCCATGGCAGAGAAGGTGAGCCCTCCTCCTCCTCCTTCTCCTTCCTTCTATCTCATCTCTCTCGATGCCCACCGCTTCCGTCTCCCTTCCCTTCACCATTCTATGGTCGTGGAATTCTCAGAGCAATTGTCACTCTTTTTTGAGTTAATCTCTTGCCGGGTCCACTCTTGTTAATTCCTCTGTTTTCGCATTTCGACACCGATGCTTTCTTCTGCAGACGTTTGGGAAAAGAAAAAAAACCCTCAAGCATTCGTTGATTCGCGTGGGTTTGTCAATCCTTGGGTTGTTTATTTATGGTTGCAGGTGACCAAAATGTTGATAAAGGTGGATCTGAAGTGCCCGCGCTGCTATAAGAAGATCAAGAAAATCCTCTGTAAATTTCCCCGTGAGTCTCCCTCTCTCTCTCTCTCTGTTTTTTTTTTCTTGCCCTCTTTTTAGTTTCAAATTGATGTCATTTCTTTATGAGCGATTGCTATTGGAGTAGGTTGATTTGATTCAACTGAGTTTGCTATGACTTAACTTGTGAACAAGAGATATCCGAGACCAGATATACGATGATAAGAACAACGCGGTGTTGATCACCGTCGTATGCTGCAGCCCGGAGAAGATCCGGGACAAGATCATCTGCAAGGGCGGCGACACGGTGGAGAGCGTTGAGATCCTGCCCGACAAGCCCCCCGAGAAGAAGCCGGAGAAGCCCAAGGAGCCCGAGAAGAAGCCGGAGAAGAAGCCCGAAAAGCCGAAGGAGCCAGAGAATCCCAAGGAGCCCGAGAAGAAACCGGAGAAGCCCAAGGAGCCAGAGAAGAAGCCCGACAAACCGAAGGAGCCAGAGAAGCCCAAAGAGCCCGAGAAGAAGCTTGAGAAGCCCAAGGAGCCCAAGGAGCCCGAGAAGCCCAAGGAGCCCGAGAAGAAACCCGAGAAGCCCAAGGAGCCCGAGAAGCCCAAAGAGCCTCCGAAAGAACCTGCCAAGCCACCGGCGCCGGCGGTGCCGGGCTACCCGCCGATGTATCCGATGGTGGGGGTGTGCTGTTGTCCATGTTATGAAGGGTACGGTGGGGGACCATGTTATCATCATGGGCAGTGGAGGCCGGCGATGTGCTATGACGGATGTGGAAGGCCGGCCTGGGAGTGCTACGATGGATGTAGGAGGCCAGCCTACGAGTGCTATGACGGCTGCGGAAAGCCAGCCTATGAGTGCCAAGGTGGGAGCAAGGGTTATTATGTGAGCCGATGTGATTACTTTAGTGAAGAAAATCCGGCCGGTTGCACCGTCATGTGATCAAGTTCAAATTTTCTCGTGTCGGTTATCTATACAGTAATTCGATGAAAGATAGCACATAAGTCCAATTTTGAGGGCTATCTTGGGGTCTCTGTCTTTGTGGGTATGTAAAGATTGATAAGGTTGGTGGTCTGGTGTAGTGTGTGGGCATATGTGGTCAAATAATTGTTCAAAACATGACTCGTTACTCGTCGATTTCTTAATTCCAATAAAAACCTTAGTCCTTTTCATGGATCGTCCCATGTTCGAGTCTTTGGCTCGTCCCCTAATGATGATTCATTCCATGATAGAACAGGTCGATCGCACTAGGGAATAGCCTTCACAAATTGGAAATGAAATAAAGATGATGGCGAATTCTTATCGACGATAAATTTATTCTATCATGGTTTCTTTAGCCACACACTTGTGATGTTGAATGGCCGCTAAAACAAAACGAAAAGTGAACTAGGCTTTGTGATAAATTTGCCGAGAAAATTGTTAAGACGCACAATTAAGGAATTGATGTGGTGTCAAGTAGTTAGTATTTTCTAGTTAGCTCATAACTCAATAGCATAAGTTTTTAAGTAAATGTGGGTTCAACTGGATATATTGATAGGCTTAGATTTGAGCTCTCTCTTGGTGATCTCCTCAGGTGAATGGGTTTCTGCTTCGTGCTCCCAAAGAATTGGTATCAGAGTTGATGATCCATTAAGTGGGAGGGGGGGGGCCTAGATGGTTGTTCAAAGAAGATCCAATTGTGACGTGCCATTCAGAGAAGCTTCTAGTTTAGATAGTTGGACCGGTGGATCTAGAGAAGAATGATGATGTCCTTGACATTCTCTTTCTAACTAAATGATGTCGATTAGGGCTTCGGGGACCTTTCGGCACAATTTGACAATATGATCTCAATGATGTAAATCACTACCTCACGGATAGAAACAGATTGATCAAATTGGTTATGTCTATTCAATTGAAAGCTAGCAAGAACATGAAATACACTCTCCCATCACGATGGAATTTGGAGAATTACCCAAGCCTGCTGGCAAATGCCAAATCAATAACTCCGCATAATCTTTTCCTTGATTTCACATCATAGCCGGCATTGACATCCTCATAATCATAAGATGACTTTTAAGAAATACATATGGTAGAATTTTATCTCCAAGAAAAAAGATGATTACAAAATTATCCTCAAACTTTGTTCTCCATTTGATATAATCTCCTCAAATCTTAAAATCTACACTTTATGGCTCCTCAACCTAAAAATCCACTTGTCACATGGATACAAGTTCGGGTTTTTTGTATCACAAAAAAAAAAAGAGATAAATGTGTCGTAGTGCACATAATTTATGATTTTTAGTGGCTTTTTTTTCAAGGAAAAAAGAAAAGATAAGATAAGATAACTTCCCCACGAAGTCATCATTAGAATGTGAAGTCATGGCACAACTCATCCTCGCTTTAAAGGACTCATATACGACGGAAAGTGAAACTCAACCCAAATAATAGATCTCCTTTTCGAATGGCAATATCCGCAAGGCAAACGCAAAGTGCAACTTTGATTGAACGACGGCTGTGATCTAGTTGCAACGCTTTGTTTTGGTAGGCCTAAGTTTAAAGCAAATCGCTCCCTAAACCGCATTTAACATCATCCTTCAAGTTCACTTCATGTGCTCATTCTACTTTAGTAGTTGCTACAAGAAAGTGTCCTATTTGGTGTGGATGGACAATGGATTTGTCTCACCTAATGTTGGGTTATCATACGCGGGTTTGTGAAAATGGCTAATGGCTTGATAGTTAGTTTATAAGTGTGAGATAAAATCTCACGATTTGAATTAAGTTTTCAGGGTGAGAGAGATTAAAATCATCCAGCATTAGTATAAGAGCTCATGTTACCAATAAGTTCGGACTCAATAGTCACATTAAAAAAATATAGTTATTACTGTTTCCACTCATGATCCGATATGTGAGGAGAAGATTATTGGGGTTATCTAATATTGATTGTAGAAAGGGCGTTATCAATTCGTAAGTGTGTTGTAAGACCACCTAACACGGGTTCGCCACTTTGTAGGGCCTGGCTAACACCTAAAATGTGATCATGATTATTTCTATATAGTAGTTTGGACTAGAGAAGATCGCTATAACGTGAACTCATAAATTGAGCGGGAGTCGATGCTGCTCTCTTGGTGAGGCCATGGCAAGTTAAAACTAGTTGTTGTACTTAAAGGTTCCATGCGTCTCAGTTAAAGGAGTAGATGCCTGAGTTTAAATTGGGCATGGTAAGATTAGATACGTGAATTCGATTCGCCGTATTTTTCTTAGGAATAGCTAAAGAAGGAAGGCTTGACTTGATGTTCTTGACTCACTAGGCACCGCACGGGCTATTCTATAATCAAGAATCTGCAGGCCCGTGAAAAATGGTATTAGAGCATTTTTCATGGGCCTGTAGATTTTTAGCCACAAAGTAGCCGATGTGGTGCCTACTTCAGTAGATTTTATGATTTTGCCAAATATGAGTTATAATGTTACATAACTTAAGTGTTATTGTGGTATTAATGTGGAGGATTACAAAATACAATAACTTAGACTGCATTTGTTTCACGGGAAAGGTTTTCCTGAAAAAGATTTTTTTTTCTAATTTTTGGTGTTTGGAGGGTAAAAAATAGATGGTCAAAGAAAATGTTTTTCAATTAATGAAAAAACTTCTTCCAAAACTACGGAAAATAATTTCCACCTATGAAAAGAAGGAAATTATTTTTCAATCTTTCTCTCTTGGAGGTTGTGCCCTCTTCCCCTGACGTTGCCCTCTTGCCCTCGCGTCCTCTCCTCCTTTCTCTCCAGATTTGCTCTTGTTCCCCCACCTTTCTCATGCAACCAAGCCACTCCTCCTCCTGCTGCCTCGCGCTTCCCTCCACATCATCACGCTCCTCGAGATCGCCACCATCGTCTCCCTACTCGGCTTCTTCAGTGAGCTCCACACTCACCAGAGGTCAGCGAGTCATGGAGAACTCGAAGAACTCAAGGCCCTGCTCACGGCGAACTCACCAGATCTGCAGCTCAAGCCTCCCATCGTCGCGCCTATTATCGATGGCGGGTTCCACGACCTTTCTGCTTCTCTGCAACTCTCTCCGACTCTCTCTCTCTCTGTCTCTTGTTTCTCTCTCCTTAGAAGTCGCGGTGAGCGACTCGCCAGACCTAGCGACCTCGAGACCTCGCGAGTCGGCAGTGAGCGACTTAACGGATCCGCAAGCTTCGAGCTTGCCTGTGGCTCATCGCCGATGTCACTGTGGCCAGCGATCGGCCAAAGAAGAAGGAAAAAGAAAAAGAAAATAGAAAAGAATAAAGAGAAAAAAAAATAAAATAAAATTGAATATTCGTTTGTTAGAAAAAGAAAAGAAAAATATTAAAATAATATAATAATGGAAAATAAAAAAAATTATTCTATTATGCGCGTAAAGAAAATCCGTCCCATACCAAATGGTGGAATTTTTTAGTTATTTTTCAAGTTTCGGCCAAATAACGAAAAATATCGTCATTTTCTTAAAAAATAATTTTTTAAAAATAATTTTCAGAATCACTGCTTTTTTCACCGAACAAACAATGTTTTATAATACAAATATTTTTGCCAAGGACTAGTTGTTACTTGTGACTCTCTCTCTCTCTCTCTCTCCGTGCCCACAACTCTACGGCTGAAAGACACATTTTGTGAGGCCAGTACAATGAATGTCTACTTTTGATTTTAGCCCATTGTGCTTATCCTTTCTCTGTTAACTGACAAGATTTTTTTTATTAAAAAAAAGAAAAAAAAACAAAATTTAAAGCAAATAACAGTCATAATCGAGGATTATAAAATTGTCGGAAGATATTTAACATCAGGTCAAAATCTTCTATCCCATACCGTATTTAATTTGATGTCTCATTAAATTTTAGCCGTATACAAAATTCTTATTTTGATAAATCCATGATTGGGATTTATTCAAGCACCAGTTAAATCACTATACGGGAAAAAAGATTGACGTCGGCCGGAATTGTAGTTGCCATCTTAAAGAGGTTCTTAATGTATTGATCCCCAACTTCTTTCATGGAAATTTTGGTTGATATCTCAATATAAAATGTCATGTCAGTCAATTCCAAAAAGATCGGAAGATAAATAGTGCCCTGTTTATTTCGAGGTAAAATTTATCATTTGAAAAATATTTTCTTAAAATTGATTGAGTGAATTGCTTGTGATAATTAGATAATTTTGAAATGTTCTAATTATCGATAAATATTTATATCCAAATATTTTCGTAGACGGAGATAATATTTTTCGTTTATTCATTTTGATAAGCGTCATAAGAGATCATTTTCAGATAAATATTTTCATGCCATTTACTTTCCGTTAAATAAAAGGAGCTAAATGTGAACAGTCCAAGGTTAATTATATTATTGATAGTTATGAATGCTTAGAGAGAACGGGGCTTCAATGTTTTTGGGGCAAAATTATCAAAAAAGTCCTAAACCTATTGCACTTTTGCCGATTTAGTCCTAAACCTTTCAATTTTGCCGATTCAGTCCTAAACCTTTTCATATTTTGCCGATTCAGTCCTAAACCTTTCGATTTTGCCAATTCAGTCCTAAACCTTTTCATATTTTGTCGATTTAGTCCTAAACCTTTCAATTTTGCCGATTTAGTCCTAATTCTTTTCATATTTTTTCGATTCAGTCCTAAACTTTTTATTTTTTAAAAAATATCTTGGAAATAAATCCGAAAATTAAAAAAATTATAAGAAAATTATAAAAATATATAAAAAAATTTAAAAAAACTAAAAAAATTTAAAAAAATTTAAAAAAAATTTAAAAAAATTAAAAAAATTAAAAAAATTAAAAAATTAAAAAATTAAAAAAAATTAAAAATTTTAAAAATTTAAAAATTCAAAAAATTTAAAAAATTAAAAAAAAATTTAAAAAACGAGTGAGCCCTCGCCGCTGCTGCCCCACCATCGCCGGTTCGCCCATTTTTTCAGCTTTATTTTCAAAATATTTTAAAAAAATTTAAAAAATTTAGGACTAAATCGTCGGTTTTTTTTCTCTTTTTTTCAGCTTTTTTTCCAAAATATTTTAAAAATTAAAAAGTTTAGGCCCCTCACCGGCTAGCAATGGTGAGTTAATCCTAAATCTTTTCATGTTTTGCCAATTCAGTCATAAAATTTTTAATTTTTTAAAAATATTTTGAAAAAAAGCTAAATAAAAAAAACAGATGAGCGGCGATGGTGAGTTAGTCCTAAATCTTTTCATATTTTTTCGACTCAGTCCTAAACTTTTAAATTTTTTTAAAAATATTTTGGAAATAAAGTTGAAAAAAATAGGCGAGCCGGCGATGGTGGGGCAGTGGCGACGATGGCTCACTCATTTTTTAATTTGTTTTTAATTTGTTTTTTAATTTTTTTAATTGTTTTTAATTTTTTAATTTTTTTAATTTTTTTTTATATATTTTTATAATTTTCTTATAATTTTTTTAATTTTCGAATTTATTTCCAAGATATTTTTTAAAAAATAAAAATTTTAGGACTGAATCGAAAAAATATGAAAATATTTAGGACTAAATCGGCAAAATATGAAAAGGTTTAGGACTGAATTGGCAAAATCGAAAGGTTTAGGACTGAATCGGCAAAATATGAAAAGGTTTAGGACTGAATCGGCAAAATTGAAAGGTTTAGGATTAAATCGGCAAAAGTGCAATAGGTTTAGGACTTTTTTTGATAATTTTCCCATGTTTTTGGTACTGTTCTCATTCTTTCTTGTTACAAGCCCACGAGAACCCGCTACAAATCAAAGACCACATCGCATAATCCTGCTACTAATTACAACTATTTGCCACTTCTTGGTTTGGGCCCAAACGTGTTACATTGGAAATCCCCTGATACCAGGAGGGGCCAACTTGCTTTGTGCAATCTCGGGACGTTATCGTAGTGCCATGTACAAGAATTCACAGAGCACAGGTATCACTTGACGACTATATTTTGATGAGTTTCCCTAAACCAGTGTCGGTGGAAGTATGTCCAAGTCTCGATACAAGAGCAACATCAACCGTTAATACAATAAAAGCAAGGAAAATGACATAAATGATCCCTAAAATTTGGTTCAATGCATAATATGATCTCTAAATTTTTAATTTGCTTAATATGGTCTCTGAACTTTAGTCTAATATGCAATGTGGTCCTTGAAATTTTAATTTATTTTTTTCCAACTTTTAATATGTTCAATCCTTATCCTTTTTGTACATGTTCAATGTAGACTATGGACTTTATGACAATGTTTAATGTTGTGTCTGATATTGAATTAATGGAAAATAATATTTACTATTTAATATAACTCAATGACTACTTGAATGCGTAGCAAAAGTTTAGGGAGCATATTAAACAAATTAAAATTTCAGGGAGCACATTGAACATTAGGCTAAAATGTAAGGATCACATTACATAAATTTAATCGTTTGGAGAGCACATTATATATTGGGTCAAAGTTGTAAGACTAATTATGTCTTTATCCCATAATTTTGGTTGTTCCTCTAGACAAGCTGAAGAACTCTGGTTGGGGTGACCTGTGCTCAAGAATCAAGAGCTATGGAGCTCTTCTCCTCGTGCTGTACTCCTCTTTAAAAGTGACGGCCCCCCCCCGTGAGGTGCACGCTCCACCAAAGGCTATGAAGTCTCCTGGTAATGTATAGGGGTGAGAAAAAAATCACGATCCAATCAAACCGGACCGGACCGTACCCAACCGGCTAATTTTGGATCGTAACCGGCGAGTGCGGTTCGGTTTCCGGTTTCAATTTTCCAAAACCGGCGGGTATCGGTTCGGTTCCCGATTTCATGTGGAAATTATCCAACCGGCCCAACCGAACCGGTTTTTATATAATATAAATTGGCATATTATATTAATAAAACCATCTCTTAAATACTTAACCCATTCGTCCCAAAAAAATAAGCCTAGACCCGAAAAATAAAAAAAAAGACTTTACCCTAATTTAACTCTCTTCGCACTCAGTCGCTCTTATTATACAATTCAATTGCACATTTCTTTTTATTTTTAGTGCAATGGGCAAATTGTCACTTAGCCAGTGCCATTGGGTTGCTGAAAATTTTGATTTACAAGGTTAAAAAAGGAAACGAAAGTTCTAAGTCTACCGTTATATAGCTTTATTGAGTCATATTTGTAGGATTAATATTTAACTTAATTTTTTCATGGAACAAGCTAGTGATATTAGAATTGTAATCAGGATCCAACCAAGAACCAAACCGGACCAGTGGTTCGGTTCCCGGGTGGATCCATGAAATAAACAATTGGTTCACGGTTCACATTTTGCAAAACCGGTTTCTAATGGATGGTTCTCGGTTCTAGGGTAGAACCATCCATCATGTGAACCGATCACCCCTAGTAATGTATGTGATGATGAGCATAGGAATAGAGAAAAAACAATCTTTTTAGTTTTTTTTTTCTGACCAATCTTTTTTTGATGTTATTTTTGGATGTTCACCCATATTTATGTGCAACGGGTTAACCACGACTTGGGTAGATTAGAAGTGCTATTGATAGATCCAACTGAAGATACTAACCCTTCTATGCAAGAAATAACACACATTTGGTCATGCCTTCATGTGAAGTGTGCTTTCCAGTGAAGAAACATTTGCACTTCCGATTGAGTTTTTGCTTTTTGAAAAAGATGGCCACTATACTTGACTAGAGGAAAAAATAAAAAAAAATCATAAACATATTGCATTGATACTACTTTAATCATTAACCTTTCAATTATGTTAATTTAGTCGTAAAAATTTTACATCTATACTAATTGAGTCAATTTGGCCAATTTTTGCTAGAAATAACTAACGTAGACGTAGGCCATCTTATATGGTCTGACTGGTGTTGACATATACATTTTTAATAGTTTTTAAAAAAATGATATTTTAAATACTTTTTAGTACTCACCCATCGGTGGCCCAGCTGGTTTGCGCTCTGATCCTTTCACGAGAGGTCCTGGGTTCGAACCTCGCTGGGTGCTGGTGATTTAAGCGGAAGGTTGTGGTAGTGGGATGTTGCGCTAGCCCTCCCGAAGGATTAGTCGAGGTGCGGGATCCGTATGGACGCTGACCCGGACACCTTCGATTAAAAAAATACTTTTTAGTTATTTTTTCATTTTTTTTTCCATTCCTTGCCGCTTCACCCAGAGTTGGTAGGGCCGTGAAGGCTCGAGTTGAGGTAGCTCTCATCAGAGGAAAAAAAAAGAAAAAATATTTAGAATAATTGCTTTTTAAAATAAATTATTGAAAAGTGTCTACATTAGCGTCGGTCATGCTACGTAGGAAATACGACATCCATATTTGTGATTTCCAGCCAAAATTGACCAGATTGACTCAATTGGTACAAGTGCAAAAAGTTTAGGATTAAATTGATACTATTGAAAGGTTTATGATTGAATTGTACAAATGTAATAAATTGAAGTCTCTTTCGGTATTTTTCCATTGACTAGAGGGAAATTAAAGGTACAAAAAACTTGCAAAATAGGTTGCACCTGCAATAGATATGCCTTTTTATTCGGAACAAGATGGAGAAATAGAGGCCTATATGGTTTTGCTTGTCCAGAAGGATCCATTTGTGGTTGCCATTCGTGAGAGTGAAACCTTTGCGAAACTCCTTTGATCTCCTTTGAAACTAGATTTGCAAGCTAACGAAATTTGAGTGAAGCGAAATCCCGAAAACATATATTGAAAAAAGCTCATTGAAATGAGAGATAAAAGCTTCCATAGTTAGACTAGATAAGAATAAAAAGGCTCCATAAATGGGAGGAAAGTAAAAAAAGAATAAAAAAGATAACTAAATCAATTAATGAATAGAGGAAGGGAGGGAGAGATCTACTTTAAATCCTCTCCTCCAAAGAGATAGAGAAGGAGAGTGGCGTGGAGACGAGAGGGAAAGAGGAAGGAGACTGAGGCTAGGGTTTTTTTATTTTTGCATTTACGTAAATAGGATCAAACTTTTTGAACCGCCAAATAATGTACACTGCAAAGGGTAAAAGCTTCCTACTTTACTAGAGACACAAAAAAAAAAATGGTACATGTAAAGCCAAAATTGGGCCTATCATAATTCAATTGTCCACTCGTTCCGTACATCACTGAGGACCAAAATTGACAATTTGTTATTTTAATTATTTATTTATTTGCTCACCGACACTAAAATTGCAAAAGGCTAGGGCAACAAGTAAGAGGTGTCAAAGCATGGGTGTTGATCCAAGACCCGTTGCACGAGGTCTGGGGACACGTGGACGGTCGCCACGTGGGGGTGCATGGCCCATAATTACTCCTCCCCGAACTACGTATCCGAACATCTACTTTTCTTTCGAGAAACAACCCCCCGCCCAAAACGAATTTTGAGGAACTCGAACTCAAATTTAGGGTTTCCATAACTAGATAGGTCTTCGCAAAACGAAAGGTGATACCTGAAGTAGATAAGGTGATTGATTTCAGAATAGATCGACTTAAGGAAAAGCGACATTGTGACTTTCGATTTTAATATTTTGAAATCGATAACTACGCTGATTAAATTGGCAAAGAATTGACTCAAATCGATTCCCGCATAGAATTGACGATTCTCGTTTTGGAATCAAGAATTGAATTGGTTCTAGATTGGGTCTAGATCATACATTTGAAAATCGAAGCGACTCTCCCTTGAACTAGCCTTGGATTGTTCTCGAGGTTGAACTAGACTCGGTATTGGGATAGTTAACCCAATCGGTCCAAAACCTTACAGGTGTTAATTTGATCGTAAAATTTTTTAATCTTGCCTATGTAGCTTAAAAATTTGCGCGGAATTCTTATGTAATTTTTTCAGTTGATTGTTGTCAAAAATCGCTGACGTGGCAACCAGTAAATTTTTACATTGAGATTCCATGCAAAGATTTATATATTGATTTAATTAAATCAATTTACTGGTTTAAATCGTGGGACTTCAATTTCAACTTTTGTTTGGTGAGGTGTACCAATCAATAAAATAATTCAAGGGCCAGTACATGCGGACGTGAGCGAAGATTAAGACGTCAACAATCAGAAAAGGAATAAAGATGAATATTCAATCCTGTGCGTGCGATTCAAAGAAAGGGTCAAGAATTTAAGGTGCCGAATTCCATGCATGACGGCGTGCTCCAAGTCGGGTCGCGTCATCAAAGACCCGACCCGATCCTCTTTTGTCTGCTTTCGGAGTTTGTTTTTATCACTGCATTTTCGTTTATGATATATGGTCACGAGATTGTTACTGTTCATCTTTTTATTTTATCTTTATTATATCAATACCATATTTTGTGCAAAAACCACAAATTCACTAGTTTAAATTCGGAGGGTAAAGCTTTAAAAGAATCACATCATGCTTAGTTTATTTTGTGAAAATTGAATGATTTATTAAATATTTTTCTTAAAAAAATAGCTTATTTCATTTATAAAAATGAATGAAAGAAAAATATTTTCATTTTTTTTTAAAAATTGGACATGAAATTTTGTCAAAAATAAAAAAGTATTTTCATTGACGGATTATTAAGCAATATAAGTAATTATTCTTTTGAAAATATTTTCAAATCATTTATTTTGCAAAACCTTAATTTAATACAAACTCTTTTTAAGATTGCTCGAGACTTATCTACCATGACGCAACGACCTGTATCTAAGTGACGCGAGATGAAAGACATGCTAAACTCGTCATTTCCACCCCCGCTTTGATACAACTCAAGACAGACGACCCCACTCAGTCCAAGCCTATTGTTAGCAAGGTGTTGTTTGTTGGTGTAGCGGCTCATCCGCATCAGATAAGTTAACACTTTGTGCTAGTTTTAAAGCTCCATGAGACTTATATATCGATGGAACGCTCGAATCTACTTAATATGGAAATAGACATATTCTCAAAACTCGGCAACGGAAAAAAGTTACACAAAAATTTCAAAACGCATTCACCATAGCTTAACAAGTTCTCACCAAAATTCCAAGTGATTCCATTAAAATGGGGTAATCTACGCAATTGGATTGGAGCCCTACATCCATTCGAAACAACAATCATCATAACTACATGAAATTCATTGTCATCTACACGTGTCCATATCTGATTGGTCTTTGGCATTGCAAATTGCATATAAATGTGTGTGTATATATATATATATATCCAATATGCATAAGCTCGTTCTATTAATGTTTTTTTTTGTCTTATCTCTAACTTTTCTCTTTCTCACTTTTACTCTACCTCTTCGTAAAGTGTTGGAATTAAACCCCATCCCTATGTTAATTGGCGTCCCCAACCTTAATCCTTTTACTAGCAGGGCCAAATACCTATTAATACTTGTTCTACTAAATAAAATCACTCATTTCATCCAAACTCAAAAGACTCGAAATATTACTTTGCCTTGATTGATTCCGATTTCACATTATTCTATTTCTTCAAATTGCTATTGACTTTTATAGGGATCATTCGCTATCTTCCCCAGACGGTTATCGTTCCCCATCATTCATATTCATCCATCACTAACCCCTCGGCCCCCCTTCCCACCACAATCACTCGCTCCTTCCTTCCACCACTTCCCACTCCCCATTCCAGTTGTTCTCGAGCTCTCCAGATCTTGTCTCATCCCGCAGCCATGGGAGAGAAGGTGAGCCCTCCTCCTCCTCCTCCTCCTCCTCCACATCCGCTTTCCTTCTATCTCATCTCTCTCGATGCCCACCACTTCCGTCTCTCTTCCCTTCACCATTCTTTGGTCGTGGAATTCTCAGAGCAATTGTCCCTCTGTTTTGAGTTAATCTCTTGCCGGGTCCACTCTTGCTCATTCCTCTGTTTTCGCATTTGGCCCCTGATGCTTTCTTCTGCAGACGTTTGGGAAAAAAGGGGAAAAAAAGAAAACCTCAAGCATTCGTTGATTCGCGTGGTTTTATCAATCCTTACGTTGTTTTGATTTTTGCAGGTGACCAAAATGTTGATAAAGGTGGACGTGGATCTGAAGTGCCCGTGCTGCTACAAGAAGATCAAGAAAATCCTCTGTAAATTTCCCCGTGAGCATCTCTCTCTGTTTTTCTCTTGCCCTCCTTTTAGTTTCAAATTGTTGTGATTTCGTTATGAGCGATTGCTTTTGGAGTCAGTTGATTTGATTCGACTGAGTTTGCTATGAATTAACTTGTGAACGAGAGAAATCGGAGACCAGATATATGATGAGAAGAAGAACGAGGTGTCGATCACCGTCGTGTGCTGCAACCCGGAGAAGATCCGGGACAAGATCATCCGCAAGGGCGGCAAGACGGTGCAGAGAGTCGAGATCCTGCCCGAGAAGAAGCCAGAGAAGCCCAAGGAGCCAGAGAAGAAGCCGGATAAGCCCAAGGAGCCAGAGAAGAAGGAGCCGGAGAAGCCGAAGGAGCCAGAGAAGCCCAAGGAGCCGGAGAAGAAGCCCGATAAACCGAAGGAGCCGGAGAAGCCCAAGGAGCCCGAGAAGCCCAAAGGGCCTCCGAAAGAACCTGCCAAGACACCGGCTCTGGTGCCGCAGCACCCGATGTATCCGATGGTGGGGGTGTGCTGTTGTCCATGGTATGAAGGGTATGGTAGGGGACCATGTTTTTGTCATGGGCAGTGGAGGACGTCGATGTGCTACGACGGATGTGGAAGGTCGGCCAGGGAGTGCTACGGTGGATGCAGGAGGCCAGCCTACGAGTGCTATGACGGCTGCGGAAAGCCGGCCTATCAGTGCCAAGGTGGGAACAAGGGTTGTTATGTGAGCCGATGTGATTACTTCAGTGAAGAAAATCCGGCCGCGTGCACCGTGATGTGATCCGGTCCAAACTTTCTCGCGTCGGTTGTCTGTGTAGCAATGCGATGAAAGATAGCACATAAGCCCATTTTTTAGGGCTATCTTGGGGTCTCTGTCTTTGTGGGTATGTAAAGATTGATAAGGTTGGTGGTCTGGTGTAGTGTGTGGGCATATGTGGTCGAATAATTGTTCAACGCATGACTCGTTACTCGTCGATTTCGTAATTCCAATTAAAAAAAAACCTTAGTCCTTTTCATGGATCGTCCCATGTTCTAGTCTTTGGCTCGTCCCGCTAATGATTATTCATTCCGTGGTAGAACAGGCCGACCGCACTAGGGAATGGCCTTCACAAATTGGAAATGAAATAAAGATGATGGTGACTTCTTATCGACGACGAATTTATTCAATTATGGTCTCTTTAGCCACGTGCTTGTGATGTTGAACGGACGCCAAAACGAAATGAAAAGTGGACTAAGTTTTGTGATAAATTTGTCGAGAAAATTGTTAAGACGCATAATTAAGAAATTGATATGGTGTCAAGTAGTCAATATATTCTAATTAGTTCATAACTCATTAGCTTAAATTTTTAAGTGAAAGTGGGTTCAACTGAATATATTGATAGGCTTGGACTTAAGCACCCTTTTGGTGATCTCCTCGGGCGAATGGGTTTTTGCTTCGCGCTCCCAAAAAATTGGGTATCGAAGCAGATGATCCATTGAGTGGGGGAGGCCTAGATGGTTGTTCAAAGAAGATCCAATTGTGACATGCCATTCAGAAAGAGAAGCTTCTAGTTTAGATAGTTGGACCCGTGGATCTAGAGAAGAATGATGATGTCCTTGACATCCTCTTTCTAACTAAATGATGTCGATTAGGGCTTCGGGGGACCTTTCGGCACAATTTGACAATATGATCTCAATGATGTAAATCACTACCTCACGGATAGAAACAGATTGATCAAATTGGTTATGTCTATTCAATTGAAAGCTAGCAAGAACATGAAATACACTCTCCCATCACGATGAAATTTGGAGAATTACCCAAGCCTGCTGGCAAATGCCAAATCAATAACTTTACATAATCTTTTCCTTGATTTCACATCATAGCCGGCATTGACATCCTCATAATCATAAGATGACTTTTAAGAAATACATATGGTAGAATTTTATCTCCAAGAAAAAAGATGATTACAAAATTATCCTCAAACTTTGTTCTCCATTTGATATAATCTCCTCAAATCTTAAAACCTACACTTTATGGCTCCTCAACCTAAAAATCCACTTGTCACATGGATACAAGTTCGGGTTTTTTGTATCACAAAAAAAGAAAAAGATAAATGTGTCGTAGTGCACATAATTTATGATTTTTAGTGGCTTTTTTTCAAGGAAAAAAAAGATAAGATAAGATAACTTCCCCACGAAGTCATCATTAGAATGTGAAGTCATGGCACAACTCATCCTCGCTCTAAAGGACTCATATACGACGGAAAGTGAAACTCAACCCAAATAATAGATCTCCTTTTCGAATGGCAATATCCGCAAGGCAAACGCAAAGTGCAACTTTGATTGAACGATAACGGCTGTGATCTAGTTGCAACGCTTTGGTTTGGTAGGCCTAAGTTTAAAGCAAATCGCTCCCTAAACCGCATTTAACATCATCCTTCAAGTTCACTTCATGTGCTCATTCTACTTTAGTAGTTGCTACAAGAAAGTGTCCTATTTGGTGTGGATGGACAATGGATTTGTCTCACCTAATGTTGGGTTATCATACGCGGGTTTGTGAAAATGGCTAATGGCTTGATAGTTAGTTTATAAGTGTGAGATAAAATCTCACGATTTGAATTAAGTTTTCAGGGTGAGAGAGATTAAAATCATCCAGCATTAGTATAAGAGCTCATGTTACCAATAAGTTCGGACTCAATAGTCACATTAAAAAAATATAGTTATTACTGTTTCCACTCGTGATCCGATATGTGAGGAGAAGATTATTGGGGTTATCTAATATTGATTGTAGAAAGGGCGTTATCAATTCGTAAGTGTGTTGTAAGACCACCTAACACGGGTTCGCCACTTTGTAGGGCCTGGCTAACACCTAAAATGTGATCATGATTATTTCTATATAGTAGTTTGGACTAGAGAAGATCGCTATAACGTGAACTCATAAATTGAGCGGGAGTCGATGCTGCTCTCTTGGTGAGGCCATGGCAAGTTAAAACTAGTTGTTGTACTTAAAGGTTCCATGCGTCTCAGTTAAAGGAGTAGATGCCTGAGTTTAAATTGGGCATGGTAAGATTAGATACGTGAATTCGATTCGCCGTATTTTTCTTAGGAATAGCTAAAGAAGGAAGGCTTGACTTGATGTTCTTGACTCACTAGGCACCGCACGGGCTATTCTATAATCAAGAATCTGCAGGCCCGTGAAAAATGGTATTAGAGCATTTTTCATGGGCCTGTAGATTTTTAGCCACAAAGTAGCCGATGTGGTGCCTACTTCAGTAGATTTTATGATTTTGCCAAATATGAGTTATAATGTTACATAACTTAAGTGTTATTGTGGTATTAATGTGGAGGATTACAAAATACAATAACTTAGACTGCATTTGTTTCACGGGAAAGGTTTTCCTGAAAAAGATTTTTTTTTCTAATTTTTGGTGTTTGGAGGGTAAAAAATAGATGGTCAAAGAAAATGTTTTTCAATTAATGAAAAAACTTCTTCCAAAACTACGGAAAATAATTTCCACCTATGAAAAGAAGGAAATTATTTTTCAATCTTTCTCTCTTGGAGGTTGTGCCCTCTTCCCCTGACGTTGCCCTCTTGCCCTTGCGTCCTCTCCTCCTTTCTCTCCAGATCTGCTCTTGTTCCCCCACCTTTCTCATGCAACCAAGCCACTCCTCCTCCTGCTGCCTCGCGCTTCCCTCCACATCATCACGCTCCTCGAGATCGCCACCATCGTCTCCCTACTCGGCTTCTTCAGTGAGCTCCACACTCACCAGAGGTCAGCGAGTCATGGAGAACTCGAAGAACTCAAGGCCCTGCTCACGGCGAACTCACAAGATCTGCAGCTCAAGCCTCCCATCGTCGCGCCTATTATCAATGGTGGGTTTCGCGACCTTTCTGCTTCTCTGCAACTCTCTTCGTCTCTCTCTCTCTCTCTCTTGTAGGGCTGTCAAAAAGGCCCGCGCCAGTTAGACCTGGCCAAAAAATTTTTTAAATTTTCGGGCGGGGCCTTCATACTGTTTCGAAACAGTACCAAACACCCCTCTCTCTCTCTCAATCTCTCTCTCTACATCCACGGCGGTGGGTTCTGCAAGCAATCCGCCTTCTCCCGTCAATACCACAACTTCGTCAGCACGGTCACGGCCGAGGCCGGCACGATCGCCGTCTCCGTCAAGTACGGGCTCTTCCCGTCTTGCCCCTTACCGGCCTGCTATGAGGACTCCTGGGCTGTGCTCTGGTGGGTGGCGGGACACGCCAGGGGGGACGGGGCGGAGCCGCGGTTGAACGAGCACGCCGACTTCGGGCGGGTCTTCATCGGCCGGGACAGCGCTGGACGAGCCTTCCTCATCATGGCTTCCGCGGACTGATCGATGCTCGTCCTCGTCACAGCTTCCAACTTGGGCGCCTTGCTGGGAGCCCAACCTTGAGTTTCAGAGTCGTCGGGGCTCTCGTTCCTTACGCTTCTCTTGTCGCCGTCTCTATCACCGGAGCTATCTTGGTCGACTTTGCTGTTCTGAGCCGCTGCCGACGATGCGACTTTCACGTTGTGCAACGGCGACCTAGAACCGTCCATCGTTCGCTCGTCGGACGAAGAGTTCGAGATCTCGTCGGCAGATACCGGGCTGAGATCAAGAAACTGCCTTGGGACCACTGTTTGGTTCTTTTTGATCATACTCTGCAATTTTTCAAACATATGACATCGGAACTATTCAGACCCAAGAACACTCTTGAATTCCCCCATCAAAATCCCAAGAAAAATAGACTTACCTCGCGATCTTGCGTGAGCTCAGCTCCATTGTTCTAGTGCTGCTAGTGCTGGATCAGCGAAGAGAGTTGCAGCTGCATTGAACTATAGTTGCTCGTGACTTGGCCAAGCATCTCTCTCAACCTCTGGTTCTCTGCGTTCATCCTCTGCAGCTCCACTTGCAGGTGCGCCAACTACAAAAGAAGAAGAAGATAAAGATCATCAAAGCTCGTCTTAATAAATTTTTTTTAAAAAAATCATCATTTAAGTAAATAAAAACAAGATCCTAAGCCAGACCACCATGTGCGGGTCTGATCTTGACTAGGTTTTTTTATCCGACCCGACCCGAATATCTTGAGCTTATATGATTCGGGAATCAGGCCAGGCCGAGCTTGGTACTGTTTATTTTCGGGCCGGATCGAGCCTACGTGAGACCCGGCCCATTGACACCCCTAGTCTCTTGTTTCTCTCTCCTTAGAAGTCGTGGTGAGCGACTCGCCAGACCTAGCGACCTCGAGACCTCGCGAGTCGGCAGTGAGCGACTTAACGGATCCGCAAGCTTCGAGCTTGCCTGTGGCTCATCGCCGATGTCACTGTGGCCAGCGATCGGCCAAAGAAGAAGGAAAAAGAAAAAGAAAATAGAAAAGAATAAAGAGAACAAAAAATTGAAAATTTGTTTGTTAGAAAAAGAAAAGAAAAATATTAAAATAAAATAATAATGGAAAATAAAAAAAAATTATTCTATTATGCGCATAAAGAAAATCCGTCCCATACCAAATGGTGGAATTTTTTAGTTATTTTTCAAGTTTCAGCCAAATAGCGAAAAATATCGTCATTTTCTTAAAAAATAATTTTTTAAAAATAATTTTCAGAATCACTGCATTTTTCACCGAACAAACAATATTTTATAATACAAATATTTTTGCCAAGGACTAGTTGTTACTTTTGTCGCTCTCTCTCTCTCTCTCTCTCTCTCTCTCTCTCTCTCTCTCTCTCTCTCTCTCTCTCTCTCTCTCTGCCCACAACTCTACGGCTAAAAGACACATTTCGTGAGCCCGGTCCAATGAATGTCTACTTTTGATTTTAGCCCATTGTGCTTATCCTTTCTCTGTTAACTGACAAGATTTTTTTATTAAAAAAAAAGAAAAAATGCCAAGATTTAAAGCAAATAACGGTCATAATCGAGGATTATAAAATTGTCGGAAGATATTTAACATCGGGTCGAAATCTTCTATCCCATACCGTATTTAATTTGATGTCTCATTAAATTTTAACCATATACAAAATTTTTATTTTGATAAATCCATGATTGGGATTTATTCAAGCACCAGTTAAATCACTATACGGGAAAAAAGATTGACGCTCGGCCGGAATTGTAGTTGCCATCTTAAAGAGGTTCTTAATGTATTGATCTTTCATGGAAATTTTGGTTGATATCTCAATGTAAAATGTCATGTTAGTCAATTCTGAAAAGATCGAAAGATAAATAATGCCCTATTTATTTCGCGGTAAAATTTATGATTTGAAAAATATTTTCTTAAAATTGATCGAGCGAATTGCTTGTGATAATTAGATAATTATGAAATGTTCTAATTATCGATAAATATTTATGTTCAAATATTTTCGTAGACGGTGATAAAATTTTTTGTTTATTCACATTTGTAAGCATCATAATCAATCAATTTTAGGCAAATATTTTCATGTCACTTATTTTCCGTTAAACAAAAGTAGTCTAAATGTGAACGGTCCAAGGTTATATTATTGATAGTTATGAATGCTTAGAGAAAATGGGGCCTCAATGTTTTTGGTACTGTCCTCATTCTTTCCTGTTACAAGCCCACGAGAACCCGCTACAAATCAAAGACCACATCGCATAATCCTGCTACTAACTACAAGTATTTGCCACTTCTTGGTTTGGGCCCAAAAGTGTTACATCGGAAATCCCCTGATACCAGGAGGGGCCAACTTGCTTTGTGCAATCTTGGGAGGTAATCGTAGTGCCATGTACAAGAATTCACAGAGCACTGGTATCACTTGACGACTATATTTTGAGGAGTTTCCCTAAACCAGTGTCGGTGGACGTATGTCCAGGTCTCGATACAAGAGCAACATCAACCGTTAATACAATAAAAGCAAGGAAAATGACATAAATGATCCCTAAAATTTGGTTCAATGCATAATATGATCTCTAAATTTTTAATTTGTTTAATATGGTCTCTGAACTTTAGTCTAATATGAAATGTGGTCCTTGAAATTTTAATTTATTTTTTTTCCAACTTTTAATATGTTCAATCCTTGTCCTTCTTGTACATGTTCAATGTAGACTATAGACTTTTTGACAATGTTTAATGTTGTGTCTGATATTGAATTAATGAAAAATAATATTTACTATTTAGTATAACTCAATGACTACTTGAATGCGTAGCAAAAGTTTAGGGAGCATACTAAATAAATTAAAATTTCAGGGAGTACATTGAACATTAGGCTAAAATGTAAGGATCACATTACATAAACTTAATCGTTTGGAGAGCACATTGTATATTGGGCCAAAGTTGTAAGACTAATTATGTCTTTATCCCATAATTTTGGTTGTTCCTCTAGACAAGCTGAAGTACTCTGGTTGGGGTGACCTGTGCTCAAGAATCAAGAGCTACGGAGCTCTTCTCCTCGTGCTGTACTCCTCTTTGAAAGCGACGGCCCCCCGTGAGGTGCACGCTCCACCAAAGGCTATGAAGTCTCCTGGTAATGTATGTGATGATGAGCATAGGAATAGGGGAAAACAATCTTTTTAGGTTTTTTTTTTTTTCTGGCCAATCTTTTTTTGATGTTATTTTTGGATGTTCACTCATATTTATGTGCAACGGGTTAACCACGACTTGGGTAGATGAGAAGTGCCATTGATAGATCCAACTGAAGATTCTACCCCTTCTATGCAAGAAATAACACACATTTGGTCATGCCTTCATGTGAAGTGTGCTTTCCAGTGAAGAAACATTTGCACTTCCGATTGAGTTTTTGCTTTTTGAAAAGATGGCCACTATACTTGACTAGAGGAAAAAATATCAAAAAAATCATAAACATATTGCATTGATGCTAATTTAATCATTAACCTTTCAATTGCATTAATTTAGTCATAAAAATTTTACATCTATACTAATTGAGTTAATTTGGTCAATTTTGGCTAGAAATAACTAACGTAGACGTAGGCCATCCTATATGGTGTGACTGGTGTTGACATATACATTTTTAATTTTTTTAAAAAAATGATATTTTAAACTTTTTAGTTATTTTTTCATTTTTTTCCTTCTTTTTTTCTTCTTCCATTCCTTGCTGCCTCACCCAAAGCTGGCAGGGCTGTGAAGGCCCGGGTTGAGGTAGCTCTCATCAGAGGAAAAAAAACATATTTATAATTTAAAAATGTCTATATTAGCGCTGGTCATGCCACATAGGATAGACGACATCCATATTTGTGATTTCCTGCCAAAATTGACCAGATTGATTCAATTGGTACAAATACAAAAATTTTAGGATTAAATTAGTACTATTAGAAGGTTTATGATTAAATTGATACAAATGTAATAGATTGAAGTTTCTTTTGATATTTTTTCATTGACTAAAGGAAACTAAGGTACAAAAAACTTGCAAAATAGGTTGGGCTTGCAATAGATATGCCTTTTTATCCGGAACAAGGTGGAGAAATAGAGGCCTTGTTGACACCTGATTTTTAATCATTTTTTCTATTACTAAAGTAATAAAAAAATCCATAAAAATTCATAAAATTGAAAAATCAACTTTGGGGACCTTAGCCAAGCCTAGGGAATCAATTTTGACCAAAAAACGATTTTTCATATTTTCAGTATTTTTATGTATTTTTTATTTATTTATTTTCTAAAATTAATAGAAAATCCATAAAAATTCATAAAATTGAAAAATCAACTTTGGGGACCTTAGCCAAGCCTAGGGAACCAATTTTGATCAAAAAATAATTTTTCATATTTTCGATATTTTTCGGTATTTTTATTTTCGAAAATTCATAAAACAAAAAAATAAGAAAAATGAGAAAATTGAAAAATCAAGTTTGGAGCCTTGGCCAAGCTTAGGCAACTATTTTCGAACAAAAAAATAATTTTTTGTATTTATATATATTGTTTATATATTTTAGAAATTATGAGAATATTTAATAAATAATAGCATTTGAGGCCACAAAAATATATAAAAATAGTCAATATTTTTATTTTAAATCCCTTTTCATGTTGGCCATCACAAATTTAAAAAATCCAATTCGGGGTCGTGTATTCCTTCAAGAGCATAATCTCGAACCGGGCCTAAAAAATTCAATTTGAGTCAATTTATTTTCATTTTTTCACTTTTAGGAGTTGTGACATTGTTCTCTAATATTTCAAATTTTTATATTGGCCCAAATTATACCCAGAATGACTCAATTGTCCAAAAGGGCTTTAATTAAATTCTGCATTATTTTCAGTGGCAAGAAATGAGCTTAAATTTGACATGTGGTGAATTTTGACTAAGTATAGGGAAGGTATGTCAAAAATTGTGAGGAGATTTGGACTTAAAGAAATATTTTTTCAGGGACTAAATTGTAAATACTTAAAATTCAGGGACTAGAGTGCAAATACCTAACTCTTGAGGGATTATTTTGCAAATAACAAAAACAAGAGTTAGTGGATAAATTAGAATAGAGAAAGGAAGATGGAGAAGAGGAGATGGAGAAGAATGGTTGGAGAAAATAAGATAAGAATAGAATGGAAGATGGAGATGAAGAAGAGTTAGTGGAGAATTTAGAATGGGAGATAAATATGAAGAAGGGAAGATGAAGATGAAGAAGAGTTAGTTGAGAGATTAGAATGTGAGATAGAGATAGAGAATGGAAGTTGAGATGAAAAAGAGTTAGCGGAGAAATTAGAATGGAAGATGGAGTTAGTGGAAAAATTAGAATGGGAGATAGATAAGTGGATTATAAAAGGAGGAAGAAGTGAGTTTGATGGGGGTATTCTTTGGAGAGAAAATTTGAAGTGTTTGGGAAAATTTTTGGAGAGAAAATTTTGGATGTTTGAGAGAGTTTTGGGAGATTGAAGAAAAATTTGAGAGAAAGAAAATACCAAAAGAGAGAGAATTTTGAAGATGATGGGAGTTTAAAGCTAGGGATTATCATCACAAATTCTTTCATCGATCAATATAAATCAAGAGTTCATCCTCGTCAACGAGCTGTCGCGACCTAAAAATCGGTTTCCCAATTTTTAAAGTTAATGGATTACCATGTTAATTAAATTGAATTAACTAGCATAGCTCGAACTCTCCCGAATTCTACCAAATCGTGACTTAAGTTCAATTTCATCAAAAGAAGGATTTATCTTGGAGTCGCCACTAATCATTTTGGGTAGGTTGATTAGACACCTAAATAAAGTATCGGGAGAAATACTTTATTCCTACAAACTAGAGATTAATGAGTTCGGGGACTTGATTACGCTAATTTTTCAATTAACGCCCTTTCGGTACCAATTTCATGAAAATGTTCAACTTGGCAATTTTGATAAATTTTCACTTGAGGTTCAAAGGTGCAATTTTTTTTGGGTTTTCTTTTTATGATTTTTTTTACATTTTTTCGATGTATTATAAAGAATGCAAAATCACCTAAAGCAAATGAAGATGTGAAGAGAGAGCAGGTAAAGTAAAACTACCCTAAGGACAGTGAAAATAAAACCCGCAACTCGTCGGGTGAATAATTACAGACCAATTAAATAAAACCCGAGACATGATCGGGAATACAACAAAAATGGACCGGAATGGACATCGGTCAAACACCGGTCACCAAGCCTCGTGGGTCGGGAGTACAACAAAACGGACCGGAATGGACATCGGTCATCCTCCAGTCTTCAAAGCATCGGGCCGAAAGCCAAATGAAAATAATAAACTTATCCAATCGAACATGCACAATCACCAATGAGTTAAGACAATTCAAAAACTCAAAGAAATTTTAACACGTGCTGATTAAACTTCATTGAGACCATTTTTTACATTTTCCAATGCATTAACACAAAAAATACGAATTAAATCATACTGTCCATGAACATTCTTAGGGAGAAAGCAGTAACCATAAAATACAAAAGAAATAATGAAATGTATGCAAAAAATCTGAGATTCTTTGTGTGGATGGGAAAATGTGTCGTTGACAACTTTCATGTTTTACATTCTTACTGAAGAGACACTCATTTTCGTGTAGAAAATGGTCTTTCATGAGAGCTAAGCAGCAAACAAACAAATTTCACAGAACAGACATACTTCAGGATTAAGCTCAAATGGACACTCAAATCTCAAAATTAATGCACCAAACTTTCCAGTCTACTAAACAAGACCCCAATGAACAACTTTTATTTTTTGTGAAGTTTCAAAAGAAGACTCTAAACATGAGATAACTACGAATCAATATGACCACGCACAGAAAAACACTCAGACTCAAGGACGCCAACAGAATTGCATGATTTCATTAAATGCATTAAAAATATGAAACGTGCATGAATATTTTTGTATTTTTTATATGTTATGCATTAAGATCTTATGAACAAATGTCATGAAGAGGTCTTTATGAAACGAAGTCTAGAATAACCCATGGAAAATCATTTAGCATGAAAGGTCAGATCAGAAAAATTCCATCTCAGGTTCTGATCACTATATTTCCAGATTTCTGCTCTCAATTTCGGGACCTGCACCTTAAATCCCAAAGGGAAGAGCCAAGCCAATGCTTAGCCTCCCATTGGAGGTTTTTACTTACAGTAGTTAAATACCTGCAACTTAATTACCTGCACCTTAAATCCCAAAGGGAAGAGCCAAGCCAATGCTTAGCCTCCCATTAGAGGTTTTTACTTACAGTAGTTAAATACCTGCAACTTAATTTCCTGTACCTTAAATCCCAAAGGGAAGAGCCAAGCCAATACTTAGCCTCCCATTGGAGGTTTTTACTTACAGTTTTTAAATACCTGCACTTTAAATCCCAAAGGGAAGAGCCAAGCCAATGCTTAGCCTCCCATTGAAGGTTTTTACTTACAGTAGTTTAAATACTTGCAACTTAAATACCTGTACCTTAAATCCCAAAGGGAAGAGCCAAGCCAATGCTAGGCCTCCCATTGGAGGTGTTTAGTCACTGTGATGTACTTCCTATAATTTAATTTTAGAATCATCAGACCCAAAAGATGAGTAGGTCGTAATACTGCACAGAAGTCGTTAACACACTCCCTCTTTCGGCTTCAGGGAATCTTTAACACTTAAAAAAATATAACAAATAAAAATATATACCATCCATGCATCCTATTTAAAAAGCGAAAACACAAAAGAGAATACCCTACTAGAGCCTTAGGAATAAACCAAACCTGAGTTGCCGAATTAGGATATCCATGAAATTAAGGTACCGAAAGGGCATTAGTTTTAATTAACTAGTGTAACCAAGTCCCCGAACTCATAATCTCTGGTTCGCAGGAATAAATTAGTTCTCCCGCTAATTTATTTAAGTTTCTAATCGACCTACCAAGAACGATTAGTGGCGACTCCAAATTTCAAAATCATTTAAACAAAAACCAAAGTTGCGATTCGGTAGGGCTTGGGAGGGTCCGCGTTAGGTTAGTCAAATCTAATTAACCTAATAATCTGTTAACCCCTTTAAAATTTAAAATTTTTTTAGAGGGTCACGACAGGCCTATATGGTTATGCTTGTCTAGAAGGATCCATTTGTGGTTGCCATTCGTGAGAGTGAAACCTTCACGAAACTTCTCCGATCGCCTTTAAAACTAGATTTGCAAGCTAACGAAATTTGAATAAAGCGAAATTTCGACAACATACATTGAAAAAAGCTCCTCAAAATGAGAGATAAAAGCTTCCATAGTTAGACTAGATCGGAATAAAAAGGCTCCATAAATAGGAGGAAAGCAATAAAAGAATAAAAAATAAAGAAGATAACTAAATCAATTAATGAAGAGAGGAAGGGAGGGAGAGATCTACTTTAAATCCTCTCCTCCAAAGAGATAGAGAAGGAGAGTGGCGTGGAGACGAGAGGGAAAGAGGAAGGAGACTGAGGCTACGGTTTTTTTATTTTTGCACTTACGCAAATAGGATCAAACTTTTTGAACCACCAAATAATGTACACTCCAAAGGGTAAAAGCTTCCTACTTTACTAGACACCAAAAAAAAAAAAGTACATGTAAAGCCAAAACTGGGCCTATCATAATTCAATTGTCCACTCGTTCCGTACATCACTGAGAGCCAAAATTGACAATTTATTATTTTAATTATTTATTTTTTTGCTCACCGACACTAAAATTGCAAAAGGCTAGGGCAACAAGTAAGAGGTGTCAAAGCATGGGTGTTGATCCAAGACCCGTTGCACGAGGTCTCGGGACACGTGGACGGTCTCCACGTGCGGGTGCATGGCCCATTATTGCTCCTCCCCGAACTACGTATCCGAACATCTACTTTTCTTTCAAGAAACAACCCCCCCACCCAAAACGAATTTTGAGGAACTCGAACTCAAATTTAGGGTTTCCATAACTAGATAGGTCTTCGCAAAACGAAAGGTGATGCCTGAAGTGGATAAGGTGATTGACTTCAGAATAGATCGACTTAAGGGAAAGCGATATTGTGACTTTCGATTTTAATGTTTTGGAATTGATAACTACGCTGATTAAATTGACAAAGAATTGACTCAAATCGATTCCTGCATAGAATTGACGGTTCTCGTTTTGGAATCAAGAGTTGAATTGGTTCTAGATTGGGTCTAGATCATACATTTGAAAATCGAAGTGGCCCTCCCTCAAAGTAGCATTGAATTGTTCTGGAGGTTGAACTAGACTCGGTATTGAGATAGTTAACCCTACGGGTGTTAATTTGATCGTAAAATTTTTTAATTTTGCCTATGTAGCTTAAAAATTTGCGTGGAATTTCTATGTAAATTTTCAATTGATTGTTTGCCAGCAATTGCTGACGTGGCAAGTAGTAAATTGTCTTCATCAGCATGCAAATTAAGATGCCCGGGGATGATTGGGTGCATGTGAGCGAGTTCCGGCAATAATCATTCGAATCAATTACATTGAGAATTCATGCAAAGATTTATACATTGATTTAATTAAATCAATTTACTGCTTTAAATCGGGGGACTTCAGTTTCAACTTTTGTTAGGTGAGGTGTACCAATCAATAAAATAATTCAAGGGCCAGCACATGCGGAGGTGAGCGAAGATTAAGACGTCAACAATCAGAAAAGGAATAAAGATGAATATTCAATCCTGTGCGTGCGATTCAAAGAAAGGGTCAAGAATTTAAGGTGCCGAATTCCATGCACGACGGCGTTCTACAAGTCGGGTCGGGTCGGTCATCAAAGACCCGACCCGATCCTCTTTTGTCTACTTTTGGAGTTTGTTTTTATCACTGCATTTTCGTTTATGATATATGGTCACGAGATTGTTACTGTTCAGCTTTTTATTTTACCTTTATTATATCAATACCATATTTTGTGCAAAAACCACAAATTCACTAGTTTAAATTGGGAGGGTAAAGCTCTAAAAGAATCACATCATGCTTAGTTTATTTCATGAAAATCGAATGATTTATTAAATATTTTTCTTAAAAAATAGCTTATTTCGTTTATAAAAATGAATGAAAGAAAAATATTTTTATTTTTCAAAAAAAAATTTGGACATTAAATTTTTTCAATAATAAAAAAGTATTTTCATTGACAGATTATTAAGCAATATAAGCAATTATTCTTTTGAAAATATTTTCAAATCATTTATTTTGCAAAACCTTAATTTAATACAAACTCTTTTTAAGATTGTTTGAGACTTATCTACCACGACACAACGACCTGTATTTAAGTGACGCGAGATGAAAGTGTTCGCGCGATCTGTGATCGGGAATATCTTTCACCGAAATTCGTACTTCGGTTTTTATTAAGAAGGGTTCTGTGGCTCTGTTCTGAATGAGAAAATGGATGAACCGAGTGAACGGGGCAATGACTGATGGAAAGGTGTAGAAATTGGGACGATTTACAGCTACAATACTCCTACTTGTAAGAACTGGTAAATAGATTACTAGAATCTGAAAGTACAGGTAATGAAAAGTGCGAAGAAAGCTAAAACTAAGCTGCAAACAGGAATGAAAGCTTAAAAGTTAGAGGAAAACAGAGCGTTTTTTTTTTTTGGTGATTGTGGAGAGAGTCTTCCTTCCTTTTTCCTGGATACTTATTCTTCTCGTGCTCATAACCGTTCGAATAGTTATTCTTTGATTTCAAACCTTCAAAATTTAGCGCTACTACTTGTCTTTTTCAAACCACGATCCTCAAAACTGATTCGTGAAAATTGGGACTCATGTTCTTGGTGGTTCGCAACTGCACAAGTAACTTCCCCTTTTTTAAATACTATCTTTCCACTTCAGAAACCTATTCACGCCCATAATTTTTGCTTCGCACTCCCCGTCGTTCGGTATGAGGTTTTCACACTGTGTGATATGCTGAACTCAAGTACAGCATTACTTTTATTCGGGAATATCCCTCAATCTTCCCGAATGTTGCGCACATTCTGAACGATAATGCGTCGGTTTATTACTCTGTATGACACTCTCTTCTTGCTTTACTTCGGGATCCTATCTTTTAATTCTCCCGAATGACGCATATATCCCGAATGAAAAATGTTAGTTTATCTTCCAGCATAACATTTTCTTCTCATCGTACTTGGGGATTTATTGATGATACTCCTTTTCTTACACGTCATCTCTAAGACACCGAATTGGGCGGCAATTTTATGGTGTCAACAGAAAGACATGCTAAACTCGTCATTTCCACCCCCGCTTTGATACAACTCAAGACAGACGACCGCACTCAGTCCATGCCTATTGTTAGCAAGGTATTGTTTGTTGGTGTAGCAGCTCACCCGCATCAGATAAATTAACACTTTGTGCTAGTTTTAAAGCTCCATGAGACTTATATATTAATGGAACACTCGAATCTACTTAATATGGAATTGAAAATATTCTCAAAACTCAACGACGGAAAAAAGTTATACAAAAATTTCAAATTGCATTCACCATAGCTTAACGAGTTCTCACCAAAATTCCAAGTGATTCCATTAGAATGGGGTCATCTACGCAATTGGACGGGAGCCCTACATCCATTCGAAATGATAATCATCATGACTACATGAAATTCAATGTCATCCACACGTGTCCACATCTGATTGGTCTTTAGCATTGCAAATTGCATAAAAACTTGTATATAAATTTTTAAATCGAATATGTACAAACTCGTTTTACTAGTTTTTTTTTGTTTTATCTCTAACTTTTACTCTACCTCTTTGCAAAATGTCCGAGTCGAACTCTATCCCTATGTTACTAGCGTCCCCAACCTTAATATCAAGTATCTATTGATACTTGTTCTACTATATAAAATTACTCACGATTTCGTCCAAACTCAAAAGACTTGAAATATGAATTTGCCTCAATTGATTCCAATTTCACATCGTTCTATTTCTTCAAATTGCTATTGAATTTTACACGGGCCTTTCACTGCCTTCCCCGAACTGTTATCGTTCTCGATCATTCATATTCATCCATCACTAACCCCTCGGTCCCCTCCCCACCATCATCACTCGCTTCTTCCTTCCGCCACTTCCCACTCCCATTCCAGTCCTTCTCGAGCTCTCCAGATCTTGTCTCATCCCGCAGCCATGGCAGAGAAGGTGAGCCCTCCTCCTCCTCCTCCTCCTCCTCCTCCGCTTTCCTTCTGTCTCATCTCTCTCGATGCCCACCCCTTCCGTCTCTCTTCCCTTCGCCATTCTATGGTTGTGGAATTCTCAGAGCAATTGTCACTCTGTTTTGAGTTAATCTTTTGCCGGGTCCACTCTTGTTCATTCCTCTGTTTTCGCATTCCGCCCTTGATGCTTTCCTCTGCAGACGTTTGGGAAAAGGGGACAAAAAAAAAAAAAAAATTACCCTCAAGCATTCGTTTGATTCGCGTGGTTTTACCAATCCTTGCGTTGTTTTTTATTGTTGCAGGTGACCAAAATGTTGATAAAGGTGAACGTGGATCTGAAGTGCCCGTGCTGCTACAAGAAGATCAAGAAAATCCTCTGTAAATTTCCCCGTGAGCATCTCTCTCTGTTTTTTTCTTGCCCTCCTTTAAGTTTCATATCGTTGTGATTTCGTTATGAGCGATGGCTATTGGAGTCGGTTGATTTGATTCGACTGAGTTTGCTATGAATTAACTTGTGAACAAGAGACATCCGAGACCACATATACGATGATAAGAACAACACGGTGTTGATCACCGTCGTGTGCTGCAGCCCGGAGAAGATCCGGGATAAGATCATCTGCAAGGGCGGCGAGACGGTGCAGAGCGTTGAGATCCTGCCCGACAAGCCCCCCGAGAAGAAGCCCGACAAGCCCAAGGAGCCCGAGAAGAAACCTGAGACGGCACAGGAGCCAGCGAAGCCCAAGAAGGTGGTGATCGTCGAGCCTCCGAAAGAACCTGCCAAACCGGCTCCAGCTCCGGCTCCGGCTCCGGCTCCCGCTTCAGCGCCGGCACCTGCACCGCCCCCAAAAGCCCCCGAGCCGGCCCCACTGAAGCCTCCTAAGCCGGCTCCAGTGCCGCCACCCCCGAAGGCGCCAGAGCCGACGGCATGCTACCCACCGGTGCTGACGTATCCGATGATGGGGGTGTGCTGTTGTCCATATTATGAAGGGTTTGGTGGGGGACCATGTCATTATCACGGGCAGTGGAGGCCGGCGATGTGCTACGGCGGATGTGGAAGGTCGGCCTACGAGTGCTATGGCAGATGCAGAAGGCCAGCCTATGAGTGCTCTGATGGATGCGGGAGGCCGGCCTACGAGTGCCGAGGTGGGAACAAGGGTTTCCATGTGAGCCGATGTGATTACTTTAGTGAAGAAAATGCGACTGGGTGCACCGTCATGTGATCGAGTTCGAACTTTCTCGCGTCGATTATCTACGTAGCAATGTGATGAAAGATAGCATATAAGTCCATTTTTTGAGGGCTATCTTGGGGTCTCTGTCTATGTGGTTATATAGAGATTGATAAGGTTGGTTGTCTGGTAAGAGTGTGTGGGTATATGTGGTCAAATAATTGTTCAACCCATGACTCGTTACTCGTCGATTTCGTAATTCGGACAAAAACCTCAGTCCTTTTCATGTATCGTCCCGTCCCATGTTCAAGTCTTTGGCTATCGTCCCGTCCCATGTTCAAGTCTTTGGCTCGCCCCCTAATGATGATTCATTCCGTGATAGAATAGGTCGATCGCACTATGGAATGACCTTCACAAGATGGAAATGAAATAAAGGTGATGGTGACTCCTTATCAATGACAAATTTATTATATTAGGGTTTCTTTAGCCACATATTTGTGATCTTGAACGGCCACTAAAACGAAGTGAAAAGTGGACTGTGCTTTGTTATAAATCTGTCGAGAAAATTTTTATGGCGCACAATTGGAGAATTGATGTAGTGTAAAGTAGTTAATATATTTTAGTTGGATCATAACTTATTAATTGAAAATTTTTAAGTGAAAATGAGTCAAACTGAATATATTGATAGGATTGAACTTGAGTTCCCTCTTGGTGATCTTCCTAAGCGAGTGGGTTTCTACTATATGCTCTCAAAAAATTGGTATCAGAGCCGATGATCCATTAAGTGGGGGAGAGCCTAGATGGTTGTTCAAAGATGATCCAATTGTGATGTGCCATCCAGAAAGAGAAGCTTCTAGTTCAGATAGTTGGATAGGTGGATATAAAGAAGAATGATGATGTCCTTGACATTCTCTTTCTAACTAAATGATGTTGATTAGGGCTA
The DNA here is from genome assembly GCA_016432845.1 of Psidium guajava. NCBI lineage: Eukaryota > Viridiplantae > Streptophyta > Magnoliopsida > Myrtales > Myrtaceae > Psidium > Psidium guajava. Next base: position 26,064,422 of record CM028230.1, read on the forward strand.
CTGGGAGCTTTCCCCACGACTTGACAATACAATCTCACGGAGAATATATATATACATATCAATGATGTCGATCACTACGTCACAGATAGAAACAAATTGATCAAATTTGTTATGTCTATTCAATTGAAAGCTAGCAAGAAGACGAAATACATTCTCCCATCACGATGAAATTTGGAGAATTACGCAAGCCTGCTGGCAAATGCGAAATCAATAACTTCGTATAATCTGTCATCCTTGCTCGTGAAGAGTTGTTCTCCTTGATTTCACATCACAGCCGGTTTTGACATCCTTAAAATCATAAGATGACTTTTAACACATGCAATTGGTCGAGTGTATCGCTTGTGATAATTAGATAATTTGGAAATGGTCTAATTATCGATAGATATTTTTATGTCCAAATATTTTCGTAGACGGAGATAATATTTTTCGTTTATTCATTTAGATAAGCGTCATAAGCAATCAATTTTAGATAAATATTTCATTGCCATTTACTTTCCGTTAAACAAAAGGAGTCTAAATGTGAATTGTCCAAGGTTATATTATCGATAGTTATGAATGCTTAGAGAGAACGGGGCCTCAATGTTTTTGGTACTGTTCTCATTCTTTCCTGTTACAAGCCCACAAGAACCCGCTACAAATCAAAGATCACATCGCATAATCCTGCTACTAACTACAACTATTTGCCACTTCTTGGTTTGGGCCCAAAAGTGTTACATCGGAAATCCCCTGATACCAGGAGGGGCCAACTTGCTTTGTGCAATCTTGGGAGGTTGTCGTATCACCTGACGACTATATTTTGATCAGGTTCCCTAAACTAGCGTCAGTTGAAGTATGCCCAGATCTTGATACAAGAGCAACATCAACAGTTAATGCAATAAACGCAAGGAAAATGACATAAATAATCTCTAAAATTTAGTCCAATATACAATATGATCTCTAAATTTTTAATTTGTTTAATATGATATCTGAACTCTAGCCCAGTGTGCAATGTGGTCCTTGAACTTTTAATTTACTTTTTTTTTCAACTTTTAATATGTTCAATCCTTGTCCTTTTCGTATATGTTCAATGTAGACAATAGACTTTATGAAAATATTCAATGTTGTCTCTGATCTTGAATTAATGAAAAATAATATTTACGATTTAATATAGCTCAAGGACTGCTTGAATGCGCAGCAAAAGTTTAGGGAGCACACTAAACAAATTAAAATTTCAGGGAGTATATTGAGCATTAGGCTAAAATTTAAGGACCACATTAAATAAAATTAACTATTTGAAAATCACATTGTATATTGGGCTAAAGTTGTAAGACTTAATTATGTCTTTTATCTCATAATTTTGGTTGTTCCTCTGGACAAGCTGAAGAACTCTGGTTGGGGTGACTTGTGCTCAAGAATCAAGAGATACGGAGCTCTTCTCCTCGTGCTGTACTCCTCCTTGGAAGCGACGGGCCGCCATGAGGTGCACGCTCCACCAAAGGCTATGAAGTCTCCTGGTAATGTATGTGATGATGGGCATAGGAATAGGGGAAAAACAATCTTTTTAGGGATTTTTTTCTGGCCAATCTTTTTTTTTTTGATGTTATTTTTGGATGTTCACCCATAATTATGTGCAACAGGTTAACCACGACTTGGGTAAATGAGAAGTGCCATTGATAGATCCAATTGAAGGCTCTACCCCTTCTTTGCAAGAAATAACACACATTTGGTCATGCCTTCATGTGAAGTGTGCGTTCCAGGGAAGAAACATTTGCACTTCCGATTGAGTTTGGCTTTTTTGAAAAGATGACCGCTATACTTGACTAGAGGAAAAAGTACCAAAAAAGTCATGACCATATTGCATTGGAGCTAATTTAATCATTAACCTTTCAATTGTATCAGTTTAGTCATAATTTTTTTTTGTATCTATACTAATTGAGTCAATTTGGCCAATTTTGGCCAGAAATAATTAACGTAGACGTAGGCTGTCCTATATGGTGCGACTAGTGTTGACACAGACATTTTGATTATTTTTTTAAAATGATATTTTAAATAGTTTTTTAGTTATTTTTCATTTTTTCTTCTTTTATTCCTTGCCGCCTCACCTAGAGTCGACGAGGCCGTGAAGGCCTTGGGTGAGGTGGCCCTTATTAGAGAAAAACAAAGAAAAAAATGTTTAGAATAATTGCTTTTTAAAAGAAATTATTGAAAAATATCTACGTTAGCGTCGGTCGTGCCATGTATGATAGATGACATCCATATATGTGATTTTCGGCCAAAATTGATCGGATGGACTCAATTGACATAAATACAAAAATTTTAGGACTAAATTGGTACTGTTAAAAAGTTTATGATCGGATGGATACAAATGCAATAGATTGAAGTCTCTTTCAGTATTTTTCCATTGACTAGAGGGAAACTAAAGTACAAAAAACTTGCAAAATAGGTTGGGCCTGCAATAAATATGCCTTTTTATCCTGAACAAGATGGCGAAATAGAGGCCTACATGGTTATGCTTGTCCAGAGAGGATCCAGTTGTGGTTGCCATTCGAGAAGCTTCCAGGTTAAGGCATGGCTGGGCAGGTGGATCTAGAGCAGAAAGCTAATGTCCTCGACCTTCTGCTTTTTACTAGGTGTCGTTCATGAAAGTAACCTAAACTTTTGACACGACAGGACAACAGAATCTCCTGCAAAAGAAAGAAAGAAAGAAAGATGTTTATCGCATATCTATGTCAGCTTAATTCGCGACTAAGCTTAAACGCGACATCAATGGCGTTACTTTGGTCCCTCATCCTTGCTCGCGAAGCATCAGACCCCCCCGTTTTATCTCTCTGCTGTTCTTGACTCACTGCAATGGATCCACATATGACGGAAAATGGAACTCAAAGCAATCAAAAAGCTCTGCTTTTAAGTGGCAATAATCCGCAAGACGAAGGCAAAGCCGTCAGCGAATCATACTGACTAATCTAATTACACACTTCGGTTTGGCAGGTCTAACTCTAAACACAATAAACTGCATTTAACTCTAAAATTTAAAATCCGTGCATGAACAAAACGAGTGAACCGAACAAATTAGAACATCTCCATGAATTTTTCAGGACCTGGTTCACCATTTTCTTCCTAGCTCCACAAATGTAATTATTAAGAGGATTTAGCATTTTTCGAATTTATGTCTCTTCCAATTTCCTTAAGTTGACTAACATGGCAAATTTGGCTTGAGATATCCACCACAAGTGTAGGGAAATAAATTGGTGGACGTAATTGATCGATGTATGGGGCTATCTGTGGTGCCATGCGAACTTACTTTATCTCTCTTCCAATTTCCTGAAATTGACCAACATGGCAATTTGCTCTAAGACATCGACCAGGTCTTTACTGAAAATGGGTCTTTACGCACTCTCTCTAACTCTCTTTCTCTTTCTTTCTTTTGCTAAAAAAAAAAAAACTATAACTATCTCTCTCTGTTTATATATAAGTAAACACACACAAGAAACAAAAGGAAGAGACCACCGCCTGATGAAGTCGGCTAACTAATCCAGTTAATGCAAGCTGTATTCTTGATTGTTGAAAGTCCAAAAACTATGGCTGCAAGTTGTCTCCCTTTGTTATTAAGAGTCAAAGATTGTGGGCATATCTTTGACCTGTCTTTGGCTAGGAGAACAAGCTGTAGAAATCTATTCTCATTGTTGAAGTCGGTTGGGAGGGAGCACGTCCAATTTATCTTCTTAGCCGCCATCATCAAGCAAGTATACGAACCCATGTGCAACTTTTCTTCCAAAATAAATTTTATTATTTCCAACACTACTAGCGTCTCAGCTCCCCGGCTCATCCTGTCCATGGAGAATCCTGTCTAATAATTAACAAGTCGATCAATAATAAGTGGACCATATCAGAACATATTCAGATTGAGCAATTCCAGGAATTAATTCAGGACTCTATCTCGGGGACATATCAACGAGGAGGTTGTATACGCTCGACAAAAGTGGAAAAGACCGGTTAACAAGCTCGGATTTGATACTAATCTTGGGCTAAACCCCATTCAGAACGATCATAATCGGAAAAAGTCAACTCGAATCATCATGGAAATTAACCAAGACCGAGAAGAAAACATCTCAGCACATTCAGAGAGACAATGTACAAGGAATGACTCAATTTCATGCAATAGACTCTCGGATAAGTTCTGAGGTATACCAAACGCTAGCTCTGGAATCGCAGCATTGGGCGAACCTGATGGAGGGAGCAACCCCTCTAGATCTGGAATCGTTGCGTTGAGCTGATGGAGGGACCGACCACATTCTCGAATTGAAGAAGAAAAGCGAGCCCTAACTCCCCCGATATTCCGAGCGAAGAAGGACGTTTCTCTGGTGTCTTTCCATGTCAATATCTGACGTGGAATTTATGCTGACGTCGAATTGCCACGTGGGAAGACCTAACAGTAATTTTTAACGGAAACTTAACGAGAGTAGATTTAGGATTAGAGTAAAAGTTGAGGATTTTTTATAAGACAAGAAAATTTAAAGTAAATTTAGGACAAAACCTAAACCTTTTTTTTTTTAATGGAATTCGACCATGGAAAGATGAAAGATGGTGTTGCTTGATTCATGAGGATGATCTCAGCGTCTCAAGCAGAAACCCTAGCTCTCTTGGAGCAAACGGTCACAAGTTTGTGATATTTATCAAAATTATAGGAACATGAGATTCTTTATATGTGGTCCTCTCTATCCGCACCTTGAGAATGCTCGAAATTTTGACGTAATTGATCGAAATGAGGTTCTTCGCCAGGATGTCTTCTGGCCAACCTTAATCTTGTAATGCATTAAGACTTGTGGGTTGAGCATTTGTGGACTAAAACACAGGGGAGAGCAGCTTCCAGTGCTACTCCCACCTTGCCTTACTCCCTCTTTCCACCTTAATTGTAATTTTCATCCTATGTGCATGCTTTGTTAACATAAAGATGATCAAGCCATCAAGTTATACAATGGCAGATGTGTGGAAATTGTCAAAGAAAGTTCATCCTGTGTGCATGCTTTGTAGTTACAAAGAAAGGTCATAATCGTGGTTGCCATGCCAATTCATTTCACTAAAGTTATGGTTGATATATCAAAACCAATTGCTATGTTAGTTGATTTTTATGGAAATTGGAAGATGATGTAAATCTGGAAAATGCTACATACTCTTAACAAAAACAATTATGATGCTAGAAAAAAAAAAGATGGTAACCCAAGATTGAGGATAATTACTAGAAAATTCCTCAACTTTTCAATTTGACAAATTTAGTTTTAAACATTATGACAATTTGCCAAAGTAGTCATTTTGGCGAATTTTGGTTGGAAATCGTTGATGTGGTGGTCTAGCCAGCGTCGACCGTTCTACATGTAATGACTAGCATTGACATGGACTATTTTTACAAGTGAAAAGTACCAAAAAAACTCATAAATTTATTGCATTGATACCAATTCAACTATAAACTTTCAATTGAATCAATTTAATCCTAAACTTTTTTATATTGGTACCAATTTAGTTTATTCAGCTAATTTTAATATAAAATTATGGATATAGACCCTAGCGTCCTATGTGGTGCGACTTGTGCTTATGTGGATATTTTTAAATATTTTTTTTTTCTAAAAGAAACATTATTTTTAAAAAATATTTTAAATTATTTTTTCTATTTTCTTTCACACTAGCTAGCAAGGATCATTGGCAGCCATCGTTAGCCACCGGGCAAGGGCTAACCAAACCTCGAAGGCTATTGGTGAGGGTTGGTTGGCCCTCTACGGTCGATGGCGAGGGCCACCTCGTTTGCGGCCGCGAAGGCCCTAGGTAAGGGCCTTAGAGATCATAATGGCCTTGCCTAGGGCTACACGGGGCCTCGATAGTTGTGCCATATCGAACGGTTAGCGTTCATGTCAATAATTTTCAATTAAAATTGGTCAGGTGGACTAAAATGTTACCGGTACAAAGAGGTTTAGGATTAAATTGGTCTAATTAAAAGGTTTATGATTGAATTGGTACCGATACAATAGATTTATGATTTTTTTGGTAATTTTTCCTTTCTTAGAAATTTCTTGCATTTTCTACATTTTTTCTTTCTTTATTTTTTCTTTTCTTAACTTTATCTTTGTATTTATATCTAATTTCTCTCCATCAGTTGCTAGGGCCTCGACGACAGGGAGGAAGATGAATAGGGAAAAAAATGGAAAAAGGGGAAAAACAAAGGAAATGAATAAGGGCAAAGATTTAGAAATTTTTTAAGAATTTACAAAAAAAATCATCCATATTATTGTTAGTTGGATAGCCGATAGATTGTCATGTTAGTGATTTCCAACTAACATATCACATGGACTATATTGGAAAATCGTTAAAAAAGGTTTGGGACTGCATTAGTTAAATTAAGCAATTTATGACTGAATTGGTAGTCGTATGATAGATTTAAGAAGACAATTTCCCTTACTTAATCCGACATCTTTCAAGTCATATGTATAATTCTAACCCTACCCGATGATTTCACGGCATTTAGATATAATCTGCATCCACGCGCTCACAAGTTGAAAGGCCGACCACAAATTACATCGAGGGGTCATATATTATAAGCTTAATATCATAAATTAGAAGGAGAAACAATTGCCTAATCAAATCCATGGTTCTCTCAGGTTCTCGGCTTTGATCTAAACTAATTTATAAGCTGAATATAACCTAATTAGCGATAATCTGTGGTCCACGCCTATCATAGAAGGACACATAGGTCTAAATTTTTAAATTGGGCATGGAATTAATCTATCTTTCCTTGCATTGTGGATGGCGACTTCTTAAGACTATGTATGGTAACTATTCTGATTTTGTGATTCTGTTTTGTGAAACAAAAAAAGATTAGAATCCTGTTTGATAATATAAACGATTTGATTTTGATTCTGTTATCAAGAAAAATTTTGGAGTAAAAACAAGAACAAAAAAAAAAGTTAGCTCTAAAAAAAGAATCGCTTTTAAAAATCACAAAATAAAATAAAGTACTACATATCTTATTTTTCCTTTTTCAATTCTTTCGTCACTTTTTCCTTGACCTAAAACAGAACAAGGTCTCATTTTAAAAAAATAAATATAAGATAATAAACATAAAATAAAATTATAAAAAAGCGAAAAAATTGAAAAAATTTAAACCCCTAAGAATAGAAGAGGCTTAGATTAGGCTAATTTGACCCCCTTCTTTTTTTTTCCCATAAATTTGGACCTAGGTTTCCTAGATTTCATAGATTTTGTTCTTTTTTAGGAAACTCATAAGCACCTTTAAAATTGAACTCAAACCACATTCTCTAAGCCCTTAGGGCTTTCTTTAGATTTATAATGCAATTTCTCATTGCCATGATCCTTAATTGTGCACTTGATCTTATTGGTTGTGATTTGCATAAGTTTATGTACTTTAGGCTTAGTCTAATTTAGAAAATTTTGAAAAAAAATAAAAATAACCAGCGTGAACACTTAGCAAGCTTTTGTTCTTAAGTTTTGAATAAATTAAGATTGAGATTTGATTTTCTAGAACAAAAAACGCACACTAATGCAGGGTAGTGACTGCATTTTTCTTGAAGAAACGAGAGTGTTGCTCATATCGGTTGTTCGTTCGTTCAAAAAAGTTAGATAAAAATAAATGAAAAAAATGGTTCATGATGATTCTTGATATTTTTTTTAACATTTTAATATATAATATGTTATACAAGAGAATCAAAATGAATTAATTTTCGATTAATTAAAAATATATGATGATGTTTTACCAAATAACTACGTAATTATTGGACTAAAATGATAAAAATTGAGAAGAGGAATTATTGCAAGGAATAAAAATTATGTGCAGTTATTAAATGTATTTCTGTTCCTAGAACATACATTTCATGCAGTTACCAAACGTTTTTTGATTTTCTAAAAAGTATATAGGGAATAAAATCAGAAAAAGTCATTTTAATCAAAATCACTTTTTAAAACCAGAATGGCTACCATACACAGCCTAACCATCTGGACAGTGACTTGATAAACTAAGATTGCATATGGTAACCATTCTGGTTTTGTTATTCTGTTCTTTGAAATAAAAAAAGATCAGAATCTTGTTTGGTATAAATGATTTTGATTTTGATTCTGTTTCCCATAGTAGTTTGGAGCAAAAACGAGACAAAAAAAAAGTTGATTCTGAAAAAATATCCCTTTTAAGAATCACAAAATAGAATAAAGTGTTAGACTCCTTACCAAAAAAAAAAAAAAGAATAAAGTGCTAGATATCTTATTTTTCTTTTTCAATTCTCTTGTTACTTTTTCTTCGATCTAAAGCAAAACAAGGTCTCATTTTCGAAAAATTTAAATATAATATAATAAAAATAAATAAAATAATAAAAAAATTGAAAAAAAATTTAGAAAATGAAAAAAAAATTGAGAAAATCCATAAGAATAGAAGAGACTTAGATTAGGCTAATTTGACCTTTTTTTCCTCATAAATTTGGACCTAGATTTCCTAGATTTTGTTTTTCTTTAGAAAACTCATAAACACCTTTGAAATTAAACTCGAGCCACATTCTCTAAGCCTTTAGGACTTTATTTAGATTTTATAATGATATTTCTCAATGCCATGATCCTTGATTGTGCACTTGATCTTATTGGTTGTGATTTGCATAAATTTATGTACTTTAGACTTAGTTTATTTTCAGAAAATTTTGGAAAAAAATAAAAATAACTAGCATGAACACCTAGCAAGCTCTCATTCTTAAGTTTTGGATGAATTAAGATTGAGATTTGATTTTCTAGAACAAAAAATGCACAACAATGCAAGGCAATGAGTGCATTTTCTTTGTAGAATGAGAGTGTTGCTCATGTCGGTTGTTCGCTCCTTTAAAAAGGTTGGATGAAAAATAAATAACGAAAATGACTTGTGATGATTCTTGATATTTATTTTTACATTTCAATATGCAATATGTTATTAAAGTAAATCAATATGAATTAATCTTCAATTAATTCAAAATGTATGATGAAATTTCATAAAATAACTACGCAATTATTTGACTTAAATGACAAAAATTAAGAAGAGAAATGTTGTCGGGAATAAAATTATGCGTAGTTACCAAACGCATTTCTGTTCCAAGAATAAAAATTAGAAATAGTTACCAAATTCGAATTTTCTAAAAATCATATAGGGAATAGAATAAAAAAAATTACTTTAATCGAAATTACTTTTTAGAATCATAATAGTTACTATACGTAACCTTAGCTTCTCGGTGTTTCTAATCAATGGCTTCTTACTCTTTACACAGATGAATTCCATTACTGAATTCGAGGTCCTCAGTCATTTTACAAATCTAATGTACATTGCCAACCGGTTTGAATACGTGTAATTTGGTTTATTGTCCATGGAGAATCATTCTTTGTTTTTTTTTTTTTCCCACAATTCATTAATTTCATGATATACTCATTGTGGATATTGATTTGTCATATAAGGAAGGTCTAACATGATGTTTCTTTTCTTTTCAAAGTTAAAAGTCAATGCTCTCCGATATATTGTTCAATCTTTAGTGGAAAATGCTTCTCTCCTTCTAATATAAGCAAATCACATTGATCGAGCCATGTAAATCTAGTGCCCCATTTATTTCTTTATTTTATTTGTTATTGTGTCCGATCAATCGACATGCTCAGTGATCATTCTATACGATTTTAGTTCCATGTAATGATCCAAGCATTACAGCGTACAAAACAATACCGTTCACCTCGAACACAGTCATCTATTGAATTCCCTCGGAATCCAACTTCATGTGCAGTGAATTGTCGAAACCAAATTCAATGCAAGAACAACAATTAGAGGACCGAAATCACATGAGCAAAACGACTGCTTTAAGGAACAAAAGCCTTAACGCAAACTGCTCTAGCCATCGCCTAGGTGCTGTTCCTGTTCTTCTGTTGTTATTATTTAAGAAAATGACATGAATGGTTTGTGAAATTTGATCTAATATGTAATGTGATCCATAAATTTATAATTTATTTAATGTGGTCCATTAACTTTAGCTCAATATGTTATGTGGTCCATAAACTTTTTAATTTATTCAATGTGGTTCCAACATGGTCCGTGGACTATACAAAAATATTCAATATTATTTCCAAACTTGAATTAATAGAAGGAAAATATTGGCCATTTTTATATAGTTCATGGATTAGGTTGAATATATACAAAAAAAAAAATCCAGGAACCACATTAAACAAACCAAAAATTCAGAGGTCACATCGCATATTGATCTAAAGTTCATAGATCACATTGAAAAAATTTAAAAGTTTATGACCACGTTACATATTGTGTCATAGTTCAGTAACCATTTGTGTGGTTACCCTCCAAATTCTTCCGACAATGAATGGTAAAAACACGTGACCAATCTCTATTCATAACCTATGAAGCACGGACACGTGCCAAGAGGTGCCGTGTCAGTGTCGGACACGTGTCACGTGTCCGACACTCGTCCGACACGCTCGGACACGTCCGGACACGCGGTCAACGCGTGTTCGACTTCCGACACGAGGTCAACGAGCCGGACTCGTCGGCGACACGCGAGTCCGGAAGGGGAGGAGGAGAAGAGGATCCGGAAGAGAACGACCCAAGTCAGCGAGGGAGGTGGGGAATCGCCTTCTCTGTCACTCTCCCCGACGCACACGCACACACCCACAATCACGTTTTTGCGAACGAGACGATCTCGTCGTGTTTAAGGTTTCAGTCGCTTCAATCAGTGGTTGTTGTGGGGGAAAAGCCATGGCCGATAGCAATCTGTCGACGGACTTGAGCATCGCGGAGGTAAAGAAGAGCGTCCTCCGCGACGCAGGAGCACATCCACGAATGGGCCTCCTCGCTCTTGCTGCTGTCGCTCCGGTGGAAGGATCAAGACGACCACTACGAGGCCACGCGGAGCACGCTCGAGGGCGTGGGGAGGAGGTCTGCTCGGTGGAGGAGTCTATCAAGGCGAGTTTTAGGGGGTTCGAAGCGAGGCTTTAGGAGATTGAGAGGAGGGAGAACGAGTTCGCGTTGAGGCAGAAGGCGGAGATCAAGCGCAAGTGCAGGGAGGAAAGCTGAGGGGTTGGAGTCTAGAGATTGATGATGACATATTATATTTTAAAGTTTAACAAGACTGAGAGTAGAGAAGAGAGAGAGCGCATGGGGGGAACTGGGAAGGGCAGGGGATTAGGTGGGAACATTGTAAATATTATTTATTTAGAGTTTTATGAAAGTAAAATAATTTTTCAAAAATAATTTTTCAAATTTTCTACTTGAATAGTTAAAAATATTTATATCCATTCTATGCAATCTAATGTCGTCACTATCGTTTTATTCGATAATTATTAAAATATCCAAAAATAATTTTTTGTTGACATATATAAATATATATTTAATACAAAACGTGTCCCAACGTGTCGAAATTCCTTATTTTTTAGAAATGACGTGTCGGCGTATCGTGTTGTGTTGTGTCTCGTGTCGCGTGTCCGTGTCGGTGCTACTTAGTTCATAACCACATCACTACCGCAGGCCGCGAGCCCTCCAGCAACGGAGGTGATGTAATCCTATGGACGTCACGAGTTCAATGCGTTGCTTCTGCTAGTATTCAACGTGACAGTGACATGAAACCTACCACACGTACGGGCAAGTTCCACGTTCTTTAGCATTCACCAAAATAGCCCCACGCTTCTTGGTTGACTCCCGCTCATCAAGCGTCTCTAGGTCAATTACAGAGACTTTTCTCAAATTTCCTTAAGAAGCAGATGAAGCTATTGAATAGATAGGGAGCTTTGTCCTTCTTAAACCAGCCTGTTCTCATCCCCCCATCATTCATCACTCGCTCCTTTCTTCACCATTCCCATTCACTCATTTTCTGGGAGCTCTCCAGACCTTGTCTCACCCACAGCCATGGCGGAGAAGGTGGATCCTCCTCCTCTTTCCTCCATTTTCCTTCTCCGCGTTAATTTGATACACATGGCTTTATTGATTTCTACATTGTTCTTGTTTGTTGCAGGTGACCAGAATGTCGATAAAGGCGGATCTGCAATGCTCGCGCTGCTACAAGAAGATCAAGAAAATCCTCTGTGAAATTCCCCGTGAGTCTCTCTCTCTCTCTCTCTCTCTCTCTCTCTTGTTAGTTTCAAATTGTTATCATTTCTTGATTTGTAATCACTATTGCATTGGTGTTGATTTAATTCGACTGAGTTTGCTTATGAATGAATTTGTGAACATGAGAAATCCGAGACCAGAAGTACGATGAAAAGCAGAACACGGTGTTGATCACCGTCGTGTGCTGCAGCCCGGAGAAGATCCGGCAGAAGATCATCTGCAAGGGTGGGAAGAAGTTGCAGAGTGTCGAGATCCTGCCTGAAAAGAAGCAGGAGAAACCTCAGCAGCCTACTCCTACCACCGACAAACCACAGGACCCTTCGCCGCCACCCAAGAAAGAGCCAAAGCCGGTGGCATGCTACCCGCTAGTGCCGGTGTATCCAATGGTAGGGGTGTGTTGTTGTCCTCCGTGGTACGGTGGGGGACCATGTTATTGTGGTCAGAGGTGGCCCGTGATGTGCTCTGATGGATGCGGGAGACCGGCCCATGAGTGTCAAGGAAGGAATAGAGGTTCCTGTCCGGGGCTGGGGAGGCTAGTGATGTGCGACGATGGATGCGGAAGACCGGCTGGGGAATGTCAAGGTGGGAGTAGAGGCTACTATGTGTGCCGATGTGATTACTTCAGTGAAGAAAATGCCACGGCGTGCACAATAATGTGATTGGAGTTCGAAATTTCTCGTGTCAATTGCTAATCTAGTAACTCGGTGAAAGATGCGTAAGTCAATTATTGAGGGATATCTTGGGGTCTTTAGTCTTTTTTCTAAGTCATTTATTGAGGGCTATCTTGGGGTCTTTAGTCTTTTTCTAAGTCATTTATTGAGGGCTATCTTGGGGTCTTTAATCTTTGTGGTATGGAAAGGTTGATAAGGTTGGGGGTATATGCGGTCAAATATGTTTCGGCACATGACTTGTTGCTTGTTGATTTCTTCATTTCAATAAAAACCTTAGTCCTTTTCGTGGCTCCTCTTATCCTCTCATTCAGCGCATATCCATGCCTCTTGGTTGCCTCCATGGTGATTTATTCACTATTGATGACCTTCACAAAGTGAAATGAAACAAAGATTATTGTGACTTTATCATATTGCTTGAGATTATTGGTACTCGTTGTAGCCGTATATTATACATTTGCTCTCTGCTTGTTCCTCACAAATAACAGCACAACATATCAATGATCCGAAAAAAAGTCCTAAACTTATTGTAAAGAAGTCAATTCGATTCTCAATATTACAATTTGGTCAATGTAGTTGTAAACATTTTAACCATTTGCCCAACTAGTAATTCCAACCAATTTTGGTTAGAAATCGTTGATGCCGATGCGGATCTTCCTACGTGATCAGCACTGAGCTTGCTGACCAATGGAGAGAAATAAGGAAGAAAAAAGGAAAAAGGAAAGGAACATGTCATGTCAAACGATCAACATCCAAATCAGTCATTTTCGGCTAAAATTGATTGGAACGACCACATTAACAAATCGTCAAACGATTTAGGACTAAGTTAGCTAAATTAAAATGTTTAAGACTGAATTGTCATTTGTACAATAGATTTAGGGCTTTTTGGTAATCATAGCCACCAACAATCGAGAGTCACCCCTAGGCCGACATCACAATTCGATGCTAATGCCGACAAGTGCTGTACCAAAGATCGACCATGGTGGCCACAATCTCGATCTGACCTTGAGCCAGTGTAGTGACCATCGCCTGGCACAGATATGAGGCCGGGGACGGCCAACGAAGGAAAAACGGCGGTGTGTGCGGTGGAGAGGGGAGACATGGTGGTGGGGTACATGGGACCGAGCAAGTCTCCCAAGTGTATATTTACAGTGGGAAGTAAAGTTTGAAGATGCTTTTTGTGACTTTCTTCTTAAAGAAGGTAACTTCCTGATGAAGTCGCCATCGGTATGTAAAGTAATAGCACACCTCATCCTCACTGTAAAGGATTCTAATCAGAAAAGCTCATCCTCGCTGTAAGTGTTCGAAAGAAAAGGAAAACTAGTCAGCAGAGTCCAAATTTAGCAGGAGGTCTGGCTCGAATCAGTAAAGAAGGAAACAGCAATTGTGTTTTCCTTTTCTATAGATATTCATGCTTATCTCCAGAAATGTTTTCCATCTTATTTAAGGTTAATAGAACACTCCCAAGGTGATACGATGAATCAAGGGTTTCTCGTAGGATTATCTTTTTGGTCAACTGAACCGCGTTAAATCCTGTTCCGATCGTTAACTCTCTCCAACTGGTGTTAAAGACATTGGGGACGCGCTTCCAATGGGTTTCTGCTTTAGATTTTAGGTTTATGCTTATCCTTTACTCTGTTGTAATAGTCAACAATCAATTAGAGAGTTCATAATTGTAGTCACCATCTAAAGAAGTTTTGCATGTCACTGCAAATTGCCAAATATATCGATCAGTGACATCCACCAATTTATTGAATTAAAATCCAGGTCGATATCTCAAGGCAAATTGCCATATATCTGGAAAAATGTTACGTTGTCTTAATAATAACATTCATGATGCTAGAAAAATATAATGCACCGAGTTTATTTGGTCATTAGAAGCGTTTCCTTTTATTTTTTTTTTAAAAACTATTTTTTGACATAATTTGCTAGTATAGAACCTAAAACAACAGGAGAAGAAAGAAAAATTTTCCGTTGATGTTAAACCCATCCGAAACATTTTCATACTCATCAGGATATTCAGCCGATCAAGTCAGACAAAATACAAACAAACTGAAGAATGTCTTCTTTTTTTTTTTTCGGGCCTTCTAGAAGATTTGCGCCTGAGAAATTTGGCATGGAATCAAAACATGATTGATTAGTTTTACGATTTCATGGCCAAAAAGAATTGATTCCACAATCTTCGATAACAGTATATATAATAACTAAAATAAAAAAAGAGAATAGAGAAAAATAAAAAAATAATTCAAATCTGAAGATTTTTGTAAAAAAGAAAGGGAAAATAAAATTAAAAAATTTATTAGAAGGAGTGCAAGGAGAAAATACAATTGATTTTCCAAACTCAACGTTGGAAAATATTATCCAGTTCATTTTTAAATTCTAGCCGACTACAGAAAAGTGTGGTCATTTACTTACTGAAAAACATTTTTCAGAAATATCGAATTTTTTGCGAAAAGTATGGAGCCTCGAAGAAAATGGAATCAACACATTACGCTTACGCGAAAGGGACAAGGAAAATGTTCGACGCCAACTTTGGCACCGAATTTATTCGATTCCTACCTTCCCATGGAAAATTTTGATTAGCTACTATGAAGTCAAAATTGAAGCAACTGAAATTTGCATAATAGAATCATACAGGTAATCAATCTGCTCGTTTTACCACATAACCTACTGTCTTCAAGGATAAAAGGACGAGACCGTGGAGCTCTGTCGCAGAGGCGCCAATCTACGGCTCACAAACGACTTGGGCTAGGTTATAGAGCCGACAATCTACGGTGCACGACCGACGACTAGCAAATCGGCTATTAGGTTTGTTTAATGAGCTGCATAAGAAGAGATTAGCATCAGCATAAGAAGAGATCACCTCATTTGGGACAGTTTCATTACGCTTTTGATCATTTCATGCTTACCGCGTACTAAATTAAATAATGTAAAACTATATGCATTATGTACACTGGGAACTGTGACTTAAATGTAAGCAAATCTACGCAATACATTTATGTTGAAACACGTAAAATTTATCCGGAATTTCATCATCACAGTAATCGTTGATGTTCATGATTTTCACGAAACAACAAGATGAAGGCGTACCTTTCTCCATAGCGATTCTTCAAGCGTTGATTGTTGCGTCAGAAAACGAAGGTGATGAAAATCTGATTTCTCTCCCTTAACCCTTTGTTCTTTACGTTGTACTCTGATGGAGAGAGAAACAGCCTAACTGACGTCTATTCGTTAAACGTCGTTATCGTTCAGTTGATTGGAGAGAGGACCAGATTTCCTTTTAAAAGATAATATTATCCAAGAGGTGCCTCTTCAAAAATGCCTTCCATCAAAGTAAATCAAATTCGCACCTTTTCGGTTATATCCTTTTATAACCAACAGATTTTAGCATTTATTAAATCATTAAATCAAACAATTATAATATCATGTGGGTCACATTATTTTACATTCTCCCACTTGACCCATATGACATTCCTTTCATGATTTAATAGAACCATAATGTGCACAAAATATTATGCTAAAACTTTTCCTTCAATTGGTTATGATACAATAATCACCAAAAGTAAAAGAAGACTAATGTGAGTCATAGCAGTTGTGTGTCATCTATCGACACAGTCCCTTCTATGTACTACAACTATAGCTCTCTACTTATCATGATTCATAAATAAGAAATATAGCAATGGTCCAACTATAATGTCTCTATTAGAGACTATCCTGTCAAACATTCATCTACTTTCATTATGTATACTAAGTAGAAAACAGGATATCAGAAACATACATAAATGAGCTCAGAGTGTCAAATACATAAAAATTAATACAGTCATAATACAATATCATCAGTGACGTCTAATAATGCCCATTCTTTCAACATGTTCATTAAATGTTTTAGGCGGCAGTCCTTTTGTTAATGGATCTGCAATCATAAGATTGGTGCTAATATGCTCAATTGACACTCTCTGTTTCTGAATTTCTTCTTTGACAGACAAGTATTTGATTTCCATATGCTTAGCACCTTTAGAATACTTGTCGTTCTTAGAGAAGAAAACTGCTGCAGAATTATCACAGTAAATTTTCATTGGCCGGGCAATACTGTCGACAATCACAAGCCCTGAAATAAAGTTCCGCAACCATAACCCATGAATAGTGGCCTCAAAGCATGCCACAAATTCAGCTTCCATAGTTGATGCAGCAATGACTGACTGCTTCGCACTTTTCCATGAAATTGCACATCCAGCCAAAAGGAATAGATAACCAAACGTTGACTTCCTTGTATCGATGCATCCGGCTAAGTCTGAATCTGAATATCCAATCACCTCAAGATGATTGCATCTTTTATAAGTGAGCATATAATCCTTCGTTCCTTGCAAGTATCTGAGAACTTTCTTTGCAGCTTTCCAGTGATCCAATCCTGGATTGCTTTGATATCTGCCCAGCATTCCGACAGCAAAGCTAATGTCTGGTCTGGTACAAGTCTGAGCATACATTAAGCTCCCAACAATAGATGCGTAAGGAATATTTTTCATTTGCTGTCGTTCCAATTCAGTTTTCGGACATTACATAAGGCTAAATTTGTCCCATTTCTGGATTGGAACTATTCCTGCTGAACATTTGTCCATATTGAATCTCTCTAGAATTTTATTAATATAGGCCTTTTGAGACAACCCTAACAATCCTTGTGATCTATCACGGAATATTTCTATTCCTATCACATATGTTGCCTCACCCATATCTTTCATTTCAAAATTCTTAGAGAGAAATTTCTTGGTTTCATGTAACAAACAAAGATCATTAGTAGCAAGCAAAATGTCATCAACATATAGAATTAGGAAAATAAACTTGCTCCCATTGACCTTCATATATATACATCGATCAACGGTGTTTTCCTTAAATCCAAAAGAGGTCATGGTATCATTGAACTTAAGATACCATTGTCGGGAAGCTTGTTTAAGTCCATATATTGATTTCTTTAATTTACACACCATGTGTTCCTTTCCTTTAATTGAAAAGTCTTCAGGTTGGTCCATATATACCTCTTCCTCTAAATTCCCATTAAGAAAGGCAGTTTTCACATCCATCTTATGTAACTCTAAATCGTAATGAGCCACCAACGCCAAAATGATTATAAGTGAGTCTTTCTTAGAGATTGGTGAAAAAGTCTTTTTATAATCAATGCCTTCTTTTTGAGTAAAACCTTTAGTAACTAGTCTAGCCTTATATCGTTCGATATCACCTTTTGAGTCGCGTTTAGTCTTAAAGACCCATTTACACCCGACCCTTTTACATCTTTTAGGTAACTCAACAATATCCCAGACTTGATTCTGATCCATAGATTTTAACTCTTCTTTCATGGCATCAAACCACTTTGTAGAATCACCACATTCCATGGCCTATGAAAATGAACCTGGATAATTACCAATTCCTAAGTCAATTTCTGACTCTTGTAGATAAACCACATAGTCATTAGAAATAGTTGACTTTCTGTCCCTTTGAGATCTTCTTAATGCTATTTCTGGTGGCTCAACTACTGTAGATTCATTGTTGACATGTTCATTATGGAGTGTTTGATCATTTATTTGTTGTTTTTGATTATTGTTTGGTTGAACAATAATATCATGAACAACAACTTTGGAAGTTTTAGGTAAAGGAACTTCTACTCTAACTTCTTGAATGCAAACGTCACGCATTCCTTCACTCCCACTAATGTCGCCATTCTCAATGAACCTAGCATTTCCAGATTCTACAATTCTTGTACTATGATTAGGACAATAAAATCTATATCCCTTAGACTTTTCTACATAACCAATAAAATAACCACTGATCGTTCTAAAATCTAATTTCTTTTCATATGGATTGTAAATACGTACTTCTGCTGGACAACCCCAAACATGTAGGTGTCGTAAACTAGGTTTCCTACCCGTCCACAGTTCAAAGGGAGTCTTTGGAACTGCTTTACTAGGAACCCTGTTTAATAAGTACATAGAAGTCTTTAATGCATGCATCCACAAAGTTAAGGGTAAAGATGAATGACTCATCATACTTCTAACCATTTCCATTAGAGTACGATTACGCCTTTCTGCTACACCATTCTGTTGTGGTGTACCTGGCATTGTGTATTAAGCACAAATACCTTGTCTTTCAAGGAATTTAGCAAATGGACCTGGACATTGTCCTGATTCGTCATACTTTCCATAATATTCACCACCTCTATCTAACCTTACTATTTTCACCTTGTTATCTAACTGTCTCTCAACCACTTTAATAAACACCTCGAGTGCATTCACAGATTGAGATTTATCATGTAGTAGATAAATATAACCATAACGTGAAAAATCATCAATAAAGGTGATGAAATAACTTTCTCCACCAAAAGATGGAACATCAAAAGGACCACATATATCAGTGTGTATAATTTCAAGAAGCTCTGTGTTTCTTGTGGCACCCTTCTTGATGTGTTTTGTTTGTTTACCTTTAATACAATCAATACACACTCCAAGGTCAGTAAAATCCAAATTTGGAAGAATTTCATTCTTCACTAATCTTTGCATCCTTTTCTTGGATATGTGACCCAAACGTTTATGCCACAAGTAAGCAAACTAAACTGCGTTTAGTGCCAATATTATGATGCAAGGTCAATATGGTCTCAACGAATGCATTATCAAGTTTAAACTTGTAGAGATCATCACATAAAATTCCATTTCCAATAAGATTTTCATTCTTAAACAAACTGAAAGATCCATAGCCAAACTTAAAAGAAAAACCTGCTACATCAAGTTTTGGCAAAGACACTAAATTGCGGGAGAACATAGGTATATAAAGGGTTCGAAACAAATCCAAATAATGCCCAGTATCTAAAAGTAAACGATAAATGCCAATGCCTTCAACTGGAACTTTGTTTCTATTTCCTGTGTACACATAGTTCTCACTTGGCTTTATGGCTTGGATCGTAAGGATTCCCTGCATCGTATTGGAAACATGGGTGGTAGCACCCGAATCAATCCACCAAGTATTATGAGGGACTTCAGTAAAGTTTGATTCAAAACATACTAAAGCACAAGGCTTACCTTTCTTTTCGAACCAAGCTTTACGCTTCAGACAATCTTTTTTCAAGTGTCCAATTTTATTACAAAAGTGGCACTTAATAAGATTGTGTTCCTTCTTGTGGATTTGAGAAGTCTTAGAAGATTTATTTAGGATGTGTAATCGTTTCTTCTTGTTCTTTCTACCTTTCCCACCTTTCTACTTGGAATTCTTCTCAGGTTCTTGATGACTAAAGAAATTAACAGAATGAGCCTTTTGATTCTTTATCCTTGTTTCCTCTTGAACAAGCATACTGGCCAATTCATTTACATTCCACTTATCTTTTATTGTGTTGTAATTCATCTGAAATGGCCCATATTGTTCATGAGGTAAGGAATTTAGTATAAACTGAACTAAAAAGTACTCATCCACGTTCATTCCCAAATTCCTTAACTTTGCTGCTAAATTTGTCATCTCAAGTACATGTTCATGCATGGTACGTGAACCATCATATTTCATGGTGGTCAAAGTACTCATTAATGTACCAGCGAGTGACTTATCAGCTGTTTGAGAGCGCTCTTCCACAAACTTCATAAATTCCTTCGCATTGTCAGTTTTGGGAAGAGAGGTCTTTAAATTGTTTGCTACTGTCATTCGCATGAACATTAAGCTTAGTTTGTTCGATCTTTCCCAAGCTTGATAGAAAGATATTTCATCATCGCTACTCTCATCAGTAATAGCAGCTGGCTTCTCATCTTGAAGTGCTAAATCAAGATCCAAGACACCTAAGTGAAATTGGACTTGCTCACTCCAATTAGAGAAATTCATTCCATTGAATAATGGAACAGACGAAGCGTGCGAATGAAGAGACATAGGTACAGATACCGCAAATATATAAGAAATACTTGTACATTAATGCTTTGAGAATATCACATAATCAGATTCAATTTAACAATATATATATATATATATATATATATTATAGTTCTCCTTTGGGAGATCCTATAATGCACAAACATACTAAACATAATGATGCTAATATCATTTATTTGGCAATTACAAATATATCTCATTAAAAAAAATTTATTTGCTATCTTTGGATATACAAATAAATATGATAAGACATATGAATTACCAACCATTATGTTCATGAATTATAAGAAATTAATTAACCTTTGGGTTAATCCTGAAGTTCTTATAATAAATGAACTTCAATATATCCATGATATCAATAAGATATTTAACATATCAATTTCAATCATAGCATCAAATAATCATGGATAATTGATTAAAATACCATCAATTTTAAAAAATCAAGAAACTTAAGGTTCGGCCACTTTGGTGACTAACAAACCATTAATTTTCCAAGCTTTATTAAATTCATTTGCCCAAGGGTAAAAAGGTAAATTAACATATGGAAAGAAAAAAAAAATCACTTAATTCGGCCAATGGCAGAATAGTAATTTGACTACCCAAGAGCAAAATGGGGATAAAACTGTAATTTTTCGCAAAAGGACAAAACTGGGCAAAATTGTAATTTTTCGGAAAAGGACAAAACTGAGATAAAGACAAAATAGGGGCAAAACTGCAATTTTCGCAAAAAGACAAAATAGAGAAAAAGACAAACAGAGAAAAGAACAAAACAGATGGCAAAATCGTAAATATAAGCATCTGGTCTTCTTTCTCACGAATTTTCCTTTTCCTTTCTCGTGCACAAACCTTTTTTTTTTTCGCACGAATGCCATCTCCCCCACCTATTCAATGACTTGGGTCTTTTCCGACACCCCACCTCTAATCAAATTAATTAGTGGGTTCTGGAGACCACTCTTCGACGATCACACATGTTTTTTGGAATTGCAAAACATAGCCAAGAAATTAACCAGAATCAAGCAAAATTAGACATAAACCCTAACCACCAAAACTTTCCCCACTTAATTCGTCTCAGGCGATCACTATAATGCCAAGCGGATTGAGGGCTTTTGTTACCCATGGTGATGCAACCCTTCTATACAAATTTTGGATGGTGGGTAGCCGGAATTTGGCCGAAATCGGCGTTTTCATTTTAAGGCCAGAATTAATCCGAATTTCAATTCATTCATAAAAACCCTAAAATTTCATCAGAGTCACGAAAATTCATCGAACCTTAATCTATATGTATAGAAACTTCATACAGGAACATTATCGGAAAATCATGAGATCCTAAACCTGGCTCTGATACCAACTGTAAGCAAATCTACGCAATACATTTATGCTGAAACACGTAGAATTTATTCAGAATTTCATCATCACAGTAATCGTTGATCTTCATGATTTTCGCGAAACAACAAGATGAAGGCGTACCTTTCTCCATAGCGATTCTTCAAGCGTTGATTGTTGCGTCAGAAAACGAAGGCGATGAAAATCTGATTTCTCTCCCTTAACCCTTTGTTCTTTACGTTGTACTCTGATGGAGAGAGAAACAACCTAACTGACGTCTATTCGTTAAACGTCGTTATCGTTCAGTCGGTTGGAGAGAGGACCAGATTTCCTTTTAAAAGATAATATTATCCAAGAGGTGCCTCTTCAAAAATGCCTTCCATCAAAGCAAATCAAATTCGCACCTTTTCGATTATATCCTTTTATAACCAACAGATTTTAGCATTTATTAAATCATTAAATCAAACAATAATAATATCATGTGGGTCACATTATTTTACATTAAAAACAATTGGAGCATAACAAATTGGTGGTTAGGTAAATCGTGTTCATGGAGGAAGCTATTCCTTTTTAGAAAAATAATTTATGTCTAGACATTTGCGTGAATGATGAAAATATTTCTTACTCCTTAATTTTTGCGAGCTATATGAGCTTTTTTTTTTATTATAGAAAAATGCTTTTCAACTCATTCATTTTCATGCATGAAATAAACGCACCATTGATATTTCAAGAGAAGGTAAAGACTGCTATGATCAAAATCATTACTATTTTAATTTTTTAAAAAACTATTTTCTGTTGGTGACTGGGGAGATATATATATATATATATATATATATATGACTCCACCCTCGAAAATTAATAAATCTTCTCTTAGCTTTTGTTTTCATTTTTTCCCCTTGTAATTTCTGAGTCTTGCCCTTTCCAAGTCGAGCTTTACTACTGTTATCACTATTATTATAATAAATCTTGAGCCGCCTCTACCATTTTCAGTATCATAAAATAAGATAATCTGTAAATATTTTGATTCCGTTCTTTGAATATTTCTTAAATTGTCGCAAAGGAAAAGAAGAGAGATTTGTGGGATAAATGACAATTATATTGAATTCACATTAAATGATCCATTGATTTTCTTCCTGAAGTCCATATTTTTGTTTTGTCTAACGCAAATTAAGATTTTGGCCATTTATAATCTAGGGGGTCATGGCGTATTTCAACCGCATGCACGGGTTTCTCTGAAATTACTTATACAAATTTGAGGTGGAAGGAGCTATTGAGTTTGCTTAATTTCTACATGGGTGGGCATATTGTAAGTGTCTTACCATATTTGTGTTAAATTAGTTACTTGTTTTGATATAAGGAATAAAGAATTGACACGTCAAGCTCGCGCAAAAAATACAAGAAAAAGATAATAGAGAAAAATAAAAAATAATTCAAAATTAGAGAGGTCACGGGTTCAGCATCAATAATCCAACCCTATAAATGGACATGGCTTGCTCATGTTTTTCTCTGCATTTCCCCGACGCACACTAACAATCCGTCAATCCATCCTTGATGACGCTTCAGCATCCGATGATGGCTTTTCGAATCGAGAAGCAAATTAAGGCCTACATTCGTTATTTTAGGGGCTCAGACTTTTCCTGCGACGCCCTCGAATTCCACATTGGTGGAGTTTGCAGAGTGAATCGCCCGCCATGGACGGAACTACGTGGTTAATCTCGAGAAGGTTAAGTAGTACGGGATCTTAATGGAGACCTTGCACTTCATTGCAGACTTCAACCACGAAGCGGCCAACTGGAGCTACAAAGTGGGGGTTTGAACCAATTTTCGGATTTGACCAGGGATGACTTCGTCACGCGGTACACTGGGTTCCCCCTAACATCGAAGAGGTCGAAGCCATTGGAGTCTACTACTTTCAAGTCTCGGATAGCGTAAAGTGGGTTGGTCAAGAAGTTGTTGGCAACATAAAGGACCAGGGGGGATGCAATAAGAGAGAAACAAAATCATACTATGCTATTGTAAATACACTTTATTTTCTTATCTTGTGATTTTTTTTTTCATTTCAAAGCAAGCAAAACAATATAATCCTCCCATGTCCTTAACCCATTATCCTCAATCCTAGTGATTCTGGATTATACACTCCATAGCTTCAATCCGGTATTTATTCCATGTACATGCATACATTGGCATAATCACCATTGCACTCCTTGTGTTAATTCTGTTGGGTTTTGGGAACCAAAAAAAAAACCCATAAAAAAGTGAATGAGAAAGGTGAATGAATAGTCCCACATGGGATAGAAGATAGAGGAGTATTGGGTTTAAATAGTGGAGTCTTGCCAATGGGTTTGGGCCCCAAGGGGCACCCACTTTTGTGGAGGAGAGAGGTCTTGGACAAAGTCTGACCGGTCCACATGCGCGCGCGCCGCCGCCGCAGTCCGGCTCGGATCGGGCCTGGGTCCGGGTCCGGGTTAAGCCTATCGATTTTATTTTTTAATTGACATATCCGTTGAATTTTTTTTAATTAATTAATTTTTCGGATGTTGTCTATTAGTAATCTATCTTCAAGCCATTGGTTCGTGTTCGTTAATTACCGAACAAATGCATTGTTTCGGCATTAACCGAACACCCAACAAAGGTGTTGATTCGGCAATAACCGAACACCGAACAATCATGACTTCGTGACTTTTCGTTTGGACTGTTTTAATATAATTGTTTTCAAACAGAACGCAGAGATTCATTTTATTCATTCTGTTTTCGAAAAGACTCATCTCATTCACTCTCATTTTGTGCGATAATTCCCGAAGTTGAGTTCGAAGGATTTTCGTCGACGAAGTACCACTTCGACGAAAGTGTTATCCGTTCTATCCTGGGAGGCGATTGTCCACGCAACCTTGGGTACCCGTAGAGGGGACAAATTCATCTTAAGGACACGACGTGAATTCGTCGGGCTCGGATCGATCATCTAATCGATTTCTCGTTTGCTCTTCATTCAGGTTTGTCTATTTGCCTTATTTTCATATATGCGAACACACACATAGGAACACCATCGACAACAATCTTAAGACGAACTTTCTTCCCTATTCTGTGTTCGCATTCAACCCTGTTTGTCAAGTGTCGTTTTTTTTACTCTACTCGTTTCTGTGGTTTTCGTTTTATTCCATTCTCAACAATTTCTATTTTATATATTCAGAAATTATTTCCTTCGTGTCTCATCGTATGTTGCTAGTATAATAGTTCCTATTTGGATTTTGCGAAAATTACATTACTTGTGTTGTCATCTATATTCACTCACACAATTATTTCTGTTTTCGTAACAGAAATGACTTCGACATCAATGACGCCTATTGCGTCTGTTCCGACTCATGGAGAAAAGCCAGAAAAGTTCAATGGGTCTGATTTCAAGAGATGGCAACAGAAGATGTTGTTCTATCTCACGACTTTGAACTTGGCAAGATTCCTCGCCGAAGATGCTCCTAAGTTGGATGAGGGAGAAATGGACAAGGAAAAGTTTGCGATGGATGTGTGGAAGCATTCTGATTTTCTGTGTCGCAACTACATCCTCAATGGTCTAGACAATACCCTGTATAATGTGTATAGCTCGTTGAAAACGGCTAAGGAACTATGGGAAAGTCTAGACAAGAAATACAAAACCGAAGATGCCGGATTGAAGAAGTTCATAGTCCGCAAATTTCTGGACTTTAAGATGGTCGACTTCAAGACCGTCTTAAGTCAAGTCAAAGAACTTCAAGTGATTATGCATGACATTCATGCCGAGGGTATGATTCTGAGTGAATCATTTCAAGTGGCTGCCTTCATTGAAAAGCTGCCACCATCTTGGAAAGATTTCAAGAATTATCTGAAACACAAGAGAAAGGAATTATCACTTGAAGACCTGATTGTTCGATTGAGGATCGAGGAAGACAATAGACTTTCTGAAAAGAAAGTTGGTAGCAAACTGGAGGTCTCAAGAGCCAACTTTGTTGAAGGAGGATCGAAACCCAACAAGAAGAGGAAGATGTTTGGAGAGGGATCCACCCAAAGCCAGAAAAAGTTCATTGGCAAATGCTACAATTGTGGAAAAGCTGGACATCAAGCCAAGAAGAGAAAGCATACTCAAGCTAATGTGGTGGAACAAATTTCCGATGGCGTTGAAGATATCAATCTGACTGCTATGATATCCGAGTGCAACTTGGTGGGAAACCCAAAGGAATGGTGGATTGATACTGGAGCAACTCACCATATATGTGCCAATAGATGGATGTTCACATCCTATACGCCTATGGCACGTGATGAGAAACTCTATATGGGTAATTCATCGTCCTCTAAGGTTGAAGGCATTGGCAAGGTTGCTCTGAAGATGACGTCTGGAAAAACCGTGACACTAGTCGATGTGCTGCATGTGCCAGACATACGCAAGAACTTAGTGTCTGGATCTCTCCTTAGCAAGAATGGTTTTAAGTTGGTGTTTGTATCTGATAAGTTTGTACTCTCTAAGAATGAGATGTATGTAGGAAAAGGTTATTTGAGTGAGGGTTTGTTCAAGCTGAATGTAATGACCGTTGTACCTAATGATTCTATGAATAAAGTTGTTTCTGCTTATGTGCTTGAGTCTCCTAATTTATGGCATGCTAGATTAGGACATGTTAACTACAAGTCAATAAAGAAATTGATGAGCATGGGACTATTGCCAAAATCTGATTGTCCAAATGAAAAGTGCCAAGTATGTGTTGAATCAAAGTTCTCCAAGCCTCCTTTTCATTCTATAGACAATAAAATCACTGAACCTTTAGATTTAATACACACTGACATATGTGATTTGAAAACAATACCCACAAGAGGTGGTAAAAAATATTTTATCACTTTTATAGATGACTGTTCAAGGTATTGTTATGTCTATTTGCTGAGTAGTAAAGATGAAGCTGTAAATGCTTTTAAAACTTACAAGTCTGAAGTTGAAACTCAGTTAAATAGTAAAATCAAAATGATAAGAAGTCATAGAGGTGGTGAATATGAATTTCCTTTTGAGGAAATTTATTCTGAATTTAGTATTATTCACCAAATTACGCCTCCTTATACGCCACAGTCCAATGGCGTGGCAGAAAGGAAAAACCGATCATTAAAGGAAACGATGAATGCGTTATTAAATAGTTCTGGTTTACCACAGAACTTGTGGGGGGAAGCTGTTCTGACAGCTAATTTTGTTTTAAATAGAGTACCCCACAAAAGGATACAACAAACTCCATATGAGAAGTGGAGAGGCAGAACGCCTAATTTGAAATACCTCAAAGTGTGGGGGTGTTTAGCTAAGGTTGCCGTTCCTAAACCTAAGAAGGTTAAAATAGGACCGAAAACCGTTGATTGTGTCTTTATTGGATATGCTCTTAATAGTAATGCATATCGATTTTTGGTTCACAAGTATGAAATCCCTGATATACATGTTAATACGATTATTGAATCGAGGGATGCTTCATTCTTCGAGAATATTTTTTCCGTATAACAGAGTATATGAGACAATCAATAATGATAAAAGGCCTAAGGAGACTACGCCTAGAAGCGAACCTATAGAGGATGAACCTAGGCATAGCAAAAGACAAAGAATCTCTAAGTCTTTTGGACCTGATTTTCTAACATATTTGTTAGAGAATGAGCCTCGGACCTTTAAAGAGGCTGTGACATCCCCAGAAGCTCCGTTCTGGAAAGAAGCTATCAATGGTGAGGTTGAATCCATCTTGTCAAACCATACCTGGGAATTGGTTGATCTTCCTCCTGGTAATAAACCACTACAATGTAAGTGGATATTCAAAAGGAAAATGAAAGTGGATGGCACTATTGATAAATATAAGGCTAGGCTTGTGGTAAAAGGATACAAGCAACGAGAAGGTCTAGATTATTTCGACACTTATTCACCTGTCATAAGAATTACATCCATAAGGATGCTAATTGCTATAGCAGCAGTGTATAAGCTTGAAATCCATCAAATGTATGTGAAAACGGCCTTCTTAAATGGGGATTTGAAGGAAGAAATATATCTGGAACAACCTGAAGGGTTCATTGTTCCAGGACAAGAGAAAAAGGTATGTCGACTTATCAAGTCACTCTATGGATTGAAACAAGCATCGAAATAATGGCATGCTAAATTCGATCAAGTCATGTTGTCGAATGGTTTTAAGATAAATGAGTGTGATAAATGTATTTATTTTAAAAATACTCATAATGGCTTTGCTATTCTGTGTTTGTATGTAGATGACATGCTTATAATGGGTAGTGATAGTGAGGTTGTTAAAGCAACCAAACGCATGCTCACAAGTAAGTTTGATATGAAAGATATGGGAGTTGCAGATGTTATTTTAGGAATTAAAATCCAAAAGACATCTGGAGGACTAGCTTTATCGCAGTCTCATTATATTGAGAAGATTCTAGAGAAATGCAAGAATCTAGATATTATACCAGCAAAGACCCTCATAGATGTTAATCTACACCTTTCAAAGAATACTGGTGAAAGTAAAGCTCAAAATGATTATGCTAGTATACTATGCAGTTTAATGTATGTCATGAACTGTACTAGGCCGGACATAGCTTGTGCTGTGAGCAATCTGAGTCGATTTACAATTAGTCCAAATGACAATCATTGGAAAGCAATGAAACGTGTATTGGGCTATTTGAAGCACACTCAAAATTATGCTTTACATTACACAAAATATCCAGCAGTACTTGAAGGATATTGTGATGCAAATTGGATAACTGGCACAAAAGACACAAAATCCACAAGTGGGTATGTGTTTACACTTGGTGGGGGGCAGTGTCTTGGAAATCATCCAAACAAACTTGCATTGCAAGGTCTACTATGGAAGCAGAATTTATTGCTTTGGATAAGGCTGGTGAAGAAGCAGAGTGGCTTCGAAATTTCTTAGAAAACATTCCTAATTGGCCTAAACCAGTGCCAGCTGTATGTATTCATTGTGATAGTCAAGCGGCAATTGGTAGGGCAAGGAATGTTATGTATAATGGAAAGTCCCGACATATACGTCGAAGACACGATACCGTAAGACAACTACTCTCTAGTGGAATTATCACGATTGACTATGTGAACTCAAAAGATAATATTGCGGATCCATTAACAAAAGACCTAACTAGAGAGATAGTTGAGAAAACATCAAGGGGAATGGGTCTAAGGCCTATAAAATAAGTTTTCATAGCGGAAACCCCACGTAGTTGACTGGAGATCCCAAGATCTAGGTTCAAAGGGACAACTAAGTTATGCAAGCTGAGTAGAGTACTGTCAACTCTTACTCATTCCCGTATAAAGACAGTACATACGTGTCAAGGTTAAGCATAAGCTTTTAATGATTCTGATTTAGGTATATGAAATACCACATTTTCAGAAATCACCTATGTGAGTGTGAAGTGAGGGCCGCTTCTAAGGTGAATTTGAAAGGCCGAATTCCCGAAAGCACTCATGAAACCAGGCGGTGTTCATGGCCAAAACGAACACAACAGTGAGAACCAACTTTGGTTGAGAGATAGTTGTGTGACTCCTATTGTCTTGACTTACAATGAAGGTCGACAGTTCAAAGACATCAAGTCTACTGATTAACCAAGTAAGTCCGATAGGTTTCACTAGGGAAAGTTCAAGGTCTCTGACTACTTATCCCAATGCAGCATTCTCTCATGGATTAATCGCACATTGCATTTCATCCATACATGAAGAGTCATGATATCTGAAATTCTCATTCATGTGGGGGATTGTTGGGTTTTGGGAACCAAAAAAAAAAACCCATAAAAAAGTGAATGAGAAAGGTGAATGAATAGTCCCACATGGGATAGAAGATAGAGGAGTATTGGGTTTAAATAGTGGAGTCTTGCCAATGGGTTTGGGCCCCAAGGGGCATCCCACTTTTGTGGAGGAGAGAGGTCTTGGATAAAGTCTGACTGGTCCACGCGCGCGCGCGCCGCCGCCGCCGTCCGTCCGACCGGCCGGCTCGGCTCGAATCGGATCGGGCCGGGCCCGGGTCCGGGTTAAGCCCATCAATTTTATTTTTTAATTGACATATCCGTTGAATTTCTTTTTAATTAATTAAATTTTCGGATGTTGTCTATTAGTAATCTATCTTCAAGCCATTGGTTCGTGTTCGTTAATTACCGAACAAATGCATTGTTTCGGCATTAACCGAACACCCAACAAAGGTGTTGATTCGGCAATAACCGAACACCGAACAATCATGACTTCGTGACTCTTCGTTTGGACTGTTTTAATATAATTGTTTTCAAACAAGACGCACAGATTCATGTTATTCATTCTGTTTACGAAAAGACTCATCCCATTCACTCTCATTTTGTGCGATAATTCCCGAAGTTGAGTTCGAAGGATTTTCGTCGACGAAGTACCACTTCGACGAAAGTGTTATCCGTTCTATCCTGGGAGGCGATTGTCCACGCAACCTTGGGTACCCGTGGAGGGGATAAATTCGTCTTAAGGACACGACGTGAATTCGTCGGGCTAGGATCGATCATCTAATCAATTTCTCATTTGCTCTTCATTCAGGTTTGTCTATTTGCCTTATTTTCTTATATGCGAACACACACATAGGAACACCATCGACAACAAATTCTTGTACAGGATCTTGTTAGGTTCTCAACAGTTGCAGCTATGGCATCGATGACCCCGATAACAACCAATGTACCATTCGACTTGTCCGAGCAATAGCTGATTAGCTGCACCACAAACGGAGGAAACCATGGATGCAATGGCGGTAATACGGATGATGCCTTCCAAAACATTGTCCAAAACGAAGGCATACGCTTCGAAGAAACTTATCCTTAAGTAGGCATCAACGGCATGCAACACGAAAGCAGCCTCCGTCGCTGCCGCGTGGATACCGTGGCATGAATACGTTCCCAAGAGCGAACGAGATATTGAAGGCCGTGGCGATGTAACCGGTCTCGATTACCTCAACGCGAGGAGCGATAAATTCGAGCATTACGCCAAGGGTATCTTCGGGGGCCCTTGCGGGGTGAACATGAATCAAATGATCATGGTAGTCGGATACATGACGACATCGACTATTGGCTAATCAAGAACTTGAGGAGTGTGAAGTGGGGCGAGGATGGCTACATGAGAATTCTGCAGAACTTGGATGTCAAAGGTGTTCTCTATGGATTCGCTATGTGTAACGTCCCGTTTTACCATGATTACATAGTATAACGATGCATGCAAAAGATAATATCAAGCAACAAAACCTGTCTTACAAGTTCAATCAAGGAATAAGGTAGGCACGCCTAAAATTTACGGCCTCTTAGGGTTCACTATTAGGCTTATAATAGATAATAAGATCACTCCTCAGAATATGAAAAATACTTACTTTCACATATAAAACATCATTTAGTGCATCATCCTTTATAACAAAATAAGTGCTACACCAAGAGGAACTTGGGTATTTGAAAAAGTTTCAATAACAAGAGTGCGTCAAAACTCCACAAGTATAACATTTAGCCAAATGACTAAACTATCCATTCATTCAAGCATAAATCAACAAATAACAAATTAGGTTACACAATGAATACCACCACAAGAAACACGCAAAGGAGGCTACGGCTAATGAGTCACTAGCCAAACCCAAAGGTCCTTGATACTAAGCTACAACTTCCTTGTCAGATTCCCCCTCATAACCCCAATATCAACCTCGGTTAGCCAATGTACACCGTCCTTTGGCTACTGATTCCATTAGGCTTGAGGCTCACATCTAGCCAAACCCAAGCATAATAAACGATCCACCACGTCGGGTTGAATACCCATAGCCACGAAATACTTGGCTAGACCACACATGCACTTCCATTTCAATCTACATCAATTCATGGCCATACAACATGTTCGAATCTCACATATCGAAAAGTGCATGGGTCTTTCCCCAACCTTGTGGTGAATTACCCTATGTAGGTGCCATTTCAATCGACCACAAATTGACAATAATCATGACTATCAACTTATATATTCGGCTTACCCAAGTCCTAATGATGTTATCTCAAGCAATGGATCTAACAAGCAACAACAATTTCCCTACCATGCGTCACATCTTTCAATCGGCAAACCCATATCCAAAATCAGTGATCTGCGCTAGAACAAGTGACACATGGATAGTAGTGGTAAGGGTAGATATTTATATGCCTTCACATCACGTATGAAGAAAAGGAGGTCGATTTGCCATTCAGATGGGCTCAAATCGCCATTTTTCCTTCTTGGCATGAGCGGGGAAGAACCGGTAGAAGAGAAAGCAAGTGGCGTTAATGGTGAGCTAAGCATAGCTAGAGGACCTCATGGACAACCACCATTGAGCCAAGGAAGTCACCGGCCAAGCTTGAACAGGGGATCAAGAGCTCAGGCAAAAGAAATGAAGAAGAAGAAGAAAAAGAGAGACGGAGAGTTCGGAGCTCTTGGGATATCCCAAAATGGGAGGAGAGAGAGAAGGGGAGGGGTTTATAGAGAGGGATGAGAGGCGGTGGTGGGCTACTCAAGGGCTTTGCGCTCAAATTGCGAACCATACTTCGCGTCAGACCAACTTTACATAAACTATACAATCAAATATAAGTAGTCCATCTAAAAATACAGTGCCTAACTATATCATAAAGCTCACATATTCCGCTGCACTAAATTTAATGGCTCAAGTACGCTATAAATGTCAAAACTTGTGTATGACGCTCACTTTAGTGCCAAAACTTTCAAAACAATCACTTAAGTGCCTTTTTTTATTTAAAACAATCACTTTAGTATCAAAATTTTCAAAATGATTACTTAAGTGTTAATTTAAAAAAAAAATGATCACTTCAATGCCATATCTGGCGACCTAAAATTGAAACTGAAGTAATCATTTTTCAAAAAAATTGACACTTAAGTGATCATTTTTCAAAAAATTAACACTTAAGTTTTGGCACTAAAGTGAGCATCATACATAAGTTTTGATATTTGTAGTATACTTAAGCCAAATTTAATAATCTCCCAAATTCACATTTCCATATTTTTGAGCTCAATAAATACTATTCAAATCAAAAATCTATTTTTTGAAAAGTCAAGCCATTACATATGGTAGCTTCTTATCCAGTTGGGTGAACAACGTAGTTCAACAGTGCTTTTCAATTTGGTTTTATGGATTTAGGCAATAGTGAAGAAGACCCTTGGGTGTTGTAATAAGTATAAGTAACAGCGCTACTAATTGAGTGCCAGCACGTAGCTGTGTTGTCAGTCAAGAAGTATCTAGAGAAGAAGCTAGGCCACAACCAAAGCTCCGAAGATTCGCCAGGCAACGGAAACGAAATCAGTGGAGAACGCATAGCATTCTCTAGGCACATAGGATCAAACGTAAAGCAGCGCTTTCTTGGCAGAGTTTTAGATATGATGACTCACTTGAGGTTGAACCTGATCTGAGATCTCTCCCGTCTTCCAAAACCAAGCAATGAAGCCAACTCTAACCTTCGATTGATAGATGAAGAGCCCCGCCAAACCAATGAAAGTTGAGAACGATTTGGCATCTGGAAAGGCAGCTAAGGCGTGGTTTCTCACCACCTAATGATGATATCATATCACGATCATGGGCTAGCCCGGTTCGAATTCCATATGCAGATTCTAATTGAAATCAAAAACCCGAAGCTTATTTAGTTCCAGATGATGCAAAGCCAATTCTTATTCCGGATCCAATCCCATCTCCCGACCTATACCTAACACTTCTTCAAATGTAGATTTGACCGAACTTATTTAATAAGGCGAGATGGAGACCTTGATTTGGACCCTCTAAACCATGGGGAGCCCCGGGTAGTTTACCGGACAAATGAAGTTGTCGTGACGATACCTTTCTTAGTTGAAGATGGGAAAAGACTCCTCTTCATCACGAGACTGATCGGATCTGCCGTCACATCCAAACATCTGATTGGGGAACGGGGCAACGCCCATGAAGCTCCGGCGGAAAGGGAAGGCCTGCCAGGCCGTATGCCCATGGGTGCAAGATTCTTCGAAAAAGCGCGGGCTGACTCGGAGACCTGGGACCTTGGCTTGGTCATCTTCCCTTAGAAATATGGTGACTACGCCAACACTCGATGCCTCCCTTGAGAGAGGGCTAAACAGCGGAAGTACTCTTCGCAAGTGAACGAACCACCCCAGCGTGAGGGTGAGGGAGTGAACGAGAAACCCACCTAAGTGGGGAGTCAAAGAATTGATATGTCATCTCTTTGACTCCTTTAGTGAGGAACGAAGTAGCTCTTCTATACAGAAGAGGAACGGGTAGCAGTCTCTACCTCGCTTAGCTTAAGAGTCCAGAGTCGATGCCAGCAAGAAGTTAGGCGTAGGCAAGAGAAAACATGAAAAAACACGGGACTCAAAACAAAGGTCGTTTATGTATGCCCTCGATTAAGGTACAAGCGCACTGGATCTATTGTGGATGCAGGAAAGGCGGGGCGGGTCAAGAAAGAGACAAAACTTGGGCAGGAACGATTACACAGCCCTACCCTAAGCTAAGTCCAGCATGCAGTCAAATGATCAGAATATGTTTGGATGAATTCGAAAGGAAATTGTTACCACTGTTAGAAAGGAGGATGTTGGAACGGTCAATTAAAAAATAAATTCTGTTGAGAAAAGCACTTTCTCTCCTCTTCGATGGAAACCAACTAGAGTACGTCCTTCCTGCATTTAATCGCTAGGTAGGGGTTTTGTTTAGAGAGAGCCCCTCAGATGGTTGAAAAAGGGGTTCTTGCTACCTAAATATGGCTGGCTGTCTAACTCTTTTGAGCTCTGGACAAAAGATGGGAACCAGGGAGTCAGACCAAAAAGAATGAGTTCTTTGATCAGTCCGGAAATCCCTGCCTTTTCTATTTGAGTTGGGAAAGAACGGCGAAGTCCATCCGAAGCGTCCAATGAAGAATAAGAGGAGAGCAAAGCGCCAATGGCGCGCGAAGCGAATGCGGAAGGGGCACGGAGAAAAGTCCGTGTGGAGGAGAAGCAGCCGAGCTCATTCCCTTCGCTTCCTGGGCCCATGCACTAATCTATGCCATATGAGCTTTCCCTATTGATTGACTCCTTTACATACTTCTTTGACTGACAAACTTGGGGCCAGAAATTGCAGAGGGGCAGGATCCGAAGCGGTGGCTGCTACAAGCGTTCAACCGTTACCTCTGGAAGTAAGGGCCTAGTAATCCCCGACCTAGGGAATGGAATGAGTTATAGATAGAAAGAGAGTGGGACTGGATCCTTAGGGGAAATTTCCACTTTAAAGATAGAACGTCCCTATTATGGTATAATCAGAACCAGGTGCGGAAACGTAAAGATTAGTACTTACCTCCAGCCATTGAAGAAGTTGATTGACAAATTCGAATTCGCATAGCGTTGAATGGTCGATGATGGGTGCTTCTAGCCAATTGCCCTCTCTATGTGATGGTATGTGTTCTCTGATAACGTATGTTCTGAATGTATGTCCTAATATGAAAAATTAATGATCAGAAGGTTTGGCTTAAATGACCCTTTTATATTCTCCCCTTCGCACCCCTTTGGATAATGCCATCCATCAAAACATTATCATAATTTTTGGGCATCGTGACTCTTGGGTGATAACAATTATCACTCAAATTAATGCAATTAATAAACTGTTAATGAAATGTGGGATCACTTTATCTACCCAACATTTCATCAAATGAATTATTGAATTAAACTCACAAAAATTTCATGCTGAAGATAAATCACATGAATCATGGCAATATGTCATTAGAACAAGTAGTATCTTCCATGTATCATAATGCGTCTTACCTCATCTAAGTCAGCCCATATGTGATAACAAGACTCAATGAATAAATTCTATGTTTATTTTAGGTCTTCTTAATGAATAAACTTTATATTTATTCAAGATCCAAGATGGCACTTATTCTTAGAATAAATGAATGTGTACACTAGAATTGAGAAAAAATCATAAATAAATAATAGTTCCACAAAGTTGTCCATACGAATAAAAATTACATCATATGACCTATTTTCATTATAACAACATAATCCTTGTATCTCATTGGTAGCATACCCATAGTGAAAGGATCAGTTAACATCAATTCAGTACTAATGTGTTCTATGACCACTTTTTCTCCTGAACACATTCCCTTATGGCTAAATACTTAATGTCGATGTGCTTGCTTCGACTACCACTCTTGTGACTTTTAGCTGTGAAATCACAACTGAAATGGCACAAAACATCAATAGTCCATAATTCGAAGTCCTAAAATAAAACTCTTCAACAATACACCATGCGAAGTGGCATCAAAATAAGGAATGAACTCAACCTCTATAGTGCAATAGCAACTAAGATTTGCTTTGCACTCCTCCATGATATTGCTCTACCAGCAAACATAAAGATGTATCAAAATGTTGATTTTCATGAATCAATGCAACTAGTAAAGTCCGAATCCAAATAACTTCCAAGTTGTAGTTCATCTATAAATAAGCATGTAACTTTTTGTATCTTGAAGGTACCTCAGTACCTTTGCAGCTCTCCAATGTTCAATATCTGGGTTACTTAGATATCTTCTCAACATTCTCATAGCGAACGTAATGTCAGGCCAAGCGTAAACCAAAGCATATATCAAGTTTCGAACAACAGAAGCATATGGAATGTCTTTCGTTTGTTCCCTTTCTAAATTGTTCCTCGGGTATTATTTCAAATTAAACCTATCACCTTTCATAATAGCTGTTATACTCAATGAACATTCTTTTATTCAAAATCTCTCGAATGCTTTATTGATATAGGTTTTTTGAGATAGTCATAAAATGACTTTAGCTTTATTCCTACGTACCTTAATTTCAATGACATAAGATGCCTTACCCATATCCTTGATATCAAAACTCTTAGAGAGAAATTGTCTCACCTCATACAGCAACTCCTTATCATTGGTTACAAGTAAAATGTCATCCACATACAGGACAAGGAAATAAATTTTACTCCCACTAATCTTCTGGTGTATACATTGATTTATTATATTCTCTACAAAACCATATGAAGAGATGACACCATGAAAACTTACATACCATTGGCGGGAAGCTTATTTCAAGCCATATATAGATTTTTAAACTTGCACACTAAATGCTTACCATTACTAAAGGAGAATCCTTTTGGCTATTTCATGTAAACCTCTTTCTCTAGCTCTCCAACAAGGAACACCATTTTCACATTCAATTGATGCAATTCCATGTTAAAACAGGCAACCAATGTCAAATGATACGAAGAGAATCTTTATTAAACCCTAGAGAAAAAGTCTGCGTGTAATCGATTCCCTCCTTTTGAGTGAATTCCTTGGCAATGACTCTGGCTTTATATCTCTTAAAGTTACTCAATAAATCCTTCTTAGTTTTGAAATCCATTCACAACTAATGGCCTTCTTAGCATCGGGCAACTCAACTAAATTCTAGACTGCCTTCGATGCTATAGAATTCATTTATTTTTTCATGGCATTGTACCACAAATCAGATTAATCACAACTTATGGCTTTTGAAAATGTTTGAGGATCGTTCTCAGCCCCTACATTATAGTCAAATTCTTGCAGATACACAACGTAATCACTAGGTATTGCTGATTTCTTCATTCTAGTAGATTTTCTTAATGTTGTATCAACATTCTCCTGATGAACATGTTATTCAATTGGTTGTTTAATGGTTTTTGGTAATTATTGAACAACTGGATTTACTAGATTATTATTAGCAAGTTATGGACTCTTAATGATTGGTTGCTCAATAGCTGGTTGGACTGGAGGAGCATTATAAACAGCAAGCAATCTAGTACTGGATGTTTAAGTTTGAGCATCCGAATAATCTTTCTTAGCAACAAGGTCTCCTAATTGATCGCTCCCACTAACAGTCATTTTCAAGAAACTTTCCGTTTCTCGTTTCCATGAAGCTAGTGATATGATATGAACAATAAAATATGTATCTCTTCGACTTTTCGACATATCTAGTGAAATAGCCACTTATAATCTTTGGGTCTAACTTCTTTTCCTATGGATGTAGACTCTAGGACTCTTACTTTAGACGAGCATCCCCAAATGTGTATATGTTGCAAATTTTGATTTCTAATCTTTGAATAACTCAAAAGACATCTTTGGGACAATCTTGGTCAGAACTCAATTCAATATGTACACTACCTTCTTAAGAGCTTCAGTTTGTAAAGACTTAGGAAGTTTGGAGCTGCTAAGCATACTTTGCACCATGTCCAATAAAGTTTGATTTCTTCCTTTTGCTATATTGTTTTGGGCTAGAGATGCAGGCATGGTGTATTGGGCAACTATCCCATACTCTTGAAGAAACTTTGCAAATGGACCAGGTATTTGTCCATCTACTATAATATTTTCCACTTCTGTTTTATCTTACAATCTTGATTTGCTTACCACATTATTTTTTTGCTTCAGCTTTAAATAACTTAAAGGCATTTAGGGCTTCGTGTTTATTATGAAGCAAGTAGAGATACATGAAATGCAAGTAATCATCTATAAACATGATGAAATATTTCTTGACATGTGAGTCCATATTCAGACAATAGATGTCTGTATGTATGATTTCTAATATTTCTAAGCTCCTCTTGGCATATTTCTTTGATTTGTTGGTCTGCTTTCCCTTTGTGCAGTCCATGCAAGTATCATAATCAATAAAATCCAAAGGACTAAGTACTCTTTCATTTACTAATTTCTTAGTTCTAGCTATGGAGATATATGCCAATCTTCAGTACCATAACATAGAAGAATCTTCATTCACAACACATTATTTTATATCAACGTTATCATGAACATGCATTGCATTATAAAAGGCATTATCTTGTAAGTTAATTAAAAAAAAGGCCATCAAACAAAATACTACTCCCAACAATTCGAGACTTATATGATAAATTGAATATTGAGTTCAAAAAGTTAAAGAAATAACCAAACGATATATGTCTTGAAATAGAAATCAAATTTCTAAAGAAACTTGGTATATAACAGGTCCTTTTCAAATTCAAAACAAAGCCATTATTAAGTACCAATCTACATGTCTCAATAGTTTCCACATGTGAACACATCTTATTTATAGAATGGATGCATTGTTCACTTCCCTATTGGCTTCTTGTGGTTTTAAAAAGCCTGCAAGGAATTTGAAATGTGGATTGTAGATCTAGAATCAATCCACCATGTGTTGTTACTCACATTAATCATATTAGATTAATAACAAACATATAAGGTTAGATTACTTTTCTTCTCAATCGAGCCTTAAAAAACCGACAATCCTTCTTCATATGCCCTTTCCTTTTACAAAAGAAACATTTAGATTCCTTCCTAATGTCAGCTTAGGAAGGTATTTTACCCTTTCCCTTCTCCTTGCCTTGCTTCTTAAATTTTCCCCGTGTTATCAAATGTGCATAATCTCCTGAATCCATAAGCAGCCTATCTTCATTTTGAACACACATAGTCATGAGTTCATTAATTGACCATTTGTCCTTATATGTGTTATAAGATATGTTCAAGGGTGCATACTATTGGGGATGTAATACACAAGAAAGGATTTAGATATATCAATATCAAGATTCTTTACTTGAGCCACTATGCCCCTTATCTTTATGATATGCTCACGCATACTTCTAACACATGTGAGCTTCAATGATGAAAACTTCATAATTAAGGTCATGGCATGTGCCTTTTCTAAAGTCTTAAACTGCACATTAGTGACCTCTATCAAAGCCTTAGTGTTGCTATGTTGAGTGACTGAACCACGGATATTAGGAGAAATTTTTGTCCTTATGGACATCGCACTAGGGTGGTTGGACCGTTCCTATTATTCATAAAGGGCTATCTCAGCTGTAATGCTCGTATCAATAGGAGCAAGTGGTTCGTCTTTCCTTATAGCTTAGTCAATATCCATGCACCCCAATTGAAGAAGGATTAACTCCTTCCAAACTTTATAATTTTCACTATTTAGCACAAGAACGTCATTCTTAATTTCAAAGAAATTCACAAATAGTAAAATTGCATAATAAACTAAATAGCATGCTTATATCACAATATTTGAGGAAAATTTACTTAATTCATGTTTTACCAACGCAAAACATGTCATATAATATCCCTTACAAAAAAAATGTCATATAATATGAATCAAATAACATTAAAAACTGTCTGTGGGCTAAGTTTCTAATTTAAATAGATTCATAATAATTGTATGATGAAACTTGATAACTCTACAAAAGTAGAGTTAAAAGGTTCGTGTTAGGAGCGAAAATTGTGCAATAAGTTGAATAAATTCGTACAATTTGGGTTCTTTAAGTTGTTTGTTATCTTCAAGTTTTAGCTTGCTAAAGAATTATCTACAGGTGAAGAACATGTCCAAGCTAAGGAGAGATGCATTCCCTGGAAGTTGGAGAACAGAATAAAGAAGGACGCGTCCGTCAAGAGCAAGCGACGCGTCCGTTGCTCTTCAGAAAAGGAAAGGACGCGTTCGTCACTACCAAAGGACGCGTCCGTCGAAGTGGAAAAGACAAGGACGCATCCACCGTGAAGAAGGACGCGTCCATCTCTTTAATGTTTATACACAAAAGCAAGAAGGACGCGTCCGTCCATCTCTAAGGACGTGTCTGTTCGTAGGATGTCATCAAGCACGCGAAAGACTCGAGGATATTCTTGTCAATTAGAAATTTTATGGACGAGGGTTGAGTAAAAATAGGAATCATATTTTCTTTGGATATCTTTTCGTGGGGGAATATCAGGAAATATATATATTCTCTTTTATAAAACAAAAACCGGAGAGGAGGACTTTTGAGGACGGCAAAAATTCTTTGGGGCAAAATCAGAGAAAGAACATTAAGCAACATCAAGGGGATCTAGAGGAATCAAGACTGAGGGTGCTCATCTTCAAGTTGGAAGACCGGGGAGATAGAGTTCTTTCTTCTTTACTTCTATCTTTTGAAATCTTGATGTGGGTTTTCATGTTTTCTTCTGGATCAGTGATGTATAATTTCCCAATTATGAACTAATTTGCTTTTCTAGGGCTACAATGGAACCTAGTACTTTGGTTTAGAAAGTGAATTCCTTTCTTCGTGTTATTGATTTCAGCGAATGATTTATTCAGATCTCGTTCTTAATGTGATTGACTGACTGATCACCAATTAATTTGATCTGGGAATCTGAATGAACTTGGAAAAGTTATTTAGATTAAGCCGTGGACTGGATAGCCTAAGTTAGTGTCGCGTTGGAAAACGGAACTAATCAGTGAGAAGGATAGGAATATACCTGATCACCTTAGGTAGCTAATTAGGGTTGTCACATAAAGGGTTCTCACTAGTTAATTGCCTAGGAATAGAGTGATTAGCTTGATACCGAGAATATGTTCTTAGAGCACTCGGAAGAGGCGTAAGAAAATTATAGAACTCTAGGTTAATCGTTCAAGCAATTAATAATCGAAGAGGGAAGGATCAATCTAAGCAAGGTGCTGGGGAAAGTTGTATGTCCTAGATTTCTCATCATTGATAGTTCGCGTTATTACTTTCTGCTATTACTTTTAGTTCAAGAATACCAATTTTATTTTCCACTTGACCTCAAGACAATTACCGAGAATAACGTTAAGAGAATTTCACAGTACAATTCCCTGTGGATTCGACCGTTGCTTGCCCTTGCTACATTTTAGTTAGGTCGGATAAGGATTTATTTTTGTTGCGTTGACGATGCGCACCAAATTTTGGCGCCGTTGCCGGGGATTTGTTTTCTAGCGAAATTTCTTTTACCTTGAGTATTGGTGATCAATTGACGATCAAGTTTTACTTATTGTTTAATTTACTTATATATTTATTCTTTGTTTTATTTTTGTTGCATGAGACGCAGTCGAAGCGTAGAGCTGATTCCTATCGATCCTGAAATCGAGAGAACTTTCCACAGACTACTCCGGCAAAGGTCAAGAGCACAATGGACAGACATGGCAGATCATAACCAGGTAAACCCGATTAGGAACAATTTGCTCTCGGTGGAAGCTAATGATGCAGTGCCGGACTTGGACAACAGGCCAATGATGGAATTCACATCGGCAAGGCCACATGTGCATCGCACCTGTATTGCGTCACCAGCGATTCAGGCTCGTGACTACGAGATCAAGACTTCAGTGCTGCAAATGATACAGAACACAGTTCAGTTCAGGGGCTCACCACTCGAGGATCCACACGAATATCTGAGCAAGTTCCTGAGTATTTGTGACACTTTCAGGCAGAACGGAGTGCCACAAGATGCAGTGAGGTTGAAACTGTTCTCCTTTTCATTGAAGGACAGGGCATGGAGTTGGTTCAATTCACTTCCTGTAAATTCAATTACCACGTGGGCGCAGATGGAGGAAGCCTTTTTGGACCAGTACTTCCCTCCATCGAGGATTTCACAGATGAGGAACGAGATTACAACGTTCCAGCAACAAGATATGGAGTCGTTCATTGAAGCATGGGAGCGCTTCAAGAATCTGTTAAATCAGTGCCCTTACCATGACCTTCCTGGATGGAGACAACTTGAAGCGTTTTACAATGGCCTGACTGAGTCCTCGCGTAAGGATCTAAACCTGGCATCAAATGGATCATTTCTGAAGAAATCTTACACTGAAGGGATGGACCTCCTGGAGACTATGAGAAAAACCTGTTTGCCTAATCAGCACTCTGATCGGATGTCTAGAAGGAGAGCACCTGGAGCACTCGAGATCGATGCCTTGACATCAATTCAAGCTCAACTGTCGGCACTCACAAAGAAATTCGAGACGGTGAGCGTTAATTCAATGCAAGGGACTTCAAGTAACTGCGAGATATGCGGAGGCATGCACACCACAGATCAATGCTCTGCAAGCATGGAGGAAGCAAATTTCATCGGAAACCAGCGGAACAACCCCTACTCCAACTCGTACAACCTAGGATGGCGAAACCATCCCAACTTTTCATGGAGAGGGCAACAAGGAGCTGAGTCGCGGGCACCGCAACACTCAGGATTTCAGCAACCCCCAGGATTCCAGCAACCTCGAGCTCAAGAGCCGGAGAAGAAGCCAAACTTTGAAGAGATGATGATGAAGTATATGGCCAACCAAGATGCGTTGATGAAGAATCAAGCGGCTTCCATTCGGAATTTAGAAAACCAAGTAAGTCAATTGGCGCAGGCTATGAACTCTCGGCCACAAGGATCACTTCCAAGCAACACTGAGATCAACCCAAGGGAGCATGTGAAGGCGGTAACTCTGAGGAATGGTCGAGAACTTCAAGAGGTGCATAAGAATGTGGAAAAGAGAAGGGACATAGCTGAAGAGGGAACATCTAACATGGTAGATGGCCACACCTGTGTCGACCCATCTCCAGCAAACAGCGCTCCTATCGAAGCTGCAATCTCACCACAACAAAGGAAGGAGAAGCAGGAAGTTGCAAAAGATAAATTGGAGCGCCCGCCCCTACCTTTTCCGCAAAGAGCGCGGAAGCAAAAGGAGGACGCCCAATTTCGTAAGTTTCTTGATGTATTTAAAAAGCTTCACATTAACATTCCTTTTGCAGAAGCACTTGAGCAGATGCCGAGTTATGTCAAGTTCATGAAGGACGTGCTTTCCAAGAAAAGACGACTAGGCGATTTTGAGACCGTGGCGCTAACTGAGGAGTGTAGCGCAATCCTTCAAAAGAAACTACCGCCTAAGCTAAAGGATCCAGGTAGTTTCACGATCCCTTGCACAATCGGTTCGTCATTCTCAGGTAAAGCTCTATGCGACCTTGGTGCGAGCATAAATTTGATGCCCTTTTCTGTATACAAGGTGCTAGGTTTAGGGGAGGTTAGACCCACATCGGTATCGTTGTAATTAGCTGATAGGTCTATTACATATCCTAGGGGCATTATTGAGGATGTGCTGGTTAAGGTCGACAAATTTATATTCCCAGCTGACTTTCTTGTGCTTGATTTTGAGGAGGACCAAGAGATTCCTATCATCTTGGGGCGACCATTCTTAGCAACTGGACGAGCTCTGATAGACGTCCAAAAAGGGGAGTTGACCATTCGGGTCAACGACCAAGAAGTAACATTCAACGTCTACAAGACCATGAGGTGGCCAAGCGAACCTAATGAGTGTTTCCTTCTTGATGTCGTGGACAGGTGTTCGTCTGAGTCGTTTCTACAATTACATCCCGAAGACCCACTTGAAGCATCATTGGTTTCTACATCAACGAACAATGAAGAAGTCTCAGAGATGAGGAATAGGATGGATGCTACCCCATTCGTGCCAAGATTCGCGCGATAGTTCGAAGCATTGGAGCGGCCAAACAATCCCATGAAGCCCTCCATCGAAGAGTCACCCACGCTAGAGCTCAAACCGTTGCCGGAGCATCTAAGGTATGCTTATCTTGGATCCTCTAACACTTTACCCATAATCATCTCTGCAGACTTGACAGCACAAGAGGAAGAGAGGTTGCTTCGGATTCTTAGAGAGCACAAAAGAGCTCTAGGTTGGATGATTGCAGACATTCGAGGAATCAGCCCATCAGTTTGCATGCACAAGATCCTCCTGGAGGACAACTA
The DNA here is from genome assembly GCA_016432845.1 of Psidium guajava. Classification (NCBI taxonomy): domain Eukaryota; kingdom Viridiplantae; phylum Streptophyta; class Magnoliopsida; order Myrtales; family Myrtaceae; genus Psidium; species Psidium guajava. Next base: position 26,108,921 of record CM028230.1, read on the forward strand.
GAAGGCGTCGGTTGAAGCTCAACGGCGATTAAATTCGAACATGAAGGAGGTGGTCAAGAAAGAATTCATCAAGTGGCTGGATGCAGGTATCATTTATCCCATCTCTGACAGCTCATGGGTGAGTCCTATGCAGTGTGTCCCGAAGAAAAGTGGCATGACGGTGGTAACTAATGAGAAGAACGAGCTCATCCCAACAAGAACAGTGACGGGATGGAGAGTGTGCATGGACTATCACAAGCTGAATAAAGCCACAAGGAAGGATCACTTTCCTCTCCCTTTCATTGACCAAATGCTCGACAGGTTGGCTGGTAAGGAATTTTATTGCTTTTTAGATGGCTAGTCTGGATATAATCAAATCTTGATTGCTCCAGAGGATCAGGAGAAGACGACTTTTACCTGCCCATATGAGACTTTTGCCTTCTGTCGAATGTCTTTTGGTTTGTGTAATGCTCCTGCAACTTTCCAACGATGCATGATGGCTATTTTCAGTGATATGGTAGAAAATGGACTAGAGGTTTTTATGGACGATTTTTCAGTCTTTGGTACATCATATTCTGACTGCCTGGCGAATTTAGCTTGCGTGTTAAAGCGGTGTGAGGATACTAACCTGATCCTAAATTGGGAAAAATGCCAATTCATGGTCAGAGAGGGTATTGTTCTCGGTCACAGGATTTCAAGCAAGGGCATCGAAGTGGACAAGGCTAAGATCGAGACAATTGAGAAGCTACCACCACCGACATCAGTCAAGGCAATTCGAAGTTTCCTAGGCCACGCCGGGTTCTATCGAAGATTCATCAAGGATTTCTCCAAGATCACGAAGCCGTTATGCAACTTGTTGGAGAAGGACAAGCCATTTATCTTCGACGACGCATGCCTCTCAGCATTTGGTGAGTTAAAAAACAGGTTAGTTTTTGCACCTATCATCATTGCGCCTGACTGGAATTTACCTTTTGAGTTAATGTGTGATGCTAGCGATTATGCCATAGGTGCAGTGCTAGGACAAAGGATAGGCAAGGTTTTCCATGTCATTTACTATGCTAGTCGAACGCTTGATGATGCTCAAGTGAATTATACCACCATAGAAAAGGAATTACTAGCGATAGTATTTGTGTTTGATAAGTTTCGTAGTTATCTCATTGGCACGAGAGTCATAGTGTTCACTGATCATTCTGCTATCAAATATTTGATTGCGAAAAAGGAAGCTAAGCCGCGACTGATTAGATGGATTTTACCGTTGCAAGAGTTTGACTTGGAAATTAGAGACAGGAAGGGAACAAAGAATCAGGTAGCTGATCACCTGTCGAGATTGGAAAATGAAATTCAGGCTAAGGATAAAACACTGGTTAATGAGTCTTTTCCAGATGAACAGTTGTTCTTAATTGATAATTGTTCAGTCTTTTAGTATGCCGATTTTGTGAACTTCATTGTCTCTGATTATATCCCACCTGAACTCAATGCTCAACAAAGGAAGAAAGTTTTGCATGACGTGCGAAATTATCTATGGGATGAGCCTTTTCTCTTTAAGCATTGTGCAGATCAGGTCATCAGGAGATGCGTGCCGGAAGAGGAAATGGAAAACATACTTGCACAATGTCACGCATCACCCTATGGGGGACACTTCGGGGGAGATCGAACAGTAGCGAAAGTGCTCCAATCAAGTTTTTATTGGCCTACTCTATTCAAAGATGCTTATACATTTGTTGCATGTTGTGACAGGTGCCAACGTATTGGGAACATTTCAAAATGACATGAGATGCCGTTGCAGAACATCCTCGAGGTAGAGCTGTTTGACGTATGGGGTATAGATTTCATGGGACCTTTCATTTCGTCTTTAAATAACGAATACATTCTCATGGCTGTGGATTATGTCTCTAAATGGGTAGAAGCAATCGCTTTACCCACTAATGATGCTAAAATGGTTGTTAAGTTTATGAAGAAACAGATTTTCACTCGATTTGGAACACCTCGGGCAATCATAAGCGATGGAGGCACACACTTCTGTAACAGACAATTTGAAGCATTGCTGAATAAATATGGGGTCAAGCACAAGATTTCAACAGCCTATCATCCACAGACAAGCGGACAGATTGAGGTATCAAACCGAGAAATAAAGCGCATCCTGGAGAAAACAGTGTGTCCTTCGAGGAAGGATTGGTCATTAAAGCTAGATGATGCTTTATGGGCTTATAGAACAGCATATAAAAACCCCATTGGCATGTCACCCTACCGATTAGTTTTTGGGAAAGCTTGTCACTTGCCAGTAGAACTCGAGCACAAGGCATATTGGGCGTTGAGGAAATTGAACTTTGACCTCACAAGAGCTGGAGAAAAGAGATGTTTACAGCTGAATGAACTTGAAGAGCTTCGTCTTCAAGCATATGAAAACGCAAGGCTATACAAGGAGAAAACGAAAAAATGGCATGACAGCAAGATCATCAGTAGGATCTTCGTACCGGGTGAGTTAGTCTTACTTTTCAATTCTCGGCTGAAGTTATTTCCTGGTAAATTGAAATCCAGATGATCGGGGCCATTCCAAGTGGTGGCTGTCTTTCCTCACGTAGCAGTGGAAATCAAAGCAGAGAACTCCGAGAGAACATTCAAAGTTAATGGACAACGATTGAAGCATTACCGAGGAGAGACTTTTGATCGAGAAGCTACCTCGACTCACCTACAAGAAGCGTGACCAACCGAGAAAGTCGAGCCAAACAACTATAAATAAGGGTGCTTATTGGGAGGCAACCCAATTTTCTTCCTATTTCTTTTTAATTGAGTCTTGATATTCGTTGTAGCTTCTTTTTCAAAAAAAAAATAATCAAACATTCAAAACGGACGCGTCCGTCTACATGAGAGACGCGTCCGTCTCTATATAGAAGGCTGACAGACGCGTCTGCTTAAAATGCAAGACGCGTCCATCATTTTCTAGCATGACAGACGCGTCTGAGTGAGGAGAGACACGTCCGCCTCTACACAGTATCTAGACGGACGCGTCCTTCCAACATGAGAGACGTGTTTGTATCTCCACAGTAGGCCAACGGACGCGTCCGTCCAACACGAAGGACGCGTCCGATTAATCGTCGTTCCTATAAAAGGGCGTCGATCGTGCAACAATTTTTCTACCCTAACCCTAATTCCATCTTTTCTTCCGCTCGGTCGCGTCTCTCCCGGTGCCGCCAACGCCCATCACAATTACAATACAAGCCACTCGACGACTTTCCCTCTGCAAAGGACACGTCCCCCGTCTCCCTCTCTTCAACGGACGCAACCGTCTCTCTTCATCCAGGTAAACCGTTCCATCTTTTCTTTCCGAGCATCACACCTAGGTCATCTTGTTAAGAAGCTCATACTATGGTGCGAACAAAGAATGCCAGACTTAGGAATGCGAGTGAGCAACCGAATAGAGATAGGGGTAAGGCTCCGGCCGGTAGAGCCGAATCAAGCACCCTTGGGGCTAATGCCCAGAGGAGGCTTGCCGAGGCGCTTACAAGGAACAAGAAATTTATTTCCGAGAGAGGAATCCCCCGTATTCCGGACGGGTTCGAGCATTATTGGCTATCCGCTGAAGTGGCTAGACGGGGTTGGACGACATTTTGCGAGCTTCGAGACCCGGCAGTTATTCCGGTGGTTCGCGAGTTCTATGCTCGAGTACCAGACCATCAGGGGGTAAAGTCCATGTGCGTGGTAAAACAGTCCGGTTTGATGCTGACATGATTAATCGCTTCTTTAAGTTACCTATCCCTGACGTCGATGCATATGCAGCATTGGTAGGATCTGGCTTGAATGCTGAAAAAGCCGAAGAGATTAGACAGGTTTTAACTAATGGAGCAGGGCAATGGGAGATGCACAATGGCGAGTTTGTTTCCATCAAACGGAACACTCTCAATCGGTTTGCCAAAACTTGGTTTTATTTTGTAGTGTTCTCTATGATGCCTGTAACTTATCACAATCTGTGCAGGCGTGAACCTGCAATCCTCATTTATGCCATACTGACCCATCTGCAGATTGATGTAGGCCAACTTCTATTCAGGGGAATTTTACAATCCTCAGAAGCCACGAAAGGATACTGGTACCCCTCATTGGTGACCATGCTCTGCCGTCAAGCTGGCGTCCCCATTGAAGACCATGAGGAAACACTTCCACCAGGTACGATTATGACTGAAAAATATATTGAACAATTGTGTGGTGGAAACAGTCGGGATATGCAGTCAATTCAAAGGAGGAACAGGGCACGTGCACGTGCCCTCCGTGAGGGACCATCCGCACCAGCAGTAGATCCTCAACCTAAGAGCCAGGACGTCTCTAACACCCCAGCACCAGCCGACTCCGGGAATGTAGTCCTCCAGCTCCTTCGCCAAATGCGAAGAGAAAACAGGGCGACTAGGCAAGAGTTCCGCCTCCGCCATGAGCATATTGATGAGAATCTACGACGCAACGAGGACAACATGCGTTTCCAATGGGCGGCGGCTGGATATGACATGTTGCAATTCCAGAGCATGATCCCATGGGAGCAGTCTTTACAGGCCGCTCAATGGGATGAGTACGTGGACGAAGAAGACAGCGAGGATGACAATGCACAACAAGACTCTTCGGAAGACGAGTAAACCCCAAGGGAGTCCCTTTCTTACCATCTTTCTCTTTACATCGAGACGATGTTCTTGTGCAGGTTTGGGGGTGTCATCATGAGTAATTGGTTATGGTGAATAATAGGTTTGGGGGTGCTGTGTTTTACAAGGTACGGATTAATAGTTAGAGTTTGAATTTGATAACTGCCAGTTAGTTTTTTCGAGCATCTGATTCCTCACGTCTCGTTGTTAATTGGTTTGGAATAACTTCTATTCAATGAGGATAACTAGTGAGTTCGTACGTGTCTCTGATGGAAAGAGGAGTTCTGGAAAATAACCTATGGTTAAGACTTGTCATTTTGATCTGCCCAAAGCTGCAACCTGAAACTTTTTGATTTTCAACACTCATGATCTCATGTCTCGGTAGGTTTCTGGATGAATCAAACTTTTTTTTTAGTAAAACATGTGAAGTAATGAGGATTAGGACGTGTCTTTGATTATCTCTTGAAATGAAATCTGGGGAACGATCATTTTTGTTATAAAAAAAAGAGAGAAAAAAAAGAAGAAGAAATAAGTGATCATGGTTCTAAGTACCAATGTCCAGAGTTGAACTTCAATTTTCTGTTTCAATGTGATCTGGATATGTACTAATGATGTCTGTTAGTCCCTAACCGACCCGAGAATAAACCTGAGGAGTGCTTCATCACTTAATGCCTTGGTCCAACTGGATCGGGAGTCATTGGTTGATTTCTCGCTACATGGGTGGTTATAAGGACGGGACACTTAAGAATCATGTAACCTTGCGGAATAGTTGTTGAATACCCATGTGTTGGATGGTTTAAACCTTGGACAAATGGATAGAGTGATGCAAGGTTGGTTCCTGAGAATTGTTGCAGATCATGTTTTGCTTGAAAAATGGTTTGTCGATATCGGTTGCTTATCATGGCATGAGATGTTTTTTCTCAAATAATAAAAATGCTTTGTTTTAGTAGAGGATGAGTTATATGACTTGTTTTAGTGCGAGTTAAGCAAAGGAATGAATTGGACTATTAGGGACAAGTACAATCACTTCTGAGAATATTAAAAGAAGGTATTTCATGACTAGTTGACTCGGAGGTAGTTGAGGAACGTTTAGTAGTTTTGATTCATTTTATTTGATGTTATTTTGGTCGAGGACTAGCAAAAGGTAGGTTTGGGGGTGTGATAACTCTACGAAAGTAGAGTTAAAAGGTTCGTGTTAGGAGAGAAAATTGTGCAACAAGTTGAATAAATTCGTACAATTTGGGTTCTTTAAGTTGTTTGTTATCTTCAAGTTTTAGCTTGCTAAAGAATTATCTACAGGTGAAGAACATGTCCAAGCTAAGGAGAGATGCATTCCCTGGAAGTTGGAGAACAGAATGAAGAAGGACGCGTTCGTCAAGAGCAAGCGACGCGTCCGTTGCTCTTCAGAAAAGGAAAGGACGCGTCCGTCACTACCAAAGGACGCGTCCGTCAAAGTGGAAAAGACAAGGACGCGTCCGCCGTGAAGAAGGACGCGTCCATCTCTTTAATGTTTATACACAGAAGCAAGAAGTACGCGTCCGTCCATCTCCAAGGACGCGTCTGTTCGTAGGATGTCATCAAGCATGCGAAGGACTCGAGGATATTCTTGTCAATTAGAAATTTTATGGACGAGGGTTGAGTAAAAATAGGAATCATATTTTCTTTGGATATCTTTTCGTGGGGGAATATCAGGAAATATATATATTCTCTTTTATAAAACAAAAACCGGAGAGGAGGACTTTTGAGGACGGCAAAAATTCTTTGGGGGAAAATTAGAGAAAGAACGTTAAGCAACATCAAGGGGCTCTAGAGGAATCAAGACTGAGGGTGCTCATCTTCAAGTCGGAAGACCGGGGAGACAGAGTTCTTTCTTCTTTACTTCTATCTTTTGAAATCTTGATGTGGGTTTTCATGTTTTCTTCTGGATCAGTGATGTATAATTTCCCAATTATGAACTAATTTGCTTTTCTAAGGCTACAATGGAACCTAGTACTTTGGTTTAGAAAGTGAATTCCTTTCTTTGTGTTATTGATTTCAGCGAATGATTTATTCAGATCTCGTTCTTAATGCGATTGATTGACTGATCACCAATTAATTTGATCTGGGAATCTGAATGAACTTGGAAAAGTTATTTAGATTAAGCCGTGGACTGGATAGCCTAAGTTAGTGTCGCGTTGGAAAACGGAACTAATCAGTGAGAAGGATAGGAATATACCTGATCACCTTAGGTAGCTAATTAGGGTTGTCACATAAAGGGTTCTCACTAGTTAATTGCCTAGGAATAGAGTGATTAGCTTGATACCGAGAATACGTTTTTAGAGCACTCGGAAGAGGCGTAAGAAAATTATAGAACTCTAGGTTAATCGTTCAAGCAATTAATAATCGAAGAGGGAAGGATCAATCTAAGCAAGGTGCTGGGGGAAGTTGTATGTCCTAGATTTCTCATCATTGATAGTTCGCGTTATTACTTTCTGCTATTACTTTTAATTCAAGAATACCAATTTTATTTTCCACTTGACCTCAAGACAATTACCGAGAATAACGTTAAGAGAATTTTGCAGTACAATTCCCTGTGGATTCGACCGTTGCTTGCCCTTGCTACATTTTAGTTAGGTCGGATAAGGATTTATTTTTGTTGCGTTGACGATGCGTACCAAAACTATCAATAGATTCATGTTATATTCCCTTTTCCTAATCCTTGTGGGAAAATTAAGAAAAAAATAATGTATATTTCAGCTTAATTAATCATGTTAATATAATGAAAATTCCTATGGGATAAATTCAATATATTAATCGAATTAATTATAAGTAAATATCATTTACTATATGTGATCTAGAGGCTTTAATATATTAATCAATTAGAGTTGCTATGGCTAATCTCTAATTGATTAAAAATATATAATTCACAAGACAATTAACTTCATTCAAAATATACTTAATATTACATATAAGGGAGAATATGTAAATTTACGTGGTTAAGGACTAAATTGTAAATTAATTGAATCGGTAAAATCATAAATTAATTGAATGGAGGTATAACGTAAATTTTTGGTGCAATTAGCGGCAAAATGGTAAAACAAAGATGGCAGGGGTAGAATCGTAATTTCTAGTGAAGGCATAAAAGACAAAACATAATATGATGATGATGATTAACAAAATAAAGGCGGGCATGCTCTATTTGCTAGGAAGTTATTTTCAATTTTTTTTTGGAAAACCTGCACGTAGTCTTCTTCTTCTTAAAATCATGAGAGCAGTATTGCTTCTTACTATTCATTCACCCAATTTCGCCACTAATTCTTCTTCGACAGCCCAGATCTAACAAAAATAAGTGGTGGGCTTTGAAAACATCACCGCATGACCATATAGGTCTAAAAATCAACAAAAATGGTGGAGAGATTTTTTCAGAATCGAGTAGAATTTTTTTGGATTCGAGTAAAATTTGATCGGATGCAAAAAAAAACCCAACCCACGAACCCTAATGGTTTTCATTGCTCAATTAGCCTCTGGCGAACAACCAAATGCTAAAATCGAGAATATTTGTAGAAATTCTAAAGTTAGAAATTTTCAAAAAATCCCTAAAAATAGAAGAAACTTAGATTAGACTATTTTGATATCATTTTCATAAATTTGGGCCTAGATTTCCTATATTTTATTCTTTTTTAAGGAAATCATAAATACCTTAAGGCTTCATTAGAATTTTATGATAAGATTCATCAATGCCATGATTTCCTGATCGTGTACATGATTTCATTAGTCGTAATTTGCCTAACTTTTGGTACTCTAGACTTAATTTAGTTTTAGAAAATATAAAAAAAGACAAAAATAACCTGCACAAATACTTATCATTGGCTTACTCCACAGGTTTTAAAATGAATTAAAATTTTGCATGAGACACGTATAGAAAATGCACAACTTCGGTGCTGAAAGGGCATAAGTAGAAACACCGATGTAATCAAGTCCCCATACCCTGGAGTTTTCTTGTTCCGTAGAATCGAATGGCTTCTCCTGATCGCTTGATAAGATTTTTGGTTTACCTTTCTTAGAGACTAGGAGTGACTCTATTTACATGTACACCTATACATGTCACCAATTACACTAAGTTCGAATTCGACATTCCCTCGTTGCTATTTGGTATAAGCCTAGGAGGACCCCAGCTAATTGAAAATCACATACTAACCCAACATGTTCTCTCCTTTTTAAACTTAAAATGACTCATTATGACACGTCAATTAGATGGAATAATATATAAAAAAAATGTTATATGTAATATGTTATATAAAAGAATCAATATGAATTAATCTTTAATTAATTCGAAATGTATGATGAAATTTTACAAAGTAACCATATAATTATTTGATTTAAATGATAAAAATTGAGATGAGAAATTAGTCTCAAAAATAAAAATTTTATGCAATTACTAAACGCATGTCTATTCCAGGAAATTTTATATAGTCAAAAATATATTCTGATTCTCTAAAATTCATTTAGGGAACAGAATAAAAAAAAGATCAATTCTAATCAAAATCACTTTTTCAAATCAGAATTATTGTCATGCAGGGCCTTAATTTCAAATACGACCCAAATCCTTTTTTTTTTGTCTACAAAGAAACTCTCGACTTTTAAATATGCCCTTGTTAAATCCTTGTCAAAAATCATCGTTAAGTCTTTTGACACGGCAATTCCATGTTAGCATAAAGTCAACGTCAACTAAAAACTCCGCAAAAATGACTCCGTGGCTTTCTCTAAATATCGGTGGAAGTTAGGGCTTGCTTCTTCTTCTTCAATTCACACACAAAGAGAGATAACGCTCGGTCGCTCCCTCCATATCAGGTTCACTCTCTACGACATGAAGCTAGAGCCAGCGAGCTTCTCCGTCCCTCTATCCGTAGTTAGCCTCTTTCTTTGTTTCACTCACGGACAGGAGGGATTCCTCCATGAATTGACTGAGTAGTGGACTCCAAAACGGTTGGTCTCTTCCTATGCAGGCTCATGCCCAGTCGCACGGAGGAAATTTATGAAGAACAGATCCATGTAAGTTTTATGAACGATATATTCCTTGAGGAATCTAAGTATGGACAGTTTCCCAACAGTTTACCAACCAGGAGAACAAAACAAAGGCCCTCCGTAAAGAGGGAGCCCTGGAGAACCATTTGGAGCTAGGGGCCAAGGCAAAGAAGCCAGTTGGGGAGTTAGCCCTCGCTCTTGGGACACTGTCTCGATCTCTGGTGCAATCATTCCATGAAAAGCCAAGTCAAGCAAGCCTTACCACTCAGCTGGAGCAGAAAGAAGGATAGGAGAGATGATCAAAGACGTGGAAGTTTCACTAGGAATAATCAAAAGCATAGAAGGAGAGAGAGGGAGAGGCGCAAGTGGTGTGGCAACGAAGTGAGGTGTTGGTGACAGCGTGGTGGTCGGGTCATGAGATGATAGAATAAAATAAGTATCGTATTGGCCATTTCCTGAAGCAGTAAATACGCAATTAAATGAAATTATTTCACACTAAATTCATGTGACAAGATTATGGACGTTTAAAGCGCATAAGATATAATTTTTTAAAAATTTATTAACTCATGGAAGCGTGTGAGTTGTCCAACAAAAATGAAAGTAACAAGTATATATGCTGAAAATCCTAGCTAATCCTAACAAATTTTCCGACAAAACAACTTTATCGTACTGTTGCTCTTAATCAATCAAAGATAACTGTATAGGAAAAAAAATATGCTAAATTAATCTGATATGCAATAAAGATTAAGAACAGATCTTTATGTGCCCCTCATCACTTACGTTCCTCCATTTTTAAAATTTTTAGTTTGCACACTGAGTTTTGTCTTTGCAAATCATTTTGCATCTTCACCTCAATTATCGTTCCATTATATTTCATGAATTAGTGACAACTTAAATAATAAGGTAAATTGTTACTAAGTTTTTTAAATATCATCATAAAAAAACTAATGTCACATATTTTACAGGTAAAAGAATATTATAAAGTGATGAAAGATAAATATCAGCTTATCAGCCGAAAAATAGTTATTGGTGATTTCCAAAAAGTTACAAAAGAAAAATACATCTCTAGGTATTTCTTCGCCAAACAAGATGAGATGATGTTAAATCAGCATCTAAGGGTGCGTATGGTAACGTTTCTGTTCTCGAAACAACTTTTGGAACAGAAACACTTTTTTATGTTATTCTTCAATTATTTTTATTTTTAATTACTTTCAAGAAAGTGTTTCCAATTGTTTCTAAAAAATGTTCCAAATGTGTTTCTAAAAAGTGTTCCGGGAACACAGAAGCAAGTTTTTTTTGTTTCTCATTTCTGCTTCAAAAGTGTTTTTGTTTCTCAAAAGTGTTCTCGGAACACTTTTGGATCACTTTTTTACCATACGCGTTTTTGTTCTCAAAGTGTTCTTCGAACACTTTGGGAACAGAAATATTTTTTTTGGAGTGTTACCATACGCACCCTAACAAACTACAGCTACATTTGATAATGCTCATTAATGTCAATTTCCATCAGAGGTGAAGATTCACCAAGAAATTTGAAGGAAAAATAAGGAAATTTCGATGAATTTTGCAAAATGATCAACACAATACCCATCAACATCCAATATATTCAATAATTAACTTGACGTATTAATAAATGCAAAATAGCTCAACAACCAACATTTAGTAAAAAATTAAAAACATAGTCTTAGACCCATTCAAAGTACGGACATCTGTTTATTAAAGTATAAGAGGCGGCCCTCACCCCTAGGCTAGCCGGCCAAGAAGGGAAAACAAACGGAATTTTTTTAAAAATAACTAAAAAGGTAAAATAAAATCCATGGGCACACTAAAAAATTCACAAAAAATTGTTCTAACGATGCCACATCAAATTTTTCAGCATGCACGCAGGATTTACAGCGGGTTATATCAGCAATAGTATCTAAGTGATCATTTTCTAAATTTGTGCCACTCAAGCGAGCAAAAAATAAAAAATCATGGTACTCGCGATATACTTATACCGTGAGTTTTGCTTTTAGCACGCGAGCTAAAAGCCGAAGTAGCGGTCCAAACATAACAATTGATTTTTTTTTTATAGCGGTCCAAACATAACTTTATTTGAGGAAGAAACAATTCAAAATTTTAATTAATTTTTCAATTGTTGTATTATATTACTTTTTACTCGCTAGAAAGGTCGACCTATATCGCGCACACAAGGGGGGCAGATGAGCATGATTGACGACTTCAACAAGTGTAGGCAGCCGGCCGATTTTGCAAGGTGATGGCGGTGATTCGAGCGCTCGTGGTAGTGATAAGGGCCAATAAGGCAATTGTTGGGGCTAGCATTATACCTAGAGGGGGGATGTCTTGAAAGCTTGTTTATAAATATTGCGAACCTAATAGAAACAAGCTCAAAGTTTAAATCAGAGTTTGATCAAGAGCAGATTATGGGATGCTTGCAGAGTCTGTCTACGGACAGTTCAACTATCAAATATAAAAGTAAAGAGTTTAAAGGATAGAGAATTTATAGAGAGAGTTTATAATAGTTTGACTTTGTTCAAGTCTACATCCACTTCTTCATGCCAACAGCCAATCAGTTAGATTCTATTAGCTACTAGCTTAGAGGTTACAACGTGGTGATTATTCTTGAGTCAAAATAACTCCCTTCTAATATACTCTCACTTAGATATGAACATCTAAGTATTACAATGTTTACATCAAGAATACATGATGGATGTTGTTGCAGCTTTTCTTGAACTTTGGAATCATATATTTTGGACCCTCTTCTTCGCTTTAGTCTTGAAGTCTCTTTTTGTACTCCTCCACCTTCAAGCTAGCAATTGCAAGGTCTCCTAAAAATCACTCTCCAAACTTTTCATTTGGACAAGATTGTATACAAAGGATTTTGTAACCCTTGAGAATAATAAAAAAAGAATCTCTCATTAAATCAGATTGCTCATATAATCATGATCTGGGTTTCCAAAGATAGAATTCTTTGTTTAATAAATTATCATCGTCTTCCTTAATCCACACTTTTGAATGATTTTCGTAATTAATAATCATCAAGAACAAATCCAGCTTGATCTACCAGCCATTGTGATAACATAGTATTTGATATACATTATCTCAAAAGAATAGAAGGACAATAGAAGTGTCAAAAGTTGTGCATGATGCTCATTTCAGTATCAAAAGTTTTTGCCAACTCACTTAAATGCCAAATCGGAGAAAAAAACGATCATTTAAGTATCTTTGGTAAGAAAATTTGGCCAAAAATGCTACATGGCTTTTTAATTAAACATTAATGCCTAGGTGGCTTTTTCATTTAAAAAAAATTGACTCGGACAATGAGGTGGCCTTTAAAAACTAGACGATGCGGTTTTAAAGCAAATTCAACTTTCTCTCTTGCTCTTTCTTCTCTCTCTTTCTCTCTCATTCAAGCCATGTTCAACACTTTGAAGCTGACAGTCGTTTGAAATGTAGCCTTGTTCTTGAGTACCTTAGGTTGGAAAGATAGTGGTTTGAAGCTATGTCGCATCAACTGAGATAAGACACGTGACATGATACGCCAATATGTTGTCGTGATTTGAAATCAAAATTGAGCTAATGGATTAATAAGCCTTGAGAAATGGGCTTTGCGTGGGGGGCCTCTCAGGCCCATACCAAATCATAGTGGGAGATTTATAAATCAAGTTCAACCTTGGTGACTTGTGCAAAATGTACATGCAAATGGAGTCTCCACCAATCTTTTTTGGAGGATAGATTGCAAACCCTACTAAGCAATTGGGAGAGTTTATTCGGTTCTACGAAATTAGAGGTTTGGGTTCGGGCACTTAATTACGTCAATGTTTCCATTGACGCCCTTTTAGTTCCTAGGTTAACTGATTTTCCTAATTATGATTTCATATAGGCTCGATTTCAAATGAGGAAAGTCTCAAATCTAAAATTTCGTGCAGATAGGAATATCTAATCATAAAAATCACAATAAATAAAGATAAATGTGCAAGTCAATGAATCAAAATCATGCGGGTAAAACGCATCAAAATACAAGTAATTTCATTTGTAGTGAGGCTGTAAGGGCCTAGAGAGAGTGTGATTCAAGTTTGGGAAAGATTTGGGAAAATTTGGTAAGGAATTTGGGAAGATTTGAAATAATTTGCCCAAAGAGGAAAAATTGTCATTTTCGAAAGGATTTGGGGTTAAAATCATCAAAAATAAGATTGGTCAATCAAACGAACCAATTTGCTAATATTTGGGATTTTGTTTTTGGAATTTTCTCAAATAATTTTCCCAAAAGGGGCGTGATTATCATTTTTTTAAGAATTGGATGTGGCCATTTCCTTTTCTTTTTCTTTTTTTCTTTTTGTGAATTATTCTGAATTTTTTTAAAATTTTTTTATTATCATTTTTTAATAAATTTTCCGTTTTTTTTATCATTTTTATTTTTTTAATTATTTGCTGAAATTTTTATTTAAGAATGTTATCTGAACAGGTTTGATCTAACCTGCGTCTTTTGGGCACTGAACCTGAACCCTACGAATCTGGGTCAAGTCCATTCCCGCATAGAACTAGTCGTTCTTGTCTTAGAATCCAGAATCGAATCGATTCTAGGTTGGCTCTAGATCACAAATTTGAAAACCGAAGTGGTTCTCCCTCGAAGTCGCCTTGGACTATTCTCAAGGTTGAACTAAACGTAGTATTGGGATAGTTACCCAATCAGTCCAAAACCTTACGAATGCGAATTCGTTCGTAAACTTTTAAATTTTGCTCGCGTAAATTTGCAAGAAAATTTCTATGTAATTTTTTCAATTGATTGCTGCTAGAAATTGTTGACATAGCAACCTGTAAATTGTCCACGTTAGCATGTAATGTAAGATGGCCAGTGATGATTGGATGCATATGAACGAATTCCGGCAACAATCAATTGAATCGACTACACTAGAATTTCACTCAAAGATCTGGACATTAATTTAATTAAATCAATTTACTGCGTTAAATCGTGAGACTTTAATTTCAATTTTTGTTAGGTGCGGTGTACCAATCAAGAAAATAATTAAGGCGAGCACATGCGGACGTGAGCGAAGATTAAGATGTAAGCAATCAGAAAAGCCAAAAGGAAAAAAAAGATGAATATTCAATCCTGAACGTGCGATTCAAAGGAAGGGCGAAGAATTTGAGGTGCTGAATTCCAGCAGGACAGTCCTCTCAAGTCGGGTCGGGCCATCAAAGACCCGACCCTATCCTCTTTTGTCTGCTTTTGAAATTTGTTTTTATCCCTGTATTTTCGTTTACGATACGTGGCCACGAGCTTGTTAGTGTTCATTTTTTATTTATTTATATCAATACCATATTTTGTGCGAAAACCACAAATTTACTAGTTTAAATTAGGAGGGTAAATCTCTAAAAGAATCACCTCATGCTTTATTTATTTCACAAAAATTGAATGATTGAATAAATATTTTTCTAAAAGAATAGCTTATTTCGCTTATAGTAATGAATGAAAGAAAAGTATTTTTATTGTCCAAGAAAATATATGGACATTAAATTTTGTCAATAATAAAAAAAGTAATTACTCTTTTAAAAATATTTTCAAACCATTCATTTTTCAAAATTTTAATATAATACTACATGTTTTTTTTAAGGTTGCTTGAGAATTATTTACCACGACACAACGGCCTTGATACAAATCAAGACAGATGACCTTACCTAGCTCAAGCCTATCATTAGCAAGGTGTTGTATGCTGGTGTGGCAGCTCGCCCAAATCAAGTAGACTAATGCTCTGTGCTAGTTTTAAAGCTCCACGAGACTTATATACCGATGGACTGCTCAAATCTGCACAATATGGAATCGGAAACATGCTTGAAACTCAACTTTATACAAAATTTCAATGCACATTCATCATAGTTTAACAAGCTTTTGCCAAAATTTCAAGTGATTCTATGAGAATGAGATAATGCACGGAATTGGACCCAAGCTCTAGGTCCATTCGAAACGACGATCATCACAAGCACATGAAATTCAATGTCATCCACTCGTGTCCACATCCTTTTAGTCTTTAGCATTGCAAATTGCATATAAACGTATGATTTTTTTTTTCTAAAAAAAATCGAATATGCATAAACCCGTTGTTCAAATTTTTTTTTTATCTTATCTCTAATTTTTACTTTATCTCTTTGCAAAGCGCCGAAGTTACCCCACTCTTAATTTACTAGCGTTCCAACTTCAATCCCATTATCAGCACGGTTGAATGCCTATTGATACTTGTTGTACCAGATAAAATCACTTACAGTTTCGTCCAAACTCAAAAGACTCGAATTATGAATTTGCCCCCACATCGTTCTCTTTCTTCAAATTGCTATTGAATTTTATAGGGGGCCTTTCCCTATCTTCCCCAGACTGTTATCGATCCCTACCATTCATATTCGTCCATCACTAACCCCTCCCCGCCATCATCACTCGCTCCTTCCTTCCACCACTTCCCACTCCCATTCCAGTCGTTCTCGAGCTCTCCAGATCTTGTCTCTTCCCGCAGCCATGGCAGAGAAGGTGAGCCCTCCTCCTCCTCCTTCTCCTCCACCTCCTCCGTTTTCCTTCTTTCTCATCTCTCTCGATGCCCACTACTGCCGTCTCTCTTCCCTTCGCCATTCTATGGTCGTGGAATTCTCAGAGCAATTGTCACTCTGTTTTGACTTAATCTCTAGCCGGGTCCAATCTTGTTCATTCCTCTGTTTTCGCATTTCGCCACTGATGCTTTCTTCTGCAGACGTTTGGGAAAAGAAAAAGCAAAAAGCCTCAAGCATTCGTTGATTCGCGTGGGTTTATCAGTCCTTGCGTTGTTTTTTATTGTTGCAGGTGACCAAAATGTTGATAAAGGTGGATCTGAAGTGCTGGCGCTGCTACAAGAAGATCAAGAAAATCCTCTGTAAATTTCCCCGTGAGTCTCTCTCTCTCTCTCTCTCTCTCTCTCTCTTTTGCCCTTTTCTTAGTTTAAAATTGTTGTCATTTCTTTATGAGCGATTGCTTTTGGAGTCGGTTGATTTGATTCGACTGAGTTTGCTATGAATTAACTTGTGAACGAGAGAAATCCGAGACCAGATATATGATGAGAAGAAGAACGAGGTGTCGATCACCGTCGTGTGCTGCAACCCGGAGAAGATCCGTGACAAGATCATCTGCAAGGGCGGCGAGACGGTGCAGAGCGTTGTGATCTTGCCCGACAAGCCCAAGGAGCCCGAGAAGAAGCCCGAAAAGCCGAAGGAGCCGGAGAAGCCGAAGGAGCCCGAGAAGAAACCCGATAAGCCAAAGGAGCCGGAGAAACCCAAAGAGCCCGAAAAGCCTAAGGTGGAGCCTCCGAAAGAACCCGCCAAGCCAAAGGAGCCAGAGAAGCCCAAAGAGCCGGAGAAGCCCAAAGAGCCCGAAAAGCCCAAGGTGGAGCCTCCGAAAGAACCCGCCAAGCCAAAGGAGCCAGAGAAGCCCAAGCCGCCAGAGCCGCCGATGTGCTACCCGCCGGTGCTGATGTATCCAATGGTGGGGGTGTGCTGTTGTCCATGTTATGAAGGGTATGGTGGGGGATCATGTTATTGTTACGGGCAGGGGAGGCCGGCGATGTGCTACGATGGATGCGGAAGACCGGCTTACCAGTGTCAAGGTGGGAGCAAGGGTTACTATGGGAGCCGGTGTGATTACTTCAGTGAAGAAAATCCGACCGGGTGTACTGTCATGTAATCGAGTTCAAATTTTCTTGCGTCGGTTATCTATGTAAGAATTTGATGAAAGATAGCATATAAGTCAATTTTTGTGGGCTACCTTGGGGTGTCTTGTCTTGGTGGGTATGGAAAGATTGATACGGTTAGTGGTCTGGAATACTGTGTGGGTATATGTGGTCAAATAATTGTTCAACATGAGTCGTTACTTGTCGATTTCTTAATTCCAATAAAAGCCTGCTTTTCATGTCTCGTCCCATGTTCATGTCTTTGGCTCGCCCCCTGATGATGATTCATCCGGGATAGAACAGGTCGATCGCACCATGGAATGGCGTCCAAAAATTTGGAATGAAATAAAGATGATGGTTTCTTCAGCCACATATCTGTGATCTTGAAAAGGGTTCATTTTGGCCACCAAAATGAAATGAAAAGTGGCCCAGCCTTTGTGATAAATCTGCCAAGAAAATTTGTATGACATGCGATCGGAGAATTGATATAGTGCAAAATAGTTAATATATTCTATTTGGATTATAACTCATTGGTTTAAAGTTTTTGAGTGAAGGTCGGTGTAAGTGAATATATTGACAAGTTAGACTTGAGAGCTCCTTTTTGGTGATCTCAATGTGTTTTTACTGTGTGATTCCCAATAAATTTATACTAAAGCTGAGGATCCATTGAGTGGGGGTGGCCTAGATGGTTGTTCAAAGAAGATCCAATTGTGATGTGCCATAAGAAGCTTCTAGTTCAGATAGTTGGGCAGTTGGATCTAGAGAAGAATGATGGTATCCTTGACATTCTCTTTCTAACTAAATGATGTCGATTAGGACTATTGGGAGCTTTTGGCGCCACTCGACAATATGATCTCATGGATATCTGTTCAATTGAAAGCTAGCAAGAATACAAAATACATTCTCTCATCACGATGAAATTTGGAGAATTACCAAGCCTGTCAGCAAATGCGAAATCAAAAACTTCACATAATCTGTTGTCCTTGCTCGCAAAGAATCGTGCTCCTTGATTTCACACCACAGCCGGTTTTGATATCCTCAAAATCATAAGATGACTTTTAAGACATACATACAGTAGAATTTTATCTTTAAAAAAAAAAGATGATTGCAAAATTATCCTCAACTTTGTTCTCCATATCATATAATCTCGCCAAATCTTAAAACCTACATTTTATGGCTCCTCAACCTAAAAACCCATTTCGACACCCCCAAAAAAAAAAAACTAAAAACCCATTTATCACTTGGACACAAGTTCGGGTTTTCCATGTCACAAAAAATTGAGATATGTGGCTTTTTCTCAAGAAAAAAGAAAAGAAAAGATAACTTCCCCATGAAGTCATCATTAGAACGTGAAGTCATGGCACAACTCATCCTCACTCTAATGGACTCGTATATGATGGAAAGTGAAACTCAAGCCACATAATAGATCTCCTTTTCAAATGGCAAGTGCTTTGGTTGGCCAACTTTAAAACAAATCGCCCCCTAAACCGCATTTAGCATCATCCTTCAAGTTCACTTCGTGTGCTCATTCTGTTTTAGTAGTTGCTACAGGAAAGTGTCCTCTTTGGCGTGGCTGGACAATGGATTTGTCTTACCTAATGTTACCTCCACGTGGGGTCATGGAAGTGGCTGATGGTCTAATAGTTAGTTTATAAGTATGAGAGAAAGTTCTACAATTTAAGCTAATCTTTTTGGGTGAGAGGGATCAAAACTATCCAACACTGGTATAAGAGCTCATATTACCAATAAATCTGGATTCAATAGTCACACTAAAAATGTAGGTTGTTGTTGTTCCAACTTGTTGCCCGGTATGTGAGGAGAAGATTATTGGGGTTATCCAATATCGATTGTATAAGGGGCGTGTGTCGCGACCTGCCTTAACCTTTCTCAAGAGTCAGGTGGTTTAGACGTATCGCTATATTTCAATGATGCTAAGGACTTCGTTTTATTGATTAGTAACCTAAAATATTAGTAGGAGTCACCACTAGCTTATTGGAGTTGGCTTGCAACCAATCGAGACGTGAGGGTGTCATCTTGATTTTTATGCAATCAGAGTTTCTAAGTTTGGGGACTTGTTTATGCTAACTAGATAATTAGTGCTCTTTTGATACCTAACCAGTTAATGTTCTATAAGATGATCACACATTCTACATATCATTTAAAGCCCACTAGGTATCTAACTAGTGCTAGATGATCATGCATAATATTTTTCTGTCATTTTGTGCAATTACTTATTTATCTTTAACTAGCATCTAGAAAAATGATTAATGTACAATTTATCAAAAGATAGTGCTATAATAAGCGCTCAATTAGGTAAAATATGCCAAATATTAGAATAGAATGTACACATGCAAACTCCTTACCAAAAAAAAAATGTACATTTGCAAACTAAATCTATAATAGCGGTATTTAAAGAAAATAACTCAGATACGTGGATTAGGTATATAAAAATGGACCAAGTTGGATGTCGGTCTTCAATCACCAAGTCTTAACGGGCTACCATCTCTATGGCCATCATCATCAATCATTACATTGAGATATCAAACTGATGCATCAGGCATTTGAAACATACACTCACTCATAGAAGATAATTAGCGAAGTTTAGGAAATTAAAGGATAAAACATGCATTTAGATTTTAAACTCCAATTGCCATGCTAATTTATCTATTAAGGCATGCATTATATAACAAATTATTTAGACATTTACATGTTAAGTTAAAACTAAGTCATGTAAATTAAACATGGAAAATAATCAATGAGTAAACACATAAAAGCCTAATTAGACAACAGGCAAATAGAAGCAAATTCTAGCTGACAATAAATTTATCACTCACCTCTTTTGTAGCTGTGTGTGGGACACAGCTTAACTTCAACATTGCAGATTCATCGAACATAATATCCCTGCTCATCAGAACTTTCTTCTCACTTGGATCGCTTAATTTGTAACCTTTCACTCCTTTCTCGTAATTGAGAAATATGTACTGTTTTGCCTTTGGATCCAACTCATGTGCTTTGAAGTCTACACATGTACAAAAGCAGGACAACCAAATATTATTAATTTAGAATAATCAACATTTTTACCAGTTCAAACCTCTTCAAGAATTTTGCATTCAATTGCAATTGATGGAGACTAATTCACAGGATAACATGCCATGTAGATGGCTTCTGCTCAAAATCCCTTGCTTAGTTCCGTGTGCAGCCTCATGCTCTGAGCTCTCTCTAATAAGGTTTGGTTTATCCTTTCCACTACGCCATTCTGTTGGAGTGTATCCGAAACTATGAAGTGACGTCTAATCCCTTCATTCTTGCAAAATCCATGAACGGTGTCGATTTATATTCTCCTCCATTGTTTGATCTCAAGCACTTAAGCTTCTTCCTTGTTGAAGTCTCAACTTCAACTTTCCATTCTTTGAACTTGTCAAAGTTCTCACTTTTGTGTTGCATGAAGTAGACCTGAACTTTCCGAAAGAAATCGTCAATGAATGTCACAAAGTATTCCTTCCCACTTTTTGACTTCACTGATTAAGGACCCCGTACATTTGTGTGTACATACTCGAGCACGCCCTTGCTCATATGAGTTGCAACCTTGAACCAAACTCTTCATTGTTTTCCAAAAACACAAAATTTGCAAAAATCTAATTTGCGTGTTTTCATACCTTGGAGCGCATTCTTCTTGTGAAGCTCTATCAATCCTCTTTACCCCACATGCCCAAGGTGTATATGCCATAGATAGGTGTTATCCGTGTCCATGCTAGGATTTGGGACATAGATGCTCCACCTTGCACTGTGGTTCCTATAAGTCAATATAGGTTCCTATGCCTTTGTCCCTTTAAAACAACTAGATCTCCCTTTATCACCTTCAAGACTCCACCTTATTCAGGTGTTCCTAATTAAATAAGATTCTTCCTTAGACCCAATATGTAATGCATACTTGCCAGGGTTCTGATCATACAATCGAACATTCTAATTTTCACGATTCCAACTCCCACATTCTTGCATGAAGTGTCATTTCCCATGAGAACTAAACCACCATCATATGCCTTGTACTCATCGAAAGCTTCTCGATGAGGACACATATGATAAGTGCATCCAGAGTCTAAGATCCATGAATCTTTGAAGGGGTCCTTCCCCAAAAATATGGACAAGACAACTCTATCATTAGTCTTAGTGCTGTCGGCTAAACTTGCTTCATTTGAGCTCTTCTTTTTTTTTTTTTTCTCATTCTTATTTGGATAGAATCTCTTCGTTTACCCTTCCTCATTACACCCATAGCATCTTCCTTTAAACTTTTCCTTGGATTTTGATTGACCCATATGGCTTGATCCTCGATCCATCAATCTTCCCTTTCCTTGACTCCTTTTCTCCTTTCCAAAGAGTCCCCTATTGCGACCTAAACATCGATTAAGATCTTAGGTTAATGGATTATCAAGTTAATTAAATAACAAACCTAATGTGGACTCTCCCAAGCCTTACCAATTTGCAACTTTGATTTGTTCAAACAATTTAGAATTCGGAGTCGTCACTAACCATTTTTGGTAGGTTGGTTAGAAACCTAAATAACATAGTGGGAGAATTATTTTATTCCTACGAACTAGAGATTAAAGATTTGAGGACTTGATTACATTAACTAATCAAAGGTAATGCCCTTTTGGTATCTTACTTCCATAAAAGTCTGGGTTTGGCAACTCAAACTTGATTGCTTTTTTTTTAAAACTTCTCAGATGGAGTATTTTTTGTTGTTTTCACTTTTTAGAATGGATGCAATGCATGACATGCAAAGACAAAACTATATACTAGATTTGTATGAGTAAATTAAATCCGCAAAATGACATCAAATTAACACAAAACTCAGAGCAACATGCAGACAGTCATGTAGTTTAAATAAAATAAACATGCAAAGACTGTACATAGCACGCAATTTTTTATTCAAGTAATTAAAACATATAAATTAAATTATCCTAACATGAATATCCTAAGCATGATGCTAATGACAATGCCAAATGTCATCGTAAAAATAAAAATAAAATATGACGTAGACATGCAAGGTATAATACATACGAAGATGATGACGCCATAATATGATATGCATGATCTTTAGGAAATATTGATGACGGACTAAATGATACTTGAAAATATAAACGACATGAGAGATAATGCAAAGATATGACATGGTATTTTGAAAATACGGAATGCAAGATATGATATTCAAAATAAATATACGATATTTGCATGAGATTTTTTTTTATATTTTCTTTGGAATTTTCCGCCACATGAAGATATGCTTGATTTGATTTTCTTCACTTTCATTTCCAAATTGAACTTAACTCCCTAAAGATTTAATTAGATATAATTTCTAAGAAATTATATCTTCCCAACTTTTTATGAATTTTAAAATCTTAGAAAGTTCAAAATCAAACAAGATATCAATCAAGTAAATCGGAGATAACAAATCCAAGCAAATCAACCATTTTTACCTTGCATTTGAAAAAACAAAAAGGCTGACATCTAAAATCGGCTTTTGAAAGATGAGGTTGGTTATCTTTCCCTTTTTTTTAGAAAAAAAAAAGAGGATCGGTCTCAAATGGCAATGAGAAGAATCGTCCAAATTTTTTTTAAAAGAAAAAAAAGGCAACACAATATTGTGAATTATTCGAGATCCAAAAATTACCTTGATTGTGATTTGTCTTTCAATTTGAATTGTATTGTTGCAAAATTTGTAGATGAAGTTTGGGGGATTGGACCGATTGGCTAGGGAAGGATCACTCGAATAAAGAACCTCGATAAAGGGACAATCGTGGCTGGAGATGATGGCGCTCACTAGTTCAATGAAGCTTGTTTCATAGCAGAGAATTTATGCATAAATCCGCTTAAAAATTAGCACTAACACCAAAGAAATTATGCAAAAACAACAAGGTAATGACCCTGTTCAGCCCACAAAACTTGCAGTGGGAATCAAGTGAAAACGAATTGAATTACTACTGTTTTGGCACTGAACAATAGTAAATTAGACACCCAAATTAGCAGCAAACTTTAGATTGAATAGTAGGAAAATTGACCCCCCGAACATTGACCAAATCAACACCAAACAGGACAAATATCGGCACTGGACAGTAGGGGAATCGAACACCATATAGCAAAGGAAATTACGCAACAGTAGTGATAAAATTAGCCATGTAGGGAAGATAAAAGAACTATCCTTTTTGTTCCTTCCCCTCTAATGTTAGAAGGTTAAGCGCTTTCTTTTCTTCTGACTTTTCAAATCTATCCTCTCTCTATGCTTTTTCTCTCTCCCTTTGATCACTTGATAGAGTCCCCTGGATGAAACCTTTTTTTGCATGGAACCTCTCTTCTCTCTCCACCTTCTCCCCTTGTCGCGACCCGAAAAAAATTAATTTAATTTTTTTTCAATCGGGTGAACGGATTATCAGGTTAATTGACTAACCTAATTCGGACCCTCCCAAGTCCTACCGAATCGCAACTTAAATTCTTTTCATGCAAAAGATTTTTGATTTGGAGCCGCCACTAATCATTTTTGGTAGGTCGATTAGAAACCTAAATAAATCAGCGGGAGAACTAATTTATTTCTACGAACCAAAGAAAATGGATTCGGGGACTTGATTACGCTAGATCATTCTAACGCCCTTTCGGTACCATTTTATTTCATGAAAGCTCATTTGGGATGATTGGAAGAAGTTTGGGTCAAACTGACCAGAAGGATAAAACGGTTAGTTTTCAAGGATCGGGAGGTGGAAACATCAAAAATAGGATTGGCCAGTCGAAAAAAAATTTTTAGGTGGATACGCGTAAATTAATGACAACACAAATACAAATGCGGTATGTGGATATGGAGACATACGAGTACGACATGACATAATCGAAATTTAAATCAATTCATTTGGGTAAGAAAATTCTCGAAGATTTAATGGTTAGGATTTTTACCTGATTTGACAGATTTGATTGTCGAATTCGGACCTCGTGTCACTTTATGGATCAAGATCGCGGCTCGAACGATGGGGATGAACTCGTGACTTGCGTTGATCGGTAGAGGAATTATGGATGGTAACATCTAGATTTAAACTCCCACCATCTTCAAGACTCTCTTTTGAAAAAAAGGATTCTCTCTCTTTTTTTGATTTTTTCTTCCTTTCTAATTTTTTTAATCTCTCAAAACTCTTTCAAACATCCAAAATTTTCTCTCCCCCTAAAAAATCTCTCTCAAACACTTCAAATTTTTTTTCTCCAAAGAATTCCCCCCATCCAAACTCTCTTCTTCCTCCTTTTATAACCCATTCATTTATCTTCCATTCTAATTTTTCCACTAACTCTTCTTCTTCAACATCTTCCATTCTCCATCTCTATCTCACATTCTAATTTCTCCACTAACTCTTCTTCTTCAACATCTTCCATTCTCCATCTCTATCTCACATTCTAATTTCTCCACTAACTCTTCCTCATCTCCATCTTCCCTTCTCCATATCTATCTCCCATTCTACTAACTCTTCTTCATCTCCATCTTCCCTTCTCTATTCTCATCTATTCTTCTCCATCTTCTCTTCTCCATCTCCTCCTCTCCATCTCCTCTTCTTCATCTCCTCCTCTCCATCTTCCATTCTCTATCTCCTCTTCTCCATCTTTCCTTCTCTATTCTAATTTCTCCACTAACTCTTCTTTTTATTATTTACAAAATAATCCCTCAAATGTTAAGTATTTGCACTCTAGTCCATGAGATTTTAAATATTTGCAATTCAGTCCACGGAGAAATATTTCTTTAAGTCCAAATCTTCTCAAAATTTTCAACACATCTCCCCTATGCTTATTTCTTGCCGCAAAATTTAATTAAAGCCCTTTTGTAAAATTGAGTCATTCTGGGTATAATTGGGCCAAGATAAAAATTTAAAATATTAGAGAATAATGTCACAACTTCTAAAAGTGAAAAAATGAAAATAAATTGACTCAAATTAAATTTTTTAGGCTCGATTCGAGATTATGCTCGTGAAGAAATACACGACCCCGAATTGGGTTTTTTTTTTAAAATTTGTGATGGCCAACATGAAAAGGAATTTAAAAGAAAAATATTGACCATTTTTACATATTTTTTTGTGACCTCAAACGCCATTATTTATTAAATATTTTCCTAATTTCTAAAAATATATATATAATTCAAAAAATATGAAAAATTATTTTTTTGTTCAAAAATGGTTGCCTAGGCTTGGTTAGGGCTTCCAAAGTTGATTTTATAATTTTCTCAATTTTTATGGATTTTCTATTAATTTTCGAAAATAAAAAATGCTGAAAAATACCAAAAATATGAAAAATTATTTTTTGGTCAAAATTGATTCCCTAAGCTTGGCCAAGGTCCCCAAAATTGATTTTTCAATTTTACAAATTTTTATAGATTTTGTATTAATTTTAAAAGAGAAAACATGATTAAAAATCAGGTGTCAACAGCTGCCCCTCTTTGAAAGGAAGCTCGGTAGAGGTTCATTTCAAAGACGAGACGACACCTGAATCCTAATCGAATCAACACAAGGAGATAAAATGAGTTGTGACAATTGATCTCCAATACCCCACATTGCAAGTTCTGATCCAGTTCCAGCTTGAGGAGGCTTCTATGAAGTGAGGGAGAGCTAGAGTGGAGAGGTTACCTGGCACTTACCTGCCCATCGTATGGCCGTTGCCTGACATGAATGCACTTTGAATAGACACCCAAATGTTCACTCAGAGGATAATCCGAGGAGGATGAGCTCTGACCTGTATGGTAGGTCAACCCATGATAGAGTTCTTAGTGAAAGGAATCTATTGGCGATCTATCCTGTTTAGAGGATTCGCCTGCATTTTGACCCGTATGGTAGGTCAACCCATGATAGATTCCTAACGAAAGGATTCTACTTATTAAACTTTGATTGAAATTTGACCCGTATGGTAGGTCACCCCATGGTAGATTCCTAATGGAAGGATTCTACTGATTGAAATTTGACCCGTATGGTAGGTCACCCCATGGTAGATTCCTAATGGAAGGATTCTACTGATTGAAATTTGACCCGTATGGTAGACCACCCCATGGAAATGCCTGTAAGAAGGACTTTGGTGCCTGTAAGAAGGACTTTTGGTTGCCTGTAAGAAGGACTTTGGTGCCTGTAAGAAGGACTTTTGGGTGCCTGTAAGAAGGACTTGAAATGGACCATTCCGTATTGGGGTTTCCAATGGAGGGGTTCCAGAGATGGCATTTCGCCTAATTGGTGTCTGGTTTTCAGGACTTGAAGATGGACCTTGCAGTATTGGGGTTTCCAATGGAAGGTTCCAGAGATGGCATTTCGCCTAATTGGTGCTTGCTTTTCAGGACTTGAAAATGAACCATTTCGTATCGAGGTTTCCGATGGAAGGGTTCTAGAGATGACATTTCGCCTGATTGGTGCCCGCTTTTCAGGGTTTTTGAAGATGGACCGTTTCGTATTGGGGTTTCCAATGGAAGGTCTCCAGAGATCGCATTTCGCCTGAAGTTGAGGCCGTATTGCTTTCTTGCGCAGATGAGGTCTTTGAGAAATGAAGCTGTACCGCCTTCTGGTGCAGGTAAAGTCTTCGAAGATAGGAGGCCGTGCTGCATTTTTTGTGCAAGCGAGGCATGTTGAGATCAAGATCACGAGAGTTGGTCAATCATGATTTGTAAAGCTTGAGAACACGAGATTATATCAATCGTGAGCTGATGAAGACTTCATGAGCGCATGTTGATCATGAGTCGCAAGGGTTCGGAAGACTTACCTGGATCTTCTGAGTTAATGATCGAGGCATAGACAGACTGATTGTATCATGTCTGCTTGCTCACTGAATGACCTTATGTGCTGCAATAGATTTGAGCACCCAGACAATCATCAGAATTGGAAGGTTCAGGCTGAAGATATACTCACCTGAAAATGCTTGGCGAGTATTTGCCAACAGGGTTTGTTTGTTCAATAGCCCTTTGATGAATTTCGAGACCTCGGAGGGTAACTCGACTATCAGGAATGCACTACCTGTCAGACAGTGTCAGAGGTAACATGTACAAGCATTTTTATCAATGAGTTCATCGGTTCATGCAAAACCATTCAGTTGAGTTTGCAATGATTAAAACTGTATGTGTATGCTCATAATGTGGATCATGTATGACTATTCTGTCGAGTTTGCATTTCCAATTCTGTCCAGGGAGGTTATCACGTTATGAATACCTCGAATGTAACCTGAATGGGGACTTCAGTCCGAAAGGGCTTTCTCTCACTCTCGAGAAAGGCTGTTTATCCTGATTGCAGGATTTGAAAAGAAATCACTCAACCTTACCATCATCGCATTCAGTGAGAGTCTGAGTAATCTAGCAATTGATAAGATCAAGCCGATCTGGAGGACTTGATTAGGACCGTAATGTAGGCTGGGTCAAGGCTTACCAAAGGGGACTCTTTTGAGTCAAGGCCACTGACAAAAAATGTCTTCATTATCTGCTCCGGGTTTACAAGTCAAGAACCCTGCAAAAATGAGAGAGAAATAGTTTTGCTTGAACTTCTTCGAGCGATGCTTAAAATCATTCAACTCTTACGTTAATTCAAGTGCTCTAATCAGAAGAGACTTTCGTAGGTTGGGAGTTAGGACTTAGAAACGAAAGGCTCATTTTGGCTCAGAAAAATATATGAGAAATGCTTGGTGTTGGTGATCATTGCAGTCTTGTCACCGATCTTTGACCTTCCTGAATTTGTCTTCAATGAATACCACCATTGGCTGAGGGGTGATAATTCTTTTGCTGGAAATTGTAAATTGACTTCTTTGGAGAATTCTCTTTTGAGCGTTCTCAAAATCAGAGGTATATTACAGATGAATGGGCATTGGCCTTGCTTTTCATAGGCACTTTGCTTTTTCTGCCCCAGATTTCTGGAGTAGCCCTTGCTTTTCTTACTCCCGACTCCCTTTTGTTTGGGAGCAGGCCCATTTTTTAGGCTACACTTGTTTTTCTTTTTGACAAGATGATTTTTCAAAAATTGATACTAGACATTACATGAAAAGTCTAGCACATGACATAAGCTTATTTCGAGGGTTCATTGTTGACCCGATTTCTTTGATTCTGCTCTTTGGGGAAAGCGCCATCCTTCTTTGGAATGAGCAACGATCACCAACAAGGGCTTGTGAAATGAATTTTTAGGCTCAATTGGGCTATGCAAAGGATGTCTGTGTAGGATAGAGAAACGAATGCTCTTTGTCATCCTAAAACACTTGAATTAAAATTCGAGTTAAATGCAAAGAAACACTCAAAGATTGGTATTAGTCCAAGCAAGACAATTTCTAACCATGATAACTGCTGGAACTACCTCCATTTGGCCCCCCATGTGGGGTGGTTCTTGACAGGGGTTGCAAAATGAAACCGCCGCTCAAATGGGTCATCAATGGTTACCTGAAGTGTTTGGGACGGAGAATGAATGCCTCCTTCACTTCGGCTATCGTATCTTTTGCGAGAAAACTCATTGCCTTGGAGAACGCGTAATCTGTCTACCGCTCAACTCACTGTGGATTAAATACAGGACGTATGTGGAAATGGCTTGCCTTTCATCGTCCTGTCGTGCCCCATTTTGTATATTCGATGCATCGTGTACAGTTTATGCTCCAAGTCAAAATTAACAAATTAAACATGTAGAATAGTCATGTATGAACCATGTATCTGTGTAAACACCATGCAAATGTGGCAATGTGCAAGAATGGAAGAGAATTTCTCAAGAAAGGGGGGATTCGAATTGCCCCTGGATATGCGAACCGAATAAATTGAAGATCTACTCCTCAAGTCGAGGAGTGGCTCGTTTCTGACTTTGCCCCTGCACAATGAAATACATGGGTGAAGGAGTATTTGGGCTTGTTTAATGTTGACAACCGTCATGGTCATTGGTCGAATGCCCCCCTCCAATTCTGGTTGCAGCTCCTTGAATCACCGTCGGTTTCCTGACAGAGAAATGGATTCACCTGAGGAAAGTATCGTATAGGGAATATCATTGGAACGAATACATTTCACCTGTTCCAGTAAATCTACATCAGTGGGACCCTCAATAGTGACTTTGGTGGCTTATTGATTCGGGAGCTTTCCCTAAACCTGGGATCACATAAAACAAATGCGTGTATGCATGAATGCATGAAATGCATGTAATAGTCCTAAAGTGACTCAGATTGTCCCAAAGGTAGCAAAATCGGCTCCTGCTTTTATTTCAAGGATGATACTGCTTGACTGCATCCGCATTTACAGGATATCCTAACTCTTTCCTATCCATGTTTACAAGAATCAAGGCTCCCCCAGGAAGGACCTTTTTGACGATATAAGGACCCTCATAATTTGGGGTGAACTTGCCCTCGGGATGAGAAACATTTGGAACTGTCTTTTTCACTACCAGATCTTCTACTTTAAAATTCCTGGGCTTGACTTTTCGATTGAACGCTTTGGCAACTCTTCTCTGGTAGCTCTGACCGTGACATATTGCCTTCAGACGCCTTTCATCTATCAGGTTCAACTGCTCATATCTCTGCTGCGTCCACTCCGCTTCGGAGAGTTTGACTTGGGATAAGATTCTCAGAGAGGGGATTTCAACCTCTACTGGTAGAACTGCCTCCATACCGTAAACTAGGGAATATGGGGTTGCTCCAGTCGAGGTCCGTATCGAAGTTCGATATGCCATCAACGCGTACGGCAATCTCTCATGCCAGTCTCTATAATTTTCTGCGGTTTTTGCCAGGATTTTCTTGATGTTCTTGTTTGCCGCCTCCACAGCTCCATTCATTTGTGGGCGATAGGGAGACGAATTAAGATGTCGAATGTTGAATGCTTGTAGCAGATCATCGACTATCTTATTATTCAAATTGGAGCCATTATCTGTGATTATCGCTTGAGGGGCCCCATATCGGGAGATAATATCCCTTCTGATGAACTTGGCCACATTCTTTGCTGTGACATTTGCATATGAGTTTGCTTCAATCCACTTCGTAAAATAGTCGATCGCCACCAGGATGAAACGGTGCCCATTGGAAGCGCTAGGGTGAATTGGACCGATCATGTCTATCCCCCACATGGCGAATGGCCAAGCCTCCGACATTTGGTGGAGCTCGTTCGGGGGTGCGTTAATTCTGTCACCGTATACCTGGCATTGATGACATGACCTTACATGTTGGTTGCAGTCCGCTTCCATGGTCATCCAATAATAACCAAGCCGCATGATTTTCTTTGCGAGGAGGTGGCCGTTCATATGAGGACCGCATATCCCTTCATGGATTTCCTTCATGAGCTTTTTTGCTTCTTTGGCGTCTATACATCTCAATAGGACTGAATCGAAGGACCTTTTATAGAGAGTTTGCCCGCTCAGGAAGAATTTGGTAGCCATCTTTGCTATGTACTTCTTATCCCCGACCTGACTCCCTTGAGGGAATTCTCTTTTCGAAAGATAATTCTTAATGTCATGATACCAAGGCTCGCCATCGAATTCGTCTTCCACCACCATGCAGTAGGCTGGCTGATCCATGACATTGATTTTTAAAGGCTTGATGTCGAGCCCGTCCTCCACTTGCAGCAATGAAGATAGAGTGGCTAACGCGTCTGCAAAGTGATTATGGGTCCTTGGCAGATATTCGAACGAAATTTCGTCGAAATTGTCGGTTAACTCCTCTAGGAACTTATGATAGGGGATGAGCTTAGAATCCCTTGTTTTCCATTCTCCCTGCGTTTGGAGAATAATCAGCATGGAGTCTCCATAAACCTGTAACCTTCGCACCTTCATAGTGATGGCTAATTGCAGGCCTAGAATACAGGCTTCATATTCTGATATATTATTGGTGCATGGAAATACCAACTTCGCAGAAACCGGATAATGTAGGCCGTCCGGGGATATCAATACTGCCCCAGTTCCAGATCCGGCCAAATTAACGGCACCATCAAAATACATGGTCCACTTATCATCAGATAATGCGAGGATTCGATTCTCCACCTCCTCCTCATCAGGGATTACAAGTCCTTGTGAATTTTCTGCCAACATGTCGGCTATGGCCCGCCCCTTGACTGACTTCTGAGGTGAACTCCTTATGTCAAATTCTGATAACAGAACTTGCCACTTGGCCAGCTTTCCCAATAAGGCGGGTTTCTCCACCAAGTACTTAATTGGGTCGCATTCTGTTACAAGCTGGATATGGTGATGGAGGGTGTACTGTCTCAACCTGTGGAGTACCCAGATCAGTGCGACGCATGTCCTTTCAACCATCGGGTAATTAGCCTCTGACTGCGTAAACTTCTTGCTCAGGTAATAAATTGCTCGCTCTTTCCCGTCCTCCGGTTTCGTCTGGGCGAGTAGAGCTCCTAATGATTCCTGATAGATCGTCAAGTACAGAGTCAAGGGGACTCCCGGGGTTGGTGGTACCAATACCGGAGGTAGGATCAGATACTTCTTGATCTTCTCAAATACCTGATGGCATTCTGAATCCCAAATGACTTTGGCGCCCTTCTTGAGGAGCTTAAAGAATGGTTTTGCCACATCAGAAAGTTGGGATATAAATCTAGCAATATAGTTTAACCGCCCCAGCAGGCTTCTTACTTCCCTTACTGAGGTTGGGGTATTAATGTCCCGTATAGCTTTAATCTTAGAAGGGTCGACCTCGATGCCATGACTGCTAACCATAAATCCCAAAAGCTTTCCGGATCTCGCCCCGAATATGCACTTGTTGGGATTCAGCCTCAGCTTATATTTTCGTAGGCGTTCGAAAAACTTTTTTAGCACCAGAACATGGTCCTCTCCTGGTCTGGACTTGGCAATCATATCATCTACGTACACCTCGATTTCCTTATGCATCATGTCATGGAATAGAGCGACCATGGCTCTTTGGTATGTCGCCCCAGCATTCTTCAACCCGAAAGGCATAACCTTATAACAGAAGGTGCCCCATGGTGTTATGAATGAGGTCTTCGCCTGGGCTTCTATCATCATAGCTTTCATTTCTGCCAGCATCGTAGCCATGGTTGTCATCTGCGTCTCAAGGTTAACTACCCTGGGGCTCAATTCCTCATGTTCCATCCTTGCCCTAAGACGGGTTCTGATACGGCTGCGTGGCACTTCCGTGATCAATGGGTACCTGAAAAAAGAATTTATACAAATGAGTATGATGGATGAAAATGACAAGTCGGTCCATGACAACCCTCTAGACCCAAGAAACAAAGCCAACATGATCAAAAGATTAATTTGAACAAATTTCAATTTCGTCAGCTTTTACGAGAAAATTCATATCAATTCCCACATAATTCGAAAAAGTACCAAACTTTGGGAGTTGATAATTAAGACAATAATGTACAACTTTCATTTTTTGAGATTGGGAAGATTCC
This sequence comes from Psidium guajava, assembly GCA_016432845.1. Classification (NCBI taxonomy): domain Eukaryota; kingdom Viridiplantae; phylum Streptophyta; class Magnoliopsida; order Myrtales; family Myrtaceae; genus Psidium; species Psidium guajava. Next base: position 26,141,563 of record CM028230.1, read on the forward strand.
TCATGGATTAGTACAGTTTAATACTTCTTTCTAAAACTTTTCTTTAGAAAACTGATTTGTCCGGTTTTTACTTTGAGGATAAATGGGTCATTAAAAATTTGAATTGATGCCCAAAAATTTCCAGTCCACTAATTAACATCCAAATCTACAACTTTCATGTTTTGATTTTTCTCAAAAGAGCATGTTTTCTAGTGATAAATGGAGAAACAAAAGTGAAGTCGAGAAAATTCCAAAATCCAGGCAGTTTTTCTTTCACCTTAAATTCGGTAATAAATGGAAAATACATTGAATTGATTCAAACTTTTTTTGAGTGATGAATTAGGGTCTTGTGAATGTTTTCTGTGAAGACTCTATGGATCAATTAAAACTATAAAGTTCAATAAAAATGATGTAATACCAGAAAGTCATATCTGAACAGTAACCTTTATTACAAGAAAAGCTCATAAAGTCATGAAAATGCAATTAAACATGGAACAACAATCCTAAAGATGGAAAATCAAGCTGTTTTTCTTTTCTTTGTAGCGACGCAATCTATAGACGAATGGGCTTCCAACTCTATCCGAAGTCGTGCATTTTCCTTAGCCAAAGTCTTCATTTGTTTTTTCGCCTTTTGCGCCTTCTTCGCATAGGTCTCGATCTCGGCTTGACGAGTGGGCTTCACAATCACCAACGGAAACTTTGGAAGCATGTGAGTTGGTATCAAATGGTGCTTAATATACCGGGCCTTCGCATGATAACATCTTTCCTTTCCCCCGAGCTCTTCCTTGGGTAGTAATAGTGAGCGAGTCTTGGACTTGAACCAAATTTGGTCAAGATGCTTGATCTCGGTTCTATAATTCTCGCCTGCAACGAATTCAACTTGAAAAGTGTTTGGCCCCAAAGGTGGTGGGATATCCTGTAGAACTCCATATTGCCGTACCACATGGAGAGGATGATACTGTGTCATGCCGGTAATACCCAAAAGAAGTATAGGCTCCCGCTCACCATGGTACAAACGAGCCTTAGAGACTTGAAACCATATAGCTTGCCATAGAAAAACCTTGGGACTCGGATCTTTAAATAAATCAATCTACTCGGAATAAGACGATCTAGCAATATTTTTTTGCAACTCTTGAAATTTTGCAATTGGGTTTTTCTCTTGACTTACCCGTGGAATCGTCATTTTTGAGCCAAACTTAGCATAATGAGAGAAAAACCACATTTGTAAAAGTCCCACCGGAGCATGAAATGTTCTGTCCTTGTTTTGTTTAAAACGAGTCAGAGATATAAAAGTCTCGGCCAGGATAGCATTAGTAAAGTTCATTCCACTGCAAACTTGCCTAGCTATCCAAGCCATGGATGGACTAATAAAATCCTTTTGGAGCGGAAAGATCACAAGTCCGAAGAAAGCTAGAATAAAGATCCTGCTTTGCAAGTGTGAATTGCTCTCATAAAAAAGTTCAATGAGGAATGAGAAAGGGCACATATGACAATTTCCTTTTAAAATTTTGCTCATTTTATTTTCGCTAATTTTCAAAAACTCAGCAAAAATGAAAATTGGATCCATTCCCACACAAGGGCGAATTAAATCAATGCTCAAAGGTTTTCCAATGGCAAGGCTATGTCAGAGTGAGCTCGTACTTACCTAAAATGAAAGTAGCGGTATATGGGCACCAAAAATGTGCAAGTGCCTGCATGACCCCAGTCTGTAATTCGATATCCAAAAGTGGCAATACGTGACCCATACGACTAAGGGCATAGGTCTGTGCATCAATGCTCAAGCGCCTCCACATCTGCTTCAACTCGGCCTTTGGAATGTACACGAAACGGATATCGATGTGTCCCATTGTCTATAAATCACGCGCCACAATCCTAAGTGTCATGGACCGACCCAAACAATAACATAAGACAAGATGAAGTTCAGAAGCATACTTTACCGTGGGATAGGAAAATAAACAATCACATGGACATGCACATGACTCGTGGGTTAACCTTATTCTAACTATCCTAAAGGCTCACAAATTGAAGCGAAAGACTTACGGCAAGGCGACAATCTCGCGCACATAATCAAGATTAGCCGCTATCCCGCGACATAACCAAGATTAGCCGGGCCTTTCCACTTCGGCTGCTCGAGTCAAAAATTAAAACCACCGCTTTGGTAATCTTACCAAGCTTGAGGCATAACTTTTAAAACTCATTTTTGAAAAGAAGTTCGGGATTGAATCTGGACTAACTTTCGACGTGATCTCACGGCGAACGCTAGAACCAAATCACAATACCATCTTAAAACTAGTGGCCCAGGTTCGGCCACGAGATGTGTGTGATGTAGTGCTAAAGCGATTAATTATGCACAACAATTAAATGCAAACACCGCTTCAATAATTCAAAAATTAAATCACAAGTTTCACACACCAAACCTGCAAAACAAAGGGTTAGCCAAACACTCCACCCCTTATAACTCCCATTCTGCAAAACCATTTAACACCTAAAAATTAGAATCCAACCAATTCTCAAACCAAATGGATTTTTGCGAAATTTTTCTGGCCTAAGTCCACTAAGGCTTTTAAAATTTCGAAAAAAAATTCAAGTACTCTAATTAGTGCTTTATTCTTTCGAAAATTCCAAAAAACCAGTCCCCAGTGGAGTCGCCAAGCTGTCGCGACCCGAAAATAATTAATTTAATTTTTTTTCAATCGGGTGAACGGATTAGCAGGTTAATTGACTAACCTAATTCGGACCCTCCCAAGTCCTACCGAATCGCAACTTAAGTTCTTTTCATGCAAAAGATTTTTGATTTGGAGCCGCCACTAATCATTTTTGGTAGGTCGATTAGAAACCTAAATAAATCAGCGAACCAGAGAAAATGGATTCGGGAACTTGATTACGCTAGATCATTCTAACGCCCTTTCGGTACCATTTTATTTCATGAAAGCTTATTTGGGATGATTGGAAGAAGCTTGGGTCAAACTGACCAGAAGGATAAAACGGTTATTTTTCAAGGATCGGGAGGTGGAAACATCAAAAATAGGATTGGCCAGTCAAAAAAAAAATTTTAGGTGGATACGCGTAAATTAATGACAACACAAATACAAATGCGGTATGTGAATATGGAGACATACGAGTACGACATGACATAATCGAAATTTAAATCAATTCATTTGGGCAAGAAAATTCTCGAAGATTTAATGGTTAGGATTGTTACCTGATTTGACAGATTTGATTGTCGAATTCGGACCTCGTGTCACTTTATGGATCAAGATCGCGGCTCGAACGATAGGGATGAACTCGTGACTTGCGTTGATCGGTAGAGGAATTATGGATGGTAACATCTAGATTTAAACTCCCACCATCTTCAAGACTCTCTTTTGAAAAAAAGGATTCTCTCTCTTTTTTTGATTTTTTCTTCCTTTCTAATTTTTTTTTAATCTCTCAAAACTCTTTCAAACATCCAAAATTTTCTCTCCCCCTAAAAAATCTCTCTCAAACACTTCAAATTTTTTTTCTCCAAAGAATTCCCCCCATCCAAACTCTCTTCTTCCTCCTTTTATAACCCATTCATTTATCTTCCATTCTAATTTTTCCACTAACTCTTCTTCTTCAACATCTTCCATTCTCCATCTCTATCTCACATTCTAATTTCTCCACTAACTCTTCTTCTTCAACATCTTCCATTCTCCATCTCTATCTCACATTCTAATTTCTCCACTAACTCTTCCTCATCTCCATCTTCCCTTCTCCATATCTATCTCCCATTCTACTAACTCTTCTTCATCTCCATCTTCCCTTCTCTATTCTCATCTATTCTTCTCCATCTTCTCTTCTCCATCTCCTCCTCTCCATCTCCTCTTCTTCATCTCCTCCTCTCCATCTTCCATTCTCTATCTCCTCTTCTCCATCTTTCCTTCTCTATTCTAATTTCTCCACTAACTCTTCTTTTTATTATTTACAAAATAATCCCTCAAATGTTAAGTATTTGCACTCTAGTCCATGAGATTTTAAGTATTTGCAATTCAGTCCACGGAGAAATATTTCTTTAAGTCCAAATCTTCTCAAAATTTTCAACACATCTCCCCTATGCTTATTTCTTGCCGCAAAATTTAATTAAAGCCCTTTTGTAAAATTGAGTCATTCTAGGTATAATTGAGCCAAGATAAAAATTTAAAATATTAGAGAATAATATCACAATTTCTAAAAGTGAAAAAATGAAAATAAATTGACTCAAATTAAATTTTTTAGGCTCGATTCGAGATTATGCTCGTGAAGAAATACACGACCCCGAATTGGGTTTTTTTTTTAAATTTGTGATGGCCAACATGAAAAGGAATTTAAAAGAAAAATATTGACCATTTTTACATATTTTTTTGTGACCTCAAACGCCATTATTTATTAAATATTTTCCTAATTTCTAAAAATATATATATAATTCAAAAAATATGAAAAATTATTTTTTTGTTCAAAAATGGTTGCCTAGGCTTGGCTAGGGCTTCCAAAGTTGAATTTATAATTTTCTCAATTTTTATGGATTTTCTATTAATTTTCGAAAATAAAAAATGCTGAAAAATACCAAAAATATGAAAAATTATTTTTTGGTCAAAATTGATTCCCTAAGCTTGGCCAAGGTCCCCAAAATTGATTTTTCAATTTTACAAATTTTTATAGATTTTGTATTAATTTTAAAAGAGAAAACATGATTAAAAATCAGGTGTCAACACCCCTCATGTCTGTTGCCCCTCTTTTATAAGCACCAAAGAGCAAGTTCATATCCAGAAACCTCCCTCTAACGGATGAAATCTTTCTATTTTTTCTTCCCTCCAAATTGATTCTTTTTCTATTTTTACCCCTTCTTCAGTTTGTTAGAGGAGAGAGAAACATCAAAGAGTGGATTTTTTTTGTCTAATAGTTTGTTCAAATTTTTCAGCTAACAGCACAGCGAAGGGAAAGGGTAGTTTCAACTTCCAAAGTAAGACGTTCCCGTCTCATTCTTCTATCCAAATCAAAAATCAATTTCTCACAGAACTGGTACGGTTTTGCTTTGAACATGGCAACAAATTGAGGTGACTAAAAAAGTTAGTTAAAACTATAGGTGTTAATAGCTGTCCCTATCTGAGTGGAGGCTGTTGACACCTGATTTTTAATTATCTTTTCTTTTAAAATTAATAAAAAAAATGCATAAAAATTTATAAAATTGAAAAATCAATTTTGGAGACTTTGGCCAAGCCTAGGGAACCAAATTTGACCAAAAAAATGATTTTCCATATTTTCAGTATTTTTCGATATTTTTATTTTTCAAAAAAAAATTAATAGAAAATCAAGAAAAAATGAGAAAATTGAAAAATCAACTTTGGAAGCCTTTAATAAGCTTAGGCTACCATTTTTTAACAAGAAATAATTTTTCATATTTTTTGCATTTTTTAATATTTTTAGAAATTAGAAAAATATTTATTAAAATAGCATTTGAGGCCATAAAAATGTGAATAAGTAGTCAGTATTTTTCTTTTAATTTTCTCTTCATTTTGGCCAATGAAAATCTGCAAAAATTGATCTGGAACGGGGAATTACTTTGTTAATCTCATTTTCCGATTAATTGAAAAAAAAATTACAGAAAATTTAGTTTAACTTTGTAATTTTCGATTTTTGCATTCCTGAAGTTGTGACATTGTTCTCTAATGGTCCAAATTTTTCGATGACGTGATAGTATATTTTTCATTGTGGCGTTCGATTTTCCGAATCCAGTTTTTTACTTTTGCTTTTTCTCGAAATGCGGGTGTTGGGGGTTAAAACCAAATCTAATCACGATCATGGGTCTTCGCCCAAGCATGGATCACTCGAGTTTCTTCCGAGAAAGGGAGTTAAGCTATTAGATATTGGGCTGACTAAGAAGGGTCGCACCATATTGTTGGGAAATTTAATAAGGTCTTCAGCAGAAATTAAGCCTCAATAAAGAAAAGCTGCACATTATTATTTTTCAAAATGAGGGGCTTGAATAAGCTGTCATTGTACTTTCTAGTGACCTTTTGGTGGTTGATTTTCACTTCATGCGCTCACATAAATCTTGGCAATACTCTTGAAGGATTAGTCACGTCAGAGGATCCAAATGCAAGAATGCTCATTGTGAAGACCCAAGCTCGGACGCAACCAGTGGTCAAATGGAGTCTAAGCAAGAACATAGAAATTTTTCTACGGATTTTGAAGAGCAGAGTGAAGTTAAGAATTCTGGTGTGCAAAAGTGGACTGGTAGATGACGGGGAGATATCATGAAAAATGATTATGAAAGAAAAGAGAGGGTCAGGAGAGAAAGGCCAGGTTCGTTGGAGGTGGGGGTCAAAAACTTTCGGTGGAGGACAAAATGGGTGGTGGACGGCAAAAAGAAGTTGAGTGGAGGGGGAATCTTTGACTAAGATCAAGTGGAAAAAAGAAAAAAGAAAAAGAGAGACAAGTTGAGGGGAAAGGCAGCATCCTAAAAAAAAGACCTCTACTAAGATTTCTAAGGGAAGAAGGAAGTTCAGAGAGCTCAGAAAGGCCGAGTTGCTCAATCTACATGTACAATGGATGGCAACATCTGGGGAAAAATTCCCATCTAGACATGAGCCTGAAGCCATCAATCCGTCTATTTTCTAGGGCACTAGCAGATTCAAGGACCAGGGATGTATTTCATTTGTGAATCCAAGTTAATATGATTCAGCATGTTGCCCCCTGATTGATTTTCCTTGTTTTTGCAGGATCATTGAACTCGTTGTTCATGTCCGAGCATCTACCATTGTTGTATATGCGTAATCGTGTACTGGGAAGACCGAGTTAAGTCAAGAAGAAGGAGTCCCGTGGCTCCATTCGTCGCCAATAATAGCCATGTAGACCAGGTTTTGGTGGAGGAGAAGTCTTTTACGAAGACGCTGATGCTAAGTAGGCCTAAGCAACATGCTAATCGCGTACGTTGAGGACAGTGTGAGTTGGGCCTTGGGGTTTTGGTTACGTGTCCGCTGCTCCAGTCCATATGCTCGTTGATCTTAATATTGACCTCATTGGGAAGTTAACGCTGCTGGAGAGCTGCATGTTGAGGCATGTGCATCCCAAACATCGAAGTCGCGCCGGCGAATGGTGTGTTCATCGATGTTAGGTCCGATTAGACAAAGAGTTGCTGCGTTTTCTCGTCGGCAAACTCGATGAAGCTCATGGTCTTCTCAAAACTGCCACTTCCACTGGTTAGTCTAAGGAAGCCAAGTTAGCTACGCGGATCTAATATAGCTACATATTCTGGAGGGCGAGTTCAAATTCTGGCTGGACAGTGACAATGGAGACTCCATTTTCCGAAGGATCCACTTTCACCAACGATTCTGATTTTACCGAGATCTAGCAAACTCCTCACCCTGAGTTCCCGAGCTCATGTTATACGAAATGAAGCATCGAAGACGACCAAGCATATGATGAAAAGGACGCCTGGCCTCAGTCAAATAAGATCATCGCCACCTCCTCAACAGGGTCAGGGGAGCTACCACCAGAGTCATGAAGAGAGCTCAGAGGCTGCAACAAGAGCACAATTGAAGCTTCAACGGTGAACGATGTTTCTAGGATTTTGGTCCGAGTCCGAGAGAATGGGATGAGTTCGAGCAGTCCAAGCGAGCCGTATACGTGAGTATTCTAAAGCAGACAGGAACGGTGGCAGCTCTTCCCAGCTTACCATTCGTCGACGGCTCTTCCTGCAAATTATTTAGCAGTGCCCCAGGGTCGCCTCAGCCCTTGATCGACGCTCGGTGAATCTCTAGTAAGCATCGCGGAGCGGTATAACTTGCCAATGTCCCAGTCCCACAGAAGCCCTGCAGCTTCCATAATCTTCCCCAGCGTCGGAGAATTTGGACCGAGGTCTTTTAAACATATCCTCGCTTCATTCAGGCGCATGCCCTCATCCTCGGCGATCCTCCTTATCGTTCCCAATTCGACGTCAAGCTCTCCTGCCATCTCTGCTTCAGAAGGATGGAGTGGCCAAACGAAAGCATGGGAGAATCCTTGAAGATTTAAAGATAATGGTGAAGTGGCGTACTCCTCATTTTTCAATGATCGTCCCAGCCTCATCTGCATGCACCATACAAGAGAACAACACTGGAAAGAAGCTCATTTCCAAATGCTGCGAAACCTTTCCATATAAAACAAGAGAAGGGTAGGAACAAGCTGCATAGTGGAGGGAGCAGCTTCGGCAAGATCTTGGTTAGAGTTATTTGAGTTATATTGGCGTCGTGCGTAGGATCTTGATCGAATCAGGGTTGCAGAGATTGTGAAAGCCCACGTGATAGGGGCAGTCAGATTATTTATGCCGCCAGAACCATTATCTTGGGATGGAAAGGACTTCTTCAAGGAGTGGAAGCAACTCTATTAGTCAGAGATGATGAGGTGGGGGCATAGAGGAAAACCACGAAGGGGGCCTTCACATCCTGTACATCAGAAGAAGTTTGGAGGTTATCCAAAGGAGAAGCAACCACCATTCAAGGTACTGCGAGCTCAGCCGGTTTCTGTTCCGTTACCTGGGTTGGGTGGAGTGAATGCTCAGAGTTCTACTCCTCCATTCAACTTGCCCATCCTCCATTAGCAGCTATATGCGCTGTGCCACATCGACCAACCTTCATCTATAAAGTGAGTGGTCTACCAACTCCTGTTCCAGTCCCAGTTATGGCGGTAGAAAGAGACATCCTCTGGGTGTTCTATCGAATGCCCTGATTCCGACATCCCGCACCATGCCAGTCCGTCCAACTTTCGCTCGTAAGGGGAGTAACAATCCAGTGGGTGAGCAACAGCAAGTCCATGAAACTCCCTCACATCCTTTCTGAGTCGGGCCCTAACTCGTCCCTGCGAAGCCTCAAAACGCTGTCGTAGGTTTCCTCCGTCTGGAACTGGGAGAATTTCTGCCTTCCTTTTCCTTCCGACTTTGAGCTCTTCGATCAATGCGCTCAGCAACGGGTACAGTTCAAAAACAATGAAGAAAGGGACGAACACTCATCGACCTCGTTGGACTCGGAGCTGTTGAGGTATTTCCGGGTGGTGGAAGAGGCCGTAATCTTGTTGCCCTTGATTGTGGTTCTGGCATTGGAAGAGTCACCAAGAATCTTCTAATCAGATGATGACTTTGTGTCGTTCTTCGTGAGAGTCAAGGCTAGCCTCAAACTTGGTGGTCGTTTCGTCCTGAAGGAGAATATTGCCAGAAGTGGATTTGTGTTAGACAAAAGAGATCGAGGCATCACTAGGTGCGATACGTACTTGAAGGAGCTCGTCCAGCGGTGTGGATTGCATATCTTAAAATCAGGGACCAAAAGAGATCCGTTCGGGAGGCCACTGGACTCCTCTTCCTTCGTCCGAAGAAGCTCATAGAGAGCTAGGGAGATAGAGGGAGAGAGGGTCGCAGCCGATCGAGAACTTGCTGCTGTCGGAGTACCACCGAAGCTCGACGTCGCTTAGCCATTGCGACGTCTCATGGAGGAAAACCAGCAAAATCGAGAGTCCCTCTGGCCTCGCTTGAACATCTCGACTACGTCGGACCAAAGATGAACCAAAGTTGTTGCCGCCATCATCGCTTGACGACCCCTCAGCCGGTACGAATTCCACTCTCCCGATTCCACCACACCAGGTCCGTGCGTTTCTTTTTTGGTCTAGACATGGCTGGAACATGCATGCCGTTGGTATGATTTATTTCCTCGCATCTGTTTACATGGTCGGGTGGTGGGTTGGTGATGGCCGTCTCTATCCACCGCTGAAGGTGTGAGGCCGGTGGTAGCGAATCAAAGTTAGTGAACAGGAACTGTGATGTTGGTGCCTAGTGGGTCTGGGAGCCGAGAGAAACCAGTGTTGCATCTGTGGCTATTCAGCACGAACGCTCGAAAGAACTCGAATTAAGGAGTCAGGGATTACGGCATTTGAGGCAGGTGGTGTCTCGGTACAAAGAGTGGTTGGGGACTCTTAAGGTGAACACCTACATGCTCGCGAATACACCTAAAGCAAGCTCAACGAAGTAACTCCATCCCTAGGCATTTTCACCCAGGTAGGTGGTGTCATGGTCTGCGTTATGACGTGCGATAGTCGAGGTTCTAGCACAACATTTTACCTGCAAGGCTTCATACACAACCTTGGCGAGGATGGTGGCAGCATCAGTATTGCTTTAGAGTCTCACCGTGGTGATCCTACTTTCTCCAATCTTTTCGGGAAGACGGTACAAATTGATCGTATACAAGGATTAGCAAGTGTGCTGACATATGAGCGCAACTGTGAAGCACTTATGCTACTCCAGAAAAATGGCCTACATAAGAAGAAATCCTTCCATTGATGCGGTGGCTACTCCATTTGGAGACGAGAAAAATGTTGCCAGCCTAGAGTTCAATCAGTTGGTGGATTAAGCCGAAGCAAAGCTGGAAGTATCGTCGGATATTGGTACGTTTGATGATTCCCGGAGAAGAAAAAACAATTGCCTTGGGTTTGAAGAAGAGGCGGCCTCTATTGATGATCCAAGGGCCTCCTGGGACTAGAAAAATATGTTTGCTTAAAGAGCTTATTCTCCGTGCAGTTCAATAAGGTGAAAGGGTGCTCGTGACAGCACCAACAAATGCAGCTGTTGATAACATGGTTGAAAGACTTTCGGATATTGGGCTTGACATTGTACGAGTGGGCAATCCGGCGTGTGTATCTGAATTGGTAGCCTCCAAATCATTAGGAGAAATAATAAATGCAAGGCTTGGAAATTCCCAAACAGAATTTGAAGGAAGGAGAAGAGACTACGAAAGAGGAAAAGCGTTGTATACTTGTTGGTGATCAGTGCCAGTTTGCTCCTATGGTTTTATCAGAGGAGAGCCCTACAAGGAGGCCTTGGCGTATCACTGATGGAGAGAGCTGCGAATTTGCATGAAGGAATTCTGGGAACCTCACGGACAACACAATATCGTATGAATGATGCAATTACAAGTTGGGCCTCTAAGGAGATAAGGCCATATGGAAGTCTTGTAGCTGGTTGTGAAGAGCATTTGGACCCAACTGAAATAGGCCCCTTTTACAATGAGGGGGAAGCAGATATTGTTGTCCAGCATTGTGTTTTCCTTGATTTATGCTGGTGTAAGCCCGAGAGTAATTGCCGTGCAATCTCTTTATGTTGCTCAAGTACAACTTTGGAGAGACAGGCTTGATGAGTTCCCAGAGACAGCATGTGTTGAGGTTGCAACCATCGATAGTTTTCAACGTCGGGAGGCTGATGCAGTCATTATATCTATGGGCTTGAAACCGGGCTGATGGGCGTGAAAGTTCTTGTACTAGATGAGGCTGATCGTCCGTTAGACATGGGTTTTCGCGAAGACATTGAGAAAATAATTGATGCTATCCTAAAGCAGCGGCAGTCCCTTCTATTTTCTGCGATTGTTCCAGCGGGGGGTTCGATAAATGTGCCACATTGCTTTGAAGCGAGACCATGAATTCATTAACACTGTGCAAGAGGGAAGTGAGGAGACACACTCACAGCTATCCAGAGAATTTTGCCGCAGGTGATTTGGAGTTTCAATCAAATCCAAAAGACGCAATTTTGAACGGACCCCAGTTTGCGAGCGTGCGTGATTTTTGGCTTGAAAAGGTAAAATTCCTTACCCTTTTTATCTTATTTTATTGCAAATTGTATTTGTTTTATTTAGAAAATATGCATTTATGTTCTGTCGTTTTAGCGAGCGTATTTGATTTGCAATTAAAGTGAAAATTCTATCCTTTTTACTAAGTTGTGCTAAAAATCGACAATTGAGTCCCTTTTCTAAGAAATTCTAATTTTTCCGGATTAAGTCAATTTGATCATGAAATCGCGCGATTATTCTTGAGAATCGATGTAATTTGATTGGGAAAATTCTTTTCTCAAAGTTAAGTCTTGTTTGGCGTTTTTGTTTATTTATTTATTTTTACTCAATCTCTGCATTTCATTTGTCGTTTAGTTAAATGAAAAAAGAATTTGAAAAATCCAGAAAAATCTCAGAAATTAGGAAACGAGTCATTTCAACTGACCAATCCTATTTTTGATGAATTTCCTTCCTGATATTTTCAAAATGACGATTTTGCCCCTTATGGGTAAATTGTCTCGAAAAATTCTGAAAAGTTCAAAAAAATCTCAGAAATTAGGAGATGGGCCATTTCAACTGGCCAATCCTACTTTTGGATGATTTCCCTCCCTGATCTTTTCAACTCAAAAAATTCTGAAAAATTCTTAGAAATTATGAGAAATAAGGAATGACCACATTCAACTGGTTTGACCTGTTTCCACTTCCTGAGCCTTGAAAAATGACCATTTTACCCTTCTGATCAGTTTGACCCAAATCTTTCCAAATCACCCCAAATGATTTTTTATGAAATTGGTACCGAAAGGGCGTTAGAGTAATCTAACGTAATCAAGTCCCCGAACTCATTTTCTCTGGTTCGCAGAAATAAATTAGTTCTCCCGCTGATTTATTTAGGTTTCTAATCGACCTACCAAAAATGATTAGTGGCGACTCCAAATTCTAAAATCATTCAAACAAAAATCAAAGTCGCGATTTGGTAGAGCTTGGGAGAGCTCGAGCTAGGTTAGTTAGTTTAATTAATTAATCTGGTAATCCATTAACCTGAAAACAAATGAATTTTAGGTCGCGACAGAGGCTCATAGAGGTTTCACTTAAAGATAAATTGAACCCTAAATTTTGACTATGCAAATGATAAATGATGAATTTTTTGGTGAGATTTTAATCCCATTTTCTGTGCAATAAAAATGATGCATGATATGCAAGATCATAACCAGCATATGCCAAAGTTCCTCTCTTGATAGAGAGGTCAAGAAAGCCTACACATGGATCGCATACGAAGTATCCAAATTCCCCAAATACTTCATAGTGCCGACAATTTATCTAATTTCCAAGCTCCCTCTTGTGGAAGCAAGGGACTTGAAGTACTAGGTGTCTTATCTATTACTAGAAATCTCCCTCTAATGCGAGGCAGTGTAAGATATGTCTTGAAGGAATGTGCTTGAGTTATGCTTCAAGTTGCACCATTTTGTCTCTTGGGATCATCATCATTTTAATAGGCCATCATGAGTTGGTAAAATGCCTCTGGGGATCACCATCGTTTTATCGAATCGCCATGAGCTAGGAAATGTCTCTCGAGACCACCATCATCTTAGCCGGTCTTCGTGAGCTAGTAGAGGTAGGCCAAGATCACAAGAGCATGTTGATTGTGATTTAACAAAAACCAAGAGCACGAGAGTAGGTCGATTGTGAACTGATGAATATCTCATGAGAGCAGATCGATCATGAGTTAGGTAAATATCTAGATCAAGATCATGAGAACAGGTTGATCGTGGCTTGATAAAAATAGAGATTAAGAACACGAGAGCAGGTTGATCGTGAATTAATAAAGGCGTCATGAGAGCATGTCAATCATGAGTTAGATAAAAGTGTTATGAGAGCAAATCAATCGTGAGCCAAATAAAGTTCAAGGACACGAGAGCAGGTCAATCTTGAACTGTTAACACCTAATTTTTTATTTTTTTCACTTTTAATTTAAAAAAAATGAGAATTAGTCTTAGTTCTTACCAAAAATTAATTTCTCATGCATTGCATATTTAGTTTTTGTGTGTCATGCATTATCATTTGCATTCAGGCCGGAGGAGAAGCAATTGAGCTTAATTTGACCGTTGGCAGTATCGGACTCGAATTAGTCACACAGATTGGGCTTACACTACATGGGATAGTTGGCCAAGCCTTGGAGAATGAAAGGGTTGAAACTGCAAGTTAAAGAGACAAAGCTTTAATTATGTGGAGTCCAGCCACTGATTAGTAAAAGACCTTGAGTTAAAATAGAGAAACCCACTAAAATTAGGCCTTTTGTTATCAAAAGCTCAGTCAATCAAAAGAAGACCTAGTCTAGCTTTATAAATAGACATCCTATGGTGTTCACAGGAGGAGGCCATTCATACAACATACACAGCCACAATTGGGAGACGGCAAAAGAGAGTGCGTTGGCAACATACAGAGAATAAACATGGCCAACGGAGGTGGACGCCATATGAGAAAGGAAGCCTTCTTTGTCCTCTTCTATCTCTAGACATAGGCAGAGGTGAAAGGAGGAAATTTATTGGTGAGCAAGAACTCCCCCACATGCACAATGAAAGAGAAATAAGGAGCATTCGGCAAAAAGACAACGAAGGGACCACTATACTTCATTAGTATCAGATAATTTCATCCCCTAATTGTTCTTTCCTCACTATCAATTTTCCCTGGATTCTTTTAGCTGTTGTTCGGTACTGTGACGAGGAAGATTTACGCATTGTTTGGATGCATTCTAGCTGCTGTTCAGTGCCCATTATGCCTCTGTTTAGTACTGTTTTTCTGCTGATTGGTGCCTAATACTCGCCACTGTTTAGTCCAAATCTCTACTGCTTATCAAGGTAAAACACTACTGTTTTAGACTTATTTTGGTACTGTCCAGAGTTAAAAACAACACTATTTCAGTGGTTTTACTTGTCAATTTTGTGTAGATTTTATTATTCTAGTTTTGTAGGTTATTTGTTATCAAATCAAGATTTGAGAGAGGATAGTCACAATACATGGAGGTTAACGCTCATTGGGGGAAAGCGTTGGCAAGGAGAAAAATTTCTGCATTCAAATTTTCACCAAGTCTCATTACTAGAGCACCACAAAAGTAACAAAGAAGAAGACAAACTTGGATGCAATTGCAGTTCATGGCCATGAAGTGCATACACAAAAATCATGAGGGGGAATTGTTATTTTTCCATTATTTTATTTGTCATTCTCTATTGACTGCATGAAAGTCTCTCACTTTCTCTTTTCTTTGCACCTACGCTACAAGCGTAAGAGTATAGGAGGATATTGGGCCACTTTACCAATGCAGGACATGATCGATTGAACTTTGAGAAGAAAGTCACGAGAGTTCTCACTGACATCCCTAGATTCGCAGCCGCTCATGGAGTCCAATTGAAAAGCTCAAACCGTAGACCCCTTGTAAGGCAACTATCCATCGTTGGTCATCCATAATAGTTGAGCCATCCGTGATCCAAAAATTGCTCTTCAAAATGTGGATAAAATTCGAATTAGGTAATGAATCTCTATCCAAGAATATTCTTTTGAATTCGTTGCTTAAGATGGTTGAGGAGTCTTATCTAGGGATTATCGATGATATCTAGTTGTTGTGGATAGAGATTGTGCTTAATTGGATAATGTTTGATTTATTGTGGATAGACTTTTGATATCAATGATTATCTTTAACATGTGAGTTGGTTGGGTTAATTATTTGGTGGTTGAATATCTTATCTTTTATGGATTTTTAAGTCCATATGACTTGTGGATGAGATTGGAGTTCAATTGGATAATTATCAAAATATTTGAGAATTAAACATTTTTGCAAATCTTGTAGGTAATTTTCGAGATCGAGTTTTGGTGAGGAAAGGTGGTCCACCTCATGGTTTTCGGCCATCCCTCTTATTTTTCAAAAAATAATAATAATAAACTCGAGATGAGTTTGATTTGTTGTCTACTTTTGTCATGTTTGTTTGATTGCTTGACCATTATAGTTTGCACATCTATAAACAAACACGCCTATAATATCTGCTCTCTTGTGCCTTGTTCCTTTGGAAAATAAATTGTATGCCTTAGCCACGATCTTTTGGAATGGGATGGCAATTTAGCATAGAATTTCGTATTTAGCCCTTTGATAAAAAGGGATGATGTTATTCTATACATTTATTTCCATACTGGCTCGAATCTCGGAGGAGGTAGCAGATAAAATTCTGCTCTAGCACAGATCTTTGGGAACGAGTGAATTTATCGGAAAAATCGGAATTAAAACGTGTATTATGGGCATTTTTGTTTATTTTTGTTCATTCTTTGCATTTCATTTTTTTTTCTTTAGTTAAATAAAACACCATAACAAATAACTCTCATTTTTCTATGGTCAATCATGTCAAAAATTTGTTTTTATGTCATAAATATAATCTAATATAAGTCAGGACTTTGAGAAATCATTTTCTCGAGTTAAATTGGATGACAACTCATCATAAGGCATGTTTTCATAATGTTCATCATTTAATCCGAAAAATACAAAAAAAAATCATCTTTTGCATATCATATTTTCATTCATGTCATTTTTGTTGAGGAAACTATCCCACTAACAATTTTGATTCTGACAAAACTCGTATTAAGAAGTCTAGTTAATGGAAGTATATTTTCCTTGCAGAAATCGCGATGTGAACAGAGCTTTGAATATCGTGCAACTGACGTTCAGAACTCAAGGAAGAGTCGTCACCGTAGTGCTTCCGAATGGCCAGAAGGAGGAACTATGTTTGTGCCTCTAAAGGAATAAGAAGGAGGAGTCTGCGTCTGAGTAATTCAGATGAAGTGTTTTGACTGCCTCAAATGGATTCAGATGGAGGACAGCATTGCCTTGAAAGACCCCAAGAAGACTCATGTGAGACGTCGACAGTAGGATCTTTAAGAGCTCAGATTCACAGAGAAAAGCCGAATCAGATTCAGAGAGACTTTACATGGTTTAAAGGCTGTTTTTGAATAGATTCAGATTCTGCAGCTGGACTAAGAAGACCCACGTTTGACAAGAGTCTGATTGATTTTGGAAATTACGGGAAGTGAGAGGATTCGATCTATAGGATGACTGTCCATCTTCATTAGGAAAAAAATTCTTGATTGGATATTATCTTTCTTTCCTTCCTCAGAAGATTCAACATCTCATGAAAATGGAAACTGAAGATTTAGTTGTAGGGGCGACTGAATCTAAAGTAACTAGAATCTTTCTTCAACGAGTACCTAGCATCTTTCTAAGTTTATTTCGCTCAATCAAGGTTGATTGAAGATTGACGAGTGATCCCGTGGAGCACCTTGACAACGGCTAGTTCGAGGTGAAAGGGGTATAAAAGGAGAGTGCTGGTATTCGTTCAAGAGGAGTAAAAAAAAGCAAAAAGACGAGCAAAACTGTTGAGAAAGTTATTTTAACTTCTCGTGGAAATACTCTTGTGAGTGAGTTGAGAGAAGTTTATTGTAACCTTGCAATCATTATAGTAAAATCCAGCCAATCGGCTATCATCGTGGGAGAATGGACGTAGGTTTACTATAGCCGAATCACTATAAATTTGTGTGCACATTTCTCCTTCTGAACTCCTTTATTTCGTGCATACTTGATCTGTTTAGTCTCAATACTCAATTTCTGTGCTTGCTTGTGCTTATAACTCAAAATTGGCAGAAGCACCTATTCACCCCTCTCTAGGTGTCGTTGCTAGCTACATCAATTGTTTTTAGAGCCTTGGTTGCTCACTTTTTGTGAAGTGTTCTACTTCAGAGCTAACGATCTATCATGTCTAGCAACAACTTCTCAGGTTCTGGTGACTCATCATTCCACAATAAACCACCATACTTCGACGGAAAGGATTACAACGTTTGGTGCAACAAGATGAAGTGGTTCATCAAAGCATTAGATGATTAAATGTGGGATGTAGTAACCAGAGGAGTTGTCCCTACCATTTCCGCAAATACAGGATCAGAAAGAAACCCAGCAACTCTTACATATGCTGAAAAATTCAAGAGACAAGGACTCGACTCTAAAGCTGTCCACTCACTTTTCTGTGCTCTATCCTCACCAATCTATAATCGTGTGGCAGAAAAAGAATCTACAAAGGCGATATGGGATAGATTACATGTCACGTATCAAGGCACTAATCGCATTAAAGAGACTAAACTCAGTTTACTACTGAGTGATTATGAAGCCTTTAAAATGAAACCTGACGAAACAATTGCTAAGATGATTGACAGGTTTCAGATTCTGGCTAGTGGTTAGGTACAACAAGGTGCTCCTATAGCTGAACCAATGCAGGTCAGAAGAATCCTCCGAGAATTAACTGAAGAATGGAACTACATCAAGCCTTCCATTTAGGAATGCCACACTATAAGACCACTATCTATCGATGAGTTAGTTGGAACTCTGCAATCATATGAGACAGAGAGGAACAACAACAAACCAGAAATTCCAAAAGGTAAAAAGGCAATTGCTCTTTCATTTAACATTGATGATGAAATCTCAGACTCAGATGATGAAGATGAAGACGATGAAGAGCTCGCATTAATGGTGAAAAAGTTCAGAAAGATGGCTAGAAAAGGTAGATTTTTGAAGGAAAAGAAGACATTCAGAAGGAACGACCACAAACAGTCTGGTCATGACAAACAGGAAAGCAAAGACATCGTATGCTTTCATTGTAAGAAAGTGGGACATATTAAGCCCAAGTGTCCACTGTTGAAGAAGGACAAAGCCAAATTTGAGAAATACAAGAAGGCTTTGAAAGTAGAAACACTAAGTGATTTTGAGGAAAGCGACGAGGACCATGCAAACATATGTCTCATGGCAAAATCAGATTCAGACTCAGAGTTAGATACGGAGGTAAACCCCTATGAGCTACCTGATAATGTCTCTGAATATATAACTGAGCTGTGCAAAAACTATGAAAAAGTTCTCAAAAAGATTTCATTTTAAAAAAAGGAAAATCAATGTTTGAAACAGCAAGATCTTTCTAAAAAAGATAGGATCGAGTTTTTACAAAAAGAATTCCACTCTTTAAAGCAAAGTCACGATCTTACTTTAAAGGAAAACGATTCGTTAAAGACTAAAATTGAAAACATAACTAAGAGGTTTTCTCATAGTTCTAAAAATCTAGAAAATATCATTTCCACTCAAATTCCTTATGGTAATAAATCTGGTCTTGGTTTTGAAAAACGGGATAGTCTTGAAAACAAATTTTCAGATTCTGAAAACAGATTGAAACATTGACCTACCAAATCTACATATCAACAACATTTTTTCCAAGAAATTTACTAAATCGTCATATCAACCTTACAAGCAATTCTATCCACATAATCATTTTCAAAATCAGGTTACTAAACCATATCAAACGCATTATCCATATAGGCAATATAGTAGACATTCACAGAATTATTACAAGTCATATCATTCGCAAAATCGTTATAGATCATATCACAATTTTGTTAGACGTTTTCAGAACATGCGTAGAACTCATTATTCTCAAAATGTTTACAAAGCTCATTATCCGCAGAACTTTTACAGAAGGTATACTTGTTCGCCTCCTTCACAGTATCCACATAGATTCACAAGATTACATTTTTCACAATATTCTAACATGGAATCAACAAAAAGATATTACTCTAGAATTTGCTCAAACTGTGGTGGTAGAAATCACAGCAAAAATGAATGCATGTTTGTATGGAAACCTGTGAATAGATCTGCAGATACTAACTTTCATGGAACCCTGTAAATGAGGGTACCAAAACAAAGGTAAGATTATTTTTTCTTGCAGGTACCTCGAGAGAGAAATAAGAAATGGTTTCTAGATAGTGTATGCTCAAGTCATATGACTGGTAATCTAGAAAACTTTACTAAATTATCCATGATTAGTGACAAGGGCGTATCATTTGGAGGTAAGAATAAAGGTAAAGTAATAGGACAAGGAACAGTTAAGATTGGAAATCTCATCATTAACGATATATCTCTCGTTAAAGGTTTAAAGTACAATCTGATATCGGTAAGTCAACTATGTGATTCTGGATATAAAATCTGTTTTCAAGTTATGAAATGCACAGGTATTAGTAGTGATAATAAACAGAGCTTTTTTGGATATCGGCATGGAAACATCTATCTTCTGGATGTTGCATCTGAAGAAATTAAGTGCTTCATCTCAGTCAAAGATGAATCTAATCTCTAGCATAGGAAGCTTGGCCACATAAGTGTTAAGCATATTTCAAAATTATCATCCAAGAACCTGGTACGAGGATTACCTCAAACAAAGTTTGAAAAGCCAGAACTTTGCACTGCATGTACTCTGGGAAAACAGGTCAGAAGCACCTTTAAACCCATAAATCATGTTTCAACTAATCGTGTATTACAGTTGCTTCACATGGACCTCTTTGGACCAAACAAGATTCTAAGTCTTGGAGGTAAGAAATACTGCATGGTTATTGTTGATCATTTCTCCAGATTTATATGGGTTATCTTTCTTCTTAGCACACAAGAGTGATACATTTGCTGCATTTGCAAAATTTTCAAAAAGGATTTAGAATGAAAAAGGTTTTATGATTTCTTGCATTAAAACTGATCACGGTGGAGAGTTTGAAAACCAGGATTTCTCTAGTTTCTATGATGATGCTGGAATCAAACATCCTTTTTGTTCTTCTTACACACCTCAATAGAATGGGGTTGTTAAAAGGAAAAATCGTTCTTTACAAGAAATGGGATGAACTCTTCTTATTGAAAGCAAAATTGCATCTCATTTTTGGCAGAAGCAGTTTCAACAGCTTGTTATATTTTGAATCGAGTCTTCTTAAGACCCATCCTTGAAAAGACTCATTACGAAATTTTTAAGGAAAGGAAACCCAATCTTTCATATTTCCATATATTTGGCAGTAAATGCTTTATATTGAAAAATGCTAATGATCGTGTTGGCAAGTTTGATGATAAGTCAGATGAAGGAATCTTCCTAGGATACTCAACAACTAGCAAAGCCTTTCGAGTCTACAACAAATCCTCTCGAACGATAGAAGAATCAATGAGACAAGGAAAAAGCTGTTCAAACGCCAACTGTACATCTCAACCTAGAAGAAGATAATGGTTTAGAAGATATTCAGATTCATGAACCCGAAGTAACCACTTCTTCAAATCAAGGAAAAAGTCAGAACGACTGTATCACTTCGCAAGAAGATGAAAGATTCAACATAAACTGGAAGCACAAGTCCAGTCATCCAAAGGATCTCATTTTAGGAAACTTGGATGAAGGTATAAGAACCAGATTGAAGATAAGAGAACTATCAGGGAACTTCGCACTTGTATCTGAATTGGAGCAAAAAAATGTCAAAGAAGCTGTAATCGATGAAAGCTGGATAAATGCAATGCAAGAAGAACTTCAACAATTAAAGATCAACAACGTCTGGAAATTAGTGCCAAAACCCAAAGACAGACCTGTCATCGGCACAAAATAGGTTCTCAGAAACAAACTGGACAATAAGGGAAAAGTAGTCAGAAACAAGGCAAGACTGGTTGCAAAAGGGTACTCCCAAGAAGAAGGGATAGATTATGATGAGACATATACACCAGTTGCCAGGTTAGAAGTCATCAGGCTACTTCTCGCGTATGCTTGTTACAACGATTTTAAGTTGTTTCAGATGGATGTAAAGAGTCCCTTCTTAAATGCCTACATCAAGGAAGAAGTTTGCGTTGAACAACCACCAGGGTTCGAAGAACCAAGAGGAAAAGATCTAGTTTATCTACTGAACAAAGCTATATATGGATTAAAACAAGCTCCTCGTGCTTGGTATGAAAGGTTAAGTAACTTTCTTTCACTAAAGAAGTTCACAAAAAGGCACAGTAGACACTACTCTGTTTATTCAGAAGCAGGGTAAAGACATTATGATCGTTCATATTTATGTTGATGACATAATATTTGGCTCATCTAACAAGTCTCTGTGTAAGAATTTTTCCAAAGCTATGCAGGATGAATTTGAAATGAGCATGATGGAAGAACTAAAGTTCTTTCTCAAACTTCAGATTCATCAATCTAACAAAGGGATTTTTATCCATCAAGAGAAACATGCCCTTGAAATAGTAAAGAAGTTTGGTTTGCAGAATTGCAAAAAGATGGAAACTTCCATGGCCCATTAATCAAAATTAGACAAGGATAAAAATGGAAAGAAAATGGATCAGAAGCTATATCGCAGCATGATTGGCTTGCTTCTGTATCTTACGGCATCAAGACCTGATATTATGTATTGTGTATGTTTATGCGCAAGATTTCAATCCAGTCCCAGGGAATCGCATCTCTCGGCTCTAAAGAGAATCATCAAATCCATTGGAACTTATCCAAATCTTGGACTATGGTAGTCAAAAGAATCAACTTTTGTACTAAAGGGATATTCAGATGCAGACTTAGCGGGCTGCAAAGTTGACAGAAAAAGCACTTCTGGAACGTGTCAATTAATGGGAGATATGTTAATCTCATGATTTTCTAAGAAGCAAATCATCGTGGCTCTATCAACAGCAGAAGCAGAATATGTATCTCTCGGAAGCTGTTGTGCTCAGATTCTATGGTTGAAGCAGCAACTAAGGGATTATGGAATTGAAGCTTCAAATGTTGAAATTCTTTGCGACAACACAAGCGCAATCAATCTCACCAAGAATCCAATACTCCACTCGAGAGCAAAGCACATTGAGATAAAACATCATTTCATACGAGATCATGTTCAGAACCAAGAGGTTCATATTCATCATGTGGACACGAAAAATCAACTTACAGACATTTTTACCAATCCCCTTGATAAGTTAAGTTTTAATTTTATTCATGGTAGATTATCAATCACTAACCCTTTTTGTTAAGATTTATAAGAAACAGGAAACTATCAAGACCAAATTATCTCAGAGACTAGGTCTTCAGACGTAAATTGAAAGGTCAGCTCAAAGTTTCAGATTCAGAAGCAGATTATATGAAACTTCGGGAGCAGGTATCAAATTATTCGAAATTTCAAGTAAGTATTTTTGTTCGAACGATAGAAGCTAAGACAAAAGGTACGTTTTCTAATTCAATTCTATCTTGATTGATATAATATATTCGTTTAAAATATTTTCGCAATATTCCTGATTCTATTGCCAAAAATAACGTTATTATGTGTTGCCTTTTTAAATATTGAACTCTCTTCCTTTGAAAAACCCTAAACCTTTCCAAGTTCTCACAAGTCCTTTCACTCTCAAAAAGACCTCACCTTCTCATCATCACAATCCTATTTTCTAAATGGCTCTGAAATCATCCTCGAGGATATCTGGTCAAGTATCTGAACAGGTAGAAGGATCACAGAAAATCGAAAAGCAACCACGAGTTTCAGAATCATCTTTAACAATGAAGACAAGAGAGTATTATGACGAGCAAGTCGAAAAGGCTCATCGTATCAAGCACCTCTATGACAATCTAAAAAGAATAGATGGTGCATACACCAGTGTCAGTAAGTTTCTGAATAATTTCCGTTTTTCTAGTGAGGAAGAATATTTAGAATGTCTGAATAAGCTATTGAGAACTGTTATTCTGGGCGATGATGAAACATTGAATATGGCGATGAAAAAGGGGAAAAGGGAAGTGGTCCCCGAAAAATCAGTCTCGAAAAAGACGTCTCCTAAAAGGAATGTGCCGAAGGAAACGGCTGAAAAGGGAAAGGTAGAAGAGTCAAAAGATGACGATGAATACTTGTATAATAACTTTGCGAAGTTTAAATCTCGTTTGGCTAGGAGAGCAGGTTATAACGATCAATACTTTATGAATTCAGATCACAAGGACATATTTGAGACTCTTAAAGAGAGAGGTATTATGCATCAAAGGGTTTTCGACCTTGACTATTTGGAGTCTGTAGGAATCCCACAAAAGATGCATCTGAAAAGTTGCAAACTGGATTATTTCGTGGAAAAGAAGGCTTCTATTTATCCTGCTTCGGTTGCCTATTTCTACTTCACGCTGTCCTTCTTTAATGCAAACTCTTTATATTACAAGATATGTGATAAACTTTGCTATTTGAGGGATGATGAATTAGCTCACATAATAGGGGTCAAACACAGAGAGTTTACTCCTATTAATGTCCAGCCGAAGGAGGCATTTGCTTATCTGACAGGGAAAGATAATTTTTCCAGAGATTCCAAGGCACATATTGCCTATGATGATTTTCCTCTGAAGCACATCATGATGCACAAGATTGTGATCGAGTCTCTTCGACCTAAAGCATCATCAAAGACTGATATCTCAAGATTTGAGTTCAAGTTGATGTGGGCATTATTGACAGGATACAAATTTAGTCTTGCACATGTAGTCATATTGCATATGTATATAACTGTGCAAAAGACTAAAGGTCAACTGCCGTATGCAGTTCTCATTCATGACATCTTTAGATACCACAATCAATTTCTGCCTAAACCTTTTACAGAGAAAAAGGTTCCAGTAAAAACTGGTGGAGCTGAAATGCTTCAGAAGATGGGTTTCAGGCTGAAAAATGGCAAGTGGTACAATAAGTCACGAGTAGTAC
The DNA here is from genome assembly GCA_016432845.1 of Psidium guajava. NCBI lineage: Eukaryota > Viridiplantae > Streptophyta > Magnoliopsida > Myrtales > Myrtaceae > Psidium > Psidium guajava. Next base: position 26,165,649 of record CM028230.1, read on the forward strand.
CAGTGGAAATTGAGCAAGATAAGAGATTAGCCAAGAGAAGAAAGATTATGGTGACAAGGGGGAATGATAAGACGATCCAGAACGTCTCATTATCAAGTAGTTCTGAATCTGATAATGAGGAAACACCCTCTCCATCACCAAAGAAAACAAAGAAGTTGACCTTTCAGAAGGAATCAGGGTCTACTGAGTCAATAATAGAATCTCAGAAGGAGAAGGAGGATCCTAATGACAAGGTGGAGGACCTCCCTAAGATTTCAGAAGGACATTCTGAAGGACAACCTGAAAAAAGGGTTGATGAAGAGGAACTTGCAGCAGAGGAATCGATAGTTGCCGAGAACCAAGTTTAGATGGAGGTTGAACTGGAGGAACTTCGTTCGAAAGTTACATTTGTAACTCTTGTACAACCTCAAGGGGAGGTTTCGAAAACAATTGAAGAAGTGCTTGAGGAATGTCATGCCCTATTCCCCTACGACCGCGCGACAGATACTCCAACTCACCTCGTCGAATGGCCGAACCAATTTGCGACCGCCCAGGAAACGTCGCGGCCAAATGACGGCTCAGATAAACGCAGACGAAAGCGCCAACAACTACCCCTGACAAGCCATCATGTAGATAGATAGAAAGACCACAATCAACAGACACTAAATACACTAACGAATCCTGCTTATATTAAACACCATCACATATACAACTCTCACAACATAGGTTTAATCCTGAATACATGCTCAATTCTAAAAAAAATAGGACCCTCATATTAGGGTACAATGACTCCTATTGCTCAGTCTCCTCTGGTATCCCAACTAATACTCCCATCGTCTCCATGCTAAGGTCGAGGATCTGAAGGCAATCAGCCACAAGTGAGTCTAAAACTCAATGAGTAAACCTCTAAACTTAGAAAATGGAACAACACATTAGCCAAGCAACTCAGGCATTCGTAACAAGAGCGAATGCAACATACAATAACAAATTCATCAACCGTCGCCCAAGTCAATGCATGCGACTCAATACCATGCTAAATTTCATTACATATGCAATCACACAAATGGCCTCAATGGTTCATGCTCGACTCTCACAGATACAATACACGATGCCAAACTCATCATGAATGATCAAATCAGTGCATGTGACTCACAGCCAAACTCAAACACATGTCATGCACTGAACACCGTCGCGGGATCTCGTGTTTCATCCCCGACATCATTTCGGGATCTCGTGGTTCATCCATGACCCTCAAGGTCTCATGCCCGCGTATACATGCTACGCCTTAGGCCGTGCCTCGACCCGTGCTCAAGGCGCCACAGGCCGGCACCTTATCACTCCAGCTACCCCGTGCCGTGCACGTTCGAGCGCCTTCGAACTTGCAGTCTGTCGCAAGCCGAGAACCTACCTTTTCTCTCCAATTCTCGCGCCAGTCCGTCGGCCGAGCACAATCTCACTTTCATTTCTCAGGACTTGCCAAAATAGATCATCGTGCCATGCAACATGCTCAGTCAATGCCATGTTTCAATCACACGTTCACGCACGATGTCTCACATTCACAAAATCAGGCAATTCTCACACATGCAAACAAATGCAGAGCATTTCAATACATCACAGGCAGACTCAAAGCTATACTCTCGGGCTTTTATCATTCATGGGTGTTAGCTCTATTACAGGGTGACTTCCCTCTCAAACCACACTCAGACAATGCACAGTTTCAAGCAATTTAATCCCACACATACACGGCTTGACAATTTGGGGAAATTACTTGCATTGTCTATGTAATAAACCCAGACTAATTTAATCGAACCTCACCCACATACTCAAGTCCATTCAGTCACCACCCAAATCCTATTACTTGTGAATTCTCTTTCTCAAATAACCACGGCAACCTCAAACATGAGCAGATCAAGAAATCCAGCAAATTCACCCACACGTTCACTCGGTTTAATCCATTTCTCTCAAGTACACAGTTTAGTCCACATTGACCCCCAAGTACACGGTTTGATGTATCAAAATCGATCAACCACGTTTTTCATAAATCGAGTCAAAATTAATCCACCTAGGTCATAGCCCCATACTCTCATGCATTCGGTCACCTTAATCATCTCACCATGCTAGGTTCTTCTGTCCCAAACAGTCACGGCAATTGTAAGCACAAACAGATCCAAAATTTCCAGCTTACATGTTCTCACATATCCCTCAGATTCAAGTCCCAAATACACCGAAAATTTAGGCAGCCTAACATCTCCATCCAGCCACCAAATCCTCGCATAAACTCAGTATAATTAAGCCTATACATTTCACAGAACACGTACAACAATCACAGACCAGAAACTCAGCCAAACCTGTATTGATTCAACCGGATTTAACCCAGCAAAGTGTTTAGAGAATTCAATCAATCTTCCATCTACTAATCAGAATAATCTTCCTCAGCTTCTCTACAATGAACCTAGGGGGTTTACTCACCAAAACCGAGTTGAAGAAGCAGTTGGAATAGAAACGGGCAACAGACGAACGAAGTCTAGCTCAGATCAGACTCTGTCACGTAAATATGATCAGATTTTTGGCTAAATAAATTTTATATCTTTAAATTTCAGAATCTTACGGTTACACAGGAAAAAGCAGAGCTTGATTTGGACTCTGGACGATCCCGAACTACCAACTTCTTTCCGGGCGCGCGTACAGGAAACGCGAATCAGAACAGGTAACTTTGATTCGACACTGCGACTTCTCTAGGGATTTTTCGGATGATTTTTTTTTCAGAATATCGAAGTTCAATGTGTTACGAGTACACAGATGAAAACAGAGCTTTATTCGGAGTCCGGATGACCCCGAACGACCCATTTCCACTCGGGCGTGCATGCTGGTCGCGCGAGAACGGCTCTCGGCTGAGATAGAGAAATGGACTTGGGCGCACAAAAATGAGAGGAGAGAGAGATAGTATCGTCAAGGAGGGAGGGAGAGAGCTCTTGGCTTCCTTGGCAAGCCAAGCTTGAAGCTTGGAAGGCAAGCCAAGGTGAAGCTTGCTTAGCAAGCTTGGACAAAAGTCCATCAACCGACCAATGGAATGCCCACAAGTGTCCATGGTGGGATCCTCATGCCATAAAGTCAAACCGGCAGCCAATAAGGCATGGACATGTGTCGGCTCAAGTGGATAGGGTTAAATTAACTTAATCGCGAAGAATGGACCCGGCGACTCGATCGGTAGAGCCAATTTTTTTCGAATATGAGAGTTTACAGCCAAAACGATCCTGATGACTAGACGAACTCAAATCTAGCGTCCAAACTCTCTAAAAACTCATAGATAAATTACTGAGAAGTCTAGGGCGAACTGGGGCCAAAACAATCAATCCTCTCATCGTCCCTTTTCGCGGCGCACTAAGCCAAATCCAAAGTTCTGAAACTAAATCTTTAAATCCAACTCATCTCTATAATATCCTTGAAAGTTCGATTGTCCAAATTCATAATCAATCTCGTGGCCAAATCCAATGAGTAACGACTCTAGCAAATGCTCAGACTAACGGGTGGCTTGTTAGGACGTACACGTATCGACTGATCAAGTCCACGTACTTTAAGTCCTAATAGCCTTTCCCCTTCGGTTAGTCACCTCGGAGTAGCTAATTCCAAATGAGATCTGACTAGAGCGTCCCAATGAAATATATCCATTCAATTTATAGATTCTGAAAATGGGTCGAAAATCCAGGATGTTACAAGGAAGATGAAGAAGCACTCTTTAAAAGACAGATGGAAGCTGCGAGAATTATAAGTCTTCTGGTTGCGCGACAAGCAGAGGACATATCAATTCCTATTCAAGAAGAGGTTCCTGTAAAGAGTGCCTTCTCAAGGCTCTTCAAAGACTTAGAGCCAGATAGGATTAAGGCAGAGTCATCATCTTGGTCTAAAGAACAGATTACTGCATCTTCAGTTAAAGAATAGCCTTCAGAACCAACAGCTGAAGAACAGCCTTCAGAACCAATATCTAAAGAACAGCCACAGCTATCTAAAGCTCAACCAGAAAATGCAGACAATGCTTCAGAACCTGCCTTTATTCATCCAAAAACTGACAATCTTTTATTTCAAATTCAGCAAGATGTTCAGAATCTACGAACAGAAATTAGGGATGAAGCTTGATTCAGACAGGAGAACAGAAAACAGAAACAGGCATTCGAGGCAAAGGTCGAGGCTAAACTAGCTACGTTGGAAGATCTGGTCAAGAAGACTTGTAGTTTGCTGTGCGCCAAAATAGACGATCTGGACAGTTTAACCATTGTTAGATCCAAGAGAAGCAGACCTCAAGATGAAGCGAAAGAGGATGATGACGAGCCAACTCTATCTTAAATTTTTTCTTTTAAACATTGTTTATGACTATTAATTGTTTTGGCATATCAACATCGGTTATTCAGCATTTATTGTTTATCTATATCTCTTTTTGTTGATGACAAAAAGGGAGAGAAGGCATGAACTGTTTTTTTGCAGGTAGCTAAACATGTAACAATGTGCAACCTCAGCATGATACGGTGATATTATTTTTCAGAAGCATAAATATCGCTTAAGCTGCAATAATCTTATGTCACCTTGTTGCCATACTCGAAAGTCTTTACCCACCTTTATTATTAAAGGATTCTTATAATATAATTGCTTCATTAGAGAGAATCTTTCGTGCTTAAACTAATTTGTTTTACCTTATCATTCCTTAAAATCGAAGGAGTTTTGTCATCATAAAAAAGGGGGAGATTGTTGAGGAAACTATCCCACTAAGAATTTTGATTCTGACAAAACTCGTATTTAGAAGTCTAATTAATGGAAGTACATCTTCCTTGCAGAAATCACGATGTGAAAAGAGCTTTGAATATCCCGCAACTGACGTTCAGAACTCAAGGAACAGTCGTCACTGTATTGCTTCTGAATGGTCAGAAAGAGGAACTATGCTTGTGCCTCTAAAGGAATCAGAAAGAGGAGTCTGCGTCTGAGTAATTCAGATGAAGTGTTTTGACTGCCTCAAATGGATTCAGATGGAGGATAGCATTGCCTTGGAAGACTTTAAGAAGACTCATGTGAGACGTCGATAGTAGGATCTTTAAGAGCTCAGATTCATAGAGAAAAGCTGAATCAAATTCAGAGAGACTTCACATGGTTTGAAGGCTGTTTCTGAACTGATTCAGATTCTACAGCTGGACTAAGAAGACCCACGTTTGACAAGAGTCCGATTGATTTTGGAAGTTACGGGAAGTGAAAGGATTCGATCTACAAGATGACTGTCCATCTTCATTAGGACAAAAATCCTTGATTGGATATTTTTTTTTTCCTTTCTCAGAAGATTCAACATTTCATGAAAATGGAAACTGAAGATTTAGTTGTATGGGCGACTGAATCTGAAGTAACCAGAATCTTTCTTCAATGGGTACTTAGCATCTTTCCAAGTTTACCTCGCTCAATCAAGGTTGACTGAAGGTTGACGAGTGATCCTGTGGAGCACCTTGACAACGGTTAGTTCGAGGTGAAAGTGGTATAAAAGGAGAGTGTTGGTATTCGTGCAAGAGAAGTAAAAAAAAGCAAAAAGACGAGCAAAACTGTTGAGAAAGTTATTTTAACTTCTCGTGGAAATACTCTTGTGAGTGAGTTGAGAGAAGTTTATTGTAACATTGCAATCATTATAGTGAAATTCAGCCAATCAGCTGTCATCGTGGGAGAGTGGACGTAGGCTTACTATAGCCGAACCACTATAAATCTGTGTGCAAATTTCTCCTTTTGAACTCCTTTATTTTGTGCATACTTGATCTGTTTAGTCTCAATACTCAGTTTTTGTGCTTGCTTGCGCTTATAACTCAAAATTGGCAGAAGCACCTATTTACCACTCTCTAGGTATCGTTGCTAGCTACATCAATTTTCTCCTATAAAAAATCCAAAAAAAAGGGGAAGACAATCACTTCTTTCACATCATCAATCAAAAGGGATTTTTCATGAAATTTGGTATAGAAAGGGCATTAATTTTTTTTTAAATTGATATAATTAAGTCTCCGAACTCATTTTCTCTGGTTCATGCAAATAAAGTATTTTCTCCCGAATACTTTATTTAGGTTTCTAATCAACTTATCATAAATAATTAATGGCGACTTCGAATTGAATAAATTTTGCATGAAAAGAACCTAAGTTGCAATTCAGTAGGACTTGAAAGAGTCCAAATTAGGTTAGTTAATTAACCTGATAATCCATTAGTTTTGAATCTGATTTTTTTTAGGTCGCGATATGAATTGATGAATATTTGATGAGAGTAGGTCGATCATGAGTTGAATTGAAAAGGTCAAATATGTCAATTTGAAAGTGTTCATAAAACTTACTTGAATTTTTTGGGTAAACGGTCAAGGAATGGACAAGCTAACTGTGCCATACATGTCTTTTCACTTAAAATAGAAATCGAAGTTAATACGTGCATAAAACTAACGCAACATTATGTGTCAACAAATCTGGGTGCATTTTTGCTTGCATTATAAAGCTTCACTATGATTTTAACAAAAAGAAAACCTATCTAATCCTTTTGATAAATTTCATCAATATTGAATGAGAAACTGTTAGTCAGAAAGGCCTTTCACTACTCTTTTGGAAAAACTTTTGAAAACATGACCATTGATCCAGGTGTAAGAATCACTCAGAATTGTCACCATTGTTCTTGACAAGGGTCTGAGTATTCTCGCAATTAGTATAATTGGAGCAATCTGAGAGGTCTTTACAAGGACCGTAATGCAAGCTTGGTCAAAGGCTTATCAAAGGGGACTCATGAGAGTCATTTGGCTTTGAAATGGAAAGATATTACCAGCTGCATCGAGATTACAAGTCAAGAACCCTGTGACATGAGATAGAATAATCTTGCTTGCACTCCTCTGAGCAACATTTATAAACATTTGAAAACCTACGTTAACTCAAGTGCCCTACATCTGAAGAGACTTTGGTAAAGGTTGTAATGTAGTTTTGGGTAGGTCTCAAATGAAAAGCCTACTTTTCACAAATGGGAGTGTATCATGAGGAAATTGGTGATCACCAATTCTTGCTACTTTTGTCATTGATTCTTGCTTTGGCAAGTCTACCATGGCTAGCCGTTAGAGCGACGAGCCGTAGGAGCTCTTACGGGAGCTATGCTCAATTCGCACGCGCAAAAGGGCCTTGCACTGATATTTTCCTATGCATTTAGTTCTTCTTGTTATTAGCGTTGATGATATTTGCCTATGTATTATTTAGGGTTGTCATCCATTATTGAGCACGGAAATACCAAATTTTAGAGCCAAATTTAAGTGAACACGCCTATAACAAAAAAATTCTTTTGTAAAGAAGACTTTTTTGTTTTTTTCCTTTGAAAATTTAGTTTTATTTTTATTTTATTGTATCCGGATTTGCTTACCGCGAAATGTTCTTCGAGTGTCATTTTGTTTAAATCTTGTGAATGACCCAACTAAACTTGAGACCATTATTCCTCATTAATTATTTAAATTTACCTCTAAGATTAAAAAAGCTTGTTGAACGAGTAATAAATTAAATCTTATGAACTTCTCTCTTGTTTTCTTTTTCAAATCTAATCTATATTAAAAGGCTTTATATATGTATTGTTGGGATACAACACAAAATCACAATGAAGTAAAGCACAAAAGCGAAAAAAAAAAGAGATACAAGGTTTTATTCTAGTTCACCCTCAAACTAGATTTACGTCTAGCATATGATTCTACTTTAATTCGCACATTCACCTATCATTACATCATTCAGTTACATGTAAAAAAAAGAATATATAATAATAATTATTCATGATTCCAAGTCCAAACTACCAATAAAAGAATATGTGCTTAGATCATAAAAACCTTATGGTGTTCAATATGTACCTACTTATATCTTGACAAATTATGTGGTATCGATGGCTAATCAATATATAAGCGAAAAATCAAGCATCTCCGTTTATAGAAACTAGAATAACATGTACAAGCCCTACTGCGTGCACGCTTAAATGATTTACAGATAAACATGTTGATATGTCTAATATCACAATCACATAATATACTTTTCGTGCATACATGAGCCTACCAGTTTTGCCTACTACGGCGCATTACCTAGGGCAAACAAAGAATGGAAAAAGTACCAAAAAAGTACTAAACTTATTGCGTTGATACAAATTCATTCATAAACATTTTAATTAGACCAATTTAGTCATATTTTGTATTGGTACCATTTCAGACTATTTGAATAATTTTGGCCGGAAATCGCCGGTGTGGACACCAACGGTGCCAAAATTATATTTTTGGTACATTTCCCGACAAATAATAGAATACGACACCACTTCGTCTAACTTTTTGTTCATTCCAAAGTTACCCTGAGGAAAATTAACATCAACTTTCATCCACCGACTAAGCTTCATTTGCTCCACTCAAAAAACAAGTATCCTCACACATTTACGTATCTTTAAAAATAACCACCCGTTTTTTGTTTAGGTAATTCTCATTTTTAGTTTCCCCCTTTTAACGCGTGCTCAACACTACTAATATTTAAATTGAGGAAACTTGCCCATATGCACGAACTTTCCCGATACTTTCACGGCATTTAGATATAATCAGTATCCACGCACTTGCAAGTTGAAACGCCGACCACAAATTACATCTAGAGGTCACATACTATAAACTTGACATCTTAAATTAGAAGGAGCAACCATTGGCTAATCAAATCCATGGTTTTCTCGAGTTCTCAAACTTTGATATAACCTAATTTATAAGCTGAATATAACCTAGTTAGCGGTAATCCGAGGTCCACACCTATGGTAGAGGGAAACATAGGTTAAATTTTTAATTTGGCCATGGAATCAATCTATCTTACCTTGCATTGTGGATGGCGACTTCCTAATTATCTCACTATCTGGACAGTGACTTGATAAACTAAGCTTCATGTTCTTTCCAACCAGTGGCTTCTTGCTCTTTATACAGATGAATTCCACCATGGGCTCTTCCTTACCCAAAAAAAAAAAAAAAATTCCACCATTACATTCGCGGTCCCCAATCATTTTTCAAATCTAGTGGACATTGCCAACCAGTTTGTGTACGTGTAATTTGGTTTATTGTCCATGGAGAATCTTTCTTTAGCTTAAGTATATTACAAGTGCCAAAATTTGTGCATAGCGTTCACTTTAGTGCCAAAATTTTCAAAATGATCACTCAAATGCCAAAAAACTTTGAAAACGATCACTTAAGTCCCAAATTTTTTGAAAAATGATCACTTTAGTGCCAAAACTTTCAAAACAATCACTTCAATGCCATTTTTTTTTGTGAAACGATCACTTAAGTATGAATTTTTTTTTAAAAAAAATCACTTCAGTGTCACATCTAGTGATCCAAAATTGGCATTTAAGTGAACATTTTTTTTAAAAAAAATTGACATTTAAGTGATCATTTTTCCAAAAAAATTAGTGATCATTTTGAAAGTTTTGGCAATGAAGTGATTGTTTTTTTTTTAAAATCGGTACTTAAGTGATCGTTTTGAAAGTTTTGGCACTTAAGTGAATGCCGTGCATAAGTTTTGGCACTCATAGTGTATTTTAGTCATCTTTCTTTGTTTCCTTCCACAATTCTTTAATTCCATGATATACTTCCACATAAGGAAGGTCCACCAGCAATGGAGGTGATGTAATCCTATGGACGTCACCAGTTCAACGCATTGCTTCTCCTAGTATTCATCGTGACATGAGAACTTCCATACGTGCAGTCAAGTTCCGAGTTCCTTAGTCTCCACCAAAATGCGAGGTTGCCCTACATTTCTTGGTTGACTCCTGCTCATCAAGCGACTCTAGGTCAAATACAGAAACTTTTCTCAAATTACTTTAAGAAGCATATGAAGCTATTGAATAGATAGGGAGCTTTCTCTTTCTTAAATTAGCCTGTTCTCATCCACTCCATCATCATTCATCACTCGCTCCTTTCTTCATCGCTCCCATTGACTCATTTTCTTTGAGCTCTCCAGACCTCATCTCTCCCACAGCCATGGTGGAGAAGGTGGATCCTCCTCCTCTTTCCTCCATTTTTCTTCTCCGCATTCATTTGATACACATGGCTTGATTGATTTTTGCATTGTTCTTGTTTATTGCAGGTGACCAGAATGTTGATAAAGGTGGATCTGCGGTGCTCGCGCTGCTACATGAAGATCAAGAAAATCCTCTGTAAATTTCCCCGTGAGTCTCTCTCTCTCTCTCTCTCTCTAGTTTGAAATTGTTATTATTTCTTGATTTGTAATCACTATCGCATCGGTGTTGATCTAATTCGACTGATTTTGCTTATGAATGAATTTGTGAACATGAGAAATCCGAGACCAGATGTACAATGAAAAGCAGAACATGGTGTTGATCACTGTCGTGTGCTGCAGCCCGGAGAAGATCCGGCAGAGGATCATCTGCAAGGGTGGGGAGACGGTGCAGAGCGTCGAGATCCTTCTCGACAAGCCTAAGGAGCCCGAGAAAACAAAGGACAACAAGAAGGAGCCTCCAAAAGAAACCTTCAACCCGCGTGCTCCTCCGCCCCAGAAAGTTCCCCAACCTACTAGACAGAAGCCTCCACAGCAGGTACCCCCACTGCCCACCCCGAAGGAGCCAAAGCCGGTGGTGGGCTACCCACTAGTGCCTATGTACCCGATGGTGGCGGTGTGTTCTTGTCCGCCATTTTATGGAGGGTATGGTGGGGGACCATGTCATTGTGGGCGGAGGCGGCCGATGACGTGCTATGATGGATGCGGGAGACCGGTCGATGAGTGTCAAGGCAGGAATAGAGGTTCCTATCCCGGGCTGCAGAGGCCAGTGATGTGCGATGACGGATGCGGGAGACCGGTCAATGAGTGTCAGGGCGAGAATAGAGGTTCCTATCCCTGGTTGCGGAGGCCAATGATGTGTGATGACGGGTGCAAAAGACCAGCTGATGAGTGTCAAGGCGGGAATAGAGGTTCCTATCCTGGGCCGTGGAGGCCAGTGATGTGCGATGATGGATGCGGAAGACTGGCTTGCGAGTGTCAAGGTGGGAATATAGGTTACTACGCGAGCCGATGTGATTACTTCAGTGAAGAAAATGCTACGGCTTGCATCGTAATGTGATCAGAGTTCGAAATTTCTCGTGTCAATTGCTAATCTAGTAACTTGGTGAAAGACACGTAAGTCAATTATTGAGGGTTATCTTGGGGTCTTTAATCTTTCTGGTACAGAAAGATCGATAAGGTTGGCGGTATATCCGGTCAAATATGTTTCAAAACATCACTTGTTGCTTTTTTTTTTTTTTTTAAAGTAAGGTGACTTGTTGCTTGTTGATTTCTTCATTTCAATAAAAACCTTAGTCCTTTTCGTGTCTCCTCTCATCCTCTCATTCAGCACATATCCATGCCTCTTGCTTGCCTCCATGGTGATTTTTCCACTATTGATGACCTTCACAAAGCGAAATGAAACAAAGATGATTGTGACTATCATATTGCTTGAGGTTATTGGTACTCGTTATAGCCGTATATTCTACATCTGCTCTCTGCTTTTTCCTCAATAATAACAGCACAACATATCAATGATCCAAAAAAGTCCTAAACTTATTGTAAGGATGACAATTCAGGTCTAAACATTTCAATTCGGTCGATGTTGTCCTAAACATTTTAACCATTTGCCCAGGCAGTAATTCCGATCAATTTTGGCCAAAAATTGTTAATGCAGATGCAGACCATCCTACGTGATCATCACTAAGCTTTTTGACTTGTGGAGGGAAATAAGGAAGCAAAAAAGAAAAAGGATAGGAAAAATTGGAAAATTACAGTAAAGTCTACAAAAATTGAGGAATGTGCCACCTGAAACGATCAACATCCATTTTAGTCATTTTCGGCTAAAATTGATCGGAATGACCAAATAAGAAAATGCCAAATGGTTTATAACTAAATTGGCCAAATTAAAAGGTTTATGACTGAATTTTCATTTGTACAATATAGGTTTCGGGCATTTTTTGTAATTATACCCACCAATGATTGAGAGCCACCCCTAGGCCGACACCACAATTTGATGCTAATGCCAACAAGCACTGTCGTAAAGCTTGACCATGGTGGCCACCATCTTGATCTGACTTTGCGCCGGGGCAATGACCATCGCTTGCCACAGATATGAGGTCAGGGACGGCCATTGAAGGAACTATGGCGGAGTGTGCGGTGGAGAGGGCAGACATGGTGGAGGGGTGCATGGGACCGTCAATTGTATATTTACAGTGGGAAGTAACGTTTGAAGATGCCTTTTGTAACTTTCTTCTTAAAGAAGGTAACTTCCTGATGAAGTCGCCATCAGTATGTAAAGTAATGGCACACCTCATCCTCGCTGTAAAGGATTCTTATTATGTGATGGAAAGTTAGACTAAACCAAAATAATAGCTCTGCTATTAAATTCTAATATCGGCAAGACAAAAGCAAAGTGCAGCTTTCATTGAGTGATGTGGTCCTAACCGCATTTAACATCATCCTTCAAGTTCGCTTAATGGGGTCATTTTGTTTTAGTAGTTGCTACAACAAAGAGTCCTTCGTTTGTTGTGGGTGGACCCGGGTTTTGGCTACCTTCGTGATCATGATATTCGTTAGATGTATTTCAGACTCCAGCAAAAGATCGGGATCAAGATGCGCTCGCAAAGCGCTCGGGTAGCATTGTAGAAACAACGTTTGTTCGTCCTTAGATGCCATGCCTTTCTATAAGTGTGTATTCGAGTGAAGATAAAACTTTGTACTTTCGAATGAGTTTTGCTCTGTAAAGGTGGCGTGCAACCTCCTTCTGGAGCAAGGAACTTTCGACCAAACACCACAACATGATCTCTTACCAATATATGTTGGTTGCATAGAGGTGGAGAGAGAGATCAATTTAGTTATGTCAGCTTAGTCTACGACTAAGCATGAACGCAAACACCAATGACGTTACGTGACCCCTCATCATTACTCGCGAAGCATTATTCCCTCTATTCGGTCTCGCTGCTGGCCTTAAATCTTATGATTCGACGACGAGTCATCGGATAACTTTTAAGACATTAGGTATACAAAGTCACAGCACAGCTCATCCTTGCTGTAAGTGTTCGAAAGATGAAAACTAGTCAGAAGAGTACAAATTTAGCAGGAGGTCTGGCTCAAATCAGTAAAGAAGGAAACAACAATTGCATTTTCCTTTTCCATAGATATTCATGTTTATCTCCAGAAATATATTCCATCTTATTTAAGGATAAAAAAAATCCCATGGTGGCATGATGAATCGAGGGTTTCTCTTAGGATTCTCTTTTTGGTCAACTGAAACGCATTAAATCTTATTTTGCTTGTTCATCTCTCTCTCCAACTAGTGTTAAAGACATTGGGGATGCGTTTCCAATGTTTTCTACTTTAGATTTTAGGTTTATGCTTATCCTTTACTTTATTGTAATAGTCAACAATCAATAAGAAAGTTCATAATTGTAGTCACCATCTAAAGAAGTTTTGCATGTCACTGCAAATTGCCAAATATATTGATCAGTGACGTCCACCAATTTATTGACTTAAAATCCAGGTCGATATCTCAAGCCAAATTACCATATTGGTCAATTTCGGGAGATTGGAAGAGAAATAAAGGAATTGCCAAAAATAACACTGGTTGATATCTCAAAGCCAACACTGCCATGTTGGTTAATTCAAGGAAACTGGCAAAGACATATATCTGGAAAAATGCTATGTTGTCTTAACAATAACATTCATGATTGTAGAGAAATATAATGCATCAAGTTTATTTGGTCACTAGAAGCGTTTCCATTTATTTTATTTTTTTCAAATAAAGCCAATTTTCCAAACTCAACTTCGAAAAATATTATCCAACTCATTTTCATGTTTTAGCCAAAAACTGAAAAAAAAAATTGTCATTTGCTTACCAAAAACATTTTTCAACGACAACTTTGGCACCAAATCATCCAATTCCTGTCCTCCCATGGAAAATTTCGATTAGCTATTATGAAGCCAAAATTGAAGGAGGTGAAATTTGTATAATAGAATCGTATAGATAATCAATATGGTTTTCTTTTTTTTACCACGTAACTTCTTGTCTTCAAGGATAAATGACGAGACCATGGCGCTTTGTCGCAGAGGCGCCAATCTACGGCTCACGAGCGACTTGGGCTAGGTCCTAGAGCCAACAATTGACGGCTCACAAGCGACGACTAGCAAATCAGCCATTAGATTTGCTTAATGAGAAGCATAAGAAGAGATTAGCATCAGCAGAAGAAGAGAACATCTCGATTCTGATTCATTTGGAACAGTTTCATTACATGTTTGATCATTTCATGCTTACGACCTATTTAATTAAGTAATGTAAAAGAATGACTTCCATATGTATTATGCACACAGGGAATTGTGACTTAAAACAATTGGAGCATCACAAATTGGTTGTGAGATAAGTCGTCTTCGCGTAATAAGGAATCCTCAAATATCTGTCTTAAGTTCATTTATTAAGTATAATATTTATTTCGTGAAAAACAAAAGATTTGAAAAATATTTTCCTAAAAATAATTACTTATATCAATTGAAATAATTAGTCAATGAAAATATTTTCATTATCGATAATAATTAATGTCTAGACATTAGTGTAAATGATGAAAATATTTCTTGTTGCTTAATTTTTGCGGGAAATATGAGCTATTATTTTTCGAAAAGTTATTTGAGTCTTGGCCTTTCCAGATCAAGCATTACTGCTATTACTATAAATACTACTGTTATCTCTATTATTATTATACTTCTAAATCTTGAACCGCATTTCCCATTTTCAGTACCATATAATAAAATAGTATGTAAACGTTTTGATAGTTTTTTTTTTAATATAACTTAAATTGTCACAAAGGAAAAGATGAGAGATTTGTGGATAATTGACAAATATTGAGTTCACATTTAAAAGATATATGATTCATTGATTTTTCTTCCCAATTGTCCGTATTATTGTTGTCTAACATAAATTAAGATTTTGGCCATTTATAGTGTGGTTGTGGGGTATTTTAACCGTATCCATGGATTTCTATGAAATTACTTATACAAATTTGAGGTTGAAATGGCTATTGAATTTGTTTAATTTATAGAAAAGCTATAACTAATTGTAAGTACTACGTGGGTGGGCATATTGTAAGAATCTTACCAGATTTGGGCCAAATTAATGACTTATTTTGACTTAAGGAATAAAGAATCCACACATCAAGCTTGTGCTGAAAGTACAAGAAAAAGAGAGTAAAGAAAAAAAATAATTCGAAATTCAAAAGAGGTCACGGCTTCAGCATCAATCCGCTCTATAAATGGGCATGGCTTGCTCAGTTTCTTTCCACATTTCCTCGAAGCATGCTAACAATCCATCCTTGGTGGCGCTTCAGCAGCCGATGATGGCTTCACGGATCGAGAGGCAAATTAAGGTCTGCATGATGATAGTTGTTGCCACCTAAATTTTGATTTTTTCTTAAGTTATTTGTTTTACATAAAAAATTGAATGAGAATTACTTTTAGTTCTCGCCAAAAATAATTAATTAGTTTTTAAGTATAGCATATTTAATTTAATTATTCATGCATTGCATTTTAGATTTGGACCTAGGGCAAAATAAATTTAAAATGGGCATGCAGACTGAGATGGCATTGAAGCGAAATTCGGGCAAATTAGGGGTAATATGGTGGAAATTCTGAAAAAAAGAAAAAGAGACCTCATTGATCCATAATTAAAATTTGGCCCATGTGAATTTGAATTTTAGAAGCATTGGTCCTAAATTATTAAAGCCCATTATTTTAATGCGGCTAGAAGGCAAGCCCGTCTTTGGATTTGCACATATACTTGAGAAACCCTAGGCTTTGGCCATAAAAGAGAGGTGTATGACCACGAAAGGGAGGGAGGAGTTCGTGAAAAAAAAGGAAGTAACGGTGAAGGGAAGAAGAAAGTCCATTATCCAATTGAAGATTTTTTCATGGTAACCTCCGCTGACGTCCCCCCATGTGCAAATAACGCCAAAAGAAAGTCATGCTTTCCATGGTCATTGTTTGCAACACTGAAGAAGTACTGAAGACCCCAACTTCAGTACTCTCCCGAGCAAATTCTTGGCCACAAATTACACCGTCTGATCCCCCGATCTTGTCTTGTACTGCGGATGATTTGTAGCGAAGTGAGAGTAATTCCCAGAAGCACCCAACGAAGCTGCTCTCTCATTGATTGAGCCCCACGAGACGAATTGACACTGCTGTTCGGGACTATTTTTCCACTAATTCAGCACTGTTTCGTGGTCATTCGGTGTTGTTTTATTGCTTTTTCGGTTCCAAAACGTTCTGTCCAGCTCTGGTTTTGCTAACAATTCCGTACAGAACTTTTCCTGCAGTTTTAGGGTGACTTTACGACTGTTTAAGGGGCTGTTTTGCTGCTGTCCGAGGTTCAAAACGACATTGCTTTGGGCTATTTTTTGTTAGCTCCAATCGCGAGCCGACCATCACTTTTGGCAAGCCATAAGGTCGTGCTCCCAAGACAGTCCCGTGGTCACTGCCCTGAACCATTCAAGCCCTACCACAAACAAGGGCCAATCGTACGTCCGAACCGTCATGATCCACAATTCTGATTGGTTCAAATTTAGATGTTATTCGCAGTTTAGGTAACAAAGTCTATCCCGAGTATATTTTGAATATCATATTGCCTAAACTTGAATTATTTGAATTTTGAGTAAATCATGTGGATATTGTGCCTATCCTTGAAATATTGGGCATATCTTTTGGCATTCGGATATTTTGAATTTGAGGGAATCTGAATCCCAATCACATCTTGAGAATGTTGCACATCCTTGTTTGGATATTTCGGATTATTTGGAGGAGATTTGAAGATGATCTCTTAGTTCATTTTGTCTTGATTTGATGCTTGTTATCTTGGAAAGATTGCAAATATTTTCAGAATATTTAGCTTATCTCATGACTTGATTTAATAGCTTTAAAATTCTGAACATATCTCCTAAGTTTGGGAAAGTTATCTAAATTACTTTGAATATCTTAAAAGATAATCTTTCTTAAACTAAGAAGATGCAAATATCCATTGGGATACGGCCTTTTTCCATTCAAAATTCAGCAAATTTCTCCCTTGGTTGGCTGAAAGCTTCACGCATTTTACACTATAGTCTAAATCAAACAATTTCATGATTTACCATGAGTATAGTACATGCTTCCTTGCGCATTTGTCCCTTGAATATGTGTATTATGGATGACCATCCGACTTCACCCTCGAAGTACGATGTCATCCACACGAATAATCCCATAACTTTGGGACCGGACCAATAAATTTGATTTAAATTCACCATATGACCCCATTCTCAGGGTACGACGTGAATAAATTCCCTTCCAACCCTAAATCTTGGGTACGAAGCGAATTCATCGGAAAAATTCGGAGTACGATACTCAAGGTTTACTGTACAAGGTTTATTATACTTTTATTTGACTCTATTTTCATAAAAAGAAATTACAAGAAAAAAGAACATCAAAGTATGGTCTAGAATGGAATTAAATGTCAAGATACCTTTTAATATAAATTAGACATTGAGTGATCAATTTCTTAATTTATATTAATTTTTATCAACTCTCGGACCATCTTTTATTTTTGCCTTTTATTTAATCCGAAAATACCAAAAAAAAAAAATTCATTCATGTGTATTTCATAAAAGATGGGTCACGAATTATTCATGTCATATAGGTAGATTTGCATCTTTGCATGTTATGATTTTTTAAATTTTAACTCATGTTTTGTGTGCATTAAAACTCACATCATGTCACTTTTTTTGGAAATTAGCAAGCATTTTTTTTTCATCCATGTTATTTTGCACATCATTAGAATCCATATTTTTTGTGCATTTAACTTAATTTTTTTAGACATCATATTTGTCATATAGTTCAGAATGCATAGCATTATATAGTTTCATGTTACAATTGCACTGATGTAGTTGTATTCGCATTGGATTCATTATTTCAAGAAAATCCCAAAAAATAAATTGCACCTTGTTTTTTCAAAGAAATCAATTGAATTTGCCAGTTGAAGAAAATTTTTCGCAAGAATGGTACCGAAAGGGTGTTAATTGAAAAATTAACATAATTAAGTCCCCGAATTGGAATCTCTAGTTAGCAAAAAATAAAGTATTCTCCCGATACTTTATATAGGTTTCTAATCTACCTACCAAAAAAGATTAGTGGTGGCTCCAAATTTAAATCATTTGAACATAAACCTAAGTTGCGAATTGGTAGAGCTCGGGCGAGCTCGGGCTAGGTTAGTTAATTCATTTAATTAATCTAGTAGTCCATTAACCTGAGAATTCCATAATTTTTAGGTCACGACAATAGTATTGGTATGTTTAGGGGCTCATACTTTGGCGGTGATGCCCCTAAATTCCACATTAGTGGAGTTTGAGCGGTGGATGGCCCGCCATGGATGGAACTATGCCGATAATCTTGAGAAAGCGATGCAGTGCAACCCGTCTCGATTTACCTTGACACAAGGAGTGACAAATTCAGGTATTACGCCGGCGGCATCTTCGACGGCCCTTTGTGGGGCGAATGTGAATCACGCAGTCGTGATAGTTGGATACAGGACTACCGCAGACGGTGTTGACCATTGGCTGATCAAGAACTCGTGGAGTGTGAAATGGGGCAAGGACGGATACATGAGAATTCTGCGGCACTCGGGCCTCAAAGGTGGTCTTTTTGGACTCGCTGTGGGAGCTTCTTATCCAGTTGCATGAATAGCTCAGTTCAACAGTGCTTTTCAGTTTGGTTTTACAGATTCAAGCAGTAGTGAAGAGGACGCTTGGGTTTTGTGATAAGTTCAAGCCGAAACACCAACTCCTTGCTCTTCACACATTGAACAAGTTGTTCGGGGAGTTCGGTGTTGGACAGTGTTAGTGCGCTGGTGAGTAAAAAGAAAATTTTCAAAAGCAACTTTATTTGTTCTTGATTTGATGTAATTTGATGGTTAGCGAGAGAGTGACAATAAAAACCTTAGACCAAGGTTGAATATGATTTGGGTAACGATTTAATTATATTGACTGTGCGCTTTAATGATGCGTTTATTTCACTTAAAACTTGGTGGATCAAAAAAATTATTTTTCATGGATTTGGAAGTTATTCAAGTTGGAAAGTTTGAAACCGGGCCTTTGAATATTATTGTGTCACCAATAGATCAACCAATGGCTATAATGACCTTCGCGAATTGCTGATGGAATTGAAGCTCTCATTTGGTCTCCTTTTTCCTCTAAGGAAACTTTGTATGTTTGGCCACATATTGTGTGTCTAATTTCCTAGAATATCTCAAACTTTAGATTTAGTCTCAAATTCGCCCCAAACTTTTTATCGTCTAAAAAGAAATTCTCAAATCAATGTGCCCTCAGTTAAACCCTTGTCAAGATTCATCATTAAGTCTACTGACGCGACAATTCCTTATCGGCATCAAGTCCGCCTCAACTAAAAACTCCGCAAAAACGTCGCACAAAGGGGGATAATGCTCGGTCGCTCCCTCCATATTAGGTTTGCTCTCTACGACACAAAGCTAGAGCCAGCGAGCTTCGCCGTATCTCTCTCCGTGGTTAGCCTCTCTTTGTTTTGCTCATGGACAAGAGGGATTCCACCGTGAATCGACTAAGTAGTGGACTCCAAAACGCATGGTCTCTTCCTATGAAGGCTCATGCCCGGTCGCACAGAGGAAGTTTATGAAGAACAGTTCAATGAAGTTTCACGAACGATGTTTTCCTTGAGGAATCTAAGTATAGTGATGGCCAAAGGTCGTCCACCCATCGTACACTTCCATGTCGTGTGTGTATTGTTGACACTCGATTTTTAATTAGTCTTTTTTTAAGAAAAGTAATTAAAAATAAAAAAATTCATAAAAAAAATCAACTTCGAAACGTTGGCAAAGCACAATGAACCAATTTTGAACAAAAAAAAATATTTTCCTGAAAATTTCAGAATTTTAGAAAAAATTTTCATTTAAAAATAGCCGGAAATTAGAAAATACCCTAAAAATATATTAAAAAAATCATCAGTCTTCTTTTAATTATAGTTGCATTTTGGTCATTTTAGATCTCAAAATTTTGATCCGGAACCTCAATTTCCAAAAGTTTTCATTTAGGCCCCTAATTAAACAAAAATCACAAATTGAGTCCTTTTTAGACTTCCTTTCACCTTTTACCAGTTATGGCATTTAATCCTAATATTTTTAATTGAATCTCTATCCAGTTACTTTCACAGTATGAAAAAAAATTCAAAAATGGACCTAATTGCATTTTTCAGTTTAGTCCCAGCTTTTCAAATTATGGTCATTGATTGTTTTTGGGCGATCTCATTCAAATTTAATTCCTCACCCCAAGGTTTTTCAGCATTTGAAGATCATTGGTGGGATTATTTTGGTTCAAATATACTATTTTGGGCTTCAATTGATCAAATCCCTATTTGAGTTATATATTAAAATTTGGGCATTTTATGCTGTTGTGACCTAAAATTAAATTCAAGTTAATGGATTATCAGATTAATTAAAATTAACCAACTTAGTTCAAGTTCTCCCAAACACTACCAATTTGCAACTTAGATTTAACGAGCAAAGGTTTTTATTTGGAGCTGCTACTAATCAATTTTTGGTAGATTGATTAGACACCCATATAAAGTATCAGGAAAATAATTTATTTTCTGCAAACTAGAGATTTGTGACGGACTGAAAATTCAGCGTCCGAATTTTTGTAATAAAATTCAGATTCGTGGAATGAGAATTTTATTTTCTGGCGCGAAAGCAAATTAGTTGGACTGTCAGTCCGAAGTTGAAGTTCGTTGATCGCATCGAAGGAAAATTTTCGTTCGCGCCGAGAAATCTTTCATTCGAGTCGAACCTCAATCGAGTCCAAATTCTTGTCGTGCAAACTCGAAATATATTCCCATTCATCGTGCAAAAATTTTCATCTTGTCTTGAGCTTGCTAATTGTCTTTTTGCCCTAAATTTTATGGAATATCGGACAAGAAAATTTAAGGTTTTGGACCCTACTTGTCCTTTTTTATTTTTGGCTGATCTCTTCCCCAGCCGAATGGCCATTTGTTCCTACCAAGCTCACTTTGAGAAAGGAGGAGAATGATTTATTGGTTGAGTCCTGAAAGAAAGATCAAAAAGTATTATATGCGATTTTTCAGGCTATGGAGGAGATGATATTTGAAAAAATATCGAGCATGGAAACTGTAAAAGTAGCGTGGGATATTCTACAAAAATCCTATAGGGGCAATGATCGCATGAAGCAAGTTCGGCTTCAAATACTGCAAAGTTGATTTTGAGTTTTTAAGCATGAATGACTCTAAATCCATCTTAAGTTAATTTGATCATGTGCCTACCACCTTTAACCAATTGAGTGTTAATGGTGAAGAACTCCAAGATAAACAAGTCGTAGAAAAAATATGAGGTCTTTGATTGAAAGATTTGACTACATTGTTATGGCAATCGAAGAGGGATAGGATATATCAACCATGATGTTGGAGTGATTGATGGGTTCATAATGCTCGCATGAGCAAAGAATGAATAAGAAGTCTGTCGATTCATATCCTAAGATGTAATTGCAAAGCCAAGTCGCCCACTCAACTCGAGGAGGGCATCATGGTGTCCAAGGCTGAAGAGGAAGATCAAGTAGAGGTGGAGATTCCAATTCCATTGGAAGATATAAAACACTTGACCGTCAAGTGTTTTAAGTGTAACAAATTCGGACATTTCAAATCTGAATGTTGAGCAAACATGGGGCATGAGAAACCAGAACATGTGCATGCCGTCGATGCTAATGAAAACATCGTGTTAGCATGCAAAATGGATGAATCAAGTGTTGGTGATGCCGACATTTGGTATCTTGATACTGAGTGCAGCAATCACATGCCCGGCCAATAGGAGCTACTCTCATAGTTAGATGAGATGGTTGGTGGCGAAATAAACTTTGATAATAAATCAAAGATTCTCATGATGGGCAAAGGTAACATTGATATTAAATCAAATGATGGTACTAATGCTATTGTTGCAGTCATTTGTTTTATGCCAGGACTTTTTTAGTTTAAGTACACTACAAGTGCCAAAACTTGTATACGACGTTCACTTTAGTGCCAAGACTTTCAAAACGATCACTTAATTGTCAATAAAATTTTCGATTTTATTCGAATTTTATTCTATTAGAGTAGAAAACGATCGATCCATAAAAAATGATCACTTAAGTGCCAATTATTTTGAAAAATGATCACCTAAGTGCCAACTTTGTTGAAAAACATTCACTTCAATGCCAAAACTTTCAAAGCGATCACTTCAGTGCCATTTTTTTTAAACAATCACTTAAGTGTCAATTTTTTTTAAAAAAAATAATCACTTCAATGCCACATCTGATGACCCAAAATTGGCATTGAAGTGATCATTTTTCAAAAAAATTAAAATTTAAGTGATCATTTTGAAAGTTTTTGCACTGAAGTGAATGTTTAAAAGAAAATGATACTTAAATGATCGTTTTTCAAAATAATTGACACTTAAGTGATTGTTTTGAAAGTTTTGACATTAAAGTGAATGCCGTACACAAGTTTTGTCGCTCGTAGTGTATTTTACTCGGACTTTTTGGAATTTGCATAGTGTTGGGCAAATTTCCGAAAAGACCACAAAGTTAACATTGAAAATGGAATTTGCACCATTAAAGATGTAAAAGAGAAGTTGATCACAATAGTGCAGATGAAAAAGAATAAGATGTTCCCTTTGTCTCTTCAAACTAAGTCTATGAGTTTTCAAATTATTGACATAAATGCAATAGCTTTAGGTCTCTTTTGTTACTTTTCTGTTAACGAGAGGGAAACTATGGTATAAAAGACTTGCAAAATAGGTTGGGTGTGGCGTCCTGAAATTTCAGAATCCAAAATTATAAAAAAATTGCAATTTTGTGGAAAAAGGATCAATTTTTGAATGCAGATATTAAATTAGTTAGGGCGTTGGTCCGAAGTTTGAATATCGTTTAATCGTGTCGAAGAAAATCCTTCGACCGGGCCGCAAAATCTTTCATTTGCATCAAACACAATCGTGTTTGAATCCTCGTTGCATAAACCTTAAAAATATTCCCATTTGTTGCGCAAAATTTTCACCCTGTCCTAATTTTGCTAATTATAATTTTGCCCTCAAATTTATGTGTTATAAGACAAGAAAATTCAAAATTTATTTGACCCTTTCTCTTTTATTTTCTTTCCCTCTTCTCCCACCGGTCAACCACTCCACTGTTCAGCCGTGTACTCTTCCCCTATTTTCGGTCAAACCATCGCCCACCCACTAACTCCTTTCTCTCTCTCTCTCTCTCTCTCTCTCTCTCTCTCTCTCTCTCTCTCTCTCCTTTCTGCCGAAATTTCCGATGCAATGAGGTTTCTTTCCCCATGCAAAAGAAAGTCTGCCCCTTCATAATTTCCCCACATTTCATGTGTATTTTCCCTCGGATTACTATAGCTCGAGGGAACTCTTATTGCTGCCGCTGGGGTTTTCTTCTTCATCCTGTCCTTCTTTTCTTCTTTCTTGGGCTGGAGTCCTGCTACTACTTGATCTTTCTGTTGACTGGGTCTCCCTCATGTGGGGGGGGGGACCCACCACCAGCAACTTATTTTATTTGATTTAAAAATAAAAAGAAAGGAGAGTGGGAAACATTATGATTATAGGAGAATTAATGTGTGTTTTCTATTTTGTGTGTGGATGGAGGCGTGCGTTTCTCTTGGTCTTCAGTAGAGAGAGTTTCGCCGGAGAGACGTACACACAAAAGCTTACCGAGAGTCTGCAAGAGAGAAAAGAAAGGAAGAGAGAATTCTTTGTAGTCCAGATTTGAGGGCTAAACGTTGACGGAATTGGCTCAAATTTGGATATGTTGTTCGTGAGGCCGAGACCTACGTGGTGATGGTTCTCGTTCGTTGAAACTCTCCTCCGATTCTCCAATTGCGGTTAGGGTTTCTTGCCCATTTGTGTAGTATTTCACCTTTGTGGTGATGAAGTATTGTTGTATTGTTGATGTATAGCCTCTAGTGTGTGACTAGAGCGAAGACCCTTTGTATTCCTGCTATTTCTTGGTGATTAGTGGAAGATTTTGGGTCGACCGTGGTTTTTCCCGTTTCGGGTTTTCCACGTAAATCTTGGAGTGTTATTTTTATTTCGCATGATGGTATTTGTCTGGATATAATGCTAGTTGTTGCTGGATTAAATCTGTGAAATTAGGGGAATATTTTTTATCCTGGATTGACCTAATTAGAGGCGAAGTGCTGCCGAATTTTCCCCAACAGAGTGGTATGAGAGCTTGTGTTGAGATTTCAGTGTTAGATGGAAGAATCAAGTAGCACAATGTTTAAGTTGAATACCTCTAATTATTCTATATGGAAGCCCCGGATGGAAGATATGTTATATTGTAAAGACTTATTTGATCCTATCGACGGTGACGAAGCTCAAGGAGACAAGGAAGACAAAGACTGGGAACGAATGAATCGGAAGACGGTTGGGTTTATTCGACAATGGATTAATGATAGTGTGTTTCATCATGTTGCTCAAGAAACCAAAGCGGATGCCTTGTGGAAGAAACTACAAGATCTCTATGAGAGAAGAACCCCGCAAAATAAAGCTTTTCTAGTCAAACGACTTGTGAACTTGAGATACAAGGAGGGAAGTAGTATGTCAGAACACTTGAGTGAATTTCAAGATGTTGTAAATCAATTGACAAATCTTGAGATTGACTTAGGTGATGAATTGCAATCATGTTTGTTGCTTGGTACTCTTCGTGATAGTTAGGACACACTAGTTGTGGCGTTAAATAATTCAGCTCCTGGTGGTGTGTTTTCTATGAGCATGGTTAAAGAAAGCTTGTTCAATGAAGAAACAAGAAGAAAAGGCTTGAATTATGCCTCTAGATCGGAGGCACTTGTCATAGAAAACAGGTCCAGAAGTCAATCAAGGAAGTTTCAAAGTAATGACAGGGGCAAGTCAAGAGGAAGATCGAAGTCCAGGCCGAGGAGAAATGTGAAATGTTACAACTGTGGCAAGATGGGACATTATGCTAAAGAGTGCTGGCAACCAAAGAGAGATAAATCCCATGATAGAAATGGAGATAAAAAGAAAGAAGAAAATCAGGCTATAACAGCAGCTGCATCTGACGGTGATATTGTCTTCATTTGTGATGATGGTTATCAAGACTCTAGCTGGGTTGTTGATTCTGCAGCTTCTTTTCATGTCACTTCACGGCGTGATTATTTTACATCTTATCGCACCGGTGATTTCGGTTGTGTTAGGATGGGAAACAGTGGTGTTTCTAAGTTATTGGCATGTGAGATGTTCACTTGGAGACTGATGTGGGATGCAATTTTCTTCTAAGAAATGTGAGACATGTTCCGGATATTCGACTACAGTTGATCTCTACAAGTGCCTTAGATGACGATGGCTATGGCAGTTTCTTCTATAATGGTAAATGGAAATTGACTAAAGGCTCTATGGTAGTGGCAAAAGGCAAGAAGACATGCACTCTCTACACCATGGAAGCAAAGTTGATCAAAGAAGAGGTAAATGTAGTGGAAGATTCCTCAGTTGATTTATGGCATATGAGGCTTGGTCATCTTAGCGAGAAAGGACTTGAGACTCTTGCGAGAAAGAATTTTCTACCATTAAAGGAGAAAAATCTGACAAAATGTACTCATTGTATAATGGGTAAGCAACATCGATTCTCATTTCAGAATTCCTCTCCACACACAAAATCTAATGTACTTGATCTAGTTCACACTGATGTTTGTTGCATGGATGCTAGAACACTTGGCGGTGCATTATATTTTGTGACATTTATCGATGATTGCTCTAGAAAAGTGTGGGCTTTTGCTTTGAAATCTAAAGACCAGGTGCTTACGGCTTTCAAACAATTTCATGTAAACGTGGAAAGAGAAACCGGGAAGAAGTTGAAATGTGTTCGAGCCGATAACGGTGGAGAATATAGAGGCCCGTTTGAATATTATTGCAGGGATTATGGCATCAAGCTTGAGAAGACTGTTCCGAAAACACCACAGCAGAATGGAGTAGCAGAGAGGATGAACCGGACGATTAATGATCGGATTCGGTGTATGCTATCTCATGCGAAGTTGCCTAAGTCATTCTGGGGTGAAGCAATGAGAACGGCCGTAGACTTGATAAATCTTTCTCCATCAGTTCCTCTTAAAGGGGATGTTCCTCAGAGAGTTTGGAGTGGGAAAGATATTTCCTACAATTATTTGAAAGTGTTCGGCTGCCGGGCATTTGTACATATTCCAAGAGATGAGAGATCCAAGCTTGATGACAGGTCTAAACAGCGTATCTTCTTGGGTTATGGACATGAAGAATTTGGTTACAGATTATGGGATCCAGCTACAAAGAAAGTCATCAGAAGCCGAGATGTGGTATTCTTTGAGCATCAAACCATTGAAGACATCGACAAGCTAGAGAAGCCAAAGAATGTAGCTCAACAGAGGGTTAATTTTAGCCCAAATCCTCCGACCATATTGGGTGGAAATCAAGGGGAAGAAGCGCATGAAAATCATGAAGATGATGAATCCTCACAGAATGTTGATTCTTCAACGGAAGCAGGTGAATCAGTTGAGCAAGAGCAACCAGTTGAACCAGTTGAGCAAGAAGAACCGGCCCTACCTCAAGTTAGAAGATCAGAAAGAGAGCGTAGACCATCACAAAGATATCAACCACATGAGTATGTATTACTCACCGATGCAGGAGAGCCAGAAACTTATGAAGAGGCTATATCATGTGATAAGAAGAATGAGTGGCATGAAGCTATGCAAGATGAGCTCAAATCTTTGCATGAGAACTACACATTTGAATTGGTGAAGTTGCCTAAGGGTAAGAGAACACTCACAAACAAATGGGTGTACAAGTTGAAGACGGAAGAAAATAGTTCACAACCACGACACAAGGCTAGGCTTGTTGTGAAGGGCTTTCGTCAGAAGAAGGGAATTGATTTTGAAGAGATTTTTTTCACCAGTTGTAAAAATGCCTTCTATTCGAGTTGTTCTTGGGTTAGCCGCGAGTTTGGATTTAGAAATTGAACAGCTTGATGTAAAAACAGCTTTTCTTCATGGAGACTTAGAAGAAGAGATATACATGGAGTAACCGGAGGGTTTTAAAGTTGAAGGCAAGGAGCATTTTGTATGCAGGTTGAAAAAGAGTTTATGTGGTCTCAAGCAAGCACCAAGACAGTGGTACATGAAGTTTGATTCATTCATGGAAGATCATGGATATGGTAAGATCAACTCTGACTCTTGTGTCTTTGTGAAAAGATTCTCAGATGATGATTTTATTATCCTCCTACTCTATGTGGATGATATGTTGATAGTTGGGCATGATGCTAATAAAATCAAGAGCTTGAAAAATGAGTTAGTAAAGCTTTTGCGATGAAGGATCTTGGATTGGCTAAACAAATCCTTGGTATGCAAATTACTCGTGATAGGAAGAATAAGAAACTCTGGCTATCTCAGGAGAAGTATATTGAAAAGGTGCTTGAAAGATTCAACATGAGCACATGTAAACCGGTAAGTACTCCACTTGCTGGTCACTTCAAGTTGAGTAGTAATGAGTGTCCTACGAGTAAGAAAGATAAGGAAGAGATGATGAAAATTCCTTATGCATCTGCCGTGGGTAGTTTGATGTATGCCATGGTTTGTACAAGACCGGATATTGCTCATGCAGTTGGTGTTGTGAGTAGATTTCTCTCAAATCCAGGTAAAGAACATTGGAATGGTGTAAAATGGATTTTGAGGTATCTCAGAGGTACTTCCAGATTATGCTTGTGTTATGGAAATGGAAAGCTTGAGTTGAATGGTTATTTAGACTCTGATTATGCCGGTGACAGTGATTCTCGAAAGTCTACATCAGGTTATATGATGATCTTTGCAGGGAGAGCAGTTTCGTGGCAATCAAGATTGCAAAAATGTATTACTCTGTCTACAACTGAAGCGGAGTATATTGCTATCACCGAAGGAGGCAAGGAACTCTTGTGGATACAGAAATTCCTATGAGAGTTGGGCTTGAAGCAACATTAGTTTATTTTATATTGTGATAGCATGAGTGCTATTTATCTTAGCAAGAATCCAGTGTTGCATTCAAGATCGAAGCATATTGATGTGAAGTATCATTGGGTCCGAGAAAAGTTAGAAGAAAAACTCTTTCTACTTGAGAAAGTCCATACCAACGACAACGGATCCGATATGATGACCAAAGCCTTGTCGGTGATGAAACTTGACTCCTGTCGAAGCAAAGCGGGCATGATGGAACTCCCCACATGAGGTAAAGGGGGAGATTTGTTGACTGGGTCTCCCTCATGTGGGGGGAGACCCACCACCAGCAACTTATTTTATTTGATTTAAAAATAAAAAGAAAGGAGAGTGGGAGACATTATGATTATAGGAGAATTAATGTGTGTTTTCTATTTTGTGTGTGGATGGAGGCGTGCGTTTCTCTTGGTCTTTAGTAGAGAGAGTTTCGCCGGAGAGAGGTACACACAAAAGCTTACCGAGAGTCTGCGAGAGAGAAAAGAAAGGAAGAGAGAATTCTTTGTAGTCCAGATTTGAGGGCCAAACGTTGACGAAATTGGTTCAAATTTGGATATGTTATTCGTGAGGCCGAGACCTACGTGGTGATGGTTCTCGTTCGTTGAAACTCTCCTCCGATTCTCCAATTGCGGTTAGGGTTTCTTGCCCATTTGTGTAGTATTTCACCTTTGTAGTGATGAAGTATTGTTATATTGTTGATGTATAGCCTCTAGTGTGTGACTAGAGCGAAGACCCTTTGTATACCTGCTATTTCTTGGTGATTAGTGGAAGATTTTGGGTCGGCCGTGGTTTTTCCTGTTTCTGGTTTTCCACGTAAATCTTGGAGTGTTATTTTTATTTCGCATGATGGTATTTGTCTGGATATAATGCTAGTTGTTGCTGGATTAAATCTGTGAAATTAGGGGAATATTTTTTATCCTGGATTGACCTAATTAGAGGCGAAGTGCTGCCGGATTTTCCCCAACACTTTCTACTGCTGCTTGACTCTTCTTCCTTTGCCCGCCCCTCAACTCACTCCATCGCTCCACCACCTCGGCCGACGTCACAGTCGTGGGTCAAGCACTACCGCTGCTATTGTTACTACTCGCATGTAACTTCTCTGTTGCCGCTACAGCTCCCCGCTGTTGCTGCTGCTGTCCTATCGTCGTTAAGCTAACATTCTCTCGCCACTACCGCTTCCCTATCAACCTGAGCTCCCCGCTGTTGCTGCTGCTGTCCTATCGTCGCTAAGCTAACATTCTCTCGTCACTGTCGTTGCATCTCACCTTCCACTATCCAGCTTGTGCCATCACCACCCTCTTTCTCCTTTAGCCCACCGCCGTTCAGCCCTGCCACCCCTCATCGACCAGCCCATCCCCTGCCTCAGCTTACCGTTCCTCTAGTCAGCATTGTCGTCATCCATCATCGATCTGCTGCATCGCCACTCCTTCAGCTACCGTTTAGCCGTGAACCCTAATTGCCCAAGCCACCACTAGCTGTCCCTCCGTCGCCGTCAGCTCACCTCCACTTGAGCTCGTCTCCTCAGCTAGTTGCCCCTGCTCACATCACATCGTCTGGCCATCATCTCCTCCGTCATACCCAGCTCGTGTCGTCATCACCATCAACTGCGTCATCTTCATCAGAGACCGCCGCCGCTCGCCGACCACCACCACCGCTTGCCGGAGTCTACCACCGCCGACCAAATCAACCTGGCTTCTCTGTTGCATCAAACACAAGGGTCTTGAAAGCCATGCCAATCATACAGTATTTTGATGGTAGTTCCAAGTCGTGCTAGTCATACGAATCCTACGAACTATCAAAAGAAACTCCCAATCGTAGTGCTCTGTCACACTAGTCGTGTACTGTTTTTTCCTGATAGTTCTGTGTCGTGCCAGTCGTACGAATCTTATGGACTATCAGAAGACGCTGCCAATCATAGTGTTAAGTCACACCAGTCGTGTGTAATGAACTTTGTAACCACCGATAATTTGATTACAAGAGAAGACTTGAGATTCGCTAGCATTTTTGTAAAAATATTGGTTGTTCTAGCATATTTTTAATTGGGATGCATGAGAGAATCATCACCTTATCCGGGCTTAAGTGCTGTCTCACTGAGATTTATTTCTCACCCCATTGTTGTTACCATTTTTCAGGTCTGGACTGATGGAGAGGCCAGTTCGGTTTGGAGTCCCGAGCAACCAGTCATTCCATGTCTTATCCCACCCAATTCCAGGCACAAACCAGGCCGGAGCAGCACGTTACAATGACCTAGGTCGATGAGGGTGTTGACTATCTAGTAGCTCACATCTTCAAGGCTTGGTTCCTTCATGACGATGACGTTTTTTATGGCCCGCTCCATGGATTTGAGAGGCCGCCCAACCGGACTGTTCATATACGTGCCTAGGATCTGATGGATCTCAACACGCCTGAGGAGGAGATCGTGGACCCCGAGCCTAACACCGAGGCTGATACTCCCATAGAGTCCAACCCATCCATCAAGACCGAGGCCTCCGATGACATTCCCGTGTCTCCTTAGCTATAGGAGCATGTTGGTCCATTTTTTATTTTTGGAGAATATGGATGAGGGTGGAGTAGCCTCTGTTTTGGGAGAATATGAGTAGCTAACCTTTCCTGACCCACCTATCTTTTTGCTAGTCTTAGGGAGCCACCCTAAAGAATGAGGTTGTCTTTATCCTATATAGCTCCGTAGGGTTAATGATCCTCTGCTCATTGATTTATTAAAAATATTTGGTTAAATTAATGGAATGTCCTGCTTGTCTATTTCTGGTTGTTTATTTGTCTAAACGCTATTCTTTCTAACTTGAGGCGTTTTGGTAGGAATAGCACGTGCTCGAGGATCTGAGTGTGACATTGGGCCTATAACAGATATTCCTTTTTATATGGGACAAGATGGAGAAATAGAAGCCTATATGGTTATGCTTGTCCAGAGAGGATCTAGTTGTGGTTGCCATTCAGAAAGAGAAGCGTCCAGGTTAAGTTATGGCTGGGCACGTGGATCTAGAGCAGAAAGCTAATGTCCTCAACCTTCTTCTTTTAACTAGATGTTGTTCATGAAAGTAACCTAAACTTTTGACACGCCACGACAACAGAATCTCCGCAAAAAAAAAAAAAATTGTTTATCACACACACACTAAGCTTAAACGCGACATCAACGGCGTTACTTTGACCTGTCATCCTTGCTCGCGAAGCATCACACCCCCTGTTCTATCCCTCTCCTGTTCTGGACTTACTGTAATGGAACTCAAAGCAATCAAAAAGCTCTGCTTTTAAGTGGCAATAATCCGCAAGACAAAGGCAAAGCTGTCAGCGATCACAAAGCTGAAACTGCATGCAAAAACCCATTGGGAAAGGCATCACCGATGTCTTTATAATCCCTCATATCTGCGATTCTACAATTAGACAGCTTGATCATGTTTACCCACGCGTGATGCCTTTCCCAATGGGTTTCTGCATTCTGTTTCAACTTTATGCCATCTAAAGAAGTTTGGCCCTGCAAATTGCCAAATGCACTGATCAATTGCGTCCACCAATTCACTTTAGTAAAGATCTGGTTAATGTCTTAGAGCAAATTGCCAAGTTGGTCAATTTCAGGAAATTGGAAGAGAGATAAAGCAAGTTTGCGTGGCGCCACAAATAGCCCAATATTGATCAATTACGTCCACCAATTTATTCCCCTAAACTTTTGGTGGATATCTCAAACCAAATTGCCATGTTAGTCAATTTAAGGAAATTGGTAGAGACATAAATTCGAAAAATGCTAAATCCTCTTAATAATTACATTTGTGAAGCTAGAAAGAAAATGGAGAACCAATGTTGTGAGAAATTCATGGAGATGTTCTAATTTGTTCGGTTCACTCGTTTTGTTTACGGATTTTAAATTTTGCAAAGCATGCGTGGATTAATGAATCAATAAGGTGTCAGAATAGGATCAATAAATTTTACGAGCTTATGACCGAAAAGAGTTGATTCCAAAATCTTCAATGAGAATTGATCACAGGTCACCACAGTGTCATGTTTTCGTACATAGACTCTTCCAAAAATGCTCACAAGTTTTTCATCGCGCACGATTCAGGAGCTGGATTAGAGGATTCGACAAGAATTAAATAGACTTATCTACCACCCCTTACCCCAGCTCCATCTGTACTGTACCAGCCAGCATCATTTTATACCTCAAAGGTGATGGCTCACATGATTTTTTGCGTGTGGAAATTATGAATATTATGAAGCTGATGAAGTATAGGAGCTTAGGGGTATCCCCTAGCATTACAAAAAGAGCTAATAATTGGAAAAGATGGAGGTAGGAAATCTCAATATAGTAGCCAATACAACATTTATATAGGAAAGCGAAGCTTGGCCTCTTGCATTTTTACGCGCCTTAGCCAAAATAATATGAAAGTCATTTGACTTGTTATGAAACTATCTCATATTATCCTTCATCCAAAGGCAATATATGGTTGTTAGGAAGGGTAACTTGTGGAGTCTAGCTACTAAGTCTTTGCGCTTGCCCTAATCATCCATTGGAGTTCCTTGCTCCATCACCCTAAAGGGCACCTTATCCCACGTTGTGTTGGTAGGGGTGAGCAGATCGGATCGACCAGATTAGGAACTACTTGAACCGGTGGTCCAGTTCTCTATTCCAGAAGGCGGTGATCTAGCTCTTGATCTTTAAAATTAGAACTAATGGCTGGGCAGTTCGATTCCCTATCTTAGGCATACAAGACGAGACTGGACTGCCCAGACCGGATGGATTGATTTTTATTTTTATTTTTATTTTTGAAATGTGATCGTCTTAACCTCTTCCTCCTCTACAAAAAGGAAAAGGCTAGTGACCCCAATCCCATGTTACTTCTTTCTTCCTTCCTTCATAAATAGACGAAATATACTGTTGACACATGATTTTTAGCTAATTTTATTTTTAGAAATTTTTTTAGAGAATTCACAAAAATTCATAAAATTAAAAAATAAAACGTAGGGACCTTGTCCAAGTTAGGGAACCATTTTTGATGAAAAAATGATTTTTCATATTTTCAGCATTTTTCAGCATTTTATTTTCGAAAATTCATAGAAAATCACGAAAAACAATTGTAAAAACAACTTTGGAAGCCTTAGCCAAGCCTGAAAAACCATTTTGGAACAAAAAATAATTTTTTTTATATTTTTTGCATTTTATAAATATTTTTCAGAAATAGGAAAATGCTTGAAAATTACCAAAAAATAGCATTTGAGGAAAAAAATATGAAAAAATTAGTCATTACTTTTATTTTTATTTTATATTCACTTTTTACAAATAAAATTCAAAAACATTATTTCAAAATTGTGGTTTACCATGTTTGAATCGTGATATTCTCCTCTATTCAAAAACATTATTTCAAAAATTTCATTTCAGCCTTTTAATTTTTCTATTTTTAGATTTTTTGAATCGTGATATTCTCCTCTATTTTTCAAAATTATATTTCAAGCCCAAAAGTTCACAGGATTATTAGATTTTTCAAAAATGTCCAAAATGCACAGTTGGATTTTTGCAAATTATTCCCTAAAAAAGATAAAATTCAATTAAAATTTTTCTAGGGACTAAATAAAAAACAATCAAGGCACGTCACCCCCTATTTTTTTGCCTTCTAAATTGAATGGTGGCATTATGTTTTGCAAAAAGGTCATCTAGGATTTGGTTCTTGCAAAATGGGTCATCGGATCAAACTTTGAAAATTGGGATTTTTATGTAAATCCTCGGAAAGTTTTTGGGGAAAATTCATTTTTAACAAAATCCATGCTTCCAAATTCAATTTTGCAAATATTTTTGAATAATTTTGATAAATCTAGGGCTAATTTGAAGTTTTTAGCCAACCCAGGTCAACCAAGTCGAGTTGACTCAACCTGATCAACCTATTGACCAAGAAGAACCAAAGCCAATTCTAGTTCTTCTCATTCTCGTGCGTGCAAAAAACTTTGGGGGGGGGGAATGGCTTAAATAATTCTTGCATGCTCTTAAATAAGAGGAGGGGGAAGTTTCTCTGGATTTCAGTTAAAACAGAATACACAGAAGTGCGAGAGATTTCTAGAGAGTTTTCCTCTTCGCCATTAGAGCTCCTCAATCGAAGGACTTTCAGAGCTTCTTCAGAGCTCCTCATGCAAACCAAGCCGTAAGACTAGTCATTCGAGATTAGTGAAGTCGCTTCGAGTATCTTGAACCCCATCGCTCGTCCTTTCATCACCAAACGAGGTAATCGCCATTAACATTTTCAAGCTCAAGCTTCCATGGCGGATTCTGATTTAGCCAACCGTTTTGCATAATTCTTGTCCTAACCTACTCCTAGTGCATCACTAAGCACGTTCATGTTCTTCTTTTGTGATTTTGTTGTGTAAATAACTTGAGTCTACCTCCAGAAACCTCAAATGAACCATGAGCTTCATAGCTCATACTAGGCATCCACAAGCTTGAGCAACAGCCAAGTAAGTCTCCCTACACTCTATGGATGCTCTCTGATCAATTCATGTAGCTTGTTAATACGGATTGTTTGTGTGCTTGTTTCATCGTTGGAGTAGGCTCGGCCGAGGCTTGTTTAGGTGGTTTTAGGCAATTTTCATGTGCAAAAATGACATATGCTAGCATTAGGTTGATGAGGTTTGGTTTAGGCTTGAAATTGGAGAGTTTCGTGTAAGTTTTGGTCGTAGTTTGACTTTGCTGACAGGATTTCCGACAAGTTGGCTAGAATCACAACC
This sequence comes from Psidium guajava, assembly GCA_016432845.1. Lineage (NCBI taxonomy): Eukaryota > Viridiplantae > Streptophyta > Magnoliopsida > Myrtales > Myrtaceae > Psidium > Psidium guajava. The sequence goes on from CM028230.1 coordinate 26,200,440, forward strand.
TTATGATTGTTTCTCCAGCCAACCACTGATGAGTCAATGTGACTTGAACAGTCAACGAGCTGATGTGGCATGCCATGTGGCAGCCACGTTAGCACCGAGTAATCGGTCTTTGATAATAAAAAAAGAAGAAAATAGAAAGAAAATAGAATAATGGTGATTCGGCCACATGTCGCGATCACATCTGTTAGAAAAATCATTTTAAAAAGAAATCTCCTTTCTCATATAAAAAATCAATTTACGAAAAATTAATAATCCAATTTTCAAAATAAAAGTGAAAACCCAAATTCGACGGTATAAAATAGTGCCACGTGTTGAAATCTTGAAATTTTGGAATAAAAAACAATTTTCAAAAATCAAAAAATCATTTTCAAAAAATAAAAAATTCATTTTTCATCTGGTGGCTGAGAATGAGCTACGTCTCTTTTCCCTAGCCAAAGGATTAGATTTGGGTGGGAAAATAGAAAATGGAATAAAAATTAAAAAAAATTAAAAAAATTCGAATAAAAAACCCAAAATTGTGTCATTTTAGGTTTGGTAAAAAATTCGTGTGGGCTTAGGTCGGGCCTTCAGGTTTGTGGGTCGGGCCAACTCAATCGAGTCTGAAAAATTAATAAATTAATAAATAAAAATAAAAAAATCCGTAAAATAGGAAAATTGGTAAAAAAAATCATTAAAATTTTCCAAAAGTTCCAAAAAAAAAAACAGAGAAATTCTCAAAAATTGTGAAAGAATAGGGGAATGAACACATCCAATTGGTCTGATCTACTTTTATAATTTTGACTTCCTGAAAGTTGGAAAATAATCATTTTGCTCCTCTGGTCAATTTGACTCAAATTTTTTCAAATCATCCATGAACTCGTTTAGTGCATCCTCTAAGCCCTTAGAGCTCTACTAGGTTTTCTTTGACTTGATTTGGTATGATTTCTCGGCACCTATTAATTCCTTGAATGTGCAATTATTTTGATGATTGTGCTTGATAGTGTAGATAATCTCATCCACATGAAGTCTTTAGATTTTTAATACTTATCTTGCCCAAAAAGTATCTGCATGAATTCTTTAAATTAGGAAATCACTCCACTTAGGTGCCGAAAGGGTGTCAACTAACAAGTTGAGGTAACTAAGTCTCCAAACTTATTTCTTTGATTTTCACAGAATCGAACGATCTCTCACAATAACTTAATAGGGTTTCCAATCATACTTTCCAGAAAATGATTGGTGGCGACTCTAATGGTATGTACACTGAGGACATGTCACCCAACCATATTAAGGTCAATCTTAATTTTAAATTCTCCTCGACACGATTTGGTATTGGCTTGAGAGGGCCTACATTAAGTCTGATCAAGAGAGACTTAGTAATCCATTAGCTCCCCTCATTCCATTCTTCCCGTGAGGGGGGTGGCAACAGACTGGCGACTCCACTTGGGACTTGGTTTTAAACCTTCAGAGGACTTAAGCTGATTTAAAAAGTTAAGTATTTTCTAACATGTTTTCTACAAATGCTCTTGAAGGTGAGATAAGTCACCTAATTACACGTGTTAAATATTTTTGTAGATAGGGAGTTATAAGGGGTGGAGTGTTTGCTAATATGATTTATATAGGTTAGAGTTTGGGGATGATTGTTTATTTTCCGCAACATTGAAGTGTTGTTTTTATATCAAATGTTGTGCACGTCTTGCATATTTTGAGGACCACGACACCCGCAAACACAAGCGTCTAAGCTCAAGTTGTAAAACACCTTTCCTAGGTCAACAAAGATAGAGATCGATATGTAAAGCTCTAGCATTTGATTACACGAGGAATGACTATATTTGATCTTACTTGCTATCTAGATGATTCTTCTCACTTGATGTTTGATTGCGCTTGCGGGTAAAAATTATCGAGTCAGATAATGGGAGCCTTTTTAGATCCATATCCTCCCCCTTTTTTATTTCTAGAATTAAATGTCCACTTGTCTCATGCGCATGTGAATTGAACAGTTGATATACCTAAAATCAAAAATAAAACAATGATCTAGTTGCTAAGGTCTTCATACCTTCAACTTGTAATTCATTCCCACACATTTTAAATTCTATATACCATGTATATCATGTATCATTTCAAAAATTACCTGAGTGATTGATTTGAAAGCTATTTTTAGGATATAATGATGGTTTTCCCTAATCAGTCCATAGTTCTTGAGGTGCTCACAAGGAAGCAATATTCAACGCCACGACACCATGAATATAGAGTCATTTTGAGCATTTTAATTCACCCATAGGAGGGGGCTCACTGGGTGTAATCTTCTCCACTTAAGGGATTCTCGCATCGTAATATATTTGAGTGGATTAGAGATAGACCATGAAGTCAAAAAATGGATCGAAATTCAAGAAGCTAAGAAGCGCCGCCGCATTGAGGGAGTGAAGACAAGAGCTTGGAGTCCCCTTGTGATAAAAAAAGAAAAAGCCACGCATCACGAGGGTGTTACTTAAAGGGTCATTATCCAAAAAATTCAAACAGTCCACCATAGGAAGGCATGGATGAAAAAATTAATAAGATAGATTCCAACCACTTACTCATCTTCAGATAAGGAGGTAACACTGAAGATGCCAATCACCTTATCCAAATATGACCTTCTAGTGATATCGTCTAGTGATTCCGAGATAGATGGATACATATGTTAGCTCAACGGAGCCCATTTTTAGCCAGTTGACTTCCGATTTGATTTGGGGGCATCTCTAGTAGTTATCACACCCATTTAACTTATATTTCACTTTTGAACTTTAGATTTTGGATTTTTGCATATGGGAATTCTTTCTATCTCATCTCTTTAGATCTGATGTAGTAGGGATCTTTTGAGCTGAATCCGCATATCTTGACTCCTCTAGAGATTTTAGTAGATAGGAGTGATGGTGGCTTCATTTGAGTGATTCTAATTAATTGCATAATTTTTTTTGAGAGAAATCTAGATTAAAACTCTCTAATTGACCTCTTTTGGTCAAATAGGAGTATTTAACCCTTATTTCACCAAAAGAAAATATGAAATTAAATTAGTGCATTTTCATCATATTTGCATCACATCCCCACTCATTTTGCATTATAACCCATGGTAATTAATATTAGCATATTTTTTTCACATATTCAAAAATAGATGAGGAAATTGTATATCAAGTTCATTTCGGTCCCATGTAAGGAACACTCAACATGCTAAAGCCACCTTAATTCGAACAACCAAGCATACGTCGAGGAACATCTGCGGCGCCTAGTAGAGCTCATAAAAGTGTATTATTAGCCTGGTTTCATCCAAGCTTTGGCGAGGTTCTGGGATTCAGGGACTCTAACTTTTGACTTCCAAGGATTGGAAATCACACCTACCCTAGAGGAGTATACCGCCATCATTAGAGTAGACTTTGATTAACACATTATGCAACCACTATTGGGGAAAGATTTCAGGGACGCCTTAACCAAGTTCCTTCATCTCAAAACTTATGAAATTGAGAAATCCCTCAAATCCAATTCTGGTATGTCACGACCTAAAAATTTCCATAAAAATTTTTAGGTTAATGAATTACTAGATTAATTAAATTGATTAATTAACCTAACCCAAGCTCTCCCAAAGCTCTACCAATTCGCAACTTTAGGTTCTATGTTCAAATGATTTAAATTTTTAGAGCCGTCACTTATCTTTTCTGGTAGGTGGATTAGATACCTAAATAAAGTATTGGGAGAAACACTTTATTTTCTGCAAACCAGAGATTTGAGTTCGGGAACTTGATTATGTTAATTTTTCAATTAACACCCTTTCAGTACCATTCTTATGAGGATTTTCTTGAATTGGCCCTTAACTTGATTCCTTGAAGACTAAGGTGTAATTTTTTTTTAGATTTTTCTTGATTAAATGAATGTAATGCAAATGCAGCTGCATGAAACTGTATGAAGTTATACAATCTAAACTATATGGCAAGCGTAATGAGCATACATGATGTCAAGAATTTCAAGTTTTAATGCCCGAAAAATGTGGTTTCTAATGTTATGCAAATAACATTAATAGAAATAATGCATGCTAGTTTTGGACAATGATGATATGATATGAGTTTTAATGCATGAGAAAACATGAGTTAAAAATTTAAAGGGGTATGTCATGCAAAGGATGCAAATCTATCTATATGACGTGAATAAAATACATGAATGACATGGTGAATATGCATGGATGGCAAAAATGACATGGCAAATACACATGATCTACCCTATATGAAATGCACATGCATGACAATTTTTTGTATTTTTTTATTTAAAAAAATGGTCTGAAAGTTGATAGCAATTAATATAAAATTAAGAAATTAATCACTCAAAGTTTAATTTTATATTAAAAGTATCCTAACTTTTAATTCCATTTTTAGACCATGATTTATTTTTTTTTTATAATTTTTACAAAAAAAAAAAACAAAGTCAAATAAAAGCATAATAAACCTTGAGTATTGTACACCGTATGATCCGATCCTTTTGATGAATTCGCTTCAAGCCCAAAGTTTAGGATTGGAAGGGAATTTATTCACGTCGTACCCCAAGGGCGGAGGTGAATGGTGAATTTTAATAAAATTTATTGGTCCAGCCCCAAAGTTATGGGGGTGAGATGGATATTTTCATTTTTTTTATGGAAGATGTCGTATTTCGAAGGTAAAGTCAGATAGTCATCTGCCATACATGTTTGAGGGACTAAGAGCACGTGTACTATACTCAAGGAGTATTATGAAAATATTAGACTGTAGAGTATTAAGAAAAAAATATAAAAAAAGGGCTTGCATTCGACCATCAAATATTTACGAAACCATGCACAATCTTAACATTCAAGACTATCTTGAATTCAAGCCACAACATGCATCAAATACCTAGAGATACATCACGAATCCAAAAATGATGCTCAAGATATGCATGATTGTCTACGGAACTCACTTCATGTTTTCAAGCATTTAGATTAGGCAATTATAATCCACCAAACATTCAGCAATATTCGAATATTTTTTCAGAATATTTGTGGAATGAAAATATACCTAATTTGAAGCTGAACGAAAGCTTGGTGAAAAGCTTGTATAACCGAGGATTGAGTACGCCTAGGGAGGTTCAATAAAAATATGGGACCAAGTATATTCCAACGGCGAACAAAACCCGCAATGCAGAAATGGTGCTGCTTTTCCTTTGAACAGCTGCAAAACGAGCTATGAACAGAAATGGATCAATCAGCGGTTTGATTCAGACGTTGATACGTAGCAAAATAAACCCTGGCCAGCGAGGATTTATGACACCAAACAGTGATAAAAATCAGCTTTGAATAGTGCTGGATTTGCACTAAACAGTAGGTAATTAGATACCAAACCGCCGATCGAAATGGGACTGGGCAGCAGCCGTTTTAGCCTCCAAATTGCGGTAAATTCGCCTTCAAATTACAGCAAGTTGAAGCAAGGAAGCAGCGGAAGTTGTAGGCACCGAAATCAACAAATCTTTTGGCGCCAAACGTTGACGAAATCCTTTCTTTCTAAACAAAATCCTGCACCTTTCCAAAGTTATATTTCAGCATGCACACGAGCTGTAATATTGTCCAGAATGCACCTTCTTGAGCTGTGATTTTTGCTAGAGATTGGCCCCAAACAATCTAGCACAAAAAGCTAAAGGGTTAGGCCTTCAAAATAACATCGCACCGTGACCAATTCACCTCTATATAGGCTGGACAGAAGCGGTTGATGGCTAAAACAGAGGCGAACTGTGGTGCCTTGCACAGATGGAAATTTAACTATTGCTTGGTTCATGCGTGGGAGCGTTGGGGCTGTTTTTTTGGACTCACGGTTTTCACTCTTGAGCAAACACGAGAGTATGTTCGAGAGATTTTGTCGGATTTTTTTTTTCAGCCCCCCTCCCCCTGTCTGAAAAGCTCTCTCTTAACCTTGCTCTCTGAAAAAATTCTCAATGGCTCTTCTCTCTTCTTCGTTTGAAAAGAAACCCCCCTTCTCTGTCGATGGGTTCTTGCCCCTTTTATGTCCCCATGGCCTCTTGGATTGTTTCCCTTATCTCCTTCATTTTCTTCTTTCTTTTTTTGCGTCAGGCCCCCCACCGAGAGACCCTTAATGTGTGGCCTCCCAAAGAATGAAGGAACCTCTTTTTCTTTTCCGCAAATTCAGTCTTTGCCGTGGAGCGTTATCATTGTCATCGAATGCCCATCAAGTGGATTTTTCTCCTTTGTCTCCCACTTAGAGAATGATGCTTTCTTCTTTTCGGTGAGCTCCCTTCAGCAGCCTTCCTTTGAACGTTGGGTGGTCCTCCATCAAAAGCAAACCTTCTTTCATTATGCCTAACTTCTTTCTTCATTCATGCACCTAACAAAAATCATCATGCCTTCCACCACCATCGAAAGGATCCATATTCTTTTGTTTGCCAGAAAATTTTTCTGTGGCACCTGGATTGCTTCAAGGTCCTTAACTTTATCGTCTCTCACCACATCAACAATTCTGTAAAAAAAAAAAAAAAGGTGTGTGGCTCCCTTTGTTGACAACATACTTGCCTTGCGCTTCTTCATACAGGTCAATTCTCTCCCCAAAATGCTCGCGTTAGATGCGAGTTTGGTATGCGACATCGCACTTAGAAACAACTTCGATTAGATCAATGGTCTCTTCCCATTCCACTCCTTCGGTGTCATGTACCCTTTAATGTCATCCTTCGTCTTGACAACACCAGGCGATATGAAATAAATCTTCACACCTTGGTACTTGGCGAGCAAATATGTGTTGAGACCTAAATTTTGATTTTTCTTTCTTTATATATTGCATAAAAATGAGAATTAATTCTCACAAAAATAATAATAAATGTTCATGCATTGCATTTTTATTTGTTTTGCATTATCATTTGCATTCGGGCCCGAGCAGGATTTAATTATGCAGGAAGTCTGGACCAAGGGTCGTAATGATCTTTACTGAGGAAAGTTGAGATTTGTTTGCGAAGTCGGAGGGTTGGGCCGATAGGAAAGGATATATTCTCATAATCAAAGATTAAAAAAAAAAGAGGAAAGGGATCGTGCGTGTATATTCAGTTTTGTCTTGGAGCTCAATCCTCTTGTACCTATAAAAGAGACCTTCATTCACGTCAGAAAAGGGGGAACTCTGAGAGACAAAAAAAATTCAGAGAAACTTGGGAGAACACGCGTGAGGCAAGAGTGATTTCGGCTTTGGTTGCTGTTTGGTGCCGTGTGATCCCTTTTCTTGCCGTTGTTGAGCGAAACCAAAAAAGCTCCCCCTCCTGCTGTCCCTTTGCTGTTCGGTTTCAACGACTCCTCTACTGCACCGAGAATTTGACTCTGCAACCAAAGACTCCTCTGCTGATTCACTGCCCCGACACCAACTCCCCTGTCAAGCTCTGCAACTTGCTGTATGAAGGAGACTACTGCTGCACCGAAGAAACTTGTTGCTGATTCGCCTCTTCAACGCGCAAAATTTCGAAGCCAAATCAATCCAGAAGTGCTTGACTGGAGTCGCAAGTTCGTGCAAGTTCAAATTAGGGAAATTTACCTTGCAATTAAGGTGGTTTTCTTATCTCGCATTTTAGACATATTCGCTTGTCTATTTTGTTGCATCTTGTATATCTCGTCATATCTTGCATTACATCAAAGTGGATATTTTTCAAAATACAAGCTGATTAGGAAACTTTTCTTTCCTAATCCGCAACTTGTCATATAATCGGGAAAATCCATCTTTAGAATTATTGATGGAATACTCGATTATGCAAGGATTTGTGTTCAATATTTAATCGTAAGATTACGAATTAAAGATTGGATTCAAATATTCGCGAAATGTTTGCAAAACTTGATTAATATATCCACTTTCTTGATTGGCATATTTACTTTCCTATTTTTACTTGGATTGCCTGATTGTTATATATATATTTTGGAATATATCCGTCGCATGACATAATCTCCAAAAATTCTAAAAAAATTTTACATTCATTCTTATTCCATATTTGAACATTGCATATCTTTTAAAAATAGCATCATGTAGATAATTGCATATCTTACTTTTTGTAAAATATTTAGGTTAGATTGCATTTTAGGATAGAAATTGCATGTTTTAATAGAATCTCATGTCTAAAATAATCCATCTTTAATATATTAGGGTTTAGGTCAATTTAAACTCTAAAATATGCAAGATAAATATTGTTTGGACATAGTTCTATTTTAGGAAATAAATTCATCCGAAAATATAAAAAAAATCATACTTGCCATGTCATCTATGCTTCGTCATCATTGCCACGTCATACTTGCCATATCACTATTGCTACGTCATTTGTGCCATGTTATCCTTACCATGTCATATTTGCTATGTCATCTATGCCATGTCATCCATGGATGTCATTACTTTTTTTTTTGACATGCCATATAGGTTGCATTTTAGACTTGCATTTAATTCATGTCATTGCATCTTAGAATAATTTCATGCATTGCATATAGTATAGTCTTTCATGCATTTATAAAGATCAAAAACTAAAAAAAAAAAGAAGTAATGTTTTGTGTGGCGCATGCTCCTTTGATTATTTGATTTCTGGATGTTCAATTAATTGATTGTGCACCCGCATGATAACCTTTGTTAGTGACTTAGGTTAAAATCGATTAATGTTGCCTTCTCAAATGATTTTTTTTCATGAAATAAAATGGTACCGAAAGGGCGTTAGAGTAATCTAGCGTAATCAAGTCCCCGAACTTTTAATCTCTGGTTCGTAGAAGTAATTTAGTTCTCCCGCTAATTTATTTAGGTTTCTAATCGACCTACCAAGAACGATTAGTGGCGGCTCCTATTGAAAATCTTTGCATGTTAAATATTGAACCATAAGTTGCGATTTGATATGGGCTTGGGAGAGTCCGAATTAGGTTAGTTAAATAATTAGCCTAATAATCCATTAACCTGAGAAAACTCATTTTTTAGGTCGCGACAGCTTGGCGACTCCACTGGGGACTGAATACTTAATTTTTTCGAAAAAATAAAGTGACTTAATCGTTCATCTTGAAAATTTTTGAAATTTTAAAATTCATGTGGACTTAGGCCGATAATTTCATGAAAAATCGCATTTTTGTTTGGCAATTGGATTCCAGGTAAGTCCCTAACCATGTGTTAAATAGTTTTGCAGATAGGAGTTATAAGGGAGGAGCGTTTGTCTAACCCCTTGTTTTGCAGGTTTTGGTGTTTGGGAATTATTTGTTTAATTATGCATTTTGAAGCGGTGTTTGGATTTAACTATTGTGCATGATTAATTGTTTTAGCGCTACACCACACACGTCCCGTGGCCGAACCTGGGCCACTAGTTTTAGGATGGTATTGAGATTGGCTCTAGCGTTCACCGTGAGATCACGTTGAAAGTTAGTCCAAATTCAATCCCGAATCTTTTTCAAAAATGAGTCTCAAAAGTTAGAACTCTCGCTCGGTAAGATTACCAAAGTGGGAGTTATAATTTTCAACTCGAGTAGTCGAAGTGGAAAGGCCCGGCTAATCCTGGTTACGTCGTGGGATCACGACTAATCTTGATTATGTGCGCGAGATTGTCGCATTGCCGTAAGTCTTTCGCTTCAATTTGTGAGCCTTTAGGATAGTTAGATTAAAATTAACCCACGAATCATGTGCATGTCCATGTGATTGTTTATTTTCCTATCTCACGATAAAGTATGCTCCTGAACTTCATCTTGTCTCATTTTATTTGGGTCGGTCCATGATACTTAGGGTTTGTGGCATGTGGTCTATAAACAATGGGACACATCGACATCCGTTTCGTGTACATTCCAAAGGCTGAGTTGAAGCAGATGTGGGGCCGTTTGAGTATTGATGCACGGAGTTATGTCCTTAGCCGTATGGGTCATATGTTGCCACTTTTCGATATCGGATTACAGACCGAGGTCATACAGGCACTCGCACATTTTTTGTGCCCATATACCGCTACCTTCATTCTAGGTAAGCATGAGCTCACTCTGACTTTGGAAGAATATAGCTTTGCCATTGGAAAATCTTTGAACGATCATTTAATTGGTCCTTGTGTGGGAATGGATCCAATTGTCATCTTTGCTGAATTTTTGAACATTAATGAAAATAAAATGAGGAAAGTTTTGAGAGAAAATTGCCATATGTGTCCTTTCTCATTCCTTATTGAACGTTTTTATGAGAGCAATTCATACTTGCAAAGCAGGATTTTTATTCTAGCTTTCTTCGGGCTTGTGATTTTTTCACTCCAAAAGAATTTCATTAGTCCATCCATGGCTTAGATAGCTAGGCAAGTTTGTAGTGGAATGAATTTTACTAATGCTATCCTAACCGAGACTTTTATATCCCGACTCGTTTTAAGCAAAACAAGGATAAGACATTCCATGCTTCGGTTGGACTTTTGCAAATGTGGTTTTTCTCTCATTATGCTAAGTTTGGTTCCATGATGACTATCCCTCGGATAAGTCAAGAGGAAAACCCAATTGCAAAATTTCAAAAATTGCAAAAACATACCGATGGATTGTCTTATTCCCAGTGGATTGATTTATTTAAAGATCCAAGTCCCGAGGTTTTTCTTTGACAAGCTATATGGTTCCAAGTCTCTGAGGTCCATTTGTACCATGGTGAATGGGAGCCCATACTTCTCTTGGGCATTACTGGCGCAACAAGGTATCACCCTCTCCGGGTGGCACGACAATATGGAGTTTTGCAGGATATTCCACCACCTTTGGGGAAGGAAAGGCGGAGCTCGAGGGGAAGGAAAGGCTTTATCATGCGAAAGCTCGGTATATTCAGCATCATTTTATACCTGCTCATATGCTTCCAAAATTTCCGTTGGTGACCGTAAGCCCACCTGTCAAGCCGAGATTGAAGCCTATGAGAAGAAGATGCAAAAGACCAAGAAGCAAATATAGACTTTGGCTAAAGAGAATGCACGACTTCGGAAAGAGTTGGAAGCCCGTCCGTCTATAGATCATGTTGCCACAAAGAAAAGAAAATCAGTTTGATTTAGGAGTCTTGTTCCATGTTTAATTGTAATTTCGTGATTTCATGACTTTTTCTTGTAATAAAGGTTACTGTTCAGACTTACTTTCTGGTCTTCCATAATTTTTAATGAATTACTCAATTTTAATTGACTCATCATGTCTTCATGGAAAACGTTCATAAGATCCTAATCCATGACCTCAAAAATTTTTAGATCAATCCAGTACGTTTTCCAATTATTACGGAATTTAAGATGAAAGAACAACAGTCTGGATTCCAGAATTTTTCCGACTTCACTTTTATTTCTCCATTTACGACTAGTAAACGTGCTTTTTTGAGAAAAATCAAAACATGAAAGTTGTAGAATGGACTTTTAATTAGTGAACTGGAGATTTTCGAGCATCAATTCACATTTTTGATGGCCCATTTGTCCCTCAAACAAAAACCAGACAAATCAGTTTTCTGGACATATTGTTTGGAAAGATGCATTAAACTGTACTGATCTGGACGTTGTCAACAGAAACTCAAAACATGAAAGTTGTTCATCATCGTCTTATCTATCCTCTCATAAAGTTTCACATCATTTCATTCATTCCATGAATTGATACGATTTTTTTCGTGAAATTCGACGAAACTGGAATCTTTTGAATCAATCCCCACATCATGGTTGTTTTTGTTTTTGGGTCTAGAGGAATGTCATGGACCGACTCGTCATTATTTTTCCTCATGCTAATCATGCTAATTCAATTTTTGCAGGTAATTCATCACGGGAACTCCACACCCCCATAACACCCATTTGAAAGCAAGGAAAATGGCTGATCAAGCTGAGATCGTGGCTATTGTGGATGAGAAATTGAAGGAACAAATGAGCACCATGAATGATCAGATGGCCGCTCTGATGACCCAAGTGATGGAAAATTTCATGGCCAAGCAATAGCAGATCGGTTCCCGCTCTCAGTTTGGGACTCTAGCCCCGGCTCGCCCAGGGTTCCGTCCTGACAAAGCTCACACGATGAATGATGATCCCACCATACCTTTAGATGAAGTCATTCAGACAAGCATTGACATGCCCTCTATAACACCGGCTCCTCAACCTATTCTTACTCCTCCTCAAGCCCCAAATGATGAAAATGCCAAGGTTATCGCAAGACTCGAACAAAGGATACGTGATATTGAAGGGACTCAGAGCGTTCCCCCGATCGACTTATCGGTATACGCCAGGGTACAGGTACCAGAGAAGTTCAAGATGCCGACTTTCGAGAAATACGATGGCACACCAAATCCGGTACAACACATTGAAATGTTTCAAGGCCTCATGAATAAATATGTTTCAAACGGACCACTGATGGTCCAAACCTTCTAGGCAAGTTTGAAAGATGCTGCAATGAGATGGTACACCAACCATCAAATCAACCGAAAAGATTCATGGGAGGAGGTGGCCAAAACTTTTATTAAGCATTTCAAATTTAATATCGACATCACTATCACTCGGGAGGATTTAGAACGGGCTGAGTTAAAAAGGGGTGAGACCCTTAAAGAATACGCCACCCGTTGGAGGAGCATGGCATCCCAGGTCATGCCTGAGCCTCCTGAGCATGATCTAATGAAGTTGTTTGCATCCACACTTCCGCAGTCGATCCGTTCGAGAATACTAGTGACGGCTATTCAATCCTTTAGCCAGTTGGTTGCCATGGGTGAAGAAATTGAGTCTGGGCTCAAGAAAGGATGGTATGGAGATTCGAGCTCGTCTGGCAAAAGATTTTTCAGCAAGAAGGACAAGGAGTCGGCCCCTGAAGTAAACATGACTTATGTCCAGAAGCCTCCAGTTCAGACACCTAAAGTACAAGTCTCCAATCGACAGGCGGCCAACTTCGGTTCACAAGATCAGGGAAAATATCAGCGAAGGAATCGTCAATTTTCGCCTCTTCCTGGAACTCCATCCCAGGTATTGGCTGTGTTACGTAAGAAGGAGCTTCTGTCCACTAAGCCGTTGCGATCTGGTTATGCGACTTTTCCAAAATATGACCCGTCGAAAAAATGTGATTATCATCGGGGGGAGCCTGGGCATGACACAGATAATTATTCAGTACTCAAGAATCGTATTCAAGACTTGCTCGAATCTGGGGCATTTTCCTTCCAAACGAATAGCCAACCGAATGTGCAGAGTAACCTGCTTCCAAATCATTCAGGCAATGTTTGAAGAATCATTGGTGTGGATAGGCACAGGCCCATATGAGTAACATTTTTATGTTTTTGCTTTTCCCCTGCGTGGGAACCTTTGTTGCTTTCTAGGACTTTTCATTCTAATTAGGATTTCCCTTTCAATAAGATGTAATTTTTTTTATTCATAATTAATAAAATTACAGAAGTTTTTTCATCATTTTTGGAATTTTTTTGAAGTATCCTAAACCCGATGACGATAACCAACGATCGAAAAATATGTTATCCATGGTAAGCATTGAGGGTTGGGCTTCTCAAGAATTCTTCTCCTAAGGTTTTCAAAAACAAAAGACTTTTCAAGAAAAATCTTCGAAAATGGATAGCATGCAGTTTAACCCTAATTGTCCTACTAATCCATCTACTATATGTTTCAGAATCAATTCAGGGGGCAACGACGGACATTCTTACTCCAGCTATGGATCAACTCGATCGATCCTTGAATGACTCTGCACAATCTCTGCATGAGTTTTGGACCCCGTAGCTCACAGTTAAGCTAGAAGACCTGGTTGATCCCTTACCAGCTTATACATTAGGTTATCGGCCAATGGAAGATTGATTCACACTTCAACCATGACCACACCATATCAGTTGATGGAAAGCGAAGAAAAGGCTGCTCAATCTAAAGGGCAATATCCCCATTCAAGTTTCACCAATTCTGAAAATGACACATTATTTTACTTCTTGCAGGGGCAAATGTCGGATGGAATGTTTGCCAAAACCTGAAATCAAATTCTTGTTATTTGTCATACCTGGGAGGCAACGCTAGATCTCTGCAAAGCTTTGGCCGCCCGATGCGGTCTATTCTGACAGCAGATGGGGCAAAATGAGAGTGAACACAAACTTGGGAAAGGGAGTATGTCGTTTTTGTTTCATGCCATTTTCAAGATGATGCTCAGTTTTTCTTCTTGCAGGGGCATATGACCGACATGACAGTTGTTTCCAATAGATAGTTAAAGCATCTTGAGTCCTTACCTGATTTATTTCACACACATCTCTCCCTGCGCAGGGGCAAAAGTTAGGAACGAGTCTTTCCCAATCCAAGGATTAAGCTCTCAAACTTGCTAAACCATATGTAGGGGCAATCTACAGTCCCTCATTCCTAGGAGGTTTCTTGCAAATTTGAACATGCTTGCATAGTTCATTTCTTAAAAATATGCATGAGTCTTTCATGAAGTTACGCAATTCATTGCTACATTCTGTATGCTTAAAGGGTGCTCACATTTTGCAAAATTTCATAGATGGTTTTGTCTGTATCACTAATCTTCAATGGGGAAGAGTTCTGATCAGGCAATCTGTTCCATTGTATGAAAATGATCATGTTGAATGAGGAATGTTAGGACAACAAAAGGCAAGCCGTTCCCATACACGTCCAGCATATTAATACCCAATGCGAATTGAGTGAAAAAATTCCGTGCTGACAAAGTAAAGGGTTATCTCGCGAAAACTATGACAACCAAAATGATGAGAGGCATTTATTTCTTCTATCATACACACTATAGGTTATCCTTTGTTTAACCCCTTTGAACGAAGGTCCGTTTCTTACCCTTGTCAGAAATAATCCCACACTGGGGCAATTACCAGAAAGTTCAAATGGTTAGAATTTTCTTGCTTTCACTTGCATCAATCTTCGAGTATATTTATTGCATGCGAATTTTGTGTTAGCTTAAGTGCCTTAGACATGACGAAGAGTATTTTCTTTCTATATCCCTACACACCATATCCATTGCCTACCCAACTTGAGCGGTGGATTCATTTCAACCCAAATTGGTGATCATTCCCATGGTGAGTCAAAGGGATTATCTCAAACGATCAATTTAAATGAAGATTGAAGTGACTTGGGGCAATTGGAAGTTCCAAGAAGAGTCCAAAAAAAAAAGATGGGTGTTAAAAAAGAAAACTCCATCAAGCGAAGCTCTCTCTTAAGAAAAATTATCTCTATAAAAAAAAAGAGGAAGGGAGTCAAGCTAAATTTCTCCAAAAAAAAAATCTCTCTCTCCAAAAAAAAAAGAAAAAAAGAAGAAAAAATAAATAAATGGGAATGAAAAAATGAAATAAGAGAGAGAGAGAAGTTTCGGCAAAAACAGAGTCGATGTTCAAAAGTATTCCTTAAAAAACAGAGACCATTTGAAGGTTCCAGAGCAAAAACATGAAGACCGCATGATCACCAATTCCCATGATTCATGATATATCCTTTTGTCATAAATAGGCCATTCATTTCAAGCCTACCCAAACCTACGTTACAACCCTTGCCAAAGTCTCTTCAGATTAGGGCACTTGAGTTAATGTAAGGTTTTATATGCTTATAAATATTGCTTGAAGAAGTGTGAGCAAGTTTTTTCTATCTCATCTTTGCAAGGTTTCTGACTTGTAAACCCAATACGACTGATGATATCATTTCATTCCAAAACCAAATGACTCATATGAGTCTCCTTTGATGAGCCCTTGACCAAGCCTGAATTACAGTCCTTGGAAAGATCTCTCAGATTGGTCTGGTCATATTGATTGCGAGAATTCCCGAACCCCTTGTCAAGCATGATGGTGATAGTTCTGAGTGATTCTCATACCCGTATCAATGGTCGGGTTTCGAAAAAGCTTTTTCATGAGAGTGAGAGAAAGTCCTTTCTGACTAAGGTTCCTCATTCAGTTTGATTGGATTTGTCAAAAGGGTCAGGTATATTCCCTAGTTGATAAATTCCCTAATGATGCTTTGTAATGTGAACAAATTTCTGCATGATTTATTAATGAATGATGTTACATCTTCATTGGATTTGCTCATATCTACACTTCAAATGAATAAGCAGGAATGATGTAGACAGCATAGCTTACCTTGATCATTTGGTCGGAAAATCCAGGTAAGTTTTCTGAACCCTTTTCAAATTGACAACTTTATCAACTTTAGTTGTCGTTTTGACCTTTCGTGTTTGCTTTAATAAGATTCAAGCGACACATCCTTTTCGTATTCACCAATTCGATTCGATAATACGTCCCTCATATTTGTGCTATTCAGCCTCGTTAGTATCGATCGTAATGATATACGCTCTCATGATCTTTACTATTGTCAGATTTCGCAATGATATACGCTCTTGCGATCTTGACTCTTCACCAAATCACAATGATATAAGCTCTTGTGGTTTTGATCCCCTTTTACCAAATCATAATGATATACGCTCTTATGATTTTGGTCCTTTTTTCCGATTCGCAATGTATGCGCTCTTGCGATCTTGATCCTTCATCAAATCACAATGATATAAGCTATTGTAGTTTTGATCCCCTTTTACCAAATCATAATGATATACGCTCTTATGATTTTGGTCCTTTTTTCCGATTCGCAATGTATGTGCTCTTGTGATATCGGAAAACATACACATATCTTGCGTTGTCCCGCATCCGAAGGAAACTTCTGGTAACGGATAAGCCACCGTACCTTGAGATCCTTGCGATCACAATGAGAGGCTTGGAAATCGAGGGAATCATTAGCACTATGAGATGTCTGGTAAGACCGGTATTTCATGTGCGATCCGTGTGCAGGTTTTTCTAATCTATTTCCTTGGAGCAGAAAGTCTTGACATATGTTATTTATAGTTTTGATACCGTGCATCATGTCATTTGCATAAAAATAAAAATAAAAAAACAAATGGGATTAAGACTCCCACAAAAAATCATTAATCATTTACATCAACAAAATTTAGGTTCAATTCTGTCTTTGAGCGAAAACTCTGCGAGCATTCACTCAAAGAGGGGCAGCTGTTGACACCTAAATTTTGATTTTTCTTTCTTTATATATTGCACAAAAATGAGAATTAATTCTCACAAAAATAATAATAAATGTTCATGCATTACATTTTTATTTGTTTTGCATTATCATTTGCATTCAGGCCCGAGCAGGATTTAATTATGCAGGAAGTTTGGACCAAGGGTCGTAATGATCTTTACTGAGGAAAGTTGAGATTTGTTTGCGAAGTCGGAGGGTTGGGCCGATAGGAAAGGATATATTCTCATAATCAAAGATTAAAAAAAAAAGAGGAAAGGGATCGTGCGTGTATATTCAGTTTTGTCTTGGAGCTCAATCCTCTTGTACCTATAAAAGAGACCTTCATTCACGTCAGAAAAGGGGGAACTCTGGGAGACAAAAAAAATTCAGAGAAACTTGGGAGAACACGCGTGAGGCAAGAGTGATTTCGGCTTTGGTTACTGTTTGGTGCCGTGTGATCCCCTTTCTTGCCGTTGTTGAGCGAAACCAAAAAAGCTCCCCCTCCTGCTGTCCCTTTGCTGTTCGGTTTCAACGACTCCTCTACTGCACCGAGAATTTGACTCTGCAGCCGAAGACTCCTCTGCTGATTCACTGCCCCGAGAAGCCGTCCGTTGTTGCTGACTTCAACACCAACTCCCCTGTCAAGCTCTGCAACTTGCTGTACGAAGGAGACTACTGCTGCACCGAAGAAACTTGTTGCTGATTCGCCTCTTCAACGCGCAAAATTTCGAAGCCAAATCAATCCAGAAGTGCTTGACTGGAGTCGCAAGTTCGTGCAATTTCAAATTAGGGAAATTTACCTTGCAATTAAGGTGGTTTTCTTATCTCGAATTTTAGACATATTCGCTTGTTTATTTTGTTGCATCTTGTATATCTCGTCATATCTTGCATTACATCAAAGTGGATATTTTTCAAAATACAAGCTGATTAGGAAAATTTTCTTTCCTAATCCGCAACTTGTCATATAATCGGGAAAATCCATCTTTAGAATTATTGATGGAATACTCGATTATGCAAGGATTTGTGTTCAATATTTAATCGTAAGATTACGAATTAAAGATTGGATTCAAATATTCGCGAAATGTTTGCAAAACTTGATTAATATATCCACTTTCTTGATTGGCATATTTACTTTCCTATTTTTACTTGGATTGCCTGATTGTTATATATATATTTTGGAATATATCCGTCGCATGACATAATCTCCAAAAATTCTAAAAAATTTTTGCATTCATTCATATTCCATATTTGAACGTTGCACATCTTTTAAAAATAGCATCATGTAGATAATTGCATATCTTACTTTTTGTAAAATATTTAGGTTAGATTGCATTTTAGGATAGAAATTGCATATTTTAATAGAATCTCATGTCTAAAATAATCCATCTTTAATATATTAGGGTTTAGGTCAATTTAAACTCTAAAATATGCAAGATAAATATTGTTTGGACATAGTTCTATTTTAGGAAATAAATTCATCCGAAAATAAAAAAAAATCATACTTGCCATGTCATCTATGCTTCGTCATCATTGCCACGTCATACTTGCCATATCACTATTGCTACGTCATTTGTGCCATGTTATCCTTACCATGTCATATTTGCTATGTCATCTATGCCATGTCATCCATGGACGTCATTATTTTTTTTTTACATGCCATATAGGTTGCATTTTAGACTTGCATTTAATTCATGTCATTGCATCTTAGAATAATTTCATGCATTGCATATAGTATAGTCTTTCATGCATTAATGTTTTGTGTGGCACGTGCTCCTTTGATTATTTGATTTCTAGATGTTCAATTAATTGATTGTGCACCCGCATGATAACCTTTGTTAGTGACTTAGGTTAAAATCGATTAATGTTGCCTTCTCAAATAATTTTTTTTCATGAAATAAAATGGTACCGAAAGGGCGTTAGAGTAATCTAGCGTAATCAAGTCCCCGAACTTTTAATCTCTGGTTCGTAGAAGTAATTTAGTTATCCCGCTAATTTACTTAGGTTTCTAATCGACCTACCAAGAACGATTAGTGGCGGCTCATATTGAAAATCTTTGCATGTTAAATATTGAACCATAAGTTGCGATTTGGTATGGGCTTGGGAGAGTCCGAATTAAGTTAGTTAAATAATTAGCCTAATAATCCATTAACCTGAGAAAACTCATTTTTTAGGTCGCGACAATATGCAAGTGAACAAATCGTTCTTCCATTAGCAAGGTTTCCTACGAGCGCTATTTGAATGCCATCCAACTTCTTAACCTCCCTTTCAATCGTATACACATCTAAAAGACACTGAGTCGGATGCTGTCTTGGACCCTCCCCTGCGTTAATGACTAGGATTCCAGCGGTAGCTGGTGCTCTTCTCGCAACGCCACTTTCGAAATGCCGCGTCACAATAATATCGCATCTTCCAGTGTTCCATCCTCCGCCGCTGATGAGAACTCACGTGCATTTTCAGTGGTTAACATCTCACCACCTAACTTTTTTCATGGCGGATTCGAATGAGAGCCTAGTCCTGGTAGAGTTCATGAGTGGAACTCTTCTCAAAATCTCTTAAAGTCCAATTCCAGCTCAACCTTGCCGTTGGAGAATGGACAACTTTCTGATATGTTGAAACTCATTTCTCAATGTCCACCCAAACCTCCTAGCTAAAAGTGTTCTTAGCCACAGCTTCGGTAAAGAAGTTTCAGCGTGGAGAAACTCTTCTGCTGACTGATTTGCTGCTGAACACGCTCGATCAACTTTTGGACATGGTTGGTCAGGCAACCATGCTCCTCGCAGAGCTCACGGCGTTCTCTTTTAGCCAAGGAAAAGACACTGCTGTAATTTGCTCTTCTTTTTCTTCACTTCAGTTGTTTTGGTCATCAGATGCTCAATCT
This sequence comes from Psidium guajava, assembly GCA_016432845.1. NCBI lineage: Eukaryota > Viridiplantae > Streptophyta > Magnoliopsida > Myrtales > Myrtaceae > Psidium > Psidium guajava. The sequence continues at coordinate 26,220,253 of CM028230.1, forward strand.
GCATTTTCCCTCAAAATAAAAATTTAACCAAGTTGCTGATACTATATGTGTCAAACCCACGCCATGAGCGCCAGTGATGACTGAAGCAGCTTGTTCGTATGAGGTAAAGTCCAGTTCGCATGAGGTAAAGTCCGGGGCTCAATGGGACGAAGGGGCACGACTCTATGCATCGAAAGGAGCATAACCTCCTTCATTAGCCTAATTAGCTCAGCCACAGACTCGTCGGTCAAAGAAATGAGAGATATGTATCTCTATTTCTACTTATTTCTTCCATATCCATTTTGCAATTTCTGATGACGCAGGTGCAGATATCAGCAGGATGGGCAGTTGTGGCGTGTCCACCAGCTTTACACTTTAAACCCATGAAATGTGAAGATCCTCTTTCATTCCATCTTGAAAGATTGGAGGTGGGTCCTGGCGTCCTTTTCCTCGAACTTTCAGGTGGTAAATAATCAAGGGAGGCAATATTGTTCGAACCCCCGGTCTACAACTTCCAAATGGCTTTCACATTCAGCTCAAGAAGAAAGGTGCCTGGAATCTGGAAGATGCATACAGCTCCGGCATAGCAAAATTAACACTTCAAATGCATGTCATCGTTAAGTACGAGCATTAAGCAGGGGTCACCTTGATGTAAAAGCCATTGGAAACACCGAGACCGCCACTTACGAAGAGTATTTAACTTCTACTGGCGTGACGGATGAAATCATCGTCATCTTAGGCATATGTATCCTTCATGCTGGAAACTTCCAATCAAGACACAACGGGTCACCATAAATTGAGTTCAATTCCCGTATGGTTGACGCAAAAAATGTAAATGCCGAAAAATGAACATGCAATACATGGAGAAATATTTTTGGTGAGAATTAATTCTCAATTTTGGGTATTGAAAAATAAAAAATTAAAATTTAGGTGTCAACATGGTATGTTCACCATTTCATTCCTCCATAACAACTACTCATTCCTTCCAATTAATACTGGTCTTAGGTTAGCTAGAGTATTCATTTTGGCATTTTTTGTACTTTGTTCTATTACCTACTTTAGTTTTCTCCTAGGCACACCATAGATTTACACGACCGGCACGATACCTTCAAGCTTACACTAGAACACCCAGTTCGTGGTAGATGACAAAGTAATTATAGTATATGGAGAAATGGATTTCGCTTCATATCAGAAGAATGCGGTCCCATAGGTGGAGCCGGAGCAAAAGGAAGAATCTAGTTGTCACTCCCTTCAGTTAGTGGCAGTAGCACATACGCCTCTTGGAACTAGGATAAGAGTTCTAGTACCTTCCAAATATACTATGGCAGTTGGAAAGATGTTATTAGCTTATGGTTTATCCCCAAACAAGGTCTAGGAAGGCATGGCCAAGGAGTTTGCTCACCACTTTAGTTGGATACTAACAAGCACCAAATCGGTCTAGGATATATCGGTGAATTTGGTCTAGATTTTATTTCTAAAAATTATCATGGATACTAAGGTAGAGGCTGATATGTGAGTCGCAGAAGCGAAGAAGGCAAAGCTAGTTCCTTCGTTGGTTCTAGAAGTTGGAAGGGTAAAGCAAATATGATCAGTATTACTACAAATGCCCCAAATTGCTAGCATACAAGGAGATTCACAATGCACTAGAGGCTGATGTATCTAATCTATTTCTAGAAGACACCGTCAACATCATCATCGAGTGGCAGAGGCATATACAACAGTGAGATCTGTCTCCTCGTCATACACAAGGTTAATGTCCTATGTGATCTAATAGTGATAGTGCATGAAAAATTCTTGGATGGGGTTGTTATCGAGAATGTCTCGAGAATATACATGTCATATAAATTTGAGCATATGATCAAATTGGCAGCTTAACTAATAATTCATGGCTATTGTTTGATTGGGACATGGTAAGACAATAGGATTGAATTACACTATAGCCGAAGCTAACAAGTTCATTATGTTCTTGCAACATTCACACGGTCTAAGTAGCTATGATATATTATTAGATATTACTCATCGATTTTGTGACCTAAAAATTGATTAGGGCTGGCCAATTCTCTAGTTAATACTAATTAGTTAGTATACGTCTTATTGCCAACTCAGTGATGAACCTAGAGATGTCATGCATCATAACCAATATGTAACGATAATGATATTGAAAGTTGAGATTGCAAAGATATTTGCAAACAATGACTATAGATATAGTTAAACTGAAATTAGATCAAATAAGATTTGATTCTAATTTCTAATCACAAACAAGAAAAGCATATGATGCAGGCACAACCTCAAGAAGATGTCCTATTGATGTGACATCTACACGACTCACGATTGTTGACACCTGATTTTTAATCTCTTTTTCTCTTTTAAAATTCATAAAAATCAACATAAAAATTCATAAAATTGCAAAATCAACTCTGGAGACCTTGGCCAAGCCTAGGGAACCAATTTTTGAACAAAAAATAATTTTTCATATTTTTCATATTTTTTAATATTTTTTAAAAATTAGAAAAATATTTGAAAATAAAATTGCATTTGAGGCCACAAAAATATAAAAAAATAGTCAGCATTTTTTATTTTAATTTTCTCTTCATTTTGGTCGAAGAAAGTCTGCAAAAAGTGATCTAGAATCGAGAATTACTCTGTTAATCTCATTTTCAGATTAATTGAAAAATAATGAAAAATTCATTTTAGCTCTTTAATTTTCAATTTTTACATTTTAGGAGTCGTGACATTGTCCTCTAATATCCAAATTTTCTAATGGCCTGATGGTGTATTTTTCGTTGTTGCGTTCGGTCTTTCGAATTTAATTCATCATTTGATAGGGGTGATTAATCTGTACGAGATCATGGCAAAGTACAACTATAAGAAGATGGTTTTCTCCCCGTCGGCAACCACGTATGGTCAACCTGAAGAGATGCCTTGTGTTGAGAATTTTCAATTGATGGCCATGAATCCTTATGGGAGAACAAAGCTGTGCCTCGAAGAAATTGCTCGTGACGGTCGTCGAGGACGTTGGATCCCAAGAGTCGAGTCTAACGAATTTTTTAATGGACGACCAAAACAAAAGATAGTGGCTAGGACACTATAATTGTCGGCAAGAAGCAAATTGTTAGCATGCATGTTGAGGTGAAGGAAGAATCTTTGACTAGGGTGAAGTTGTTGAATTTGCCTTGGAAGTGGAAAAGAAAGGTGGCCGGCAACATAATGAGAAACAAAAAGCAACTTCAAGCCAATGGAAAAAAAAAGAAGGGATCCGAGAAGAAAAGGGGGAGGGGTCTCGAAAAAAATTCGGATGAGAGGATGAGAACCTCCCCAGTTAGCTGCAGCACCGCCGGCAATTCTCCATCAAGAATAGCAGATATGGAGGCAGATGTAGCAGCTCAAGGTTAGTGGAGAAAAAAAAAACAAAAAGGAAGGGGGGCAGAAGTAACTTCTCAAGTAGCGAAGCTCATCTGGACTGCCGGCACTAACGATGAGTTCTTTGAAGTCATTAACCGCGGCGTCGACCCTGGCCTCATTACTGGCCGCCCATGGCGAGATCGAGGTGATCTTCAGGTTCTCCGTGATGAGAAGGCCTGGAGTGGCGAATGGTTACTCTGATGCTCATGCAGATAGGGCGGGTGTACCAGGAGTACTGTGAGGAAATGAAGGAGCAAACACTGATGATGAAGTTGCTGGTGATGAGCTTGGGGATTGATCGCATGCACTATAGACTTCTTCGAGGATGGGACTTCGTTAATGAGGTGCAATTTGTACCCACCGTGCCTGAACCACGGACTCGCGATGGGTACAGGTCTTCACTGCGACCTGACTTCTTTGACCATCCTCCGCTAGGATCAAGTTGGAGGCCTCCAAGTCCTTTCAGGCGGTAAGTAGGAAGCCGTTAAGCCGTGCCGAGACACACTTGTCGTCAACATCGAAGACACTTTCGTGTTTCATGAATCGAGATGGAGCAGTTTTTGACGACCGAGAGCTTCACCTCGGTTCCATGCCATCAAACGGAGCAACCACCACCTCATCCAGCCCACCCTCATCGTCAGCTTCGTTCGGACCTGCTTTGCCGCCGCGTTCGTCGTCAAGCTATCCCGAGCTCGCCGTATCAAGCCCCACAAGCTCCAGGCCGTGAGGAACTGCGTCGAGAATGTGGGCGCCTCAGTGGACTGTCCCGCCGATTCGGTGAGGAAACTCAAGTATTCGAGCCGGGTCGTGAACCAGGATTTTGCGTGGCGCATGAGCAACGTGGAGACATTCATGAGTGTGGCGCTAACGGATGACGACACCTGCGTGGACGGGATGAAGTGAAGGTTGTCATCGATCCCGTGGATTCACAGGTGGGGAAGTAACGAGCCGGCCGACGATGTCCAAAAAAAAATCCGTTGAGCGGAGAGGTTCGGTGTGCAGGTGCAACTGTCAGAGCAAGAGAAGCGCAACTCCCGTGCTGAAAGGTATGTGAATTCGATCGCGTCGTAATATTCCTTTCTCTTTCTTCGTCGTACGTGGTGCAAAGCATTTAGGATTGTTAGTTTTATCTTACTTTATTTTATATGTGTACGCTGTCGATGCCGTGATGCTGTCCTAGTTAGCTTTCGAGAACTGTCTTCCATAATCCCTTTTTGCTTGGCATTGTAGTCTACTTGGGCTTTCTAGTTTCGGCGTTTGGCTAGTGGGATATGGTCAATGGTTCCAAAACTGGGATCTTTGACTCTTTTTATCGGGTTTTTCTAGCGCATTGATTTTGTGAGAGTTTTAGTCTATCCTTTGAGCTAATGATAATAACTGCTGGAGTATGACCTCTTGGTGCCCTCATGCACAATTGAATTGATTGCCAGAACCTAGTATTCGGCACGAAGGAACATAATTGTGGAGTTCTTTGGGTTTGTATGGCCTTTGGAAAACTTTGGGCCTATTTGTGAATTTTCTTGGAAGATGTCGTAATGATAAGGCGCAGGAACCATTGCATGCGCCACATCACTAAGCATTTAGCCAAATTTTGTTTGGGAAATCCTAAATAAAGGGTCTGTATCGTTCTCTAGCGGGATTGGTGGAGAAGTAATGGGATGTGGGCTTCTTTTTTTGGTGTTTTAATTCAAGAGAATAGAATTTGGACCCTAGCAGTTTTTGGGCTTAAATAATCTCACGGATTAGGCTCATGCCAGTAGCCCAATCCAACCGGGCCAACCCGACCCGATTCAAAAAATAGTAATAATGAAAACTAATAAAAATGAATGTAAATGAATGAAATGAATGAAAATAAAAATAAAAAAAATGAAAAATTCATAAAAATCATGGAAAAAAAAATCAGAAAACTCCAAAAAATACTCAAAAGCCTAAAAAATCAGGAAATAGATCATTTTAGCAGATGAATCCTATTTTTCACAATTTTGTTCTCGCAGACTTTTCAAAATGACGATCTTGCCCCTTTATGGGTAAATCGTCTCAAAAAATTCTGAAAAATTCAGAAAAATCTCAGAAATTAGGAAATGGGTCATTTCGACTGGCCAATCCTATTTTTGATGAATTTCCTTTCTTATTTTTCTAAAATGATGATTTTGCCCCTGTGGGTAAATTGTCTCAGAAAATCCAAAAAAAAATCTTAGAAATTGTGGGAAATAAGGAATGACCACATTCAACTAGTTTGACCTGTTTTCACTTCTCGATCCTTGAAAAATGACCATTTTACCCTTCTGGTCAGTTTGATCCAAATCTTTTCCCAATCACCCCAAATGATTTTTCATGAAATTGGTACCGAAAGGGCGTTAGAGTAATCTAACGTAACCAAGTCCCCGAACTCATAATCTCTGGTTCGCAAAAATAAATTAGTTCTCCCGCTAATTTATTTAGGTTTCTAATCGACCTACCAAGAACGATTAGCGGCGACTCCAAGTCTTAAAATCATTTACACAAAAAAAAAATCAAAAATCAAAGTTGCGATTCGGTAGGGCTTGGGGAGGGTCCGCATTAGTTAGTTATTCTAATTAACATGATAATCCGTTCACCTGAAATGAAACACGAATTTCGGGTCGCGACAACGATATGATGAGATTTCTCATCTAAAGGATAAGAGATAAGATTTCTTATCCAGAAAAATAAAAGGATAAGCTTTTGTTATCTAAAGGTGAGCCATGAACTACGAGATGCTAATGGCATGGGAAATGGAACGAAAAGATGGCGATGGGATGGTGAGTTGGCTGGCTACAGATGGACAGCCACCGACCAACCTTAGCTAACTGGCCACTACCCCTACTTACTGCCTTAAAAGGCAATTTAAAGAGCTGGCCAACCTCAATTCCAACCCCTATAAATAGGGGTTGGGGTTGATTTTTCCTCTTATTTTTCTCACCTGTCTGTGTGAGTTTTCATGTCATTGTTCTTGTGCACATGCAAGATTGTTCTTGCAAAAAACACTTGAGGATCGTGAGATTGTTCATGATTAATAGGCAAGAACATCAAGAGCAAGTCACCCCGACCACGCTTTCAGATGTAAGCCTTGAATCCTCTTCTTGAATGGTTTTAATTTTTGATTGAAATGCACAGATATATCCTATGGAAGATCTACGTACGGCTTATTCTTTGATTCAACTACGCATCTCTGCTTTTGATTAAAAATTATTGAAATCTTCCCATAGGAAACCCGACAGTCTGGGTTAAGTACTGGTGCAGTTTTAATATCCCCAGGTCGGCAACATTATTTGATTGTAGCAAAGTTAGTATTTCCTTGTACTAACAACATCGTAAAATATGAAGAGTGCATTCTTGGGCTACAAACCACTATTGAGATGAGGATCACTTGGCTTAAGGTGTTCGAGGATTGCCTTGATTGTCCTCCTAACTATGGGCTAGTGAAAGACATAAGATACTAAACCGTTACCTTATCATGAGTATCTGGATGAGTTGGTGAAGGAATCTTTAACATCTTGTTCTAGTATCTATCTAGAACTCACAATCAATTTGCTCATGCATTAGTGACCTTGTCATCAATGTTGCAAGTCATCAATGGTTTGGAAATTGAGCCTTTGAAGATTGAGGTTTTGTGGAAGTCAGCCTATTGCATAGCCACAACTGACAGCTCGATAGCAAAACATGATTTCACGATATCAGGATTTAAATTCAGAAGGATTTTCTAGATAAAAGTACTACAGCTAATCAAAGACGCATCAAGAAGATGGCCTTAAAATTCTTTTTGAGCGGAGAGAGCCTGTATAAGTGGTCTTATGATTCAATCCTTCTGAGGAGCATCAATTCCACTAAAGCAATTCATTTGATGATGGAGGTGCATGAAGGAGTTTGTGGTCTACATATGACTAGCCACATGCCAGCCAAGAAGATCATGAGGTTGGGTTATTATTGGCTCATCCTAGAAAGTGACTGTATCCAGCATGTTTAGAGTTATCACAAATATTAGATTCACGAAGATAAGATTATGTTCTTCCGAATGAGTTGCATCAATTATCAGAGCCATGGCCATTTTCTATATGTAACATCGATGTGATTAGCCCTATTAATCTGAATGTATCTAATGGGAATCAATTCATTCTAGTTGCTATTAACTACTTTTCCAAATGGATTGAAAGTAGCATCGTATGTTGTAGTCACTGCACGAATTATGGTGAGGTTTATTTGTCGAGATATCATTGATCGACATGGTTCGTCGGAGGCTATAATCACTGTCAATGGAACGAACTTGAATAATAAGGTGGTTGATGAGTTGCTTGAGAAATTCAAGATCAAACATCTAAACTCTTTCCCATACCGTCCATAGATGAAGGGAATAGGGGAACTAGCTGACAAGAATATCAAGAAGATCTTGACCAGAATGGTTGAAAATTACCTAGATTGGCATGAGCAATTGCCTTTTGCATTTATGACGTATCAAACCTCAATCCAAACATCGACTAGGGCAACCCCGTATTCTCTTATCTATGGCATGGAAGTAGTATTGCCCATTGAAGTAGAAATTCCTTCCTTGCGTATTCTTCTAAAGTCAAGTTGACTGTAGCTAATTGGATCCAACATGGGACGGATCAATTAAACCTAATTGATGAAAAGCGGCTCAAGACTTTATATCATGGCCAGTGCTACTAGTAAAGGCTACTAAATCCTTTAACAAAAAGGTTCTATCCAGACATTTCCAAGTATGTAACCATGTGTTGTGAAAGCTATTGCCGATATTTTTATTTCCAAAAGGAAAATTTTTCGTAAACAGCAATTGACCATATGTTATAACGAAGATGCACTCAGGCAATGCTTTGATCTTAGCAGAAATGAATGGTCGTGTATTTACCAGTCCTATCAATTTGGATGCTATAAAGAAATATTATACTTGATTTATTCTGACATCTTTTTTATTAATCAAGTCGTGATGTTCATTTTTGAGTTCAGAATTTTCATGCATCTATTTTTGCCTACTCTTGTTTGTATTACTATTTTTCATTAGAAGAATATTTCAATCTAGAAATCTATTTGATCCTATGAGGTGATCATCTTGAATGAGAGACATTAGGAAGATGAAGACAAACCATTTTTGTACATGTCCTACATTTCTAATCCCTATTGAGAGTAAAAGATTCCATTCTCACAAGTTGAAGGGTTATCTTGCAAAATGTACGACGATTAAAATGATGAGAGACATTCATTTCCTCTATCATACACACTACAGGTTGCCCTTTATTTATCCCTTTTGAATAGAGGATTCATTTCTTATCCCTATCAGGAACAACCCCATATTAGGGCAATTTCCAGAAAATTTTCAAATGGTTAGAATTTTCTTATTTTTACTTGCATTAATTTTCAAGTGTATTTATTGCATGTGAATTTTGTGTTAACTCAAGTTCTTTAGACATGACGAAGATCATTTCTTTTCATATCCCTACACACTTCAATCCCTTGCTTACCCCATTTGAGTGCTGGATTCATTTCTCATAACCTAGCTGGTGATCATCCTCATGGTGAAGAATTAAATAATCTCAGAGCATCCAATGATTGAGGAACAAAATGCCTTTTGGGTAAAAAAGATTCATGACGAAAAAGGAATGCACGAAGACTTCTTAGACGAGGTTCTTTCTTCAAAATAAAAAAAAAGATTTTCAATAGAGAGAAGAAAAAATCTCATGAAAATCTCTCAGAAAAAAAAAAGGAAAAGAAGCTCTCTCAAAAGAAAAACCCTTGAAAAGAAAGAAGGGAAAAGAGACCTCGACTAAAATGATTGGCTAGAACATTCCTAAAAAAAAAAGATCATTTGTGAAGAAAAATCTACAGAATTGTTTGGAGGTGTTCAAAGTTTCAAAGATGGGCGATCATCAATCCATTCATGATACCCTTCTTGATGTGAATAGGCCTTTCATTTCAAGCTTATCTAAGCCTACATACTACCCATACTCGAAGCCTCTTAAAATTTAGGGCACTTGAATTAACGTGGGATTTCAAATGTTTATAAATGTCATTCAAGGAAGTGCAAGTGATATCATTTTTATATCATTTTTGTAGGGTTCCTGACTTGTAAATTCGATACAGCTAATGGTATCATTTCATTCCAAAGCCAAATAACTCTCATGAATCCCCTTTGTTTAAACCTTTAACCAACCCTAAATTATAGTCCTTTGCAAAGACCTCTCAAATTAGTCTGGTCATATTGATTGCGAGAATACTCGAATCCCTGTCAAGCATGATGGTTATAGTTATGAGTGAATCTTATACCATTATTAGTAGTCGGGTTCAAAAAAACTTTTCATGAGAGAGAGTTAAAGTCCTTTCTAACTAAAGGTTCCTCATTTAATCTGATCAAATTCATTAAAAGGATCAGGCAAATTTTCTTGTCCATAAATTCCCAAATAAAGCTCTGCAATACATTCAAAAGCTCACAAAATTTGTTGATATACGATGTTGCATTGGTTTTATGTAAATGATTACTTTAACCTCCATTTTAAGTGCACTGACAAGAATGGCATAATCAACCTATCAATTCTAGAGAATCCATGTAATTTTTTTGAACTCTTTCTTAATTTGGAAAATTTTTGCGAATTCAACTTATCATTTTTACTCCTTTTTGTGTCTGCATTAATGAGATTCATGCGGTGCCCCCACTTCGTGTTCATCCTAGTGAGATTCAGTCAACATGTTCCCTTTGGTATTAATATTGAAGAAATTCATATAATACACTTTTCAGGTTTGCATTGAAGAGATTTATGTGGCAAATCTTGACATGTCCATATTGATGAGATTCGCATGGCATATCTCTTCTATGTTTATGCTGATGAGATTAGCGTGACGCATTCCCATCGTGTTTACTTTGATGAGATTAATGTAATGCACCCCTTTTGTGCTCATGCTGATTCGCATGGCAAAACACTTTTTGTATTCATATTGATAAGATTCATGTGATACGTACATTTTTGTGTTCACATTGATGAAATTCATGCGGCACATCCCTCTTTCTATTTGCTTTGATGAGATTCAAGCAATACATTGTGCTCAGGCTAATGAAATTTGCTTAACGCACTCATTTTTAAGATTTGCAATAATTTTCGTGTTCATGCTGGTTAGATTCATACAATATGAATTTTTTTTTGTTCTCAATATTCCTTTTTGAGTTCATGCTAATTTTATGGGGAAAAGTACATCTTAAGTGTCAAAACTTGTGTACGGTATGCACTTTAGTGCCAAAACTTTCAAAACGTTGACTTTAGTGTAAAGTTTTTTAAAAATCATTCGCTTCAATGCCAAGTTCCATCCGAAACATACATGGCTCGTCAGAAAGTCTACGTGAAGGATGATATGGCTCACCGGAGTCTAACTTAGCAATTTAAAGAACAAACGACGTCATTGAAGCTAAATACACTCAAACATAAACCCTAAATCCCTAAATTTAACCCCAAATTACAAACCCTAAATCTCCAAATTCAACATTAAAATATAAACCCTAACCCATGGCAGTGAGCAAGGGATGACTGCGAGCGAGCAATGATGGTGAGCAAGGGACATCAGCAAGCGAGCAACGACAACAAGCTGGCAATCACGGCCAGTGAGGGATAGCGGTGAGGGAACGACGGCAATGACTCCATGAGAGGACTATTGAAGTGAGAAAACAATGGTGGCGACTCTATAATAGGGAGCTAGCGACGGTGGCTACTCCACAACCAACCAAAGACCAACGACGGCGATTGAGCGACATCGTTTTTCATTTTTGCCCTTGCACAGGCCACGTCAGATTTCCACTATGGCAATTGCTTCTAAAAATTTGACACATAAGATCATAAAACAAATTGAAAAATCTATGTAATTCATTTGGTCATATTTTAGCTAGATTGGCACTGAAGTGCACGATTTTCTCCGAACTTGGCACTAAAGTGAACGTTTTGAAAATTTCGACATTAAAGTGCATGCCGTACATAAATTTTGGCACTTGTAGTGTACTTTACCCTAATTTTACGTTTGTACTAATGAGATTTATACTACATGCATCCTTTTGTGTTCATGCTAATGAGATTCACATCACACATGTCTCACCAGTTCATGGTTGATTCGTTCAATAATGAAAAATTCATTATCAATATATCCTGCGTTATGTTGCATTAGAATGAGATTTTTGATAACAGATAGGCCCGAGTACCTTGAGATCTTTACATCTATAAGAAGACGCTTGGAAATCAAGGGAATCAACAGCATCATGAGGTGTCTGGTAAGAGTAGTATTTCACGTGCGATCCTTGTGCAAGTTTCTCCAATTCATTTTCTTAGAGTATAGAAGTCTTAAGACATGTTATTTACGATATTGCATATCATTCATAGAAAAAGATATTAAAGCTCCCGCAAAAATCATCATTTATTTACATTGACAAATTTTACATTCAATTTGGTTTTTAGGCAAAACCTCTGCTAATCTCCACTCAAAAAGGGGTAGCTATTGACTTCAATTTTGATTTTGATTTTTTCATTTATATTGCACAAAAATGAGAATTATCCTTGGTTATCACCGAAAAATAACTTTTCATGCATTGTATATTTAATTTTTAGTAGTCATGCATTGTCATTTAGCACTCGAAGCTACAGGTGAGCTTAATTTTGCAAGTGATCTGGACTAAGGTTGATCGTAATTCTTGGCTAAGGCAAGCTGACATTATTTGAGTCCCTTGAGCATATTTTTAAGCTAAATTGAGCTGGTTAAATAATCATTTTTTGTAAAAATGTTTAATTAAATGCATATTTTGATTAGAAAAGCCTAATTTAAGCTCAAAAATTTGCATGAGTAAGCTTGAAGATGAAAATAAACTTCGGCCTTGAGGTGTGAGTGAGTGAGCCCAAAATCCTAAGGGGTTTAGACCTAAAGTTTAAATCAAATAAGCCCATTTTAATTATTAATTATGTGAGGCTCGAGATGCTAGCACAAGCCCACCAGAGCCTCATAATTTCAGCCATGCTCATTGTCACGTCCCTCTAGCTGAAAATTTCAAGGTCTTTCAGTAGATGACTCTTCAAGGATTAAATAAATTCATATAATTATCCATAAAATAGAGTCTTGAAAAATCAAAAGTCTCTTTCTATCAAGCTGCAAATAGCATAAAGTTTCGGCAGATCCACTCTTTTGAGACTAGAATTTTTTATTCAATGGTTGTTATTGAATCATACTCTAGCTGGGATTTATGATCCAATGGTGCAGGGCAACTCGTACTCCTACTAGGTTGAGCTCTATATAATGAGATCTTCATCACATGCAAATGAGGTTGGCCATATACAATTTTCGGCACTCATCGGGAGCAGAAAAATTCAGAGATATTTGAGGAGTCCAAAGAAGTTTATTGTCCCCCTGTGGTCCGGACAATCCTCCCCAATCCAAACTCAACCAAGGTATTTCTATTAGTTGGGATTTCTCCTCGGGGACCACCATGAATCAGCAACGCCCAACTACTCTGCCATCCTACCTCCATCGTCCAGCCATGCCATCGCCACAATAGCTCCACCGCAAGCTAGCTGCCAACCTACCAAATCACCAGCCGAGACACCTGCTGCCGAGTAGCTAAAAAATAACCACTGTTCAGCCCCTTATTAAGGTTAATCCGCCCCCATTGTCCTATTATTTGAAGGTCTAACCTTCTTATCACTTGTGTTAGATTGTTTGGAGCTTGAATCAAGCTCAAAAGGGACTGTTTTAGGTGGAAAAATTCAATCACGTGCGTGCTGGAAATTGGCTTGGAAATGCTAATTTTCCTCAATTTTTTTTATTGCAATCCATTCTTGTTTCATTGATAATTAGCATATGTGTTCTGGCATGTTGATGAACATGTATTGATTTGCAATTAAAACCAAAAAAATAAAATCCCTTTTGATCAAAAAGGTAAACTTTTATCAATTATTAAAATCAAATATTTTGAGATGTTGCTTGTTGCGTATTTCTTTCAATTCAACCATGTATGCCGCCTAAAGGCCGCAACCTAGAGTTGCTTGAACTAATTCACATTCTAGCATATCAAATATTTGTCACAATTTGATAATTGATTTTAGTTCATCTTTAGCAAGGAAAACCAAAAGAAATTGGAATTTTTTATGCACAAAAATCTGATTTTTTCGGTTCACATACTCTCTTGGCTAAAGTTGATATGTCTATGGATGAGCCTTGCTTCTGATTTTATCACATGATTGGTCGAGTTGCCTTATCTTGCAATTCTTTTTTTTAACCTTATCTCATGTTGTGGATGATGATTTTGCTAAGTTAGACTTTATCTAATTCTTGAGAACCTCTTAATTGGATAATGTCTAGTTTGCCATAGATCAAATTTTGATTTCATTGATTATCTCTATGTGTGATATCAGTTGAATAATCTTATCTTCAATGGATATCCAATGCAATGGATGATAATTGGTTGAGTTGGAAAATTGTTTGATTTTTTTTAGAATTATCTAAAAACACCTTGCAAATCTTTAAGGATAGTTTTCTCAAATTAAAATTGTACTTTGGATAGGGAAGGTGGACCTCACATGGATATTTTCGGCCACCCTTTTTCACTTTTGAAAATTTAACAGAAAAAAAAAACTCAAGACAAGTTTGATTGTTTCATTTTTGTCATGTTTATTTGATTATAGAGTTTCCACATTTATAGACAAACATGCCCACATTATAAAATGAATTACATTCTCTAGCCATGATATTATGGAATGGGATGGTGGTTTGTCTAGAATTTCGTGGTCTGCCCTTTGTATTAAGGGATGATGTTATTATATACCATAATTCGCTTACTGACTCGAATCTAAGAGTACATTGTAACTAAATTCCCTCCGGCCCTAATCATTTGGTACGAGTGAATTAATCGAAATATTAGGAATCAAAGGTATATTATGGACATTTTTGTTTATTTATGTTCATTCTATGCATTTCAAATTTCGTTTAATTAAATAAAAATCCAAAAAAATAACTATAGTTGATCATGTCAGAAGTCCGCTTTTATATCGTAAATACCATCGAATCTAAGGTCGGACTTTGAGAAATCATTTTCTTAAGCTAAATTGTATGATATCATATTCTAAGACATGTTTTCATAATGGTTGTCATTTAATCTGAAGATAAAAAAAAATGTGATTTGCATATAATATAGTTTAGAGCATATCTTGCCATGTCATATAATTTAGTTGCATTTCATTGCATTTTCTAAAAAGAAAATCCCAAAAAAAAATCAAGTAATTATTTCATTCACATCATCAGTCAAAGGGATTTTTCATGAAATTTGCTGTCGAAAGAGTATTAATTTTTCTAAATAAATGTAATCAAATCTCTAAACTCATTTTCTTTGATTCATGGAAATAAATTAATTCTCCCGTCAATTTATTTAGGTTTTTAATCAACCTACTGTAAATGATTAGTGGCGGCTCCGAATTAAATTAAATTTGCATGAAATTTACCTAAGTTGTGATTTGGTAGGACTTAGGAGAGTCCGAATTAGGTTAGTTAATTTGATTAACCTGATAATCTATTAGCCTTGATTTTTTAGGTTGCAACATATACTATAACCTTAATATCTTAAATTACAAGGAGAAACATTTGCCTAATCAAATCCATGGTTCTCTCAAGTTCTCGACTTTGATCTAACCTAATATATAAGCTGAATATAACTTAATTAGCGATAATCCATGGTCCACAACTATCATAGAGGGAGACATAGACCTAAATTTTTAGTTTGGCCATAGAATTAATCTATATACCTTGCCCTGTGGATGTCAACTTCCTAACTATCTGGAAAGTGACTTGACAAACTAAGCTTCTTGTTGTTTCTAATCAATGGCTTCTTGCTCTTGCCACAGATGAATTCCATTACTACATTCGGGGCCCCCAGTCATTTTACAAATCTAATGTACATTGCCAACCAGTTTGTGTACGTGTAATTTGGTTTATTGTCCATGGAGAATCATTCTTTGTTTTTTTCCACAATTCTTTAATTTCATGATATACTCTTCGTGGAGATTGATTTGTCATACAAGGAAGGTCTAACATGAATTTTTTTTTTTTTTGGAGTTTGGAGTACCTTAATTAAATCATCTCATGGGTTTAGAGTTCAACTTGGACTTCAAGTCAAATCACGTAGCGTCGGTTTGGAGAACATGGACGATTACTTAACCAATGTTGGAGACAGCTAAATAAAAAAAAAAATTATTTTCAAAGTTTAAAGTCAGCACTCTCCGACGTATCATTCAATCTTTAGTGGAATATTGTGCTTCTCTCCTTCTAAAATAGGCAGACTACATCGGTTGAGCCATGTAAATTTATTGCCTCATTTATTTCCTTATTTCATTTGTTACTGTGTTCGATCACTCGACAATCCCGTGATCATTCTATACGATTTTAGTTCCATGTAATGATCCAAGCATTGCAGCGTAAAAAACAATACAGTTCCCCCGCAACAGAGTCACCTATTGAATTCCCTCGGAGTCACTTCATGTGCAGTGAATTGTCGAAACCAAATTCAATGTAAGAACAACAATCAGAGGACCGAAATTACATGAGCAAAACGACAGCTTTAAGGAACAAAAACCTCAGCGCAGACTGCTCTAGCCATCGCCTAAGTGCAATGTGGTCCATAAATTTGTAATTTATTCAATGTGGTCCATTAACTTTTTCCCAATGTGCTATGTGGTCCCTATACTTTTGATACACGCTCAACATGATCCCTGAATTATATAAAAATATTCAATGTTGTTCTTAAACTTGAATTAATGGAAGAAGATTATTGGCTATTTTCACATAGTTTAGGGTTACATTGAAAACACGTGACCAATCTCTGTTCATGACCCATCATTACCGCAGGCTGCAAGCCCACTAGCAATGGAGGTGATGTAATCCTATGGACGTCATGAGTTCAACGCATGCTTCTCCTAGTATTCAACGGGACAGTGACAATGGAACTAACATACGTACGGTCAAGCTCCTTGTTCTTTAGTCTCCAGCAAAATACGAGGTAGCCTACACTTCTTGGATGACCGCTGCTCATCATGCGATTCTAGGTCAAATACAGAAACTTTTCTCGAATTTCTTTAAGAAGCAGGTGAAGCTATTGAATAGACAGGGCGCTTTCTCTTTCTTAAACCAGCCTGTTCTCATCCACGCCACCATCATTCATCCCTAGCTCCTTTCTTCACCGCTCCCATTCACTCAAGTTCTTTGAGCTCTCCAGACCTTGTCTCTCCCACAGCCATGCCAGAGAAGGTGGATCCTCTTCCTCTTTCCTCCATTTTTCTTCTCTGCATTCATTTGATATACATGACTTTATTCATTTTTGCATTGTTCTTGTTTGTTGTAGGTGACCAGAATGTTGATAAGGGCGGATCTGCAGTGCTTGTGCTGCTACATGAAGATCAAGAAAATCCTCTGTGAATTTCCCCGTGAGTCACTCTCTCGCTCTAGCTTTTTAATTTCAAATTTTTATCATTTCTTGATTTGTAATCACTTTGCATTCGTGTTGATTTAATTCGACTGAGTTTGTTTATGAATGAATTTGTGAACATGAGAAATCCGAGACCAGATGTACAATGAAAAGCAGAACACGGTGTTGATCACCGTCGTGTGCTGCAGCCCAGAGAAGATCCGGCAGAAGATCATCTGCAAGGGAGGGGAGAGGGTGCAGAGTGTCGAGATCCTGTCTGTCAAGCCTAAGGAGACCGAGCCGAATCCTTCAAATGGAACTGCCAAGTTTTGTAATCCGCTCGAGCAAGATCATGAACCTGTCCCTGAACCTGTGCCACAGAATCCGCAGCAAGTATCCCTGCCGCCAACACCCAAGACGGAGCCAGAGCCAGTGGCAGGCTACCCGCTAGTGCCAGTGTATCCGATGGTGGGCGTGTGTTGTCGTCCACCATTTTATGGAGGGTCTTGTGGGGGACCATGTTATTGTGGGCGGAGGTGGCCGGCGATGTGCCATGATGGATGTGGGAGACCGGCTGATGAGTGTCAAGGCAGGAATAGAGGTTCCTGTCATGGACTAGGGAGGCTACTGATGTGCGACGATGGATGCGGAAGACCGGCCAATGAGTGTCAAGGCAGGAATAGAGGTTGCTATCCTGGGCTAGGGAGGCCAATGATGTGCGACGATGGATGCGGAAGACCGGCCAATGAGTGTCGAGGCAGGAATAGAGGTTACTATCCGGAGCTGGGGAGGCCAGTGATGTGTGATGACGGATGTGGAAGATCGCCTTGCGAATGTCAAGGTGGGAATAGAGGTTACTACTCGAGCCGAAGCGATTACTTCATTGAAGAAAATGCCACCGCGTGCACTGTAATGTGATCGGAGCTCGAAATTTCTCGTGTCAATTGCTAATCTAGTAACTTGGTGAAAGATACGCAAGTCAATTATTGAGGGCTATCTTAGGGTCTTTAATCTTTCTGGTATAGAAAGATCAATAAGGTTGGTCGTATATGCAGTCAAATACGTTTCAACACAACTTGTTGCTTGTTGATTTCTTCATTTCAATAAAAACCTTTGTCCTTTTCGTGTTTCCTCTCGTCCTCTCATTCAGCACATATCCATGCCTCTCGGTTGCCTCCATGGCGATTTATTCAGTATTGATGACCTTCGCAAAGTGAAGTGAAACAAAGATGACTGTGACCTTATCATATTGCTTGTGGTTATTGGTACTCGTTATAGCCATATATTTTACATCTGCTCTCTGCTTGATCCTCACAAATAACAGCACAACATATCAATGATATGAAAAAGTCTTAAACTTATTGTAGGGATGCTAATTTAGTTCTAAACATTTCAACTTGGTCAATATAGTCCTAAACATTTTAACCATTTGCCCAAGTAGTAATTCCGATCAACTTTGGCCAAACGTTATTGACACAGACGCAGACCGTCCTACGTGATTACCACTGAGCTCTTTGACCGGTGGGTGGAAATAAGGAAGAAAAAAAGAAAAAGGAAAGGAAAATTTGGAAAATTGCAATAAAGTCTACAAAAATTGTGGACCGTGATCAACATCCAATTTCCGGCTAAAATTGACCAGAACGACCACTTTAATAAATCGTCAAACAGTTTAGTACTAAATTGGCCAAATTAATAGGTTTAGGGCTGAATTGTCGTTTCTACAATATGTTTAGGGCTTTTTCGTAATTATACCCACCAACGATCGAAAGCCATCCCTAGGCCGACACTACAATTTGATGCTAATACCGACAAGCACTGTAGTAAAGCTCGACCATGGTCGCCACGATCTCGATCTAACCTTGAGCCAGCGCAGTGACAATCACCTGCCACAGATATGAGGTCGGGGACGGCCACCGAAGGAACAACTGCGGTGTGTGCGGTGGAGAGGGCAGACATGGTGGTGGGGTGGATGGGACCGAGCAAGTCTCTCAAGTGTATTTTTACAGTGGGAAGTAAAGTTTGAAGATGCTTTTTGTAACTTTATTCTTAAAGAAGGTAACTTCCTCATGAAGTCGCCATCAGTACGTAAAGTCTCTCACTTTAAAGGATTCTTCATATGTGATGGAAAGCTAGCATCAAGAAATAGCTCTGCTGTTAAATTGCAATATCGACAGGACAAAAGCAAAGTGTAACTTTCATTGCGTGATAGTTAGTGATCAATCTAGTTGCAACGCTTAGGTTTGGCAGGTCAAGCTTAAACAAAAATTGCTCCTAACCGCATTTAACATCATCTTTCAAGGTCGCTTAATGTGGTCTTTTTGTTTTTGTAGTTGCTACAACAAGGTGCCCTTCGTTTTGGGGTGGGTGGACCCGGGTTTTGGCTACCTTTGTGATCATGATATTCCTTAGATGTATTTCTGGCTTCAGCATAAGTTCGGGCTCGAGATGCGCACGCAAAGCGCTCGGGTAGCATTTTAGAAAGAACATTTGTTCGTCCTTAGATGCCATGCCTTTCTATAAAGTGTGTATTCGAGTGAAGATAAAACTTTGCACTTCCGAATGGGTTTTGCTCTGTAAAGGTGGCGTACAGCTTCCCTTCAATGCAAAATTTATTTCATTTCAGTAGGTTTCGTCAGCTTCGTGAACAAGGAACTTTCGACTCAACACCACAACATGTATCTCTTACCAATATATGTTGGTTGCATAGAGGTAGAGAGAAAGAGATCAATTTAGTTATGTCAGCTTAATTTACGACTATGCATGAACTCGAAACCAACAACATTATGTCACCCCTCATCCTTGCTCGTGAAGCATTATATTGACATATAAATTTTGATTTACTTATATTGCACCAAAAAAAAATGAGAATTAGTTCTCGTCAAAAATATTTCTTTATGCATTACATATTTAATTTTTTTCTGTCATGCATTATCATTTGCATTCTGGGTGACTTTAATTCTACTGGCGGTCTGGACTGAGGTTCATCATAATTTTTGGCTAGGACAAGTTGACTTTTTCGAAGTCCCTTGAGCATATTTTTGAGCTAAATTGAGCCGATTAAATGGTTTTTTTTTGGAAAAAAAGGTTTAATTAAATGCATATTTTTAAGGGAAAAAAGCCTAATTTAAGCTTAGGAATTTGTACAAATGAGCTTGGAAAATGAAATTAAAATCCGGCCAGAGTGTGTGCATGGGTGTGCCAAATTTCAAATGGGTTTGGAAAGAAGTTCTAATTCAAATCAGCCCATTTTAATTATTTAATTGAATCTAATTAATTACTAATTTAATTAATTAAGGCCCAATTCGAGCCCCAAATGTCACGATATGCCCACGAGGGGGAAATTTTTTGTCATGCTCACTGTCGCCATCTGTTGGCTGAAAATTCATCGGGTATTTTAGTAGATTTGGACTCTTCAAAGATCGAATTAATTCAAAACTTATTTTAAGGAATCCTATCTAGAAAGTTAGAGTTTTGATGAGTTATGACTCTATCTCTATTTGGCTGAAAATAATGGACAGTTTTATCAAATTTGGAATCTCCTGGGATTAAAAATCTTAATCCAACAGCCTAGAATTGATACCTGCTCTAGCTGGGACAATCAATCCTACAGTTACAATTAACCTCTACTCCTACAAGGACTGAGAGACTAAAAGTCTATAAAAGCAAGCTGCCACATTTGGCTTAGGGGTTGGCTATTATTAATAATTTTTGGCGGTCCATAGAGAGCAAGAAAAGGGAATTATTGTCAAAAAAATCCAAGGGTTTGATTGTCTCCCCCAAGGTCGAGACTATCCTCAAGCACTTCTCTCCGTTCGGGCACAATCATCGACGACCCTCAACTCGCGCATTGACTTGCCTTGACGACTTAGCTCCTCTGCCTACCTCGACTGTCCCTGTCGTCCATCAGAGTTATTGTATGCCGTCCGCCTCAACCGTCAAAGCGTCACTGAGGCTGCTACTCCGCCATCACCCAGTACGCCAGTCACCGTCCAGCTCACAAGCCACCGTCCACCCTCTAAGCACCACAACAACTCAGTCTTTTGCTACCACTAGCATCCTCCTTGGCATAAAAAATTGATCTTTTGTGGCATAAAGCTCTAATTTTTCCGACCAAACCTCATTTGATCACGAATTGGTTGAATTTTATGATGCTCTTCAAGAATTGATAAAATAAACTTGGAACCATGACTTTTCTCAAAGCAATAAATTATTCAGCAATTTTTAAGATCAAATTAAGATGATTGAAAAGATGAGAATTTTGTTGAGTGAAAAATTTTGGATTTTCCGGCGTATACCCTCTCTTGGCCAAATTACACACATGGATGAGCTTTGTTATGATAATTATTTCTTGCTATTGACTCGGTGGATTGCATTTATCTATTGGTCGTTCGATGTTATCTCTATGTTATGGATGAGGGTTTGAGCTTATTTGAATGATATCGAACTTCAGTGAATAACTATTTTAATTTTGATGATCATCTATACCAAGTAGGTTGGTTGGATTGATTACTTGTTTCTAATCTTGCCTTATCTCTTGTGATGTTCTTTGAAATTATTTGATTAAAGATAAAATAAGATTCACTCGGATGTTTATCCAAATTTTTTATAATTGTCTGAGATAATTTTTTCAAATCCTTAAAGAAAACTTTCCCAAACTTGAAATTCAAATTTGAAAAGGTAATGTGGACCCTCACTTCATATTTTTAGTCACCACTTGCATTTTTAGAAATTCAATTTAATTGCTCACTTTTTTCTTTTATTTTTGTCATGTTTATTTGATTGCTTGATTGTTATACAGTGTGTACATCTATAAATAAACATGCCCATAATATATGCTCCTTTGTGCCTTGTCCTTTCAAAAAATAAATTATATGCCTTGGCCATGATCTTATGAAATGGGATTATAATTTAGTAAAAATTTCATGTTTTGTCCTTTGCTAACATGGGATAATGTTATTCTATATATTTATCCACATACTGGCTAGAATTTTTAAGGATGTAGCGAATAAAATTCTGCTCTAGCCTAGATCTTTGGGAATGAGTGAATCTATCAAAAAAATCGAAAAAGGTATATTATGGGCATTTCTGTTTGTTTTTTTTTCAAGTTTTTGATTTTTTTATATTACAGAAAAAGAAAACACAAAACTATCGCTCATTTTTTCTCATATCATATGGTCTCATGTCACATTTCCCTAAGTAAAATCATTCAATTCACAATCATCAATGAAAAAGGATTTTTTCATGAAATTTGTACTAAAACAGTATTGATTTGTTTCCAAATTAATGTAACCAAATCCTCAAACTAATTTTCTCTAGTTCATAAGAATAAATAGTTACCAAGGTTTCTAATCAACCTTTCATAAATGATTGGTGGAGGCTGCAATTAAATAATTTTTTTCATGAATAAACCTAAGTTGAGATTTGGTATTGGCTTGGTAGAATCCGAGTTAAGTTAGTTAAATAATTAACCAAATAATCCATTAACCTAAGATTTTCTAATTTTAGGTCGCGATAGCTTGGCGACTCAACTAGGGAGTGGAAAATTTTTAATTTTTTGGAACAATTAAGGGGAGCACCGAATTTTTAATTTCAGAAAATTGAACTTAATTTTTCGTGAGATAATAAATGACCCTTAATGTCACGCCCCGAACCTCCACGAGGGCGCGCGACATTTACATGACGACGGTCGATACATGCGACATCCCAAAACTGTTGCCGACTTGGAAACCTTAATATGCAAACAAACACTAGCGGAAGCGATACATTACCCTTGTCAACGAATGAGTAAGGATTAGCGTAACCATAACACCTCATATATATATATATATATATATATATATATATATATACACACACACACACACATAATCTTAGCTTTATATTACACAGTTCAAAGCTTTCGTCATCTCATTACAACCCATTGTTTGACCTTTACAACAAAAGACTCTAGGTCGGTAAGTTTCTCAATTCTAATAGCGAGCAAATCATACAAATTTCTACCAAGGGGTTTCTGCCTCAACTCTACTCATCATCATCCATCCCACCATATGGTCTAGGAAAAGACTGAGTCTCTGAATCAATTTCCTTCCGGATCCCCTATCTTACCCGTATTGCATTCACTGCGGGAGTGGGGTCTGAAAAATAAAGGTAATCACCTATAAAAACAAATCTCAGCAAGTTAACCTCTAAATCCCTTCTCAGAATATCAAACACCCTTAGACCCAACTCCACACTTTATCCAGACACTCAAACCATAGAGTTGAACTTTAAATCACAAAAGTAAGAAAGATCAAGGGCAACGCCCAACAGAAAACTCGCCAGGACTCAAAATAACTGAATAATTAATTTTGAGCATACATGGATAATCCTCAAATATTATTTTGAATACAAAATACAGGCCCCAAATATTTGAAATAGTAATATAAAATATTTTTCCTGCCTGATTTTGCATAAAATGCTCCAAAATATATTTTTCGCTATTCAAACCATACGGGACCCACAAAATTTGTCATTTTCAAATCAAAATCAAATTGGGCAGCATATGAACAGTATTCGTGGGCCATGAACAGTAATTTTCAAAATACTATTTGTCCCGTTTTTGAATAAAAGTCCTAAAAATTCATTTTTCGATACCCGAACCTCATAGGATCCACTCCATTCACCACAAACAGCCATTATTTCAACACGGAAGCTACATATCTCAAATGCACAGCATATCTCAGCCTCCATAAAATTCATTTGCTCAATTAACGCCGGTTCCAGTAATTTTTCCTAAACCGATTTATCTCGAATCGGGCCCTAGAGTTAGTTCATGGCATATACAATATTCTAATCGAGACATAAAGGTTTAACTTACCTAATTGAGGCTAACACAAAATTGAGAAAGTGATGGCAACAGCGGCAAACGGCGACAATCAACAAAGCACGACGGTAGTGGCGGAATCCAGCAAAAACCCAAGGAAATCAAGGCTGTTCAAGGGCTAAACGGGGTTGTTCATGATCTAGAAATCAATATTTTCACATGAAAATGAGCTCTAGAGGTCGCTGGGGTTAACATATATAAACATGAGCTATATGTCAAATCCGGGTAACATAAAATTTGTCCATCGACTGAAACGGCAAAACAAATTTAAAAGTTCAAACGACCTCGGATCGAAGTAATTCAAAGTTTCCTCGGATAGGACTATGACATACCCAAAAGTCACAAAAATCCAATAGTCGGATCTTCGTCGGCGGCCAATTAAATTTAGCGGCAAAATCCTCGAGCCGAGAGAGAGAGATCCCATAATGATGGTCAATTTTTGGGGGTTTAGAGAGAGAAAAATCTAGTCATAGATAGATAGAGAGAGAGAGAGAGAGAGAGAGAGAGAGAGAGAGAGAGAGAGAGAGAGAGAGAAGAAGTAGTCTTAGATATTTAAAATTTCAAAACTCAATTATTGGAGTTACTATTCATCAAAAACGACATAAAACTGAACGAATCAATTGGTTTTTAAACTATCAATGAATCTTTAGACAGATAAGGGATTGGGCCTCAATAATTTCGTTCAAATGGTCAAACTGGTTTAAAAAAATGATCGACAAGACATTTCTCGAAAATCGTGAAATTTCAAGATCCGTAGGGGCTCAATCAGTGCTGATTTGGTTCAACTGCAATTGGAAAATAACTCGGAATACCGCCGAACAATTTTTCTAACCTCGCTAAAATTACTAACACCATCTAGCCATGGATTCTAGCACAAGCTAGGGGCGAGATGGCAATTTTCAATTTTGCCCTTTTCTCTGGACATTCTAATGCCAAGTTGTCAATTCACGCCTTTCAAGGCGATGTCCAACATTTATTTCCTAACCCCAAAATCCAACTTATTTCAACTTGTAAACATCCAAAATTCGAGATGTTACACTTAAATTTTCAAAAAATTAAATGAATTATGGACTTAAGCCATTGACGTGTATGGATTGCCTTTGATTGATTGGTTGTGAATTGTGATTGATTTTTAGATCAATTGATGGAGTATCTCTTGAGTTCTAGTCAATTTTCGTGGATGATCTTGCTAGATTGCGCTTGGTTTTCTGATAATTTTTTGCAGGTTTACTAGAATTTTTGGCATTGAGTTTATTTGTTTTACTTTACTGCAAAATGCCATGATTGAGTGGGGATATTACTTATTATGCATGATTCATGACATAGCATCAGACCTTAAAATGTTAGATGAGCCTAGAATGGTGTCTAGGTAAAACTTTACCTAGCCTCAAGATAAAGGAATGGTTGACCGTGCTCTTAACAACAACTATGTCAAGAATTCCCCACTTTGGCTTGAATCTGCGGTCATGAGAGGAATTCTTTACATCCCCCAAGCTTAAGAGGTTCTCTATAAGACCTAAATTGATAAGTATGATTCACCCTCTGAAGCTCTAAAAACTCTGCTAATAAAGAATGTACGATCGTCATTTCGCTTGCCTCTGAACTCATGATCTTCATGTAATTTTTTCATATATGTTTCATAAGTCGATCCATGGCTATTAGGTGTGTCGTTACTTTGACTTATCACTTCATGGGGCACAACAACATCTGTACAATCGAGATAACAAAGGATGATATGATCGACTGGCTTGGTCAACTGGATTAGGTCACACATGACTATGTGGAGAATAGACTGGGGAAGCTAATTTTATTGATGTATATAATGTTCGTACCAAGATCATCCATGCTTTGACTCATTGTCGAGTCCCTCAAATAGCCACTTTCCTACTTGGTAAGCACAAGCTCACCCCTACCTTGGAGGAGTACAGCATGCTCATTCCCTTGATTCTGAGCTCATTGTTCCATACTTGAAGGAAGATTCCTCTAGAGTTTTAGCTAAGATTTTAAAAGTTGAAATTCCGATCATTCGAAGGGTTTTGAAATCAAATTGTAGACATTGCTCCTTTTCCTTCCTAAGTGATTGTTTTAACAAAGCTCGATCCTTACAAAAGGGAAAAGTCTTTTTATTGGCTTTTTTTGAATTGATAGTGTTTACTTACCACAAGAACTTTATCAATTTGTACAGGGCACATTTCGCTCAACAGGTTTGTGAGGGAAAGAACTTTCTAGATGCAATTCTGGCTAAAACTCTTATTTCCCTGAATAAGTATAAGTGGGGCAAAGCTAAGGTCCTCCAAGCCCCAATCGAACTTTTGCAAGTCTAATTCCTTTCTCACATTAAAGAGTGTCAGGGGCTTATGTCAACCAACACGCTGAGAAATTTTGCCCTTCCATTGGTCATTTCTAAGGATAAACAAAATGAGTATCCGAATTATCATTTTTCAATGGCAAAAATTCATGAGAAATTTTTCCGCCAAGTCTCTTCAATGGCACACTAGCTAGTTCCAACGTAAGGAAGCATGTTTCACCTCTTGCCAAGCCAGTTCCTTTACTGGGTTTTATTGGGATAGCAGAGTACTATCCACCTCAAGTCATCTGAATGTTCGATTCTCTGCAAAAGATGCCTTCACCTCTCCTATCTGAGCAAGTTCATCTAAACTTTGAGAATATTATTCTAGAGTATGAAGAGATGGTTATCTCCACTCATTATTTATGGGCAGCTTGCCAGTCAACCAAGCTCAATTTCCCAAGCAAGCCGTTGCAGCCCACTGAGGAAGCTTACCGATCCACTAAGGAATATCACTCTGACCCGGTACTTCAACAATAAACTCAAGTGCTTGCTAGCCAAGGCATCCAAGGAAATCACCATGGCAGTGAAGTTCCTCAAACAATCGAAGACCCGAGCTGGTCCCCAAAACAAGAGATCGAAGGATAGAGCTGGGCCCTTGAAGTGATAGGCTTTTATTTAATTTTATCGAGTCATGTCATTTTTCCTATTTACATTGCTAAGTCGTTTATTAGGAAACTTCATTAGATAGTATGGTTGTATTACCTCAGTTATGTTTTCATCTAATTAATCAGCTATGTCCTTATCCTAACATTGTTTCTTTGTTCGAATGCTTTCACAATTTCAAGCTAGAACCAAATTACATGCTTTAAATGAAAAACATTCATAGGATCTTAATCCATCACATCAAAAATTTTCAAATGGATCCAATGCATTTTCCATTTACTACGGAATTAATAGTCAAGATGGAGTAGGCTGGAATTTCACCCTTTTTCTGACTTTGGGTTCACCTCATCGTTTATCACTACTAAAAAAACTTTTCATTAAATCACGAAACATGAAAGTTGAAGATTAGGCTTTAAAATAGGAGCCCAAAAATTTTTGGACATTAATTCGAATTGTTAATGGACTTTTCACCTATGTAGCACCGATACATTGGATAAGTCACCACAACGGTGTCGGACACAAACACGCGTCCGACATGCTTTGATACATGTCCAACACATGGTCAACACATGTTGAAATTCCGACATGTGGTCAACGGTGGCAACACGTTGGGGACATGCAAGTCGTTAAAGAATGAGGGGGGAGGAAGTGCAAATCTGGAGGTTAGAAACTGAGGGAAGAGGAGGAAAAGGGATCCTGCGTCTCGAACCATTAGAGAGGGAGAGAGGAGGCAACGAGCGAGTCGATGGGGAAGGAGGGTCACGTATCTCGAATCTGGAAAGGGAGGCAGTGATCGAGCAAGCTAGAGCCAAAGGATAGGCTCCGATAGGGTAGTTGGGTTGCTTTGCGAGATAGAGAAGAGGGAGAGGTAAGGCTATTGAGATCGAGAGACAAAGATGTGAGAGAGAGAGAGAGAGAGAGAGAGAGAGAGAGAGAGAGAGAGAGTCCAGGGTGGAGGTTTGGGAGGAATACGAAGATGACAGAGAAAGGGGCTCGCATTCACCTTAGGGTTTCACAAGTGCGCTGAGCTCAAAAGTGTTTTAAATAGTTGATTCTTGCAAATTCATAATGTGTCAACTCGTTATTATGTTTGGGGTAGAATAAGAGTTCCTTCCTACTAGTTCTTCCAAATGTTGCTTTTTTGTTTATTGTTTCGTAGCTAAACAAGGCTTCTGTGGAGGATTCCCTTGTGTTCACGAGAAGCATAGGGTTTTTGAGGAGAGTGGCTATGTAGATTTGACCTGGGTTGTGTGTGTAGAAGACAAAGATGAGAAGGAAAGGAAAATAGGGGGTGGTATTTGGGCGTTACGTATATAGGTACTCTGCTAGATTGCAGAGGTCACTTTCAAGAGAATCCACTAGTTAAGTAATTTAATTTTCTTTTTACTTTATTATTTACTTAAAAAAACTAATTGGGGTCAAAATGCAAGAATATCATTTATATATAAAAATATATTTTTAATATATGTGTCCCCAACGTATCGAAAATTTCTATTTTTTAAAACAGACGTGTCGGTGTTTTGTGACATGTCATGTTGCATGTCACGTGTCGGTGTCAATGCTACATAGCTTTTCACTCTTCAAACAGAAACCAGACAAAACAGTTTTTTAGACAAAATGTTTCAAAAGAAGTATTAAACTATATTGATTCATATACTTTCAGCCTTAGCGCAAAACATAAAAGTTGTTCGTCTTTGTCTTAGCTTCATGCTCATAAATTTTTATGACAAACAGATCAGTCCATGATTTTTCATGAATTTCTCACCGAAATCTGATGGAACTAGAATTTTCCTAAGTCACATTCATGAGTCTAAGTCAGGTCGCGTGAGTTAGTCTAGTCTAGGACCGTAGACCGATTCACCATTTGCCCTCATTATATTGATCATGTTGATACATTTTTTTATAGGTAATTCATCACATATACTTCACACCCCATAATACCCATTCAAAAGCGAAGAAAATGGCTAACAGAGCCGAGATCAATGCGATAGTTCAAGAGGCTCGCAAGGAGCATGTAAATGTAATAAATGAGCGGTTCGAGAGGATAGTGCCCCAAGCCATGAACAAAATGATGGCAAGATTCGCATCTATTCAACACCCGCTTAGCTCAACTGTTTCACTTGTGACACCTCCACCACTTCCTCCGGTGAATAATCCCGACAAAGGCCTGGGTCATGTCCCCACACATATGTTACTATTGGGGGATGTTGTTTTTGCTAGTGCTACCTCAAGCACGTCACTCGTAGTCCCTACACCGTAGATCTGGCCTGGCCTATCATTGGGGGAATGAGTGAGGAAACCATGAAGGTCACAACCTAGATGGAGCAAAGGTTACGAGAACTTGAGGGGACACACAATATTGTTTTCATTGAAGGTGCCTGACAAATTTAAGATGCCTGATTTTAAAAAATATGATAGCACCTCCAATTTGATTCAACATGTTCAGATGTACCAAGCTAGGATGAACACGTATGTGGCTAAAGGCCCTTTGATGGTTGAGACTTTCCAATCCAATTTGAAAGATACAACCATGAGATGGTATACAAATTATAAGATTTACCCCCATTGAAGATTGGGAAAAGGCAGCCAATTCATTTGTTAAGCATTTCATCTTTAACCTAGGCGTTGTTACCACAAGAAAGGATTTGGAACATCAGAGATGAAGAAGGAAGAAACAATTAAGCAGTATGCTACTAGGTGGAGAAACATCGCATCTCAATTGAAACCGATACCGTCCGAGTAATAACTCATGAGATTATTCGTCTCTATCCTGCCTTAGGTGATGCAATCACATATCCTTGGGACAGCGGCTACTTCATTCAATTACCTCGTTGCAATGGGTGAAGAGGTCGAGATCAGCCTAAAGAAGAGATGGTGCGGCGAAGCCAGCTCTAACGCTAAGATAATCCTAGCTAAGAAAGAAAAAGAACAAGTCCTATAGGTGAACATGACTTACGTGTAAAAGCTTCAGGCTCAGGCATCCAAGGTGCAAATCCCTAATCAACAACAAGCTAACTTTGGTCCACGGAACCAACGAGTAAACCAATGTAACAATTGACAATACACCCGACTCCTAGGTACTCCATCTCAGGTCTTGGCTATCTTATGCAAGAAGGAGTTGTTGACAAACGAGCCAATGTGGGTGAACTATGTTTCCTTTCCCAAGTGTGACCAGACTAAGAAGTGCGATTATAACCCAGGTGGGCTTGGGCATAGTATGGATGAATGTTATATACTTAAAAATTGTAGCTAGGATTTACTAGAGTCCGGAGCTTTCCCATTTCAGAATAACAGTCAACTGAATGTTTAGCACAACCCCTTACCTACCATGAAGTTAGGGTCAATATTGTCTTTGGAACTAAGATGGGCCCGATTGAAAGTGTTATGGTTTGAGTTACTGACATCTTTGATGCCCAGGTTCGAGTCAGTTATTATCAAACTAGGGAACTTGTATCTTTGGATGAAGTGAGAAGAAAAGTTTTGAGTCTGATGGAGTAGGAAATGATTATACATACAAGCTAAACCGAAGTAGTGGCTACTATTTTACAAATTGTCATCGACTGGGATAAAGAATTAACCGCATTGACCACCCAGGTCAAACTGAAGATTGAGAATGAGTTAGTAGAAGACAAGACGGCCAACAAGATCAAGGTGATCCTTGAGTTAGCTACATGCCCACCCTAAAGCATGCTTTTGACAATAAGTTTGGAATTGTCATACTTGACAGCTTTGTTTTCAACTCATCCCAAACATTTTCATATAAGGTCGATAAAGTAGTACCATGGTCTTACAACCTTGAATTGGCCTTGGTAATGAGGTCGGGGTGCACTTACAACAATAGCCCGCCGGCTAAGCACGCTACTAGCAAGGAAACGAAGGAATTCTTGGCGGTTATCAAGGCAAGTGAATGTTGTGTGGTCGATCAACTATGAAAGTTGCTGACTCAGATTTCTTTGCTAGAGCTCCTCCAGTCCTCTAAGAAACACTGAAACTCTTTGATAAAAGTTCTAGGAGAAATTCATGTGCCCGAAGATGTCGATGGACACAAACTGGAGAACTTTGTTAGGGTAATCCTATGATTAATTGGCATTTGCTGATGACAAGATCCTAACTGAGGAGAGAGGTCATAATAATGCCTTACATATCTTAGTGAAACATAAGCAAACTCATGTGGCCCAAGTGCTAGTTGATAACAGGTCAGCTTTGAATTTGTGTCATTTGGCTGCGCTAAATTGCTTAAGCATCGACCCAGCTAGGATGCAAGCGACAAAATTGTCAGTTAGATGCAAATTAATTTGGAGATGCAAGTCGATCCCTCTGTGTTTGATGTTTTGTTTCCGATGCTGAAAATCGCCTCAGCTTTCAATATTTTGCTGAGTCGTCTATAAATCCATAATGCCAGAGCCCTTCCATCTAGTGTACATCAGAAGATCAAGTTTGTGGTCAAGCAGAAGCTAGTTATTATTCACAAAGAAGAAAATTTCCATATTTATAATGAGATGACTATTCTGTACATTGAGCCAAATCATAATGAAGAGGATTCTTAGTACTTCTTCGAGTTAGTACACACTATTCGTACTTAACCAAAGAGTCTTTTGCTAATCCCTAAGCTATATGCCTCTATCATGGTCACTAAGGTAGTGCTGAGTAATGGATTTGAGCCTAGTACTGGATTAAGTAGGTACAGTCAAGGGATTCACATCCCAATTGAAGTAAACAAACAAACCCACATAGCCGATTTGGGATATCATAGACTTAGCCAACCTAGACATAGAAAACGAGGCTCAATAGGCTGTGGCCAGTTGGATCATAGTCCTCTACCACCACCCTTGGGCAAAACCTTCTGTTCATCTGGAATAGTAGATGGATATGATGACTTGAGTAAGTTTGAGGATAATTTCAATATAGTCTTCCCTAACTCACCGAAAGATCATGTCTCTTAGCCAATAGTACTAGATATTGATAATGCTAATGATGGCATGCCGCCATGCCCTACTTGGCTAACTGGTTCAATGGCTTGACCATCATGGCTATCTTTGAAGGCCCTATGCAAGTTGACAGAGTCCCTAAGAAAGAACTTTACATGGTGCCCAAGCCTCCGAAGTAGAGGTGGCCACGGTTCGGAACCGGGCCGGTTCCGGTTCGGAACCGCCGGTTCCGGTTCCGGACTATCATGAACCGGAACCGGAACCTTGAAGGCGGTTCCGGTTCCGGTTCATGAACCGGCGGTTCGGGCCGGTTCAAGGGCCGGTTCCGGTTCCGGTTTGAACCGGACGGAACCGCCGGTTCGGTTCCAGTTCCGAACTGGCGGTTCCGAACCGGCGGTTCCGTCCGGTTCAAACCGATTTTCAAATAAAACTTTAAGAAATAAAAAAATTTTAAATAATGAATTATGAAATAAAAAAGATAAAATTATGAAATAATAAATTTTCAAATACAAATTGTAATCAAATTTATGGATCGGGGAAAAAAAAAAGGGAGGGAAGAAAGGGCTTGAACTTAATGAATTATCATTAAGCGCCTACATATCTTCTTGGGGATAGAAGAATCAAAGCCCATGTAGTTCTTTTACCTTTGATAACCCCATACTTACCTCATCATCAATCGTCGCTACCCGTGGCGGTGGTACCCGTGCCGGTGATATCTTCGTCATTGAAGAATTCGGATTCGATGTTGCGATCCATTTCTTGTTGTCGATATGCCGCCTTTGTCCAATCATCGACACAAATTTGAACTTCAACTGAATCCGGAGATAATCTCGAACGTCGATCATCCAAAATATTACCTCCAATACTAAATGCTTGTTCAACCGCAACGGTTGAGCAAGGGGTTGCTAAAATCTCTTTTGCAATGTGAGCTAATACTGGAAATTGAGTTGAATGATTATTCCACCACTTTAGAATTTGAAAATCAATGCCATCTGATTGAGGAAACTCAAATTCAGTAGTTAAATAAATTTCTATTTCAGAAATATTTCCCATTATTCCCTTTTGTCTTTTTTGTCTATTTATTAGATTTCTAGACCCTCTACCTAGGTGCTTACCTTGCATGCCACTAACTTGGGAAGAAGTTCCACTATCACCAACTATATTATATCTATTACAAAAATCATTATACAATTCTACTATTATATCTTTAACTTCTTTTTCTATATCTCTAATATTTACGGTTTCAATCAAATGTAAACACTCATAGTATGAATTCAAATCATCAAGTAAGCCCTCCATTTTCGTACGTGGATCCAAAACACAAGCAACCAAATAGATAATAGGAATTTTGGTATAATATTGCATCCATTTCGTTCGCATTGCTATAATAGTTGGACCTAATTGATTATCGCCTTCATTTTCTTGAAAAATATCAACAATATTTAGACACTCTGTTAAAAATAAATGTGTAGTAGGATAATAAACACCGGATAAAGTATAAGTTGCATTATTAAAAACTTTTAACAAATCTAAAATTCTTTTGCAAATATCCCACTCTTGTGGGTATAAATTACTTTGAGGAACATAATTCGCAAAAAATGTACATAATAATTCTTTATATGAAAAAGATTGATTAAGCAACTCGTATGTAGAATTCCAACGATGTGGAACATCTCTTGGAAATTTTTTTGGTTTTTTTCCATTTTGTTTACAAAATCTACCCCATTCTCTCATAACTTGGGAATGTTTCCATAAATATGTAATTGCTTTTTTTATTGGACGAAGAGCATCTTCAAGAGTTCGTAAACCATCTTGTACGCATAAATTTAAAACATGGCAAGCACATCTAATGTGAAAAAAATTTCCACCAAAAGCGGGTTTACAAATTGTTTCTAACTCGCGAACAGAAGCAGTATTTGATGCGGCATTATCAAAACCAATTGAAAAAATTTTATTAACCAATAAATAGTCTTCTAAAACTTGCTTAATTATTCTATAAATATTATGTGCCGTATGCGATTCATCAAAAACTCGAAATGCAATAATTCTTTTTTGAATGTTCCATTCATCGTCTATCCAATGACATGTAATACACATATAATAATGAGTTTGCCAAGGATCACTCCAAATGTCGCTACCTATATGCACACGTCCATTGAAAAATGCAAAAAAATTTCTCAAATCATCTTTTCCTTTTTTATAAAGTTTAATCATTTGGCGTTTAACCGTATTTCTCGAAACGGGTTTTGCTTGTGGAGTACATGCATTTTGTACAAAAGTATTAAAACCAAATTTTTCACAAAAATTAAACGCTAAATGTTCAACGGCAGTAAATTTAGCAAGTTCTTCCTCATACTTATTTCTATCGTAACGAAATAAATTAGAAGTGTTAGAATCGACAAACTTGGGAATTTGTTGTTGCCTCGTGTCGATCCCGAATTCCGTTGGATGTTTTGACGCCAAATGTCGACGATATGTTCCATAGCCGCTTCCAGTTGTAAACCTGTATACTTTTTTGCAATGGTTACAAATGAGATTGTAGTCGTTACCTTCTAAATGTTGCTTGGTGAAGTGTTGCCATATGATGGATACACTCCCTCGACTCATTTCTTTTGTTGTTGACGCTTCTTCGGTATTGGTAGTTGGTTGTAGACTTTCTTGCGTCGGGATGTGCTCGACATTAGGAATAACGTTGATATCATCTTCGTCATCGTATCCCCAATGTGCATACTCACGAGGATCATGAGAATAATTGGATTCTTCGGGAATCATCGGGCTCTTTCCTCTTCCACTAGCCATTTTTTGAGAGAATTGAGCGGAAGAAATTGAGCGAATTTGAGCGAAGTTGAGAGAATTTGAGAGAATATGAGAAATAAGAGAAATGAGAGAATTTGAGGAAGTTGTGAGGAAAAATGAAAGGTGAAGATGGATATTTATAATGGTTATGGTTATTTTTTAAATTAAAAAAATTATTTAATAATTATTAAAAAACAAAAAAAAAAATTAAACGGCTATATAGCCGTTGGTCAACCAAATGGCCATTTTGCCATTTGGTTGACCAAGCAAACGGCTATATTATAGCCGTTTGCCGTTTGGGGGCCGGTTCGGAACCGGCGGTTCCGAACCGCGCGGAACCGGCGGTTCCGAACCGGCCCGGAACCGGCGGTTTCGGGCCGGTTTGGGAAAATTACAACCCGGAACCGACCCGTGCCACACGAGCCGGTTCCGGTTCGCATTGAACCGGCCCGTTGACCGAGCCGGTTTCGGGTTTGACCCGGGCCGGTTCCGGGCCGGTTCCGGGTCGGAACCGGCCCGTGGCCATCTCTACTCCGAAGCCACCCGTCATTGCTATATTTGATGATTCATTGGAAGAATTAGATTTAGAGTAACACTTTTATGTTCTTGCACTCCCCTACGTAGGAGACTTTATTGTTTTTTAAGACTTTTCATTTCCATTCATGTTCCACTCTTACAATTTCCCTTTCAATATAATGTAATTCATTTGATTAAATATCAATAAAATTACAAAGTTCTTCATTACATTTTGGAATCTTGTGGAAGTATCCCAAGCCAGCCCGATGACGATAACCAATGGTCGAACAATATTGTCATCCCTATTAACAAGTGAGGGTTAGGCTTTCTCAAGAATTCTTGTCTCACGGTCTCCAAAACAAAAAATTCTTTCAAAAAGGATCAATTTTTTTGAAATTTGTAATAGCAATGCATGTTTAGACCTTGTTTGTCCTTTGGATTTCATTACTTTATGTTTTAAGGGAAAGCATAAGGAGGGAGAAGCAGTAGATCCAATTATATGTGACATCCATGACTCAGATGACTCTAGCACAAATGACAAAGAAATATGTCAAAGCCTTGAGCATCATGAAAAATCTAAGCCTTTAACCATTAAGAAGACCTTATCAATCAATTTTGGTAATGCGGAAAATCCTAAAAAAATGAAGCTTTGGGCAAAACTTCCTAAAGACGTGGCTGAGCATCTAGAGAAACTCATGAAGAATTATGAAGACATCTTCATTTGGTCCTAAGCAAACATGCTAGGTCTTGATCAATTGATTATTGAATATTATTTATCAACTGATCTCTCGTTTAAGCCCAAGAAGTAGAAATGGCGCAAGGCTAAGCTAGAGCTAGCAAAGAAAATTGAGGAAGAAGTTATGAAATTCATCAATATCACATCATAGAAGTTACCTAGTATCTTACTTGAGTGGCTAATAAAGTTTCATTTTTAAAGAAGCATGGTTACGCTTGGGTTTGTGTTGACTATTGTAATCTAAACAAAACCATTTCTCAAGATGATTTTCTGCTCCCACACATCGATATACTCATGGATAGCACGGCAGGGTTTGAGTTATTCTCATTCACGGATAATTTCTCAAATTATAATCAAATCTTGATTAATGAAGAAGATAAAGAGAAAGCAGCATTCACTACACATTATGGGGTAGTCCATCACAAAGTCATGCCCTTCGGCCTCAAGAATACTGGGGCAAAATATTGACAAGCAATAGTTACTTTATTCCATAATATGATGGATAGAGAGATCGAGGTTTATGTCAATGATATAATTGCAAAGACTTAATGCGAAGAAGATCATGTAGAACTTTAACAAAGATGTTTGAAAGGTTTCGAAAGTTCAAGTTGCATCCTGACTCAGCTAAGGGCGTGTTCAATGCTAGTTCAAAAAAGCTGCTAGAGTTTATTTTTCATTACAAAGGCATTGAGACCACCCATCTAAAGTAAAATCTATTTGTTAGCTCAAGACGCCCACAACCTTCAAGGAAGTTCGAGCTCTCATGGACAAATTAAACTATATGGCCCAATTCATTTCTCAGTTAACTGAAACTGCTAAGCCATTCCCCAAGCTATTAAGAAAGAATGTGCTAATCAAATGGGATAGTAAATGTAAAGAGGTATTTGAAAAGTTGAAGTATCACCTAATGAATCCGCTCGAGCTCGTTCGACAATGCTAAGGTAACCTTTGATCCTATATCTCACAATCCATAGTGAGTCTCTAGGCACAATGCTTACCCAAGGAAGTCAGGAAGATAGAAAAGAATAAGCTATCTACTATTTGAGTAAGAAGTTCAAAGCCTCTGAGTTGAATTACTCTAAACCAGAAAAGACCTGTGCAGCATTGGTTTGGGTGCAACATAGGTCACATCAATACATCTTGCATTATGAAATACTCTTAGTGATAGAGTGTAATCCTATCAAGTACTTGCTAAATTAGCCAACTTTGGATGGGAAGCTCGTGAAATGGAAAATCCTTATTTCTGAATTTGATGTTCACTACATGTCACAGAAGTCAGTCAAAGAGCGAGTCATAGCTAATGTCCTAGTCGAGAACCTAAGACAAAATGAGTATATTGATCATCTTGAGGATCAAATCATATCGGTGGATGGTTATACTTAGACCATGTATTTCGACGGAGCCACATATTTATTTGGGTTAGAAACCTGGAATGGTATTAATATCCCTAAGTGGGCAACATTATCCAATCGCAGCAAAGTTAGCATTTCCTAGTACTAACAACATCACAGAATATGAAGCCTATATTCTTAAGCCTGTATTCTTAAGCTATAAGCCGCTATTGAGATGAGGATCACCTGACTCAAGGTGTTCGAAGATTTTGCCTTGATTATCCTTCAGATTGTGGACAAATGGAAGACATGAGATGTTAAATTGTTACCTTATCACAAGTATCTAGATGAGTTAGGGGAGGAGTTCGATGATATCTCATTTGAGTACCTACCTAGAACTTATAATCAGTTCGCTAATGCACTGACGGCCTTATTGTCAATGTTACAAGTCACTAACTTGTTAGAAGTCAAACCTTTGAAAATTGAGATTTTATAAAAGCCGGCTTATTGCATAACCATGCCAAAGGAACTTGATGGCAAGCCATGGTACCATAATATTAAAACCTACATTCAGAAGCAGGAATTTCTTGAGAAAAGTACAGCAGAAGACTAAAGGTACTTAAAGAAAGTAGCCTCAAAATTCTTCTTGAGCAGAGAGAGTCGATACAAGAGTTCTTACAATTTGGTTCTTTTAAGATACATCGATGCTACCAAAGTAGTTCGTCTAATGAAGTGTACAAAGGAATTTGTGGCCCACACATGAATGGCCACAAGCTAGCCAAGAAAATCACAAGGTTGGGTTATTATTAGCTCACCCTGAAAAGTGACTTTATCCAACATATTCAAAGTTGTCACAAATATCGTATTCTTAGTGACGAGATCAATATTCCTCCGAATGATTTGCATCAACTACCAAAGCCATGGCCATTTTCTATGTGGGGCATCAATGTGATTGGCCCTATTAACCTAAAGGTATCTATCGAGCACCATTTCATTTTAGTAGCTATTAACTACTTTTCCAAATGGATTGAAGTAGCGTCATATGCTCTAGTCATAGCATGAAACGTGGTGAAGTTCATTTATCGGGACATCATTGCTCAATATGGTTCGCTTAAGGCCATAATCACCAACAATGGAACAAACTTGAATAACAAGCTGGTTGATGAGATGTTCAATGAATTCAAGATCAAGCATATGAACTCTTCCTCATACCATCCTCAGATGAAAAGAGCGATAGAAGTAGGTCAAGAATTACCAAGATTGGCATGAGAGATTGCGTTTTGCACTCATGGCATATCGAACTTCGATCCGAACATCGACCGGTGCAACTTCATATTCTCTTGTTTACGGCATGGAAATATTGCCAATTAAAGTGGAGATCCCTTCCCTGCGTATTCTCTTTCAAGTCAAGCTAACTGAAGCTGACTAGATCCAATAAAAGATGAATCAATTAAACCTAATTGATGAAAAATGGCTCAAGGCTTTGTACCATGACCAGTGCTACCGGCAGAGGGTCACCGAGTCCTTTAACAAGAAGGTTCAACCTCGACATTTCCAAGTAGGTGACCTTGTTTTGTGAAACATGTTGCCGATAGTTCTACTTCCAAAAGGGGGGGGAGAGAGGCCAAAAAAAATCTTTCAAAAAGAAGAAGGGGGAAGACCTTAGACAAAGTTATTCGAGAACGTTTGTGGGAAACTTGTAAAAAAATGCTTGTTAGCACAATTAGCAATGCTCAAAGTGTTAAAGATGGATGATTAACAATCCATTCATGGCATCCCCTTTTGCTATAAATAGACCTTTCATTTCAAGCCTATCCAAACCTATGTTACAACCCTTACTAAAGTTTCTCTAGATCAACGGTATTTGAGTTAACATAGGATTTCAAATGTTTATAAATATCGCTCAAGGAAATGCGAGCAAGATCACTTTATATCATTTTTAGGGTTTTTGACTTATAAACTCGATGTGGCTGATGGTACCATTTCTCTCAAAGCCAAATAATTCGCATGAGTCCTCTTTAATGAGCCTTGGACCAAAGCCTAAATTACAATCCTAGTAAAGACCTCTCATATTTGTTTGGTCAAACTAATTGTGAAAACTCCTAGGCCCTTGTCAATCATGATAATGATAAATTTGAATATTCTTATGCCTGTATCAATGGTCGGGTTTCAAAAGCTATTTCATGAGACTGAGCGAAAGTTCTTTCTAACTGAAAGTTTCTCATTCAACATTGATCAAATTTATCAAAGAGATCAAAGTAGGTTTCCTTACTAATAAAATCCCCATTGAAGCTCTGCAATAGAAGCAATGAGTTACAAAAATTGTTGATATTGAATTGGTTCATGTAGATGATTACTATAGCCTCTATTTTAAATACATCGATGGGGATGATACAATCAACCTATCTGTTCTTTAAATTCAGAGAATCCAAGTAAGTTTTCTTATCTCTTTCCTAATTTGGAAAATTTTTGCTAATTCAAGTCATCATTTCTACTCTTTTCTATGTTCGCATTGATGAGATTCGTGCGGTACCCCCCCTTTCATGCTCGGCCTGATGAGATTCAACTAACACATTGCCTTTGGTATTCATATTGATGAGATTTGTATGAAACTTTTTTCATATTTGCACTGATAAGATTCATAAAGCACACCCTAATGTGTCCATGCTTACGAGATTCACATGGCATATCCCTTTTGCATTTACACTGGTGAGATTCACGTGACGCGTCCCCTTCATGTTTACAATGATAAGATTCATGTAACACATCCCTTTTGTGCTCATGATGATGAGACTCACATGACCTACCCCTTTTTGTATTCACACTAATGAGATTCGTGTGATATATTCCTTTTGTGTTCGCATTGATGAGATTCACGCGACACATTCCTCTTTGCAATTGCTTTGATGAGATTCTAGAAACACATCATGCTCAGGCTGATGAGATTCACTTGATGCACTTCTTTTTTAGGCTCGCATTGACTTTCATGTTTGTTCTGATGAGATTTATATGACACATATATTTTTGTTCTCATTTCTACATTACAGATCTTGCACTAATTTTTCGTGTTCATGCTAATAAGATTCATATGACCCACTCCTATTTGTGTTCACGCTGATAAGATCCAAGTGACATGTCTCCTACCGATTCATGATTGATATGCTCTCGTGATATTGAAAAGTTCATCATTAACATAACTTGTACTATCTCACATCAGAATAAGATTTATGATAATATATAGGGCCTAGTACCTTGACATCCTTGCATCCACAAGAAAAAGCTCAAAAACCAAAGGAATCACCAACATTAGGAGGTGTCTGGTAAGACCGTTATCTCAAGTGTGCAGATTTCTTTGATTCATTTCCATAGGAGCCAAGAAGACTTAGCACATGTTACCCAATAGTTCTACACGTCGAGCATCATTTTTATTTTACATAAAAAAAATGGGATTGAAACTCCTGTAAAATCATTTGTTATTTGCATTGTCAAAATTTAAGTTCAATTAGGTCTTTGAGCAAAATCTCCACGAGCCTCCACTCAAAAAAGGACAGTTGTTGACACCTAAATTTTGATTTACTTATATTGCACACAAAAAAAATGAGAATTAATTCTCGCCAAAAATATTTCTTCATGCGTTGTATATTTAATTTTTTTCTTTCATGCATTATCATTTGCATTCAAGCCAAAGGTGAACTTAATTCTGTAGGTGATCTAGACTAAGGTTCATCATAATTTTTGCTAAGATAAGTTGACTTTGTCGAAGCCCCTCTAGCATATTTTTGGGCTAAATTGACATGGTTAAATGATCATTTTTATATAAAAAAAAGGCTTAATTAAATGCATATTTAAAAAAAAAGGGCTTAATTAAATGCATATTTTTTTTTAAAAAAAAAAGCTAATTTAAGCTTGAGAATTTGAGCAATTGAGCTTGGAAAATGAAATTAAAATTCGGCCACGGTGTGTGCATGGGTGTGCCAAATTTCTTGTGGTTTTGTACCTAAATTCTAATTCAAATCATCCCATTTTAATTATTTAATTGAACAAGCCCTTTAAGTGATTACTCATTTAATTAATTAAGGCCCAGTTTGAGCCCGAGATGTCACAATAACTCCACTAGGGGGTTATTTCGGCCATGCTCATTGTCACTATCTCTTGGCAAAAAAATTCATAGGGTATTTCAGTAGATTTGGTCTCTTCAAAGATCCAATTAACTTAGAACTAATCTTAAGGAATCCTATGTAGAAAGTTAGAGTTTTAATAAGTTAGGACTCTATCTCTATCTAGCTGAAAATAACATATAGTTTTATCAGATTTGGACTCTTTCAAAATTAGACATCTTAAGCCAACGGCCTAGAACGAACCCTACTCTAACTAGGATAGTCATAATTAACCCCTACCCCTACTAGGATTAAGAGACTAAAAGTCTATAGAAGAAAGCTGTCACATTGGGCTTAGGGGTTGGCTATTATTGAGAATTTTTGGCAGTCCATAGAGAGCAAGAAAAGGGAATTATTCTAAAAAAAAAATCCAAGGGTTTGATTGTCTCCCACAAGGTTGAGACAATCCCCAAGCACTTCTCTCCATCTGTGCACCATCACCGACGGCCCTCAGCTCGCACGCCAACCTGCCTCGACGACCTAGCTCCTCTACCCATCTCGGTTGTCCCTGTAATCCATTACAGTTATCTCCCGCCATCCGCCTCAGCCGCCGAAGCTTCGTCGAGGCTGTTGCCAAGCACATCGCCTAGCCACCATTCAACTTACAGCTCAGCCTCCAAGTAGCCACCATCGAGCCTCGACTTTCCCATCTTCAATCACTGAGCAAAACTACCATTGTTCACCATAAAATTGCCTCTAGTTCCTTGTGAATTTGAGGTGGAAAGGTGCAATTTTGGGCAAGGAATTCAGTTGCGTGTGTGCTAGAAATTTGGCTCAAGAAAAAGGTAAAAGTTCTCAACTTTTGATTGCAATTCAATGCTTGTTAACTTGCATATGTGTTTACTATCACGTGCAAATTTGCAATTGAGTTGAGAAGATTAAATTATTTCTCGTTCATAAAAAAAAATGAAAATTGACTTTTGTGGTATAAAGCTCTAATTTTTTTTACCAAACCTAATTTGATCATAAATTGGTTGAATTTATGATGCTTTTTGAGAATTGATAAAATAAACTTGGAACCATATCTTTTCTCAAAGCAATAAATTATTCAGTGATTTTTAAGATCAAATTAAGATGATTGAAAAGATGAGAATTTTGTCGATAAAAAATTTTGGATTTTCCGACATATACCCTCTCTTGGCCGAATTACACACGTGGATGAGCTTTGTTATGATCAATATCTCTTGCTATTGAATCGGCGGATTGCATTTATCCATTGTTTGTTCGATGTTATCTCTATGTTATGGATGAGCATTTGAGCTTATTTGAATGATATCAAACTTTAGTGGATAACTCTTTTAATTTTGATGATTATCTATACCAAGTGGGTTGGTTGGATTGATAGCTTGGTTCTTATCTTTTCTTATCTCTTGTGATGTCCTTTGAAATTATTTGATTAAAGAGAAGATAAGATTCAATTAGATGTTTATCCAAATTTTTTAGAGTTGTCTGAGATAATTTTTCAAATCCTTAAAGTTAACTTTCCCAAACTTGAAATTCAAATTTCAAAAGGAAAGGTGGACCCTCACTTCATATTTTCAATCACCCCCTGCATTTTTCGAAAATTCAATTTAATTGCTCACTTTTCTTTTATCTTTGTTATGTTTGTTTGATTGCTTGATTGTTATAAAATGTGCACATCTATCAACAAACATACCCATAATAAATACCTCTTGTGCCTCATCCCTTCGGAAAGTAAATTATATGCCTTGACCATGATCTTATGGAATGTGATTATAATTTAGTATAGAATTTCATGTTCTACCCTTTGGTAACAATGGATGATGCTCTTCTATACAATTATCCACACACTGGCTCGAATCTCCGAGAACGTAACAGATAAAATTTTGCTCTAACCCAGATTTTTGGGAATGAGTGAATTTGTCGAAAAAACTGAAATTAAAAGGTATATTATGAGTATTTTAAGCTTTTGATTTTTTTTATATTACTAAAAAAGAAAAAACAAAAATATCACTCATTTTTTTGCATATCATATGGTCTCATGTCACCTTTCCCTAAGTAAAAGCACTCAATTCACAATCATCAATGGAAAAAGGATTTTTCATGAAATTTGTACCGCAAGGGCATTAATCTTTCTCAAGTAAATGTAACCAAGTTCCCGAACTAATTTTCTCTGGTTCGTAGGAATAAAATAATTCTCGTGCTATTTT
This sequence comes from Psidium guajava, assembly GCA_016432845.1. NCBI lineage: Eukaryota > Viridiplantae > Streptophyta > Magnoliopsida > Myrtales > Myrtaceae > Psidium > Psidium guajava. The sequence goes on from CM028230.1 coordinate 26,263,525, forward strand.
TTTTTAAGGTTTCTAATCAACCTTCCATAAATGATTAATAGTGGCTTCAATTAAATAATTTTTTTGATGAATAAACCTATGTTGCGATTTGGTATGGGCTTAGGAGAGTGTAAGTTATGTTAGTTAAATAATTAACCTGATAATCCATTAACCTAAAGTTTTCTAATTTAAGGTTGCGACACATTATTCCTCCTATCCCATCTCCATGTTGGCCTTGTGTCTCATTATTCGACAGTGAGTCATCAGATAACTTTTTAAGACATTAGGTATACAAAGTGGTAGCACAGCTCATCCCCGCTATAAGTGTTCGAAAGATAAGGAAAACTAGTCAGTAGAATCCAAATTTAGCGGGAGGTCTAGCTCGCATCAGCAAAGAAGGAAACAACAATTGTGTTTCCCTTTTTCAATAGATATTCATATTTATCTCCAAAAATGTGTTCCATCTTATTTAATGATAATAAAAAAAAAACTCCCAAGGTGATATGATGAATCGAGGATTTCTCTTAGGATTCTCTTTTTGGTCAACTGAACCGCATTAAATCTTGTTCCGGTTGTTGTGTGTGTGTGTGTGTGACTAGGGGGATGCGTTTCCAATGGGGCTTTAGATTTTAGGTTTATGCTTATCCTTTACTCCGTTATAATGGTCAACAATCAATAAGAAAGTTCATAAATGTAGTTACCATCTAAAGAAGTTTTGCATGTCACTGCAAATTGCCAAATATATCGATCAGTGACATCCACCAATTTATTGAATTAAAATCCAGGTCGTTATCTCAAGGCAAATGGCCATGTTAGTCAATTTCTGGAGATTGGAAGAGAAATAAAGAAACTGCCAAAATAATGCTGGTTGATATTCCAAAGCCAATTGCCATGTTGGTTAATTCAAGGAAAACTAGCAGAGATATATATCTGGGAAAATGCTACGTTGTCTTAAAAATAACATTTATGACGATAGAAAAATATAACGCATCAAGTTTAATTAATTGAAGAACGTCTTTTCTTTTTTTCCGGCCTTTGAGAAAGATTTGTGCCTAAGAAATTTGACTTGGTATCAAAACATGATTAATTAATTTTACAAGCTAATAGCCAAAAAGAATTAATTCCACAATCTTTTTGTTTTGGACAAAAGAAGTATTATTGAATTGAAGTGGGACTTAAACACCAAAGCCCAGGCTAAGGGCATCAACACATAGAAGATCCCAAAGAAATTTGGGGGGTTAAGCTATCGAAACAGTAAATAAAGACCTAGATCTAGGGGCTTTACATATTCTATCCTCTACACGGTTAGCTTGTCTAGAGCAATGGACTAGAGAAAAGCTCTTAAACCGGCCCATAATGCTATGGGCTTCATTGATAAGGCCTAAGATCTCTCATGAAGAGTGCGTTGAGTCAGAGATTGGGTTAACTAAAGTCAGAACTAAATGGCATATATGGTAACCAATTCTGATTCTCTAATTCTATTCTAAAAAAAAAAGAAGATGAGAATCCTGTTTAGTAAACTAATGGCGCGCATGAGAACGTTTCTGTTTCGCTATTTCTATTCCAAACCTATTTGGAATAGAAATTCATTTGACAATGCAAATCTGTTTTTCTATTTCTGGAACAAAAAACTGTTCCAGAAATAGATTTTAGCCCAAAACCAGAAACAAAATTTTTTTTGTTTCTGGCAAAAATAGAAAAATCTATTTCTATTTCAGAAATTATTTCTGGAACAGAATGGTTGTCATGCGCGCCCTAAACGATTCTGATTCTAATCCCATGAATAGTTTTGGAGCAAAAATAAGAACAAAAAAAAGTTAATTCTGAAAAAAGAATCACTTTTGAGAATCACAAAACAAAATAAAGTACTACATATCTTACTTTTCTTTTTCAATTCTCTCATCACTTTTTCATCGTCCTAATAGAATAAGGTTTCATTTTCAAAGAAAAAAAATATATATATATGAAAATAAAATAAAATAACAAAATAAATAAATAATTCTAAAAATTCAGAAAATCCCTTAGGTTGACCTCATTTTCATAAATTTGGACCTAGATTTCATAGATTTTTTTCTTTTTTAGGAAACTCAAACACTTTTCAAATTAAATCGAACCACATTCTCTAAGCCCTTAGGGCTTCATTTGGATTTTAAGATACGATTTATCAATACCATGATCCTTAATTGTGCAATTGATTTTTATTGATTGTGATTTGCCTACATTTATTTACTTTAGACTTAGTGTAGTTTTAGAAAATTTTGAAAAAAGATTAAAAATAATAATAATAACCAGTATGAACATTTATCAAGTTCTCGTTCTTAAATTGTGGATGAATTAAGATTGAGATTTAATTTCCTAGAATCAAAAATGCATACCAATGTAGGGCAATGTAGTACATTATCCTTGCAAAAACGAAGGCAATGTTCTTGTCGATTGTCCACTCACTCACAAGAGTTGGATGAAATCCCACAATAAATGGCAAAAATGACTCGTGATTATTCTTGATATTTATTTTTACATTTCAATATGCAATATATTATATAAGAGAATCAATATGAATTAATATTCTATTAATTTGAAATGCAAGATAAAACTTCACAAACTAACTACGTAATTATTTAACTTAAATGACAAAAATTGGGAAGAGAAATTATTCGCGGGAATAGAAATTATGTGCAATTACCAAATATGTTTTTGTTGCAGGAACAGAAATTCTATACAGTTACCAAACAGATTCTGATTCTCTAAAAATCATTCAAGAAAAAGAATCAGAAAAAGTTATTTTAATCAGAATCACTTTTTAGAATCAAAATAGTTGTTAGACAATCTTACTTCAACTCAACTACTTTGTACTTTTTCGCTTGAAGGAGAGAGAGGGTTCGAAGGAGAGCTAGGGTTTCACCTTGAAGAGCGGAAGACGTCAAAGCCGATTCAACCATTCCATCCACTAGAGGTCCAAATGCATCTCGGATAACACAGGCAATAGAGGCTGAGAACGAACCTTAGACAAAAGAGGCGTCGACGTTTTCCTTTAAAGCTCGTCCCTTTGGATGGATCCAAACACCATGTGAATCCTCTGGGCTAAGTCAAGATCTTGCCTTTTCACATTCCATTTACACCAATTCCTAAGTAGTTGGCTTTCTGATTCCATGATGTTTGCCGACTCAGGTTTACATCTGCGAAAAATGAGTTCATTCCTCATTTTCGAAATACCCCACATAACTGCAGTTACTAATTCGAAGGACGGTAATTGGGTTGATTTTCTTTCGAATTTGAGTATCCAATCTTCAATTCTGGATAAACCCCTTCTTGATATGTTGATTCATAGTGCAGGTTTGGACCAGACTTCAAATGTCCACGGACATAGCAGAAACAACAAAGGTGCCTGATTTCGTTCCGGTCCATACTAATCTATCAAAAGCGTGCCGTGTTTTCAGCAGGATTGTTAGTATTTCGCTAACAATATTCTCATCAAATAGCTCCTTCATCATATTTTCATTCCACTTGTCCTCGGGTTTTTTTCCAAATTAGGGTTAATAAAAAAAATTACTTACAAAAGAGGGTAAAAATAAACTTTTTTTACAGAAACGGGGCCCGTGCGGCACTATAAATGCCGCACGGGTCTCGTGCGGCAGTATGATTGCTGCACGGGCCCATGCGGCACTATAAGTGATACACGGGCCCGTGCTGCCCACGACCTTTTTTAACAATTTTCTCTTTTTTTTGTCACTTATATAATATAATTTTATTAAGATATATCTAATTATTTTATTTAGTATGTAAATTATAAAATAAAAATTATATAATTCAAATTGTAATAATTATTTTATATGTAATTATTAAAATAATTTAAATTTTGTTAAAAATTATATGTAATTATTTTATTTACTATGTATTTAATAATTTTTATTTATGTAAATATTTTAATATAAATTATTTTTCCTTTTTAACTTATTTTTATATCATAATTATCAATAATTAATTAAATTTTTTAAAATATGCATGCAATTATTTTATTTATGTAAATAAGTTAATTAAAATTATTGACGAGGCCGGTGCGATAACATTTTTTTATATCATTTTTGTAAGTTTTTTTTATAATTTTTTAATATATCTTTGGAAATATAATTTCATTACTTTTTATATTTTTATAACATAATTATCAATCTTTAATTGAAAATTTTATTAAGATCCATGTAATTAAGAATTTACTATGTAAATAATTAATAAAATTAGTCATAAAATAATATCGGTAAGATATGTAAAGATCACATATCCAAATTAAAAGAACATGGACAATTTTAATAAATTAGTACCGTCGCACATCCGCATTTTTTCTTAAATTCATATTTTTGTACTTTTTTTAATAATTTCATATTTAAATTAATTTTTAAATATAATTTAATTTTCCTTTTAACCTTATATTTGTAACATAATTATCAATAAATAATTGTAATATATTGGTAATATGTGTGTAATTAGTCTATTTAATATGTGAATAAATTAATTAAAATTATTCACGAGGCCGGTGCAGTAGCATTTTTTTATTTCGTATACTTCCCTTTTTTATATAACTTTATAAATATTAAATTTTCCCTTTTGAAGCTTATTTTTTTAACATAATTATCAATCATTAATTGAAAATTTTATTAAGATCCATGTAATTAATTATTTACTATGTAAATAATTAATAAAAAAATATTCATGAGGCCGGTACGACAGTAATCTTTTAATATTTTATTTTTTTATATATTTTCTTAATTTTATATTTTTAAATAATAATGAAAATATCATTTTTTTATATCATTTTTGTACGTGTTTTTGTAATTGTTTTTATATAACTTTGTAAATATAATGTTATTTCTTTTGATGCTTATTTTTACAATATAATTATCAATCATTCATTGAAAATTTTGTTAAGATCCATGTAATTAATTATTTACTATGTAAATAATTTCTAAAAAATATTCATGAGGTTGGTGCGGTAGTAGTTTTGTAATTTCTTATTTGTTATGTCTTTTTAATAATTTTATATTTTTATTAAGCTCGTTATCCATGTTCTTTTATTTTGGATATGTGATCTTTACATATCTTACTGATTCTATTTTATGAATAATTTTATTAATTATTTACATAGTAAATTATTAATTACATGGATCATAATAAAATTTTCAATTAATGATTGATAATTATGTTATGAAAAAAGCATCACAACAAATGAAATTATATTTCCAAATATGTCATAAGGGATAGCTATTTGGAAATTATATTTCCAAATATATTTTTAAAAAATTATAAAAAATTTATATTTATATACTAAATAAAATAATTGCATATATATTTTAAAAAATTTAATTAATTATTGATAATTATGATATACGAATAAGCTAAAAAGGAAAAATAATATATTTTTAAAAATTTACATAAATAAATAATTATTAAATACATACTAAATAAAATAATTACATATAATTTTTAACAAAATTTGAATTATTATAATAATTACATATAAATAATTATTACAATTTGAATTATATAATTTTTTATTTTATAACTAATTTTTATTTTTTTATTGACATACTAAATAAAATAATTAGATATCTTAATAAAATTATATTATATAATTGACCAAAAAAAGGAAAAATATTGTTAAAAAAGGTCGTGGGCCATTGAGGGGCCCGTGTGGCACTTATGTTGTTAAAAAAGGTCGTGGGCCGCACGGGCCCATGCGGCAATCATACTGCCGCAAGGGGCATTTATAGTGCCGCACGGGCCCCGTTTCGATAAAAAAAAATTTCACCCCTTTTTTGTAAATAATTTTTTTTATTAACTCTAATTTGGAAAAAAACCCCTTGTCCTCCTCATTGATGATCAGACCTTTGACAAGTCTTGGTTCATCACTAATTGTTGGTCCCCCCATAATGCCTCTTTTTATACATTTGTCCTCTCTAATCAAGATGTTCTCTACCCACTAACAAACTTTGCCAACCCATGAGGAACGGGTTCTTTTTCCAGCAATCTGAAAGGAACAATGAGGGAAATAAATCCCTTTTAGAATTCTATTCCATAATGCATATTTATTCTGGATTAATCTCTAGGCTTATCTACCAAACATAGCTCTATTAAATGAGAGTGAATACATAAAACTCAGCCCTCCAGTATCTTTTCTTGTTTTCAGCAATTCCCATTTTCTCCAATGCAAACCCATTTCTAAGTTATTCTTTCTCGACCAAAACGAAGCAATTTTCCTTTTTATTGCTCGGCAAATATAACCGACCACTTTAAAAATAGACATGGCCTATTGGGACAATGCTTGGACCACTGTTTTGATTAAAATTTCTTTCCTCGCACTTGATATCCATTCCTTCTATCCTTTTATAGAGCTTGGGAGAGTCTGAATTAGGTTAGTCGAATAATTAACCTAATAATTCATTAATCTTGAATTTTTAATTTTAGATCATGACATTCGGGGACTAAATTGAACATAAATGAACAAATTAAAAGTTCAGGCACCATATTATACATTGAGTTAAAACTTCCGGACCAAATTACACATTTAGCAAAAGCTCAAGGACCATTTGTGTAATTTTTCTTGATGCAATGTGCACAAATCTCTTGAAGGTGGATCAGATTAGGTCAGCTGAAGAGAGAAATCTGTAGGTGAAGAAAGATGTTACTGATCTTTGGGCTTGTTTGGTTCAGCATTTGGTTAAGGGACTTTGAAAGAATGCAAATATCTTTGAGCTAAAAGGGTTTAGTGAAATGTAAATATTGCTTGGTAAATTGTAATTAAAAAGTGCATTTGAATACAATTTTGACATAAAATGATGTTTTGTAAAAAAACTACCATTTGTAAATGATTTGATTTTTTAATTATATTTTATTATTTTGAATAATGTTTTTTCAAAAAAAATATTTTTTGTTTTTAAATAATGTAATTTGATTATATTATATTTTTAATATTTTTATTTTTATTTTTTCTATTTTTAAATTATTTTTATATTTATTTGCATTTACTTTTTTCAAAAAAAATTATTTTTATTTTTAATTATTTTATTTTTTTAATTATTTCGATTTTTTAATTTTATATTTTAGAAAAAAATTATTTTTTATTTTTCATTATTTTATTTTAATTATTTTATTTTTTATTTTCATTATTTTTATTTTATTATTTCGATTTTTTAAAATTATTGTTTTAAAAATAAAAAATATTTTTTCTAAAAATAAGAATAAAAAATAAAAAATTGTAGTTGCAATTTGGAAATGTAACTTCCCAAAGTACCTCATGAGGTACTTTGGCCTAAAGGCCCTTGAAGAGTATTGGGAATGCAATTGTATTTGCCCAAAGTCTTTCAAAAATTGAACCAAATGCTATTTGCATTTGGCCAAATCCCTTTAGGGATCCAAAACCCCTTACAAATGCTGAATCAAAAAGGGTCTTTGATTGGGATGGGGATGGCCGAGAAACGTAGCAAATGATGGGGAATTATTTTAAAATATATTCTAGTATATTTTCATGTGTGCCGAGGATTAATTTTGTTTGACTTCTGGTCGAAAAGAAAAAGATAGTTTCTTGACTGCAGGGACTCGACCAAAAACAAAATTAAGAGCGCCTTTGGTGGTCAGACAACTATTTTAGCCTTGGGGGAGAAAAACCAAAACTAAGAAAATAAGAAAGAAAATATATAAAAATGTCTCGGGAAGACAAAAGAATGGCCACTCTCCTTCTTTTGCAACTCTGCAGTAGGCCCGTCAATTTTTCTTTTTCTTTTTTTGTCTATTTCAAATGGATCGATCGGTTGAAATTGGATCTGAGCAGATTGAAATGGCTCACTCAACCCAAGTTGATCCACTTGACCAAAATAGACTTTTTATGAGGTACAACTTTAGTGTGCCATACCCACAGGTCTCGTACTCGTACTTGACTTGGAGCCAATCCAAGCAACAATTCTTAGCAATTACTCTTCTTAAATTGCTAATCTGTCCGGGACTGTTCTGAATTTTCTACGACATTCTTTAATATAGCGGCTGTCGCCAGCCACTTTAAGGAAAAAAAAAAGACAAAGAAAAGAAAAAAAAAGCAAAAAGAAAAGAATCACAAAAAAAAATTAATAAAAACTTCAAAAATTTTAAAAAAAATTAAAAAAAAAGTCCACGTAAACAACAGCTATTTCACTTAGAATGATTGATGTCGACACCAATAATTTTCGGCCAAAATCAGCTGGATTCAATCAATTTAGAAAACATGAAAAGATTTATGACGTAATTGGCACTATTAAAAAGTTTAAAACTAAATTGGCAAAATTACGATAGATTTATGATTTTTGAACAAAATATATATCACCCGAGACTCGTGAGGCAACAACGATCACTACGCACATTTGATGTAACTATGGCAAAAATTATATCGCCTTTTCAAACGTTCTAGGTAAATATAAAGATCATTAGATTTTCTTTTGATCAACCCCATATAGATAACAAAATCAGCGTCATTTCTTCCCCATAAATCAAGTTTCCACGACCACTTGCGACTTTGTTCATCGACAATGGACAGCAAAACAAACCACGTCCGCTGATCTTTCGACATTCCAAGGAAGCTCCGTGTTTCAGACTCCCACTTGCCCCATTCTGACGTTTGTGCGATCCATCTTTCGTGAACACTGTCATTTCCCGTCGTTATTGCTCGTTCCCGGCTACCCGCTAGAACTTCGACTGCGATGTCTTTTCTCCTCACACTGTTTTTGGATAAAATCGATCGAGCACAGACAAACTCACATCTTTTTTAATGGATTTTGGTTAGGGATGTGTATCGATCCTAGTCCAATCTAGAAATCTGGACTGAATCGAATCGAATCGAGGCGAAGCGGTCAATTCCAGTTAGCTCCCATGAAAAACAGTTCGGTTCCCGATTTCATATTTTTGCGAGCGATGGCCTACTTTTTCATCTTTTGGTAGGTCGAACTCCATAAGGAGCTATTCAAACTTTCTAATATACTCCTCAATGCTCATCCTATGCTGCTTGAGAGAATTCAGCTTTAGAAAGAAGTCTTATTTATAGCTGATGGGCAAGAACTGTTGGGGCTAACAAACAACCTAGAAAATGAGGTTAAATAGGTTGAGTAGTGATTTATATAAAACAAAATGAATTGCGAAATAATAAACAATCACCAGTGAAGGTGGTTACGTGCAATGATCTAGTGTGAGTGATACTGTTAAATAAAATAGACAGTAGCAAAGCAGATCGCACATAGATGTATAGTGGTTCGGCTTATAAGTAAACTTACATCCACTCTCATACTAACAACCTTAACAATGGATGGATTCTATTAGTAATCAGCACACGATATTACAACCAATAAGTGTTGTTTCTATACCACGATAGATCACACTATCAAGATACAAGTACTAATCTTGCACTTGTATGAATGCTGAGGCTATTACAATGATCGCAGAGAATGAGCAATGATGCTAGTTACACAGGGAGCTCAAAAATGTTTGTGAGATTATAAGTAGGTTCACTTATTTTCTTTACAACTCTTTACTGCCTTTTTTAGATTTTAAGTTAGCTCTCAACAACCCCTTTCGCATCACACTTTGCCACATTTTGCTCTTTACCCATCCTTCTCCTTATATAGACCGTCAGGCTTCATAATAGCCGTTAGGGCTCTTCAAAGAGGCTTGGCTAGCTACCAAGGACATATAGCTGGATGATAGGTACACTGGACATCCTTATCCACATGGGGAGACAACAACAGTACTAATTCAGGCTAAAGACAAACAATACTAGTCCTAGCTGGTAACAAGTCATACATGTCAGGTCAAGTAGTACAACTCCTGTCTTTGTTAGAAGATCAAATAGTAGAACTCCAATTCACATGCAAGGAATGATCCTAGATAAAGACTATTCATATGTACTTTGTACAGTGTCGACTTTCTACGATCCTTCTATAGGTTTGTCTTTGGAATCCAAAGCGTTAAATGGCTCTTTTCTTAAGTATCAATAGTCATTGGTTAGCAAATATCACAACATTGTTACACCAATCTTGGTACTCTAAACCAACAACATACGTACTATCACAAGTGCTGCTTGCGAGTAATCTGCTGACGATTTCTAGTGATTATATTACCCAAAGACATGTTGAGATAATCACAACAATCTTACCACTTTTCATCAGTACCAAAGGTTTCCAAGAACACCATATGGACTAGTTCTTCCAAGTCGCCATGATATACCCTCGTCACTTGTTCACTCATCTGTCACAAGGTTTCTTGTCTTTATTGAAGATGTAGGATCATCGATGAGGGTAACTAATTTCACCACATGCATTCTTCATGATAGACATCAGAATTCGAGATGGTTTTGTGATCATCAAAATACATAGGGATCTTTTCCAACAAGAACAAGCTTCTTGAGCTTTTTCTAAGATTTGACCCTACTTTTTCCTTCCCTGATTCTTTGATTTTTCTTGTATCAAAGTGAAGCATTCTTCGTAATTTAAGTGCAGCAAGCTCACACTTCTTTTCAACTAAGAGCGACCTGAACTTAGATACTTGTTCAGTGGCAAATAACCAATCAATAAAGTCATTTGGATTGAGGCAGCCTTCAAATTCAGATGCTTTCTCTTTGATTTCGCAGTCATTCTCATTGTGCCTATCTCTTCTTCTTCTAGCTCTATAATTTGAACCACCAGAATCGCCTCTAGCGTTATTGTTGGATTCATCACTTGAGCTGGTGTGGTGGTCTAGATCAGCGTTCTATGAAGGATGAACTAATGGTCTCCGTGATTTTCCCTGTCTCGCTTGAGACATGAGATCCATCACTGGAGATTGTTTATAGCATAGTCCCACCTTTCGTTGTGGGCTGTTTCACGGTCAAGGCTCTAGAAATCGGATTGCTCATAGTTTCCGAAAGGAAACTGTGAAACAGAGAGTGGAAGAACTCACCCAACTAAGTCAACTTAAAAGCTTTGACGGCAACTTGATGGGTGGTGAGTTTGGGTGAAGTTGCTGAACAAATTTGACGCAATGCAAGTGTTTGATGTGTTTGTGGAAAAAGAATTTTGGGATGGAAAAGTTCCCTACCGAAACATAAGAAATGTTCCACTAATCAAGAAAAAAGAATTTTAAGGTTCACAGGTGGTGAATTGCATAAAGAACCAAATGAATCACTCACTTGAGAGAAATCATCATGTATTATGAAATCAAAACTATGCATGCATACAATTAAGAATGCACCTCTTTTTGCAACATAAAATTAAGAAATGTCAACCTAGGAAATAATAAAACTTGAAAATCAACTTAAATAAAAAAACTATACTTCAGCTTTTGAAAAGAGTCTTTATTCTTCAACTTAAGAAAATTACTGATGGATTATTGTGGAGAAAATTACCAAAAAATCCTAAATCTATTGCACTTGCGTCAATTTAATGCTAAAACTATTTCAAGTTTTGTCAAAGTCTACGCAGTCAATTTTGGCATGAAATATCTTACGGGGACGTCCATATAATCAAATCCTTTGCTACTGGGGGAAAACGCTTCTATATAATCAAATCCTTCACGTTGTGTGAATCCCTTGGCTACTAGTCTAGCCTCATAACGCTCAATAAAACCATCTACCTTGTACTTGATATTATTTACCCATTTGCAACTAATGGATTTTCGATGAGAGGGTAGAGGAATGATATCCTAAGTTTTATTTTCTTTTAGAGATTGTAACTCATCCACCATTGCTTGTTGTCAACGTGGATCCTGAATAGCCTCATCGTATGAGGACGACTCATGTCCCTTAGATTTTTCACTAATGCAGCACATATGTTCAGGCGAAAGACGAGCAAAGCTAACATAAGAGGAGACAGGATGATGGGTGCTAGAGGATTCCAAGGTAGGACAAATATAATATGCTATCCATGTGGGCGAACAAGTCGCACGGCTTGATCGTCAAGGACGAGGTGATGCAGCAAACGAAATATCCCTAGGTTCTTCAAAAGAGAAATTATCTGAAGGGATCATTGACTGAGAAGTTGCAGGATGCTCACATATTACTGTTTGTGGAGAGCCGGACGCCGCATTGTTCATATCTGGGGATCTTGGATGATTTTCTGGTACGTGGTGTGCCATGGAGATGTCACATGGGGAATCATAACAATTTGTGATGGAAAAAAAAATCATCACTTAAAAATGGACGGTGATCAATAGCCGAATCTAGCTGTTGATGTGAGGATAACTCTTCTTGGAATGGAAAAATATCTTCACAAAAAGTAACATCTATGCTGAAAAAAAAAACGTCCATTGAATGGATCTCATACCAAATATCCTTTTTGAAGAGCAGAATATCCCATAAATATGCATTTAAGGGCATGAGGACCCAATTTGTCCTGAGGGCCAACAATAAAGACATAGCACAAGCACTTGAAGACATGGAGGTGGCGGATATCCGGATCTTTCCCAAAGAGCATTTTGAAAGGATTCCTTCCATTTAGGACCCGAGAAGACATTCGATTGATTAAGTAAGTTGCTGTGACCACATAATCTCCCCAAAATATTTCTAGAATTGAAGCTTGATATTTAAGAGCATGAGCAACCTTTAAGAGAGGACGATGTTTTTGTTTAACAACTTCATTTTATTGAGGTGTATAGGTGCAAGAACTTTCATGAAGGATACCATTTGAAACGAAAAACGAAGAATATTCACAATTGAAGAATTCATGAGCATTATTAGTTCGAATCTATTGTACGAATTTGTGAAACTGATTTTTAATCAATGCAAAGAAAATCTTAAGATGTGAAAGAACTTGAGTTTTTTATTGCATAAGAAATACCCTAAGAAAAACCCAAGTTGCCCGTGCATGATCATCCACAATTGTTAGAAAGAAACGAGAGCCATCGTGGTGCAGAGTGTGATAGGTCCCCAGGTGCCCATGTCAAAAAGAGAAAAAGTTGTATTTGCACATGATGTGCTTTGCGAAAAAGACAAACGTGATTGTTTAGCTAACGGACAGATAGGACACTTCGGGTGAGGAAAACAAACACGATGGCCCAAACGCTGATGAGGAAAAAAAAAACACTATTATTAATGTTGGCATTACACAGGTTGCCCTTATTATTCAAGTGGAATGAAAAATCAAGATTTTTGAGGGGTGTGGCCCAAAAATAGAGTCCATTGTGATTTTTACCCAAGCTTATCAGTTTCCCAGTCGAAACGGCCCGAAAGAAACAAATATCAAAATCGAAAATAACCAAACAGGAGTTATCTTCACAAAGTTTAGAGACATAAATGAGGTTAAACTGAAATTCAGGAATAAGCACAACATTACTCGGTATGATGGATGAACTAAGTTGAACATTTCCAATCTTAGTGACAAAGGTGTCATCTCTATTTGGAAGATGTACAAAGGTATCTCTTTTTTTTTTGGGGGTGATTTTTTAATATGAGGAAAAAAATATTCATCGTAAATTATGCGATTACTAGCACCTGAATCAATAATCCAAGCTCTGGCTAAAATAGAACTCATCAAGGAATAAGAAGTATCTGCAAAGCTAGTTCCAATTGGCTTAGAGCTCTCATAATTTGCTGAAATTAGTCATTATTAATAGGCTGGTTAATTTTCGCATGTGCTATGATTGAGATATCACATTCCTTCCTTTCTTTATTTGTCGGCTTTCCATGCAATTTCCAACAATTCTCTCGAGTATGATAAGGATGTTTGCAATAATTGCAAAATTTACCTTTTCCTTTATTGGAATTTTGGGCATGCGATTTTGATGATGTTTCTTTATTTGCCGGCTTTTCATGCAATTTTCAACAATTCTCTCGAGCATAATAAGGACGTTTGCAATAATTGCAAAATTTACCTTTTCCTTTATTAGAATTTTGGGCATGCGATTTTGATGATGTGGCAAAGTTTTGGCCATTAGATCCCCTCCACATTGGCGCCAACGTGGTGTGATATGCACCATCTGATCTGGGTGCTGCAAGGATAAAAGATGAACCGTCCGATCACGTGATAAAGTAACGGGCGTTCATTTGAGTTGAGGGTTGCACGCATCCTGAGCCGTCTGATCGCGCGAACCAATATGGATCGAAAAGGGCCAACCCAGTCCAAATCCCAGATTGGATTTAGCAGTAAAAGATGGGCCTCCCCCTAGTCCACCATTCTCGACATAGGCTCTTTCCACGGAACCCATCAATTGACTTACTTGGCCTTGAACAGGTTAGACTGGAACGAGCAACCACTGAACATATGGTCCCGGAGGAAATTGTCCTAGCGTGGCCTGAACAAGCCCTGAATTGACTTGAGCAAGATCCGATCGTTCCTGGACAGATCGCGATTGGTCCTACCCTTCTTGTCCGTCGAGTCTTGTTGAGACTTGTCGTCGACCACCGTGTGTTGAGTCTTGATCGTTGGAAAAAGACGGATCATGAGACGTTCCAGACTCTGTAGTCTGATTTCTCGGCATTATTCCTTCCCAAAAAAAAAATTTTCACAGGTCGAAGATTGAAATGCGGAAGCTAGGTTCAGGAGGGATGCTCGGATACCATGTCCGAAAACTAAATGAAGAAAAGTAATTGGAATATCAAAGGGAGAACGAAAAGAAGCAGTAGCCAAGAGTTGGAAATTGTATATTACTGTTCCCTGCATAAATTGCCCGATTACTGCTCTATTTATATAATACATGAGGTATAACAAAGTAAAGGAAGAAATATACGGAGTAAAGGAAAAAAAAAATATTCTCAATACACACAGTATTCTGATTACCTATGAGCCAATTAGGATAAATTAGTATCAACATATGTATTTCTATATGTTTATATACTAATTTTCACCTTTCATAGCTTACTTCCAATCGAATCGAAAACCTCAAGTCCGGGAAAAGAGGACCGAAGTCTCAAATCTTTCACGTGTCGTAGCTCTTCCAATCGCGAACACTTCCGCACGACACGTCCAAATCGAAAACGTCAAGTCATTGCCAAACCCTACAAGACGGTCCAAAGACCCATATGGGACTTTGTCCACCGACGATGGACAGCAAACACAAGCCACGTTCACATTGGATATGAAAGAAGCTCCATGTTTTGGGACTCTTGGTAGCCCTCAACGTAAATGTTTGTGCGATCCACCCGTCGTGATCACCGTTATTCCCCGTCGCTGTTGGTCATCTCTTGCTAACCCGTTAAAACTTACTGCTGCGATTTCCTTTCTATCTTGAGACGAAGAAAAATCATCCAAAAAAAAAATCATAAATTTATTACAATTTTATTAATATAATTTTAAATTTTCTAATTTTATCAATTAAGTTCTAAATTTTTTGGCCTCATGATGCTCTAGACGAGGGTCACCGGGCCTTTACTGGCCATAGTAAGGGGAAAAAAACAAAGAAAAGAAATGAAAAGAATAAAAGAGGAAAATAAAATATAAATAAAAAATGGAAAAAAATTAAGATATTTTTAATAATTGACCATATCAGTTATTTTCAGTCAAAATTGATTAAATGGACTCAATTAACAAAATATAAAAAGATTTTGAGACTTAGTTGGCAAACCTAAAAGATTTAGGTTTGAATTAATAAAAGTGCAATAGGTTTAAAAGTTTTTAGACAATTTATCCTTTTTGGATGAAATCGAGGAGTACATATATAAAGTCTCGTCAATAATTTGTCGTGAATTGTTTTTTAGCATACACAATTGAAGATTACTTTGGACGGTCCTCCGGTTCCTACATGCATAGTTAGTTTCCTTTTGACTAAATTAGGAAGTTCACTCATGATGTCATCTGATAAACAAACGAGATTATAAGAGAGTTAATAAACTGATTAAATAATTATTAAATTCTACTTAAAAATACATGAACATTTTTACTAGTAACATTGCCAAAAGAGTCATAAACCTATGACTATTTTGTCAATTCAGTCTTAAATCTTTTTCATTTATACTAATTCAATCCATCTAATCAATTTTTACTGGTTGACATTGATAGGAACACCAACCGAAGCTAACATGGAAATTTTTTTAATAATATTTTAACTTTTCTTAAATTTTTCCTTTTAATTTTTTTCTCTTTACCTTTTTTTTTTTTTTTGCTTCTTTCTTCCTCTAGCCGATCATCAGCGAAACTCATCCTATTGGCCACTAGGGAGGGCGAGCCTTGCCATGGGAAGGTCGAGCAACCCTCAACCTTGAACCTGCCACCAATAGTGAGCCTTGCCCTGTCAACGCCTGGAGACCATCAACCTCGACCCCGCCGTCGATGGTGAGCCTTACCATTGTTGATGGCAAGCCTCAGGTTGGCTTGACCTTGGCCAGTCTTAGGGGGCCGAGCTTTGTCGGCCCTTGCCTCTAGCTAGTCACTAGCGGCAACTAGCTGGAGGAAAAAAGAAGCTTTAAAAAAACAAAAAGAAAAAATATTAGAAAAATATTAAAATATTATTAAAAAAATTTCACGTCAGCGCTAGGTGTCCACATCAGCTTCAGTCGACGTCCATGTCAACATCGGCCAATCAGAGTTGGTTGGAGGGACTAAATTAATACCAATGCACAAGGTTTAAGACTTAATTGGCATAATTGTGATAGGTTTACCAATTTTTTGGTAATTTTTTTCATTTTTAATTTGACATATGCAACAGATGATACACTTGATACTTGGCAGAGACAAAATTGAAGAAAGAGCACAAAGTACTAAAATGCATAGGCTCATATATTTCCATTGCATGCTTTTCTACATGCCTAACATCATCCTCGACTGAGAAAAAAAAAACCTAGAGGAAAATATTCATAATGTATGCGACAAAATGAGGCAATTGAAGTATACTTCCGAGATAGACAATCCATCTTTTCTCTGAAACAACTACACCAATCGAAGATTGAAATGCGGAAGCTACGTTGAAGAGGGATGCTCGGATACCATGTCAGAAAACTAAATGAAGAAAAGTAATTGGAATATCAAAGGGAGAACGAAAAGAAGTAGTAGCCAAGCGTTGGAAATTGTGTATTATTGTTTCCTGCATAAATTGCCCGATTACTGCTCTATTTATATAATACATGAGGTCTAACTAAGTAAGGGAAGAAATATACAGAATAAAGGGAAAAAAAATTTCCTAATACATAATATTCTTATTAGAGCCAATTATGATCAATTAAAATAAATCAGAGGCAATAATATCTTCAACAATTGGTATTTCTATACCTTTATAGACAATATTTTTTTCACCTTTCGCAGCTCTTCCAATCGAACCAAAGACCTCAAGTCCAGGAAAAGAGAACCGATGTGTCAAACCCTAGAAATAGAAGAGTTCCAGCTGTGAAGGCAAGCCACGCCAAGGACAATATTTTTCACGTGTCACAAGCTCTTCCAATCGGAAACACTTTCGCACGCGACGTCCCAATCAAAGACGCCAAGTCCAAGTAAAGACAGAGAACCCCGTGCCAAACCCTAGATGACGCTCCAAAGATCCATAGCCATAGGACTCTGTTCACCGACGGAGGACAGCAAAACGAGCCACGTTCGTTGAATGGGAAAGAAGCTCCATGTTTGGGAATCTCGCTAGCCCACTCGGTAGTGTTCGCGCGATCCATCTGTCGGGAAAACTGCCATTTCCCCGTCGCTATTGCTCCTTTCCTGCTACTTGTCAAAACCTACCCGCTGTGATTTCTTTTCCGTTTTTTTATGGAGGAAATTATCTAAAAAATTATAAATTTATTACATTTATATTAATATAATTTTAAATTTTTTTTATTTTATCAATTAGGTTTTATATTTTTTGGCCTCGGATGAGGGTTGGGAGGCCCTTGTTATAGCCACCGTAAGGGGAAAAAAAAACGAAGAAATGAAATGAAAAGAACAAAAGAGGAAAACAAAATGTAAATAAAAAAATTGGAAAAAATGAAGATATTTTCAATAATTGACCACGTCAGTTATTTCCAAACAAAATTAATCAAATGGACTCAATTAAGAAAATATGAAAAGATTTTGAGATTCAGTTGGCAAAATTAAAAGGTTTAGGCTTGACTTGGTAACAGTATAATAGGTTTAAAATTTTTTAAGTAATTTTTTCTTTTTGGATGAAATCAAGGAGTACATATATAAAGTCCGGTCAATAATTCGTCGTGAATTGTTTTTCAACATATACAGTTGAAGATTACTTTGGACAGTCCCCTGGTTCCTACATGCACAGTCCGTTTGCTTTTGACCGAATTAGGAAGTTCACTCATGGTGCCATCTGATAAATAAACGAGAAAATAAGAGAGTTAATAAACTGATTAAATAATGATATAAATTCTGCTTGAAAATATATGAACATTTTTATTGGTAACATTGCCAATAGAGTCATAGACCTATGGCAATTGTGTCAATTTAATTCTAAATTTTTTTTTCATTTATGTTAATTCAATCCGTCTAATCAATTTTGACCAGCTAACATTGATATGAATGCTAGTTGAAAGCTAACATGGAATTTTTTAATAATATTTTAATATTTTCCAAATGCTTTCCTTTTATTTTTCTTTCTCTTTACCCGTTTTTTTAGCCGATCGTCAGCGAAGCTCGTCCTGTCGGCCACTAGGGAGGGCAAGCCTCACCATGGCAAGGTCACACAACCCTCGACCTCGACCCCACTGCCGATTGTGAGCCTTGCCCTGTCAAGGTCAGGCGACCCTTGACCTCGACCTTGTCGTCGATAGCGAGCCTTATCACCATTGATGGTATCCTCAAGCTAGCCCGACCTCGCCCAGTCTTAGGGGGACAAGCTTCTTCGGCCCTTGCCTTTGGCTAGTCACTAGTGGCAACTAGATGGAGAAAAAAGGAAGCATTATAAAAAATGAAAAGGGAAAATATTAAAATATTATAAAAAAATTTATTCATGTTAGCGCCAGGGTATCCACATCAGCTTCAGTCGATGTCCATGTCAACACTGGCTGATTAGAGTTTGTTGGATGGACTGAATTAATACAAATACACAAGGTTTAAAACTTAATTGGCATAATTGTGATAAGTTTAAGAATTTTCTGGTAATTTTTTTTTCATTTTTAATTTGACATATGCAACCGATGATACACTTGATACTTGGCAGAGACAAACTTGAAGAGAGAGCACAAAGTACTAAAATGCATAGGCTCATTTATTTCCATTGCATGCCTTTCTACAGGCCTAAACATCATCCTCGACTCAGAAAAAAAAAACCTAGAGGAAAATATTCATGATGTATACCACAAAATGAGGCAATTGAAGTATACGTCCAACATGGACAATCCATCTTTTCTCTGAAACAACTACACAATTGACTTATTTGACTATGGATGTCCTAACATACTTGACTAGGAAGACCATCAGGATTTAAAAATTTTAACAAGAAAGGACATTTCTTCGGATTTGATCTCACTGCTATCCGAAATTTAAAATCCAACGTCACTAGATAATACTGTTCAATTGGATTTCGGTCAGCCAATCAAGTACACGGGCTGTGCTTCCTGACCATGTACAAAACAAGCCATCGTGATCATGACCGATAGAGTGAAGACGACCAAGCCAAACACATGATCGAACACTCCATCGACGCCTCACCCAATTCTTGGACAAAGGAAAGAACGGATCGCGACTATTCGTTAGACTCATCATTCCCTCATCTATTCATAGTTTCGACACAATGGTTATATCATCAAACAGACAGCAGAGAAGGAACGAGCAGAGAGAGAGAGAGAGAGAGAGAGGGACTTACGAAGACAACATGATCAACGAAAAGTACGAAGAGACCAAAAATAAATAGTGGAAAACGAAGGGGAAAAGAGGGTCTCATCCTTCAGTATACATGTCATGCTCTGATAAAACATTAAAGGAACAGAAATATCTCTGCAAGCACCACCACTTTTGCATCGAGCACGAGCTGCGAGATTTCTCCTGGGTTGTCGCCAGCGAGTTTTGGCTCCGTCGACGCTTCCCTCATTTGCAAAATGAGAATAACAAGGGAATTTCATGAATATAAACTTTTATATGCAAATTGAGGATTTCTGTATAATCTGAATAACATCCGCAAGTTTGAACTTTTTTCATATTTTAACATACTTGAGAATTTCGACCAAAAAAAATATCAGACTTGAGAAATAAACTGAAATATAAGAATTAGAGAATTTCTATACAATTTGTTGTATCTAGGTATGAGTACATGGAGCCACTTTATTAGAAGACTATAACTAAGTTAATAAGGTAAATATTATATCAAATATCTACGCTATGCACTATCAAATGACATATATGCATAATAAACTAATGATTTCAAGATTTGTTTTTGTTTTGAAAAATGCCGAACCAAATCAAGCCGTAAGATACTATTTAGTTCGCAATTAAAAAAAATCCACCTTAACCCAAAACACTAATATTGACCTCTTTCCTTGAGGGTGATATTTACATCTAGAATAAAACTAAACAAGATAAAAAGATCATCAAACCTAATCTCAGCTCCTTCATACTCACTATCCAACTTCATTATATTATTATGTCCCTTAATCAAGAACCGTCACTTTACTTCCGTTACTATAAATACTATTGTTATTGTTAAATTATGTCTCCAATTTGAACCTGTGTATGATATGCTTACTTTGAATTTAATTTTGGAGAAAATAACTTCTGCCACTACTGCCACTACAAGACGAAAAGGAGGGGCATACTTATTTTAGAAAAAATTACCAAAAAATTCTAAATCTATTACAATTGTACTAATTCAATCCTAAGTCTTTTTTTCTCCAATTTAGTCATAGACTTTTTATAATTGTGTCAATTCAGTCCATTCGACGAATTTTGATGTGAACACCGACAAGCAAGCAACCTACTAATTTAATTTTTTTTTCCTTTTCTTATTTTTTTCCTTCACCTTCCTCTTCCTTGTTCTTTCGCTTCAACTTCACCAGTTCACCAACCCCTTCCCTATTCTTCGACTTCACCAATTCATTGAAGAAGAAGAAGAAGAAGAAGAAGAAGAAGAAGAAGAAGAAGAAACCAACTAAATTAGACCCACGCACCTCCATTGCCTCCGCCTTTGCCCCGCCCTCGCACCTCCTTACCGTAGTCACTGCCACTCCTCTGCCGTGGGTCTCCGTGTTGAGGGCAGCTGGGTCGATCCACATCACGCTTGGCTGCATATTTGCCAGGCCTCGGTGAGGCTCTATAAGGCTCGACCTTGCGAGATTTGGGCTAGTGAGGTTAGCCCTCTTTTAGCTTGACCGCAGCGAGGCCGATGAGAGCCTTGTTGGTCATCCTCTAGTGGGTTGCCAGCTCGATGATTAGCAAGAGGTAGATTGAGGAAGGGGAAGCTAAAGTGAAGGGAAAAAAATAAAAATAAAAAAATTCATAAATATTATTAAAATATTATATCGATGGCTGGTCGGCGTTCATGTTAGTGCCGCCCTATCAAAATTTACTGGATGGATTGAATTGACATAATAATAATATATTTAACATTATTTTTATAATTTTTTTTTATTTTATTATTTCTCTATATGCACGGCGAAAGCAGATCGTACGGATCTCTGTTTGGATGAAATAGGACATTTTGTGGGGGCCCATAAAGAAATTATAGGAAAGAAGATGTTTTTTGTTTTTTTTGGGTCGGAAATAGGAAAGAAGATGAAGAAGGCGTTTTGCTCTGCTTTTCTTCCCTAACAATGCCGAAAAGATAAAGAGGAGAAGAGGACTTTAGTGGGCCCTGCCCTCTTTTCCTTAGCAGCCACGTGAATGGACGTGCCCGTACAATTTGATGGGGCCGACCGGCAAGCTCTTGACGCAGCCACACAAAGACGAACGCAAAAGCGAAGGAGACGTACGCTTGGGTTGTCAGCCACACACAAAGACGAACTCATTTTTTCAACATAACTTAGATTATCGCATAGGAAAAGATGATAGATACGTGGGACGCTTGATGATTATATTGAGTTGACATCCAAAAGGTAAATGATTTATTGGTTGATTTTCTTTTCGATTGTCCATGTTATTATTGTCTAAAGTAAATTAAGGTTTTGGCCATTTATAATCTAGTGGGGCCGCGAGATATTTTAACTGTATGCATGGATTCCTATGAAATTTGAGGTTGAGGTGGCTATCAAATTTGCTTAATTTATAGAAAAGCTACAAATAATTGCGAGTACCACGTGAATGGGCATAAAGTAAGAATCTTACCAGATTTGCGTCAAATTAATGATTTGTTGTGACTTATGGAATAGAGAATCAACACGTCAGACTTGCACTGAAAGTAAAGATATTAACCCATGCGAGTAAAATAGTTAAAATGAGTATTCGTTTAGTTACCGTTCAAAAATAACCTTTTACACGAGTACATTTCCACCGGCTATCTCTCCCCATCTAAAGCGCGACTTCGTGTGTTACAATCAATTTCAGTTAAGATTACAAAAAAAAAACCCGAGTTGAAACAAATCATAAAGTTGAATATTGTTAAACAAACCCTTTTCCCCTTAAAATCTGAGCTATTTAGCAAAGGGAGTATATAGTCACATAATGTTCATTATAACCACGTACCCAAGCGATCAGGGGATTATACGTAAAACTCCACCTCACCCGATGAGCCGCTCCTTTTCACATGCCGGACTCGGCTCGGTTATCGTCAGATGGGCATGGCTCCCATTTCACATGATCAAGTCATTAGAAAAATCTTATTCCCAACGGGAGTAAAAGCCGTGGAGAACTAATCGTGATTATAACTTTACGTGGAATTAGGATGGAGGTGGCCGTTAGTTGTAGTGACGATTTTTCCCATGACCTTTGATTACTTATCGTGGAAACCTAAACTGCCTTTGTTTTGCTCTGCCTGCTTTTTTTATTTATTTAATTATGCTTTTTTTTTTGTAGTTGTTCACTTTTTGTCACGTTGAGAGAGAGAGAGAGAGAGAGAGAGAGAGAGAGAGAGAGAGAGAGAGAGAGAGAGGGGTCGGTGGCTTAGAGATATGATCACGCACATGATGGTCACTTTAACCACGAAAAGCAACCAATGATGTCGGATGTGGGCTTACCCCAAGTCGCATTCTGTCGTGTGAATGTTGCAGCACTCAAGCATTGGGAAAATTAACCTTTTTTTTCTGAAAAAAAAATCTCCGAGGAATTTTTCATGATATTTCATTTTCAGGCTTAGCATAAATCATTTTAGTTCATTCATTAGTATGATATAATTTGGATTCCGAAAGATTTTCTCGCTACTATCGGGGCGGGGGCGTCTTTCGAGTCGATTCCCATCAAGGAAAAAAAGAGACCTAATTAGCCTTGGAAATGCTTGGAACTGCAACTCAAACCGCAAGGGAACCTGCAAATCCATCCTAATTAAAGAGATTTGTTCGACATCGAGCGAGGTCACAACAAGAGGATGGAAAGACGATGATTAGCTGGACTAATCACATATTAACAACATGAACTGCAAAATCACATAGTCTTTTCAATCAATCAAAGAGGAAATGTTGCCCAAAAAAAGAAAAGAAAAAAAATTGGAAGAGAAACGGGGAGTCGACTGGAGTAGTGTCAATAAAAATTGAAACAAAAATAATATATGATTGCTTGCTAACTCACAACCATATGATTTCTTCGTAGATATACTCTTCCACGATGCCCAATACAGGGCCCCTCAGCTCCACCTCTACACTGTACCATTAGAAGCATCCTTTTAATGCTAACAAAGTGATGGCATTAAGCAACTCTAATTTAAGTTGATAATTGTATGTAACAGTCCACAAAGTCAAAGTGTTAGTAAGTTATGCAACTAAATTTGTTTTTAATTTAGTACAAAAACTCATGTTGCAAGCTATAAAAATGATTAGTAATTTAATAAAAGTGTTATGAGTTACTAACAAATTATTTGAAAAAAGAAATAATATTCTTCTTTATCTATTAGCTTTTTGACACTCAACGATGCTTATTGAAATATTTTTCATATTGGATAAAGATGAATAATTATAAAGAAAGTCCTAAAATTATTATGCAAATACTAATTTAATCTTAACTTTTTAATTTTGCAAATTTAGTCCACAACCTTCTAACAATTTAGTGAATTTTGGTCGGATATCATGATGTAGATGTCGTTCATCCTATGTGGCATGATCAATGCTAATATGCATAATTTTTACAAATTGTTAAAATTCTTTCTAATTTTTTCCTTTACTCTCTCTCTCTCTCTCTCTCTCTCTCTCTCCACCAACCCTTGGCCTTAGCGATGGTCAATAGAGGTCGCCGACTACAGGTAAAGGAGTTGCAGCTCTTGCCCAAAGCCCTAGCTAGCCATAGCGAGGGCTTTGGGCTAGGATTGTTAACCCACAGTAAAAAAAAGAAAGAAAAGGAAAGAAAAGAAAATACAAACAAACAATTTACATCAAGAAAAATACAAATATTGTCCACACCAACGTCGGCTGTTTTACATCCACTTCAATAATTTCTGGGTAAAATTGATCAAAAGACTATATTGATAGTGCATCAAAAGCTTCAGAGTTAAATTGATTAAATTATAAAGTTTAAAACTTATTCGACAGATTTATGGTAGGTTAAGATTTTTTTTAGATAATTTCTTTGAACACATAAATTGCCATGTTTCATTTTTAACTTTGAACTCGCTCTTTTAGAGAGAACCAGCTCTTGACACTTAAATGACAACCACATGTGAGGTTTGGAAATCCAAACTAACATCATAACAAGAGCCATGAGTAGAATGAAGAGAAAAACGGGGATGAACAAACCAGAAAGAGGAAACAGAATAATTTTTTCTCGGTCACACGTTACATGGATCATGCTGTCTCATGTGGTAGCTGGTGGGTAGCTATCAGTACTATATAGGGCCTTAGCCGCCCTCTCCACCACCCCCCCCCCCTCTTTCTTCCCTCTTTTTGATTGATGGGTTTGGTAAATTTCCAAGCTTTTGAGTTCATTTCTTTTAAGGTTAATATTATAAAAAAAACTTCAAAATAATATATATAATACATTTATCATAAATTATTTTTTTAATCATCAAAAATCGCAAATTTATACACCTACGATAAATTTATCCTTAATTAATTTCTATTTAATGGGTTAGTATCACGAAAAATTTTAAACTAAATAGTAGTGACAAATTGAGGATAAAATTTCCAAACTAGTAAACTCGTCACTGTAAGCATAAGACATCCAACTCAACAATTTGATGGTAACCTTTAAACAAAATTAATAGAGAATAAATTTGTTACAAATATATCAATTTGAAATTTTTAGTGATAAAAAAATTAATTTTAGATAACTTTATCATAAATATATCAATTTGAGATTTTTTTTTGTTCCATTAACTCTTTCTTTTAAGTAGCCTTTTTTTGGGGGGTCTGGGTATTTTTGTCCTTGTTCAACACATTCTGACATGGGTATCTTGTGCCCTCTAAAGCTCGAGAAATCATGTTGGAGGTGGCTTGCCCGCAAGAGTCGTGAGCAGAAGGGGGCTTTCATCCCTGCATCGAACTGCTCTTTGGCCCCCTCGAAGTGCCCCCTCGAGCAGCAGATGGTCATGAAGACTAGTTGTTGAGCGACGAGCGTGGCAGCTCTTGCCGGAGTTGCGCCCAATTTGCCGTCCGTTTGCCTCTGGATCATCAAGTTCTCATGAGCAAAAGAGACTAGCATTGATAATGTACCTGCTGATGCGCACAGGAATAGGGAAAAAAAAAAACGCAAGCTTATTAGGGTTTTTTTGGTAAGTCATATGACAATAATTAAGGATTCAATCTATGTCACCTTGTACCTGCGATGGCGACTTCGTAACCAATTAATAATGTCTAAGATTCTTGTCCTTTATGCTGTCTATTCCACTGTGGAAACCAGTGAAGAAGGAACTAGAATTAATCCAAAGACTAATATGATCCAAATCCACATTGCCAATCAAATCACGTGCATATAATTTATTAAAAAATACTTTCTTGACAATGCTGTAAAAAAAGATACAATCTCAACCGTAAACTCACAAACTATCACCACGTGTTTTGCATAAAATACTCATTAATTAGAATAGTGTAAGGTAAAAAATAACTGATAGTACCGTTAAACTATTATGCTAGCAGCTTTCATTATTTTTTGCTAAACGAATGAAGCTTTATATTCTACATATTTTTTTAGAAGTATGTGTGGGATATGGTAGGGAGATGAGGCCTGATTTGCACCATTTAATTTGTCTAATTTCCTCTTGAACAGTTTTTTTTTTTTTGCAACATACTTGACGGTCAATCCATAAAATATCCATTCCGTACACCAAGCAAAGCATTGAAAGGTGTTATGGATCGGTTTTACCTGCTGTGCTTTTCATGTGCCTGTTGCAGTTCGGACTATGAGCTAGTGTAATTTGTTTTGATGATGGAAGGCAAAACTCGTGCATGATCATCTATTTATTATAAAGATTCCGCACATAGCCACAAAAAAATAGAGTGTAAACACGAGAAACGATATAAAAAAATCAAGACATAATATTTATCATGGTCCATTCTTAAATTAAAATTACATTTTACATATGATTTTTACTGTAATTAATATTTTTCATTATTTTGTTATAACTTTCAAAAGTAAAATATATTATATATAAATAAATCACCATAAAATATGGATTCAATCTACAAAAACTTTTGGCACTGCCACCCTTGAGACCCTTGTTGAAAAAACCCCCCTCCTTCCCACCCACCCACGTGCTAACATTTACATCGCAATCAATGCCCGCTTAGTGAACGCCCAATAATGCAAGTGACCTAGTGACATAATGCTACGGACGTCATCAATTGGACACGAAAATGGGCCTAATTTCATTAAAAAATCTCAAATTTTAGGTTTCAATTCTACCCTTAATTTTTTTTTTCTCAAGAAAAACCTCTAACTTTTCTTGTAGGTCCAAATCTGTCCTGCCGTTAAGATACTGTCCAAGTTGCCGTTATCTGACTGGCATCTACGTTAGGTGCCCCGTTACACGTCAGAAAGGAAAAATAAAAACTGAATGAAAAAAAAAAAAGAACTCTGAAACTCTTCATCGCATTACTGTTCATTCTGTTCAGCCTCGTCTCTCGTCGGCGTCTCCTTCCTCTGCCAGCCGTTACCTCACAACCCTGAGGCCTCGGTCAAGAAAAGATTAAAGAGATGCGGCCATGGCCGCTCGAGCTTCAGGTTCGCACGGCGGCAATGGCCGCTGAAGTTTTGAGCCACGAAGCTCGCGGCTGCCGCAGCCGCTAGAGATTTGGGTGCGATGCCTCGATGGACATTACCACCGCCAGCTCCAAAATAATTTTTGGTTTTGTCTTCAATAACCTAAAGGCCCCTCTTCTAGTCATCGCCCCCCCCCCCCATCTCTCCCCGTGCTCGTCCCCATCTCTGTTTGCAGTACCTCAACAAATCACTAGTACTTGTAATAAATCTCACGGACAAGTGATTCCCTCGGCTTGTTTTGATTTTTTGCTGCGAAAGAATCGACATTGACTTTTCGCCATTTTTCTACTTGCAACGCCTCCAGTGGTGACCTGCAGCTGTTCAAGTTCCCACGTCATCACGGAGCGCCGAAGGTTGCTCTGTTTCGGCCTGTTTTACCGCCAAAAGAGCCTGAAAGTGCTTTGTGCTCGTTCAGTATTCTTTCGCCGGTGACGATCACCAATAACGAACCCTCCCGAACCTTAGTTACCTAGTTTAAGCCTTGTCCGTAGTCAACGTCTCTACGCTTTGCCCCTTTTGTTCAATAAGCAAACAGAGATGGAGACGACCACAGGGAGAGATGGAAGGGCGATGGCCAGAAGAGGGGCCTTGTGGTTATTGAAGATAAACCTAAAACTGATTTGAAGCTCGCGGTGGTCATGGCCCGTCGAGCTTCAGGCTCGGGCGGCGGCAATGGACACCGTGAGTCTTTCAGTTTTTCTTGACGAAGGGCGGGCGCACCGTTCTGAGGGCAACGGCTGGCATAAAGAGTGAGAGGCCAAGAAGGAACGAGGATGAAGACAGTGAAAAGTAACGCGATGAAGAGTTTTCTTTACTTTTTTTCTTCCTCAGCTTTTCCTTTTTCTTTTCCTTTTCCTTTTAGGACGTCTGACGCGGCATTGAAAATAATAGCTACTTGGACGGCATTTTAACGGTAGGGTAGATTTGGGACCGGAATAAAAGGTGAAGGTTTTTCTTGAGACAAAGCAAAATTGAGGATAAAATTGGGACTAGACATGAAGTTTGGTTTTTTTTTTATTTATTTATGGGAATTAGGCCCACGAAAATGACAGCCGAACGAACTGACGTTGGAGCCCTTCACGTTTCGCTATTTAAAGTGGGCGAGGGGGCGAGCCGGTGCAGGAAGCAGCAGTTCATCTTCTCCGAGCTCAAGAAACATGGCGGAGCAGGTGCGAAACCCGCGTTCACCTCGGCTCGCCTCTCCATCTCATCGATCTCCTCGATCTCTTCTATTCGATCCTCTCCCTGTTCTTCTCATCTGGATTTTCAAAACTGGCTTCTTGATTGTCTATATATCCATATGATGTTTTAGCTCATTTTGTTGCGCCTGCGTTCAATGCGATAGGTCACGAAGATGGTGATCGAAGTGGATCTTCAGTGCTGTCGCTGCTGCGAGAAGATCAAGAGAATTCTGGACAAGATCCCTGGTGAGTCCCTCGCCTTTCCTTCAATTGATTAATCTGTGTGCTTATCGATTACTCTCGACGCTCGATGAACAACAGATATGTGCATCAGTTCTCTTTCTTCCCATTCCTCTTTCTCAAAAGTTATTCATCACGAGTAGCACGAAGTGTTCGTAATTGGTGGAGCTGATGAAGCTTTGCGAACGCAGAAGTAAAAGATCGAGTCTTCGACAAGGACCAAAACACGGTGACCATCACGGTAGTGTGCTGCTGTCCCGATACGGTCCGGCGAAAGATTTACTGCAAGGGAGGAGATGTCATTTGTTGCATCAAGATTATAATCCCCTCAGAGGATAAATCCACTCAAACTAAGGCTCCAGAAAAAAAGGATAAATCCACTCAAACTAAGGCTCCAGCTACAAAGGATGAATCCACTCAAACTCAAACTAAGGCTCCAGAGAAAAAGGATGAATCCACTCAAACTCCAAAATGTCCCGAAAAACAGTGTTCTTGTATAGTGGCACTAGGTTACCCGTCGTATGGGTGGGGGTCCGTTTGTCCCCCATACCATAATGGAGGTTGTAGTTGGTTCTATCCGTGCAACTGCCACTGCGGGAAGCCACCAGCGTGCGGTGATGGGTGTGGGAGTCCGGCCCCCGAGGGGAGATGCTGGAGACCTAGTCCCCCAAGGTGCTGCGACCGATGTGACGATGGAAACGACTCTCCGCCATGGACCCCCTGCAGTTGTGACGGTGGAAGGCCGCCGGTATGCACCAATGCCGGCTACAAGTGTGAACCTTTCTGGTCGCTTGGGTAAGGAGAGCTCCATGGTATTCGTGCTGAAACGAGGTTTTCATTCCGTCGAGTCGGTGCTTTCACGACATGGAGAGGCGCCCGGTATAAAGTATCTACCGTTAGATGTACCTGACCCTCGTCGGATCTTGATTATGTCTATGCACGTGGATAAGTTGAATTAATCTTTACCGAAGGTTTTTCAACTTATTAGACTTTGTATTACCTTTCACCTACTTTGGTCTTCAATGTTGTTGCTGATTTGACATTTGTAATATGCGATATTTATGAAACATCACCAGATAAAGATGTTCTGTGGTTGTGGCCGTTCCATTTCCCATCTACCTTCCACCAGAAAATAATGCTAGAATTGAGAAGGCCTCACGGTTCATGTGCTACTCCACCACTAACTTGTCCAAATCAATCTCCGTTATAGATTTCTGATTTATCTCTTTTGTCAACTTCCATGTTTTTCAACGATAGCATGAATTCTCCTCAACTCTAGGTTCATCTATAATCATGCCCTTCTGCCGAGTAAGACAAGGCCATCCACCGCGTCGTTTAGTTCAAGGGCCTTCGGATTAGAGGGGAAACGTCGACCAATCCGATTGGGATGTGATCAAAGTTGTCCCACTCAATGAGCGTGTCCAATCAAGCCGCTATATTCTCTGCATGCCACTTTGTGGATCTTGTCAGGCTGAAAAAAATGGATGGCGGTGTTCGTTCGATGAGTTTGCAGAGCCTAGCCTGCCGTGTGACTTCATTGTTCTAGGGAACCAAAAGGCACCCAAAGTATCTAATGGTTAATTGGAAGTATTTTTCGAGTTAGAAATGATAAATCTCCTAATTATGTACAATTCAAATAATTCTTTCGATAAGGAACGTGATTTGTTCAACCTCGCCTAGATAATATTTTAGGGTGATAGAGATAGCCAGGTCGGGCCCAAACTCTTGCCTCATCACTGAGGTCCAAGCCATGAAAACGAGGCCTAGACACGCATATTCCGGTCTCACATTGTTGAAGCCTGGTAGGAGAAAAAAGGAACATTGAAGAAGACTTGCCAAAGCAAAGGAATCCATCCAAGTCAAAGAAGGCTTAAGTGATCTGTACATGTGGCGATCACTTAATGGAGTGGTCTACTACTAACATAGTAAGATAGACCTACCTAATATTTTATTAATGACTCTCCATTTGATAGAAGATGAAATCGACGAAGTTTTAAAACTCTAATATTAAGGCTCCGTTTGTTTCACGGAAAATAAAGTGTTTCTGGAAAATATTTTCCAAGAAATCATTTTCCAGGAAAATGACTTCCTTTTCCGGTGTTTGGCTAAAATTGAAATGGCGATGAACAAGATCGTGGAGTGCGAGCGACATACAAAAAGAGGAAGGGAAGAAGCAAAGGAGGAAAATGATTTCCGTTTCTCAAAAAGAGGAAATCATTTTCCTTAGTTTTAGAAGGTTTTTTTTGTTGACCGGAAAACATTTTCCGTTGACCATTCATTTTCCACCCCCCAAACACCGGAAATTGAGGAAAATATTTTTCGAAAAAATATTTTCCGTGAAACAAACGGAGCCTAAGACTCTGTCTGTTTCTCAAAAAATGCATTATTTGCAAAATATTTTTCTTAAAAATGGATTGTCTCACGTAAAATAATTACATAATACAAAATATTTTCATTATCGACAATAATGTATATCTAAAAATTTCGCCGACGATGAAAACTTTTTTATTCACTCAATTTTTTAAGCAATACATGCAATATTTTTAGGATAACATTTTTCAAATAATTTAAATTTCACAAACAAATGAAACTCAACAAAACTAAAAGGTTTAAGCTTAAATTGGTAAAGTGCAATAAGTTTAAAACTTTTTGAACAATTTTTCCTTTTTGGATGGCATCGAGGAGTACATATATAAAGTCCGGTCAATAATTTGTTGTTAATTGTTGTCCAACATATACAATTGAAGATTACTTTTGGCAGTCCCCCGATTCCTACATGCATATTTAATTTGCTTTTGAATGAATCAAGAAGTTCACTCATGGCATCATTTGATAAATAAATGAGAATATAGGAGAGTTAATAAATTGATTAAATAATGATATAAACTCTGTTTGAAAATACATGAACATTTTCACTAGCAACATTGCCAAAAGAGTCATAAACCTATTGCAATTGTGTCAATTTAGTCCTAAATTTTTTTTATTTATGCTAATTTAGTCCATCTAATTAATTTTGACTGAATGACGCTGATATGAACGCTAGCCGGAGTTGACATGGAAAATTTTTTAATAACATTTTAATATTTTTCAAAAATTTTCCTTTTTTGTTTCTTTCTCTTTACTTTTTTTTTTTTGCTTCCTTCTTCCTCCAACCGATTGTGAGCGAAGCTCATACTATCAGACACTAGGGAGGGTGAGCCTCGCCATGGTAAGGTCAAGCAACCCTCAACCTTGACCCTACTACCAATGAGGAGCTTTGCCCTGGCAAGGTTGGGTAGCCCTCGACCTCAACCCCGCTATTGATGGCGACCCTTACCACCGTTGATGGCGAGCCTTAGGCTAGCTCAACCTCACCTAGCCTTAGGGGGGCAAGCTTCGTCGGCCCTTGCCTCTGGTTAGTCACTAGTGGCAACTGGCTGAAGAAAAAAGGAAGCTTTAAAAAAGAGGAAAAGGAGGAATATTAGAAAAATATTATTAAAAAATTTATCCACCTCAATGTCGAGTGTCCATATCAACTTTTGTCGGCGTCCATGTCAACATCAGTCGATAAGAATTGGTTGGATGGACTGAATTAGCACAAATACGCAAGCTTTAAGACTTAATTGGCATACTTGTGATAAGTTTAAGAATTGTTTGGTAATTTTTTTCATTTTTAATTTGGCATATGCAACCGACGGTACATTTGATATTTGGCAGAGACAAACTTGAAGAAAGAGCACAAAATACTAAAATCCACAGGCTCACATATTTCCGTTGCATGCTTTTCTACAGGCCTAACATCATCCTCGACTGAGGAAAAAAACAAACCTAGAGGAAAATATTCATAATGTATGCCACAAAATGAGGCAATTGAAGTATACTTCCAACATTGACTATCCATCTTTTCCCTGAAACAACTACACCAATGACTTATTTGACTACGGATGTCCTAACACACTTGACTAGGAAACCATCAAGATTTAAAAAATTTAACAAGAAAGGACATTTCTTCGGATTTGATCTCAGTGCTATTCGAAATTTAAAAACCAACATCACTAGATAATACTGTTCAATTGGATTTCGATCAGCCGATCACGTACATGCAGTGTGCTTCCTAACCACGTACAGCACAAGCCATCGTGGTCATGACCGATGGAGTCAAGACGACCAAGCCAAACACATGATCGAACACTCCATCAACGCCTCACCCAATTCTTGGACAAAGGAAAGAACGGATCACGACTATTCCTTAGAGACATCGTTCCCTCATCTACTCGTAGTATACATGTCATGCTTTGATAAAACATTAAAGAAACAGAAATATCTCTGCAAGCACCACCACTATTGCATCGAGCACGAGCTGCGAGACTTCTCCTGAGTTGTCGCCAGCGAGTTTTGGCTCCGTCGACGCTTCCCTCATTTGCAAAACGAGAATAACAAGGGAATTTCATGAATATAAACTTATATAGACGAATTGAGGATTTCTGTATAATTTGAATAACATCCGCAGGTTTGAACTTTTTTTTTTATAATATTTTTAATAGACTTGAGAGTTTCGAACAAAAAAAAAATCAAACTTGAGAAATGAAGTGAAATATAAGAATTAGAGAATTTCTGTATAATTTGTTGTATCTAGATATGAGTACATGGAGCCACTTTATCAATAAGCTAATGATTCCACGGTTTGTTTTGGTTTTGAAAAATGCCGAACCAAATCAAGCCATAAGATATTGTTTAGTTTGCAATTAAAAAAAAATCACCTTGACCCAAAACACTAATATCGACCTCTTTCCTTGAGGTTGATATTTGCATCTAGAATAAAACTAAACAAGATAAAATGATCATCAAACCTAGTCTCACCTTGTTTATACTCACTATCCAACTTCATTATATTATTATGTCCCTTAATCAAGAACCGCCACTTTACTACCGTTATTATAAATACTATTGTTATTGTTAAATTATGTCTCCAATTTGAAACCGTGTACGATATGCTTACTTTGAATTTAATTTTGGAGAAAATAGCTTTTGCCACTACAAGACGAAAAAGAGGGGCACACTTATTTTAGAAAAAATTACAAAAAAAATCTAAATCTATTGCAATTGTACTAATTCAATCATAAGCCTTTTTTCACCAATTTAGTCATAGTCCTTTTATAATTATGTCAATTCAGTCCATTCAACGAATTTTGATGTGAACGCCGACAAGCTGGCAACCTAATATTTTAATTTTTTCCTTTTCTTATTTTTTTCTTCACCTTCCTCTTCCTTGTTCTTCCGCTTCAACTTCACCAATTCACCAACCCCTTCCCTATTCTTTGACTTCAACTTCACCAATTCATTGAAGAAGAAGAAGAACCGAACCAACTAAACTAGACCCCACACACCTCCATTGCCTCCGCCTTTGCCCCGCCGCCACACCTCCTCACCATAGTCACTGCCGCTCCTTCACCGTGGGTCTACATGTTGAGGAAAGCCACGCCGATTCACATCACGCACTGCTGCATATTTGCTGGGCCTTAGCAAGGCTATATAAGGCTTGACCTTGTGAGATTTTGGTTAGTGAGATCAGCCTTTGCATAGCCATGGCGAGGCTCAGCCTCTTTCGGCTTACCCATGGCAGGCCGATGAGAACCACGTTGGTCGCCCGCTAGCAAGTTGCCAGCTTGGTGATTGGTTGGAGGTAGATCGGGGAAGTGGAAGCTAAAATGAAGGGAAAAAAAAATAAAAAATAAAAATAAAAAATTCATAAAATTATTAAAAATATTAGATCAATAGTTGGTTGGCGTTCATGTGTTGAGCGGTGAAAATTTACTGAATTGATTGAATTGATATAATTATAATAAATTTAAAAAAATTTTAATAATTGTTTTTATTTTATTATTTCTCTATATGCACGGCGAAAGCAGGTCGTACGGATTTCTGTTTGGATGAAAAAGGATATTTTGTGGGGCCTATGAAGAAATTATAGGAAAGAAGATGCTTATTTTTTTTGGGGGGGGGGGGGGGGGGGGGGGGGTTCGGAGATAGGAAAGAAGATGAAGAAGGCGTTTTGCTCTGCTTTTCTTCCCTGACAATACCGAAAAGATAAAGAGGAGAAGAGGACTTACAGTGAGCCCTGCCCTCTTTTCCTTAGCAGCCACGTGAATAGACGTGCCCGTACAATTTGATGGGGCCGACCCGCAAGCTCTTGACGCTGCCACACAGAGGCGAACGCAAAGCAAAGGAGACGCACGCTTGAGTTGTCCGCCGTACGTAGAGCTTCGCACAAGGCGGATTTGTTGCAAGAGTTTTTCGCAAGCTCTCCATAAACGTAGGCAACGGCGTTTTGATCAAATTACATAAATTTCTGATATCTTCTATTGTTTTTCATTATTTTTCTATATTTTTCATATTAACTTATTTGCAAAATCCTAGGTAGTTTCGTGTTATATAGTTATCATTATTATTATTATATTTCTAAATCTTAAACGGCATCTCTCATTTTTTAGAATTATGTAGTTAAACAGTACGTAAATGTTTTGATCTCATTTTTTCAATATAACTTAAATTATTGCAAAGAAAAGATGAGAGATATGTGGGATATTGGACAATTATATTGAGTTGACATTTAAAAGGTAAATGGTTCATTGATTTTCTTCCCGATTGTCCATGTTATTGTTGCCTAAAGTAAGTTAAGATTTTGGCCATTTATAGTCTAGTGGGGTTGTGAGGTATTTTAACTATATGCATCAATTTCTATGAAATTTCAGATTGAAGTGGCTCTTCAGTTTGCTTAATTTATAGAAAAGCTATAAACAATTGTAAGTATTATGTGGGTGGGCATATAGTAAGGATCTTACCAGTTTGTGTCAAATTAATGACTTTTTGTGACTTATGGAATAGAGAATTGACACGTCAAATTTGCGCTAAAAGTAAAGATATTAACCCATGCAAGTGAAATAGTTAAAATGAGTATTCATTTAGTTACTGTTCAAAAATAACCTTTTACACAAGTACATTTCCCCCCCCTCTCTCTCTCTCTAAAGCACGATTCTATGTATTACAATCAATTTCAGTCAAGATTAACCCTCCCCCCCAAAAAAAAGCAACCAGGGAATTATATGTAAAACTCCACCTCACACAATTAGAAGTGCCCACAAGTCGATTCCAGCCAGGGTCAACCCCGGAACCGGCCTGTTGACCTGGCCGGTTCTGATTTCATAATTTTTGAAATCGGCTCGGAATCGCTTGTCCGGAACTGGTTCGGAACCGCCTATTTAAATTTAATAAATTTTCTTTTTTTTTAAAAGAAGCCCCTCAAATGGCTATGCCGCTTTGGAATTTGTTCCAAGCGGCTATTAGCTGTTTTGTTAATATTTTTCTTTTTTAAAAAATTATTAAATGATCTTAACTATTATAAATATCCATCTTCACCTATCATTTTTTTCTCACAATTTTTTTTCAAATTTCTCTCATTTCTCAAATTCTCTCAAATTCACTCAATTTTGTCAGTTTTCTTTTACTCAATTCTCTTGAAAAATGACAAGTGGAAGAGGAAAGAACCCAATGGTTATGGAAGAATCCAATTATTCTCATGATCCTCGTGAGTATGCACATTGGAGAGACGATGATGATGACGATATCCACGTTATTCCCAATGTCGAGCACGTCTCGATGCAAGAAAGCCCGCATCCTACTACCAATACCAAAAAAGCGTCAACAACAAACGAGATGAGTTGAGAGAGTGCATCCATCATATAACAATACTTCACCAAGTAACATATAGAAGGAAACGACTTCAACCTCACATGTAAGTATTGCAAAAAAAAAAAATACAGATTTACAAGTGGAAGCGGCTATGGAACATATGGATGACATCCGATATCAAAACATCCAACGGAATTTGGGATCAACACTAGCCAACAACAAATTTTCAAGTTTGTCGATCCTAACCCTTCTCCTTTATTTCGTTACGATAGAAATAATTATGAACAAGAATTAGCTAAATTTGTTGTCGTTGAACATTTATCATTTGATTTTGGTAAAATTTTTTATTTTAATAATTTTATACAAAATGCATGTACTCCACAAGTAAAACTCGTTTCAAGAAATACGCTTAAACGCTAAATTTTTAAAATTTATAAAAAAAAAGGAAAAGAAGATTTGAGAAATTTTTTTGCAAGTTTCAATGGATGTGTGCATATAGGTAGCGATATTTGAAGTGATCCTTAGCAATCTCATTATTATATGGGTATTATATGTCATTCGATAGACTATGATTGGAACATTAAAAGAAAATTATTGCATTTCGAGTTTTTGATGAAACGCATACGGCACATAATATTTATAGAATAATTAAGCAAGTTTTAGAAGAATATTCATTTGTTAATAAAATGTTTTCAATTGGTTTTGATAATGCCTTGGCAAATACCGCTTCCATTCGTGAGTTAAAAATAATTTGTAAACCCACTTTTGGTGGAAATTTTTTTCACATTAGATGTGCTTGCCATGTTTTAAATTTATGCGTACAAGATGGTTTACGAAGTCTTGAAATTCTTTTCCATCCAATAAAAACAACAATTCAATATTTATGAAAACATCCCCAAGTTATGAGAGAGTAGGGTAGATTTTGTAAACAAAATGGAAGCAAATCAAAAAAATTTCCAAGAGATGTTCCAAATAGTTAAAATTATACATACGGGTTGCTTAATCAATCTTTTTCATATAAAGATTTATTATGTACATTTTTACGAATTATGTTTTTGAAAATAATTTATACCCACAATAGTGGGATATTTGCAAAAAAAATTTAGATTTGTTAAATGTTTTTAATAATGCAACTTATGCTTTATCCGGTATTTGTTACCCTACTACGCATTTATTTTTAACAGAATGTGTAAATATTGCTAGTACTTTTGAAAAAAATGAAAATGATGATAAATTAGGTCCGACTATTATAGCAATGTGAATGAAATGGATGTAATATTATATCAAAATTCATATTATTTATTTGGTTGCTGGTATTTTGGATCCACGTACCAAAATGGATGACTTACTTGATGATTTGAATTCATACTATGAATGTTTATAATTGATTGAAATTGTGAATATTAGAGATATAAAAAAGTTAAAAATATAATAGTAGAATTGTATAATGATTTTTGCAATAGATATAATATAATTAACAGTAGTGGAACTTCTTCCCAAGCTGGTGACATGCATGGCAAGTACCTAGGTAGAGGGTCTAGAAATCTAATAAATATGCAAAAAAGACAAAAGGGAATAATGGAAAATATTTTTGAACTAGAGATTTATTTAACCACTATATTTGAGCTTTCTCAATTCGAATGCATGGCTTTCGATATTCTACAATAGTAGAATAGTCATTCAACTCAATTTTCAGTACTAGTTCATATTGCAAAAAAGATTTTAGCAACCTCTTGCTCAACAAGCATTTAGTGCTGGATTTAATATTTTAAATGACCGATATTCAAGATTAGCTTCGGATTCGGTTGAGCCTCAAGCTTGTGCCGATGATTGGATAAAGGCTACATATCGACAACAAGAGATGGATCACAACAATGAATCCGAATTCTTCAATGATAGAGATACCACTGCCACGGGTAGCGACGATTGACGATGAGGTAAGTAAGGGGTTATCAAAGGTAAAAGAACTACATGGGTTTTGATTCTTATATCCCCAAGAAGATATGTAGGCAGTTAATGATAATTCATTAAGTTTAAGTCCTTTTCTCCATCCCATTTTTTCCCCCGATCCCTAAATTTGATTATAATTTATATTTTAAATTTTATTATTTCATAATTTTATATTTTTTATTTCATTATTCATTATTTAAAGTTTTATTTTTTATTCCTTAAATTTTTAATTAAAAATCTATTGCGAACCGAACGGAACCAGAACCGGTGGTTTCGTCTGATCCAAATTGGAACCGGAACTGAGTCTTGAACCGGCCCGAAACTGCCGGTTCATGAACCGGAACCGGAATCGAAACCACCTTAAAGGTTCTAGGCGGTTTCGGTTCATGATAGGTCGTTTCGAATCGGAACTGTTCGGTTCTGAGCTATGGCCACCACTACACACAATGAGCTGCTCCTTTTCAAGCGCTGGACTCAGCTCGGTTATCGTCAGATGGGCTAGGCTCCAATTTCGCGTGATCAAGTCATTAGAAAAATCTTATTCCCAACGGGAGTAAAAGCCGTGGAGAACTAATCGTGGTTATAACTTTATGTAGAACTAGGAGGCGGCCGTTTGTTGAAGTGACGATTTTTATCATGACCTTTATTACTCATTGTGGAAACCTAAATTGCCTTTGTTTTGCTTTGCCTGCTTTTTTAAAAGGGTTAATACCACGAAAAAGTCTAAAATGGTACGCCTGTGACAAATTTACCCCAAATTATTTTTTTGACCACAAAAAACCCCAAACTGGTACACATGTGACAAATTTACCAAAAATTATTATTTTTACCACGAAAAACTCCAAACTGGTACATTCGTGACAAATTTACCCTAAACTACCTTTTTGACCATAAAAAACCCCAAACTGGTACGTTTGTGACAAATTTACCCCAAACTAATTTTTTTTACCACAAAAAACCCCAAACTATTATACCTATGACAAATTTACCCTTTATTAAATTGGATCAGTATTATAAAAAATCGTAAATTGATAAACCTATGGTAAATGGAGGGTAAAAATCATAAATCGGTATACCCGTGAAGTGTCACATGCCATCCAACTAAGTAATTTAACGTTAAATTTAACGAAAATTAACAGAGGGTAGATTTGTAGCAAATATATCAGTTTGGGGTAAATTTGTCACAAATGTACCAGTTTGGAGTTTTTTGAGGTTAAAAAAATAGTTTGGGGTAAATTTGTCACATGTATACCAGTTTGGGGTTTTTCGTGGTCAAAAAAATAATTTGGGGTAAATTCGTGATAGGCGTACTAATTTGAGGTTTTTCGTGGTATTAACCCTTTTTAAAAAAAATTATTATTTTTATAATCGTTCACTTTTTGTCATGTTGAGAGAGAGAGAGATTGGTCGGTGATTTAGAGATATGATCAAGTGCATGATCACCACTTTAACCACGAAAGGTAACCAATGATGGTCGGATGTGGGCTACCCCAAGTCGCATTCTGTCAAGGCCCAAAGGAAAAAAAAGTCGCATTCTGTCATGTGAATGCTGCAGTACTCAAGAGTCAAGCATAGGGACAGGTAACATTTTTTTTTCTGAAAAAAAA
This sequence comes from Psidium guajava, assembly GCA_016432845.1. Lineage (NCBI taxonomy): Eukaryota > Viridiplantae > Streptophyta > Magnoliopsida > Myrtales > Myrtaceae > Psidium > Psidium guajava. The sequence continues at coordinate 26,303,320 of CM028230.1, forward strand.
AAATCCCCCGAGGAATTTTTCATGATATTTAATTTTGAGGCTTGGCATAAATCATTTTAGTTCATTCACTAGTACAATCCATCCTAATAAAAGAGATTTGTTTGACGTCAAGCGAGGTCACGAGAAGAGGATGGAAAGTTGATGATTAGCTAGACTAATCACAGACTAACAGCACACAAACCGCAAAATCACATAGTTTTGTCAATCAATTGAAGAGGAAATCTTGACCCAAAAAAAAAGAAGAAAAAAATTGGAAGAGAAACGAGGAGTCAACAGGAGAAGTGTCAATAAAAATTGGAAGAAAAACAATATGGGATTGCTTGCTAATTCACAACCATATGATTTCTTCGTTGATATACTCTTTTACAATGGCTCAAACATTTATTATGATGCCCAATACAGGGCCCCTCAGCTCCACCTCTACACTGTACCATTAGAAGCATCCTTTTAATGCTATCAAAGTGATGGTAATAAGCAACTCTAATTTAAGTTGATAATTGTATGTAGCAGTTCACAAAGTCAAAGTGTTAGTAAGTTATGTAACTAAATTTGTTTTTAATTCAGTACAAAAACTAATGTTGCAAACTATTAAAAATTAGTAATTTCATAAAAGTGTTATAAGTTACTAACAAATTATTTGAAAAAAAGACGGTACTCTTGTTTGTCTATTAGCTTTTTGACACTCAAGGATGCTTATTGAAATATTTTCGTGTTGGATAAAGATGAATAATTACAAAAAAAAAGTACTAAACTTATTATGCAAATACTAATTTAATCTTAACTTTTTAACTTGACAAATTTAGTCCCAAATCTTTTAACAGTTTAGTGAATTTTGGCCAGATATCATGACGCAGATGAAGTCCATCTTACAAAGTCCATCTTACATGGTACGATTGGTGCCAATGTACATAATTTTTACAAATTGTTAAAATTCTTTCTGATTTTTTTTCCTTTACTTTTCTCTCTCTCTTTTTTTTAATTTCTCCCCCACAAACCCTTGGCCTTTTTCTTAGCAGCCACGTGAATAGAAGTGCCGCGCAAGTTGATGGGGCCGAACGGGACTCTTTTGACGCAGCCACACAAGGACGAACGCAAAGAAAAGGAGACGCACGTTTGTGTTGTCGGCAGCACGTGGAGCATCGGACACAGGCGGATTTGTTGCATGAGTTTTTTTTTTTTAATATCTAATCAAGAGTTATTTTATTTATAAACACTTTGAACTTTAGATATAATTTAGATATGAAAAACACGAGCGAATTATGCAATTAGAACTCCGATTCCCCTATTATAGTGAATTATTTTTTTTTACTTTCCCCATGTATATCGATACCAACATTTGGATCGAGCCATGTAAATCTCTGGTGTCATCTATCATTCTCAATTATTTTTTTTGTATTTTTCATATTGATTAATTTGGAAAATCCTGGTTAGCTTTCATGTTATATTATAACAGTTATCGCTATTATTAGTATACTTTTGAACCTTGAACCGCATCTCCCATTTTTCAGTATCATGTAATTAGTTAGTACGCAAATGTTTTGATCCCATTTTTTCAATATAACTTAAATTGTCACAAAGGAAAAGATGAGAGATTTGTGGTATAATTGACAATTATATTGAGTTCACATTTAAAAGGTAAATGATTCATTGATTTTCTTCTTGATTGTCCATATTATTGTTGCCTAAAGTAAATTAAGATTTTGGCCATTTATAGTGTAGTGGGGTCGAGAGGTATTTTAATCGTATGCATGGATTCTATGAAATTTGAGGTTGAAGTGGCTATTGAGTTTGCTTAATTTATAGAAAAGCTATAAATAATTGTAAGGACTATGTGGTGGGCATATAGTAAGAATCTTATCAGATTTGTGTCAAATTAATGACTTGTTGTGACTTATGAAATAGAGAATTGACACTACAAATTTGCGTTAAAAGTAAAAGATAGCGCCAAAAGTAAAACATATTAACCCATGCGAGTGAAATAGTTAAAAATGAGCATTTGTTTACTTACCGTTAAAAAATAACCTTTTACACAAGTACATTTCCTCCGGCTCTCTCTCCCCATCTAAAGCACGACTTTGTGTATTACAATCAATTTCAGTCAAGATTACAAAAAAACAAAAAATCTAGAGTTGAAACAAATCATAAAGTTGAATATTGTTAAACAAACTTTTTCCCCTGAAAACCTGAGCTATTTAGCAAAGGGGGTATATAGTCACATAATGTTCATTATAACCACGCATACAAGCGATCGGGGAATCATATCTAAAACTCCACCTTGCGCGATGGGCAGCTCCCTTTCACGTGCCGGACTCGGCTCGGTTATCGTCAGATGGGCACGGCTCCTAAGCCTCCTATTTCACATGATCAAGTCATTAGAAAAATTTTATTCCCAAAGGGAGTAAAGGCCGTGAAGAACTAATCGTGATTATAACTTTACGTGGAATTAGGAGGGAGGCGGCCGTTAGTTGTAGTGATGATTCTTGTCTTGACCTTCATTACTTTTTGTGTAAACCTAAACTGCCTTTGTTTTGTCCTCCCCGCTTTAAAAAAAAAATTTATTCTTTTTGTAATCGTTCACTTTTTGTCACGTTGAGAGACAGAGGGAGTGGACGTTGGCTTAGAGATGTGATTAAGCATGTGATGGCCGCCACTTTAAAGATTGGACGGTGGCGTTTTGCTCTCTTTTTCTTAGCGGGCACGTGAATGGAAGTGCCGCACGAGTTGATGGGGCCGAACGGTAAGCTCTTGACGCAGCCACACATGGACGAACGCGAAGGCAATGGAAAGGTCCGTTCGTGTTGTTAGCCGTACGCAGAGCTTTGGACAAAGGCGGATTTGTTGCGTGAGAGTTTTTTTTTTTTTTAATAATATTCGATTAAGAGTTATTTTATTTATAAATACTTTGAGTTTTGGATATAATCTAGATATAGGAAACAAGAGTGGATTGAGCGATTATAATTCCAATTCTCTTATTATAGTGGATTATTCTTGTTGGCTCTCCCTGTGAATGTAGGTACCGATATTCAGACCGAATCACGTAAATTTCTGATATCCTATATTATTCCTTGTTATTTTCTGTTTTTTTCACATTGACTTATTTGCAAGATCCTGGTTAGTTTTCGTATTATATTATAACAGTTGTCACTATTATTATTATACTTCTAAATCTTGAACGGCATATCTCATTTTTTAGTTTTGATCCCATTTTTTCAATATAATTTAAATTGTCACAAAGGAAAAGATGAGAGATATGTGGGATACTTGACAATTATATTGAGTTTACATTTAAAAGGTAAATGATTCATTGATTTTCTTCCCAATTGTCCGTGTTATTGTTGCCTAAAGTAAATTAGGATTTTGACCATTTATAGTCTAGTGGGGTCGTGAGGTATTTTAACCACATGCATCGATTTTTATGAAATTTGAGGTTGAAGTGGCTATTGAGTTTGCTTAACTTATAGAAAAGCTATAAACAATTGTAAGTGTCACGTGGGTGGGCATATATTAAGAATCTTACCAGATTTGTGGTTCTTTTCCTTCCCTTTCCTCTTTCTCAAAACATGATGAATAGCACGAAGTGTTCGTAATACGTGGAGCTAATGAAGCTTTGCGATCGCAGAAGTAAAAGATCGAATCTTTGATGAGAAACAAAACACGGTGACCATTACCGTGGTGTGTTGCAGTCCCGAAAAGGTCCGGCAAAAGATTTGTTGCAAGGGAAGAGATATCATTTGTTGCATCGACATTCCTCCTCCTCCACCTCCACCTCCTCCACCTCTGCCGCCTCCTCCTCCTCCTCCACCACCCCCAAAACAGTGTCCTCCTCTACTGGTACTAGTTAACATTTGTCCCCCATGTCATAATCGAGGTTGTAGTTGGTTCTGTCCGTGGTACTGCCACCGCGGGAGGCCACCAATGTGCCACGATGGATTTGGGAGGCCATCGATGTGCCGTGACGGGTGTGGGAGGCCGGCCCACGAGTGCAGATGCTGGAGACCTAGTCATTCGAGGTGCTGCGATCAATGCAACGATGAAAACGCTTCTTCGTCATGGACCCTAGACAGTTGTGACAGTGGAAGGCCACCGGTATGCACCGATGCCGGCTGCGAGTGCGAAACTTTCTAGTAGCTTGTGTAATCAGAGCTCCATGGTATTTGTGCTGAAGCGAGGTTTTCATTCCCTCGAATCGGTGTTTTCACGACATGGAGTGGAGCACGGTATACAGTATCTTCCATTAGATATTCGCGACCGTCGTCAGATCTTGATTATGTCTACGCATGAGGGATAAGTTGAATTATACTTTACCATTGATTTTAAACTTACTACAGTTTGTATTACCTTTCACCTACTTTAGTATTCAATGTTGCACTTGTAATATACGATACTTATGAAACATCACCAGATAAAGATGTTCTATGGTTGTGGTCCTTCCACTTCCCATCGACTGACCGCCTGGAAACAATAATGCTAGAATTGACAAGGCCTCAGGTTGCAGGTGCTACTCCATCACTACCATGTCCAAATCAATCTCCATTATAGATTTCTGATTTCTCTCTCTATTGTCAACTTCTATGTTTTTCATGACAGCTTGAATTCTCCTCAACTCTAGTTTCACGTATAATCATGTCTTTCTATCGAGTAAGACGGGCCATCCACCATGTCGTTTAGTTCTTTGTATTGGAGGGGAAGCATCGACCCATCAGATCGGAGATGTGATTGAAGTTGTACTGCTCGAGGAGTAGTCCGGTCGACCCGCTATGCTCTCTGCATGTCACTTTGTGGATCCTGTCGGGCTGAAAAAATAGACCACGTTGTTCTAGGAGAAGTGCTAGTCCTTGGGCTGTATCTAGGAGTGGAGATCACGATTCGTTCTTTCTCTTGAAACAATTGAAAACAAGTAAAGATTAAATAAAACAACAATTCAATACACATTAGACTAACAAGCAAATATATCGGTCGAAATAAATATGAATGTTCGTTCGATGAGTTTGCAGAGCCTAGTCCGCCATGTCACTTCATCATTCTAGGCATCCAAAAGACGTCCAAACCATTTAAAGTTTCGGAGTATTTTTCAGGTTAGAGATATTGAATCTCCTAATTACATGCGATTCATATAATTGTTTCAAAAGTGCCTAGATGATATTTAGGGTGATGGAGATAGCTGGGTTGGGCCCAAACTCCTGCCTCATCATTGTGGGTTGGGCCATGAAAACGGGGCCCAGACACGCATGTTCGGGTCTCATGTTTTTGAAGCCTGGTAGGAAAGCGATGCCTTTGTGGGGGAAAAAAGGAACATCGAAGAAGACTGGCCAAAGCAAAGGAATCCACCCAAGTCAAAGAAGGCTTAAGTAAAGCTCCTTCCTTTCCATCTCTCAACATGAAAACTATCCCCTACCCTCTGGTAGCAAATCCAAACCCCAAAATCCCTTCCACAAAACCTTAAACCCCACTGCCATTCTACGATATGGAGTTTGTTTTATCTAGAATCCAAATTCCACAATCCAAAACCAAAAACCTAGATTATCCATAATCATGAGCATTGTTCATTACATCAAATCGAAACCCTAAAAACTCCTTTCTACCACTTTACAATGTTCTCGCCCTTCCTTCCTCAAACCCTCAAACCCCTTCTCCAGCTCTACCTTGCCATTCCACCAAGATTCCTGATTTCCTCTATTCAAAACCAAAAACCTAGTTTCATCTGAATCATGAGCACTTTATTACACCACCTTGAAACCCTAAAAAATAAAAATAAAAAATTTGCCACGTTACACAGTTTACAAACTTTTTTCCTTTAAATCCTCAATCCTTTTCATAAGCTTTTCTCACCAAACCATGTTGCAATTCCATATTCATGGTCTTCTTGCCAGCACAGCTCCCACCTATTCAAGAATACCATCCCTAGACCCAAGCTGATTTCTGCACCCTGCAAGAACATTCAAGTTGAGCAACTATGGATCACGATCTACGAATGAATGCCTTTTGTAGCCAGTTGGGTCATTTATGGCCCAAAAAAAAGTAGTTGTTGATGAAGTAGTCACAAAAGCGAGTCTAAAGGAAGGAGAACGCACGGTCTTTGGATGTCTCTATGGAAACCTCGACGTAAACTTCTAAGCGTTTCAATTGACCATGAAGAAGGCTTGGCAAACTAACAAGGTAGTGTGGACTCACTTTGAACTGGTCTGTTTTCCTTTGTTTTTGAAACTATGGAGGAAAAAAAGAGGGTTTCGAAAACGGCCTATGGTCTTTCTCTCACCACCTGCTAGTAATGATATCTTAGAAATCGAACTTCATTCCCCAATGCACCCCTTTTGAATCATGTGCTTTTTGGCTCCATATTATGGGGATCCCTACAAAAGGCAGAAAATACAAAGTGATTAGCAGTATTGCGAAGCAAATAGGGAAAGTAAAAGACGTTAAAATTGAAATCAGGGGTTACGTAGCTGTAGTAGTTTGCAAGGCGGAGGCAGTGCTGGATCTTTCAAACCTTTTGAATTCAGGCATGATTTATAGTTATAAGGGGAAAGAACTCTGGGTTGACTTTCGTTACGAAAGATTACTAACATTTTGTTTTTGGTGCGAAAGGATAGGGCATTATGCCCAAAACTACAGAGATACCTTATAATGAGGAGTGTTTTTCCAAAAATGAGAACTTTTTCTTCAGGCCATGGTTGAAAACTGAATTGAATACCAATAGCCCCTTCTAGACAGCTTTTTATGAAGTGAAGTCAGAGGAGTATATGGATGACGAAGCCATTCCAGAGACCACTAAGATTCCAACTTATTCCGACACAATCCAAGGGAAAACAGGGGAAAAGGAGAAAGGGGGGTGGGCGAAGAAAGGGGAAAAAGGAGAATGAGTGAGATTGAAGACTATACCTTAGATGGGCGATCATCAAGTGTGACTGAAATCCAGCAAGTGGAAGACCTCTCCTATTAGAACTCCCTTCATTCCATGGCAGTGATACTTTAAGGAAAAACCACAAAAATTCAGTTCATAGGGAGACAAAGAAAGGTAGGAAAGCCAATACCCAATATGTACAACAAAACTAGATTATGTTGCTGGATGAAACCAACAGCCTGGAAACATCAGTGGGTTCTACTAAAGAAGTAAACCTATGGGCATTAGTGGCTTACCCTAATAAGCCACCGAATCACAAATTAGCATCGTTGCGTGGAACTATCAATGGTTGGGCACTCTCTTGACGGTTCAAGCTCTTAGAGCCAATTTTCCTCGAGAAAGGCCCAACTTTATATTTCTATGTGAGAGTAAGAATAAAAAAAAGGGATGTGAGGAAGAGATGAAAGTTCCAAAACCAGGTGGTTGTGAACCTAAATGGCATCGGTGATGGTTTTGCTCTCTTATGGAAGGATGAGATCAAAGTGGAGATCTTCATAGCAACAAGCAAATTGGTTGACCTGTGACACGAAGATCCAATACAGGGGAAACATTTTCTAATTTGATCCAAGGGGTGGATTTAATTTGGTTCATGAATATTAATATATAAATGTGACCCAAATATAGAAATACACAAAAAAAAAAGATTAAATACACGGTCGGTGCCACATCCATCACTACGGACTATTGTTTCCCTCTTTATTTGATTTGTACTTATTTGGTTGAACACAATTTCTAATTTGCCATAGCGCCGTACAATGCATCTTTCAATTTTCCTTGTCCCTCGATGACGTGGTTTCGTTCGTAGAAGGTTGGGGGTTGAAATCTAAGCTCTACTTATCCTTGAAAATTCAAAATTTATTCATCACTCATTAATGAGACCAGTTAATTATGATATAAAAATCATTTTTTTCTTTAAAATTTTTAATACTCAATAATTTGGCAAGATTGTATGGGATGTCGATTAGTGTGTAGATAGGTTTTGCACTTACTTGACCATCCAATTACCAAGTTCCTGTGAATACAAGTGTTAGAAAAAATTGTCACTAATTTTTATTCATACTCTAGCCTCATTCCTTAAAAAAAAAACCTAGATTTAGGTTCAATTCAATTTAGTCTCGAACTTTTTAAAGATAATCTCCAACTTTCACTCTAGAGTTAAATCTACCCACGCGTTCCACTAGTTTCTTTACACTTATCAACATTCTGGTCGGGCAGAGGTCCATTATCATTACATGTATCTTCATCAGGATCATTGCCTTTGTATGGAACAATTATAGTCTCTTGATGCTAAAAGTTTCAAAGAAATCAATGGCGATTTTTGGACTCTTGGGCAGTTTGATACGAAAATGAAAATTGAAGATTTTTTTTAGACAAAGAAAAATTTTGATAGAATTGAAATTTGACCTTAAATTGGAGTTTTATTTTTTTTTTTTTAGTGAAATCAACCGTCCGAACTCCCAAAAAAAGGGGTGAATGATGTTAAAGTGGAGTTGGAAATAAGCTGAGCGCAAGGGTCGATTACATATAATGCAAAAGTGGAGTAAAGTTGGGTATGTAGTTAAAAGAGATCCCCCCCCCCCCCCCCCCCCCCTCGGGGGTAAAAAGGGATGGGAGCAGGCTGAGTCCTCCAAAGGCCATTTTTATTAATGTCCAAGCTTTGTAGACTGTATGATGGATAGAAGATTTTCATTTATACTATCTTTTCCATACTATTTAGAAGCATTTGGATCCAAAACTTTCGAACTACTTTGTAGAATAAAGTTCGAAATATACTTGACATGCATTCAGGACACAATCTGTGATTCAATTCTACAGAAATTATGTATGCAAATAAAAACCACATATATAATATATTGTAAATTAAGTCGGATCGCAATTGATCGCAGTGAAATTCTAACTGTTAGATTTGCGCAAAAAGTGTTATTCGTTATCTTTGGAGAAAAATATAATTAACATAGCAACAAGAGATAAGAAGATCGATACACTAAAAGTTTTTACGTAGAAAGTCCATTTTGGGGGGAAAAAATATGAGACACTAGTCTAGGAACTGCTCCACTGTAATTAAAAGAATACAATTAACACTTTAGAAGTGTCTTTCTCACAAAAAACCCTCATAATTGTCACAAAACACATCCTCCCTTAATAAACTCTCAAGATCTTTCATGTTTACACATTGTTGAGAGCGCTTGTAATCTCTCTAAAGTATTTTCTGGTGCACATAGAATCCTCCACATGAAGTTGGTGCTGAACAAAGTGGTGAAGAGCAAGATGCAAGTCATCGCAGGGACGAACTATAGGCTTGTCATTGACATTTGAGGCCCTCGTCTGGGACTAGCCTAGGGAGCATTTCCGCCATCTCTCATTGTTCAGGGTAACATGTGAGCGGTGTCATTTCGTCCTACTTCTAAATTATTGCTAACTATCCTCAGTCATATTACAGTTTCAATAGTTTAAGAGTAGAATAAAGAGTCCATAGAAGTGGAGTTCTAGTCGTTTTTATCTTTAGGAATGGGAGGTTTCATCCTCATCTGACAGGTTGTTTCGGTTTAAAAACTTAGGGGCAAAATTCAAGGGATCCAATGTTTTGCTCTCCTTTACCTGTGCTATTATTTGCTTTTATAGGTTCGATGTTACTTACTGCAACGTGCAAGAATCTTGTGAAGAAGGATGGGATCAGGCCAGCGGAAGAGAGAAATTTGCATGTGAAGAAAGATGGTGTTGATAAGGGATGATCCGTTCCACTCAGTCTAGCCTCATCCATCTTTTAGGATCGAAAATCAAACTAGATAGTCTTCGGACCATATTCTCGCATGAACTATTAGGAAGGTATTGGGTCATTTAAGTTGGTTCAGCCCGTTTGAGTAAGCTGTTAGCTTCTTATTATGTTCAAGAAGGGGCCGCTACAATTTTAGGCCAACATATTAGCATCACAAACATGAAAAACGGCAGCAGTTTTTCTGGTGAAAAATGAATCTATCTAGCAGCGATCAACTCGACGATCGGAAGTCCATCTGTGGTCTGATAGGATTGAAATTTTGTCAGCGCTTCAAGACTTATTACTCTTGATTTTGAACAGTTGGATTGTGTTTTCAAGGTGTCTACTACAAATTTCATGGATGGTTTCAAACCACATTTTTGGAGGTGTTTTTCATCCATTTCTCTCGTTAAAGGTGATGCTGATACTTGATCTTCATTTATAGTTTTGGAATTTCAATGTCATTAAAATTTGTGAGGTTTTGTACCTAAACTATCAATAGTGGAGATTCGGTTGGACTCCATGAGCAGTCTTGTGGTTTTTATCCTTCACATTGGAGGAGTTTTTCATGTAAAAATTCTTGTGTTATTTCTCTTCTAGTTCGTCTATTTCCATTGGTTTTGTTCAATTCAGTTTCTCATAGGTTCAGTCAAAGGGAAAATTTTATCCATTGTTTTTCCCAACAAAGTGGTATCAAAGTGTTGTTTTTGATTGAATAATAGAATCGAATATGAGCAAGGTGGTCAGTTTGAATAGAAAGAATTATCATGTATGGAGAGAAAAAAATGGAAAACCTTTTGCATGTGAAGCACTGGCATTTATCGGTGCTTGCTAATGCTAAACCTGACAGCACGACTGATGTTGATTGGAATCTTGAGCACAAAATTGTGTGTGGATTTATTTGACAATTTGTTGATGATAATGTTTTGAATCACATCAGCAAAGAATCACATGCTAGAACTTTATGGAACAAACTTGAGTCATTATATGCACGGAAGACTGGCAATAAATAAATATGTTTGATTAAACAATTTATGAAGTTGCATTACAAAAATGGCTAATCTATATCATACCATTTAAATGAGTTCCAGGGAGTAATATACCAACTTTCTACTATGAATATTAAATTTGATAATGAAGTACAGGGACTTTAGCTACTGTGCAGCTTCCCTGAATCTTGGGAGACATTTCGTATGTCTTTGATTAATGCTGTACTTGATGGTATTATTACTATAGATTTCGCAAAAAGTGGTGTTCTAAATGAAGAGATAAGAAGAAAAATACATGGTTCTTCCTCCCATTATGAAGCTTTAATTGTTGAAAACAAGGGTAGAAGTAATGGCGAAGCTCTGAAAGATAGTAACAAGAGCCGAAGCAAGTCAAGGTCATGGAAAAAAACTGTTGAGTGTCATCACTGTGGTAAGATGGGCCATATTAGGAAAAAAAAATTATTTTCAGCTGAAAAATGAGAAAAGAAACGAGAAGAAAAATGGCAACGACAACATTGAAAAAAGATATAACAGTAATGATGATCGGGTGGCCACTACTACGTACGAACTTGTTATTGTTTGCTATGATGACAATGTTAATTTTGCCTGCGACGATTTGAACTGGGTTATTGATAGAGGAGCTTCTCTTTATATCACCTCTAGGAAGGAGTTCTTTACATCCTACAAGTCTAATAAATTTTGACATCTTAAGGATGGGCAATAATGGTTTGGCTGCAGTTGTGGGTATAGGAAATGTGTGCTTAGAGGCTAATAACGGAGCAAAACTAATTCCAAAATATTGTTGCTTCCGAAATCAGATCATTAACGCAAGTGCACGCTATCGAACAAGTAATAAAGGGTAAATAGGGTTGTCGATCCTACGAGGACTGATCAAAGATTTCTATTGAGTACTAAACTGTCTCAAACCACTATTATTCAGAAAATCTAAATTAAGGAATTCAACTAAATTAAGAAAATAAACTAAAACACGCAAATTTAACTTGATTAGAACTTCACTGATAGAAAGCCTAGGGTATACAATTTCACTTAACAATTAATCTCAAGTCAATCCCTCTTCTTCAGTATTATCCAATGGCTATGTTGTTAATCTAGAATTCTAAAATCTCCCTATACCTCTTCCAAGCGTCAATAGGAACATATTCTCGAGTAAATAATCGTTCACTCTATTCCTAGGCAAACGACTATTGAGAACCCATTATAAACCAATTCTATTTGATTACCTAAGGCAATTGGGTATATTCCTATCCCTTTCACTAATAATCCCGTCTTCCGATTAAGATTAACTTAGGTTATTTCTACCACGGCTAAATCTAGGATTCCTCTCCCGAGTTCACCTAAATTACCAATTCAAATCAACTGGTGGCCAATCAATTGACAAGCATTAAGCGCAAATAGAGATAAACAACGAGAATTCATTCAATAATATCAAAGAAGAGTTCACAACTATTGATCAACTGTCAAGATCCATTGTAACCCTAGAATAACAAATTAGTTCATACTAACACCAAGAAAACACATCATCCGAAAAAGACAGAATAATATCAACATTCAAGAACAAAGGATGAGAAAGAATGAAGCTTGGTCGTCAAACTCGAGCTTCGTCTTCTTCGATCCTCGCTCTCCTCCTGCTGTCAAGAAGTTTCCGTCATCTTTTCTCCAATCCGTGATGTCTATCCTCCCAAGGAGATGTTCTCTCGTCCCCCCATAATTCCGTCTAAGAAAACCACCCAAAAAGATATCCTCCAAAAATCTCCTAGGGTTATCCTCTCTTTCCTATTTTATCACCTTTCAAATATTCCATCAAAATCTCCTAGAATATAATATCCTTAATCCCTTCAAAATAAGAAAACCAAATTCTAAAAATATCCAAACATAATCTTCTAATAAAATCTTCAAGCCACGGCAAAAGGAGAAGGTTGCCCGTCGTGCGTTATTGTCAGCGTGCAGACGGATGCGTCCGTCTATCAGACGGACGCATCCGTCTCGGTTCTGTACTCAACCATAGATTGCATATGGATGCATCCATGCCTTAGACGGATGCATCCATCTGGGTTCTGTCTCCAGCAACTTTGAAGCTGCAAAGTTTTCAAATCTTCTCATCAATGTTCTTCACTTCATTCTTCCAAATCATGCCTAAACATAACAAGACATCATTGAGACACTCAAGCGAGAAAACACGAGAATTAAAATACAAAATCAACTAATCATGACCAAAACACTAAAGTAAAACAAAAACTCTAAAAACTAAATAAAACTCGAACGACTAAACTTAGTTGTCCACATTTTAAAAGCACTTAAACTCTACTTTTGTAGAGTTATCACACCCCCAAACTTAACGTTTGCTAGTTCTCGAGCAAATACGCAGAAAGAAAAACGCAAAGATAAACTCGACACGACTATTCCTCAATCAAAACTCGAATCCACCTTTTTGAACAATCCCTTAATGTTCTCAGAAATGGTGCATTCAAACTTGTGGTCACGTTTCCTCCTCACCCATCTCATGACTATGAAATTATATGTTTTTGTCTCCATGAAGCTCAATGTTAAAAGGTTAAATCACCTCAATATGTCACGGAATGGATAATGCCAACCTCATAGTTCCAATAAAATACAGTAGGACGGCAACTTACAGAGACCAACCCAAATACTCCTATCCACTAATCAAAGGTTTCGCACATTTAAGAGTTAATACATGCAAGACAAATGATTTTTTTTTCTCCGCTACACGACTCTGGGTATTTCATCATCTCATAGTGGAAACCCATGTAACGAGCTTTCGATCAATGACTCCCAGACCAGTTGGTCCAAGGCATTAGATTTTAAGGAACCCTTCAGATCTAGTACTCGAGCAACCACTAGAGTGACTCACACCACAAGCACATATTCAGGCGTGTAATACTACACATGTTTTTCTTTTCTTTTTCTTTTAACCTAAACATCGGTACTCAGAGCCTTGGTAGCTTTCTTTTTCTTTTTCTTTTTTTTTTCTCTTTTTTTCTTTTTTTTTTCTTTCTTCAAAAATGAACTACACTTAAGATTTCGCATCAAGGAAGTACTCAGGCAACTCTATTCATCACCAGCTACTATGCGTTATAAGACATGAGTTTGTTCACCCATTCCTTTTCATATTGAGGTTTGTGTGTGTGTGTGTGTGTGAAAGAAAACTATTTGTAAATCAAACGCACTGCAACACATTCATGAGCTAAGTGTCGATTTTTCTTTTCCACAAGTTATTCATGCGAACCACTAAAATTCATCATCGAACAAGGACCAATTCATCTTAGATATCATCAAGTTTGATTGAGGAATTGACACAAACATAATACTCTAAACAATAAGCAAACACTAAACAGCAAACTGTAACAAAAACCAGCAATAACATTCCCAAGCAACAATTAAGAAACTCGGCAAAAGTTCAGCAAAATAGCAACCTTACTCCCCCAAACCTAATATAGACTAAACCTAACTATTCAGCAATGAATGATCAGCATTAAGAACACCAAAACATCTTTAATCTCCCCCAAACCTGACCTAATCATCGTCCCGATGAACCTAATAAGTACAAGGTGAAAGTGAAGACTTCCCTGAATAGTTAGTCGTCCGCGTTATCCTCCGAAGATGATTGTTGCTCTTGATCGTGTTGTTCCATCTTTAGAATTCAGCTGAGCGGGTCGCACAAAAAACGTCAAGTATGTCGGGTCGGGTTGGGTCATCAACCGACCCAACCATAAAATTTCAAGACATATGTAACAACTTGACGGACGCAACCATAATAGTAATATGCACCAATTTTTTTTTTCAATTTTTATCATCAAAATTAAGATAAGTATAGACTAAAATTGAGAAAAGTAAAAGAACAAAGAATAGAAAATTGGGTTGCCTCCCAAGAAGCGCCTTGTTTATAGTCGTTGGCTCGACTATCGTCTTCATCAAATATCTCCCAAGGTGATTGAGGCGACCACTCTCTCGATATCACCTCCCCAATAATGTTTCAGTCTTTGCCCGTTAACTTTGAAAATCCTCCATGAATTCATATCCATCACCTCCACAGAGCCGTAGGGAAAAAGTTCCATAACATAGAATGGGCCAGACCACCTCGACTTAAGCTTTCCTGGAAATAACTTTAGTCGAGAATTAAAGAGCAAAACATGTTGGCCAGGTTCAAATCTCCTCTCGATAATCCTCTTATAATGCCACTTCTTTGTTTTCTCCTTATAAATCTTGGAACTCTCATTGGCTTGGAGATGAAATTCATCAAGCTCGTTCAATTAGAGCATCCTTTTCCCCCCTACTCTATCAAGATTGAAGTTCAGCTTCTTTAGTGCCCAAAAAGCACAATACTCGAGTTCAACCGGCAAATGGCATGTTTTTCCATAAACCAACCTATACGGAGACATTCCGATAGGTGTCTTATAAGCAGTTCAATAAGCCCATAGAGCGTTATCCAACTTGTGAGCCCAATCCTTTCTTAAGAGATTCATAGTCTTCTCTAGGATCCTCTTGATTTCTCGGTTCGAAATCTCTGCTTATCCACTTGTTTGAGGATGGTAAGCCAAGGCAACCTTGTGCTTAATTCCATACTTGCTCAGTAAGGCCTCAAATTGTTTATTGCAAAAATGTGATCCCTCGTCACTGATGATGGCTCGGGGAGTTCCAAATCACGAAAATATCTGTTTCTTCAAAAATCTTAACACCACTTTAGCATTGTTAGTGGGCAAAGCTATTGCTTCGACCCATTTAGAAACATAATCCACAGCGACTAAAATGTAACGGTTATTGAATGAAGAAACAAACGGACCCATAAAGTCAATACCCCAAACATCGAAGAGCTCCACCTCAAGGATGTTGTTCAATGGCATCTCGTATCTTTTTGAAATGTTCCCCACACGTTGGCACCTGTCACATTTAGCGACGAAGTTATAAGAATCCTTAAATAATGTGGGCCAATAAAAACCTGATAGTAGAATCTTCGCAGCTGTCCTATCTCCTCCAAAATGTCCACCGTACGGTGATGAATGACAATGCCACAAAATTTCTTCCCATTCATGCTCAGGCACACATCTCCTCAAAATTTGATCTGCATGTTGCTTGAATAAAAATGGTTCATCCCATATATAATTCTTCACATCATGCAAAAAATTTTTCTTTTGTTGGGAATTCAATTCAGCTGGTATGAAATTAGAGACAAGAAAGTTTACATAATCAGCATACCAGGGCACCTGTTGGTGATTAACCGAGAACAGTTGTTCATCTGGAAAGTACTCCGTAATAGCTATTTGATTCTCGGTTTTGCTTCCCCTTTCTAGCCTCGATAAATGATCAACCACCTGGTTTTCTGTACCTTTCCTATCTCTAATCTCAAGATCAAATTCTTGCAGTAAAAGAACCCATCTAATTAACCGCGATTTCGCATCTTTCTCGTTAATCAAGTATTTAATCGCGGAGTGATCAGTAAAGACAATGACTTTAGAACCAACAAGATAAGCTCGAAATTTATCAAAAGCAAATACGACTGCAAGTAATTCCTTTTCCGTGGTCGTATAGTTCGACTGTGCATCATCTAAGGTTCTACTAGCATAGTAAATTGCATGAAACACTTAATTCCTACGTTTCCCCAAAATTGCTCCTAAAGCATAGTCACTTGCATCACACATAAGTTCAAATGACAAAGTCCAATCCAGCATGACTATGACAGGAGCGAAAACTAACCTCTTTTTGAGCTTGTTGAATGCTTCCAAGCATGCATCATTGAATACAAATGGCTTGTCTTTCTCAAGGAGATTGCAAAGAGGCTTGGCTATTTTAGAAAAATCCTTAATAAACCTCCTGTAGAAACCTGCATGTCCAAGAAAATTTCGAATGGCCTTCACTGAAGTTGGTGGAGGTAATTTCTCTATTGTTTCCACCTTGGGTCTATCGACTTGAATTCCCTTGCTCGAGACCCTGTGCCCAAGAACAATACCTTCTCGAACCATGAAATGGCATTTTTCCCAGTTCAAGATCAGATTTGTATCCTTACATCGTTTAAGTACACATGCCAAATTATGCAAACTATGATAAAAAAAAGTCACCAAAAACTGAGAAATCATCCATGAAAACTTCTAAGCATTGTTCTACCATGTCAGTGAAAATAGCCATCATGCATCTTTGAAAAGTGGCAGGTGCATTACATAACCCGAATGGCATCCTTCGAAAAGCGAAAGTGCCATAAGGGCATGTAAAAGTGGTTTTCTCCTGATGTTCTGGCACTATAACTATCTGATTGTAACCTGAATATCCATCCAGAAAACAGTAGAATTCCTTACCTGCTAAACGGTCTAACATTTGGTCAATAAATGGAAGTGGAAAATGATCCTTTCTTGTAGCCTTGTTCAACTTCCTATAATCCATGCACACTCTCCATCTCGTAACAGTTCGGGTAGGAATGAGTTCATTCTTCTCATTTGGAACCACGGTCATCCCGCCCTTCTTAGGTACAAACTGTATAGGACTCACCCAAGAACTGTCAGAGATAGGATAAATAATACCCGCATCCAACCACTTAACAATCTCCTTCTTCACGACTTCATTCATGTTCGGGTTTAGACGACGCTGATTCTCGATCAAAGACTTATGATTTTCTTCGAGGAGAATTTTATGCATGCATATCCCTGGGCTAATTCCATGTATGTCTGCGATAGTCCACCCTAAAGCTTTTTTGTGCTCCCTCAAAACTTGAAGTAACTTCTCTTCCTGCAACTTTGTTAGTTCCGAAGAAATAATAACTGGAAGAGTAGAAGAAATTCCAAGAAAAGCATACCTCAAGTGAATGGGTAACGGTTTTAGCTCTAATTCCGGTGACTCATCAATGGAAGGTTTTGCTGATTTCTTAGGCATCTCTAGAGGTTCAAATGTAGCGAACGCCTTGGGTTCATAAGGGATGGAGTTCAACCATTTCAACACTTCCATTATTTCTTCATTATTGCTTTCCTCTCTCGAAGTTAACGACGCTTCCACCAGATCCTTGAGATTCATTCCTTGAAATGTTTCAACTGTTAACCTGTTAACAAGATCAATCGAAAAACATTCATCAGGTTCACCAGGACATTTCATAGCTTGCAAAACATTAAAAGTCACCTCCTCATTGTTAACTCTCATTGTTAATTCCCCTTTTTGGACATCAATAAGGGTTTTTCCTGTTGCTAAGAATGGTCTTCCCAAAATAATTGGAATTTCCCGATCTTCCTCAAAATCAAGAACAATAAAGTCAGCAGGAAAGATGAATTTATCAACTTTTACCAGAACATTCTCAATGATCCCTCTAGGATAAGTAAGAGAACGATCAGCTAACTGCAAAGTAACAGAGGTGGGTTTTACTTCCCCCAAACCCAATTCACAAAATGTGGATAAAGACATCAAGTTAATGCTAGCTCCTAGATCGCATAACGCCTTACCAATAAAATTTGAGCCAATTGAGCAAGGTATAGTGAAACTACCTGAGTCCTTTAATTTGCGTGGTAACTTTTTCTATAAGATTGCACTACTTTCCTCTGTCAGATCGACAGTTTCAAACTCACCGAGACGTCTCTTCATTGACAATATATCTTTCATGAATTTGACATAGCTTAGCATTGTTGACACCTGATTTTTTTTTATCACATTTTCTCTTTAAAATTAATAGAAAATCCATAAAAATTCATAAAATTAAAAAATCAACTTTGGAAGCTTTGGCCAAGCTTAGGCAACCATTTTTGAGCAAAAAATAATTTTTCGTATTTTTTCGTATTTTTTAAATATATTTTTTAGAAATTAGGAAAATATTTCATAAATAATAGCATTTGAGGCCACAAAAATACATAAAAAATAGTCAATATTTTTCTTTTAAATATTAGAATGGGAGATAGAGTTAATGGAGAAATTAGAATGGGAGATAGAGTTAATGGAGAAATTAGAATGGGAGGTAAATGAGTGGCCTATAAAAGGAGGAAGAAGAGAGCTTGAAAGTGAGGAATTTTTGGAGAGAAAATTTTGGATGTTTGAGAGGGTTTTGGGAGATTGAAGAAAAATTTGAGAGAAAAAAAATACCAAAAAGAGAGAGAGAATTTTGAAGATGATGGGAGTTTAAAACTAGCGGGTTATCATCATCAATTTCTTCATCGATCAACATAAATCAAGAATTCATCCCAGATTTGAAGCTAAGTATCCCTCTACTCTCTTTGATTTTTTAGTATAAACTAGCTCAAATTTTCTACTCTTCTCCCATTTCTCCATATTTGATTTCAGGCAGGAACCAATTATATCCATCAAGCACTTCTCATAATGCCATTGAAGCTAAGTGCTTCTTTCATTGTTCTAATTTTTAATGTGAATTAAATCATATTTGCTCCATTACTCCATTTCTCCATATTTTTATGTCAGGCAAAGGACAACTCCAAGTCAACGGTAAATCCCATGGAGGTGTAAAATTGGCGCTGATGAGCTCTTGAGTGCCCATTAAATTTTCAATTGATCTGTCGATGGATTTCGGCTCGAATTGTCAAATCAATTCGTTTTATTTTAAAGAATTTAAACCCCAGAATGTGAAGGGCAGAGCCCGCTCACTAGAGGTCATTTTAAATCTCTGCAATTTAAATTCCTGCACCTTAAATCCCAAAGGAGAAGGCCAAGCCAAGGCTGAGCTATCCATTGGTGGTATTTATTTATTGTTATTTACTTCCTGTAATTTAATTTTTGAATCACTAAATCTCAAAATGAGTAGCTCGCAGCACTGCACAGAAGTCGTTAACTCACTCCCTCTTTCGGCTTCAGGGAAATACTTAATATTTTGAAAATGCCAAAAAAAATGTCACTCACGTATATTCCATTTAAGAAAGTGAAAATACAAAAAGAGAACACTCCACTAGAGCCTTAGGAATAAACCAAGCCTGAGTTGCCAAATTAGGATATCCATGAAATTAAGGTACTGAAAGGGCATTAGTTTTAATTAACTAGTGTAACCAAATCCCTGAACTCATAATCTCTGGTTCGTAGAAGTAATTTAGTTCTCCCACTAATTTACTTAGGTTTCTAATCAACCTACCAAAAATGATTAGTGGCGACTCCAAATTTTAAAACCATTTGAACAAAAAAACCAAAGTCGCGATTTGATAGAGCTTGGGAGAGCTCGAACTAGGTTAGTTAATTTAATCAATTAATTTGGTAATCCATTAACGTATAAAATGAATTTTAGGTCACGACAGACATCTGCTCAAGGGCCTCTGCAAATGGGATATTGATGTGCAATTTCTTGAACACATCGAGAAACTTCTGGAATTGCTGCTCATCCTTGTGCTTTCGAGCTCTTTGGGGAAAAGGAAGAGGTGGATATATCTTTTCCTTGGCTTGAGTGACATTCTCCTCCAAGGATTTGCTTGAATCTCCCTTAACTTTAGCTTGTGTATAGGGCAGACGGTCAGGCAGTGTGTTGCTGCTATACAAACCATGCGGTTCTGCTGCACTACTTCTGCTGTTCGCTAATGGTATTGCAGTATTATTCTCTACTACTCCAGCATCCACGGGCCTACTGATCAGTGTTGCTTCTGTGGTTACTTCTTCAAGTTCTCTCCAATTCCACAACGTAATTACTTGTACTTGCTCTCGACCATCACTCCTAGGGTTCACCTCTGTGTTGCTCGGTAATGCTCCTTGAGGACGGTTGTTCATCACTTGAGCCAACTGTCCGACTTGAGTTTCCAAGTTCCTAAGTGATGCTGACTGATTTTGCAAGAGTGTCATTTTTCGAAATATGTTTAACAAGAAGTTCTTCCAAACTTGACATCTTCTCTTGTGTGGGAAGTTTCTGTTGTTGCTGATGAAATTCAGGTCGTAGGTTCGACTTAGGTGCTTGTTGATTCCCCCATGCAAAGTTAGGGTGATTCCTCCAACCTGGATTATATGTGTTAGAAAAAGGATTGTTCTTTGTGTTACTTCCCACATAACTTACCGACTCATTCATCGCAAGGCATTGACCTGGGACATGATTGTCCCCACATGTTTCACATGGATAGCTCGATGAAAGTCCAGGACTCTTGAGTGCAGATAATTCTCGAGTAAGCGCATCAATTTTGGCATTTAGAGCTACAACTGGATCAACTGAATGCACTCCAGCTGCTCCTCGGGAAGAACTTACGCCTTGACCATTGTTGGCCATCTGCTCAAACAACTCGAGCGCCTCTTGAGGTTGCTTATTCATTAACGTTCCCCCAGCTGCTGCATCAATTGTCAGACAAAGTGTGTTTGATAGGCCATCATAGAAAATTTGTACCAACATCTATGGCGGTATTTGATGATGAGGACACACTCGCAGTAACTCCTTAAACCTTTCCCAAGCATCATATAATGATTCGGTCCCATGTTGTCGAAATGACGTAATGTCATTCCTCATCTTGATGGTCTTACTTGGAGGAAAGTATTTGGATAGGAATTTCTTGGACATGTCTTCCCAAGTAGTAATGGACCCTTCTGGTAATGAGTATAACCACGCCCTAGCCTTATCTCGTAGTGAGAATGGAAACAATCGCATACGGACTGCGTCAGTTGACACCCCATTATAACGGAAAGTGTCGTAGATATCCAAGAACGTAGTGATATGCCCATGTGGATCCTCAGAAGGAGATCCCCCAAAGCTCGAGTTTTGAAGCATTGTAATGACTGCTGGCTTAATCTCAAATGAATTGGCTTGAATAGTGGGCCTTAAAATACTCGAGCGTTCATGCACATGAGGTTGTGCATAATCCTGCATAGTCCTCTGTTGTCCTTGATTTGCAATTTGGTTATTGTCTCCCATGTTGACTTGCTCTGCAACTTGTCACTGTTCCCTCAAATGCCTACGAAATGTCCTCTCGATCTCTGGATCAAGTGGTAGCAACTCACAACTTTGGGAGCGGCGCATGCAGTGAACAGAAATTTCTTACAAATCAAGCAATAAAATTTAAGAAAAATATCTGAACTAATAACGGCCTGATTAATATTAATATCAATAGAAGTTATGAAAATCACGTCCCCGGCAACGGCGCCAAAAACTTGTTGCTTCCGAAATCAGATCATTAACGCAAGTGCACGCTATCGAACAAGTAATAAAGGGTAAATAGGGTTGTCGATCCCACGAGGACTGATCAAAGACTTCTATTGAGTACTAAACTGTCTCAAACCACTATTATTCAGAAAATCTAAATTAAGGGATTCAACTAAATTAAGAAAATAAACTAAAACACGCAAATTTAACTTGATTAGAACTTCACTGATAGAAAGCCTAGGGTATACAATTTCACTTAACAATTAATCTCAAGTCAATCCCTCTTCTTCAGTATTATCCAATGGCTATGTTGTTAATCTAGAATTCTAAAATCTCCCTATACCTCTTCCGAGCGTCAATAGGAACATATTCTCGAGTAAATAATCGTTCACTCTATTCCTAGGCAAGCGACTATTGAGAACCCATTATGAACCAATTCTATTTGATTACCTAAGGCAATTGGGTATATTCCTATCCCTTTCACTAATAATCCCGTCTTCCGATTAAGATTAACTTAGGTTATTTCTACCACGGCTAAATCTAGGATTCCTCTCCCGAGTTCACCTAAATTACCAATTCAAATCAAGTGGTGGCCAATCAATTGACAAGCATTAAGCGCAGATAGAGATAAGCAACGAGAATTCATTCAATAATATCAAAGAAGAGTTCACAACTATTGATCAACTGTCAAGATCCATTGTAACCCTAGAATAACAAATTAGTTCATACTAACACCAAGAAAACACATCATCCGAAAAAGACAGAATAATATTAACATTCAAAAACAAAGGATGAGAAAGAATGAAGCTTGGTCGTCAAACTCGAGCTTTGTCTTCTTCGATCCTCGCTCTCCTCCTGCTGTCAAGAAGTTTCCGTCGTCTTTTCTCCAATCCGTGATGTCTATCCTCTCAAGAAGCTGTTGTCTCATCCCCCCATAATTCCATCTAAGAAAACTACCCAAAAAGATATCCTCTAAAAATCTCCTAGGGTTATCATCTCTTTCCTATTTTATCACCTTTCAACTATTCCATCAAAATCTCCTAGAATATAATATCCTTAATCCCTTCAAAATAAGAAAACCAAATTCTAAAAATATCCAAACATAATCTTCTAATAAAATCTTCAAGCCATGGCAAAAGGAGAAGGTTGCTTGTCGCGCGTTATTGTCAGCGTGCAGACGGATGCGTCCGTCTGTCAGACAGATGCATCCGTCTCAGTTTTGTACTCAGCCACAGATTGCATATGGATGCATCCATGCCTCAGACGGATGTATCCACCTCGGTTCTGTCTCCAGCAACTTTGAAGCTGCAAATTTTTCAAATCTTCTCATCAATGTTCTTCACTTCATTCTTCCAAATCATGCCTAAACATAACAAGACATCATTGAGACACTCGAGCGAGAAAACACGAGAATTAAAATACAAAATCAACTAATCATGACCAAAACACTAAAGTAAAACAAAAACTCTAAAAACTAAATAAAACTCGAACGACTAAACTTAATTGTCCACATTTTAAAAGCACTTAAACTCTACTTTTGTAGAGTTGTCAAATATGTTAGACATGTTTTGAATATTTGTTTGAATATGCTTTCAACTAGTAAGCTCGATGATCCAGGATTTTGCAGTTCTTTTGATAATGGACAGTGGAAACTCACAAGAGGCTCATTATTGTGGCTAGAGCCATGAAGCAGTCTTTTTTGTATTTGTTACATGCCAAGATTTCCAAGGACATGTGTAATATCATGGAAGATGAGAATGCAACCGCATTATGGCACAAGAGGCTTAGTCACATATGTGAGAAAGGAATTGGTTTATTTGGTAAAAAGGGTTTACTTTCTAGAGTGAAAAGTGCAAGATTTGAGAAGTGTGCACATTGTTTAGCAGGAAACAACGAAGAGTTTCATTCAAGAGTCATTCGCCTTCGAGAAAATCAAATATGCTAGAATTGATGCATTTAGATATTTGTTGTCCAATAAAACCACTAACTTGGTGGTGCAGCCTACTTTGTAACTTTTAATGATGACTATTCAAGAAAATTATGGGTTTATATTTTGAAGACAAAAGATTAAATGTTAGATGCATTCAAGCAGTTTCAAGTTTCAGTTGAAAGATAGACTGGAAAGAAGCTGAAATGCATTCGTTAAGATAAAAATGGTGAGTACATCAAACCATTTGATGAATATTGCAGGCAACATGGGATTCGACATCAGAAGACACCTCCTAAAATACCTCAGTTAAATGATATAGTATAAAGAATGAATAGAACATTGATTGAGAGAGTCAGATGTATGATTTTAAATGCAAAATTGCCAAAATCCTTTTGGGGTGAGGCTTTGAGTACAATGGTACATGTTATCAACATATCTCCCACTATTGCTTTGGATGGTGATGTTCCAGACAGATTGAGAGGTCCAAATTAGATGTCAAGACATGAGAGTACGTCTTTCTTGGTTATGGTTCTGATAAATTCGACTACAGACTTTATGATCTAGTTGCAAAGAAAATTGTCAGAAGTCGAGATGTGATATTCGTTGAGAATGAGACCATTTGGGATATTAAGAAGATGAAGAAGACAAATTCTCATGATTCTGATATGTCAATTGATACTAGCTCAGTCCCATCTTTTGAGTTTTAGGGACGGTTGCATGATCAGGTTGAAAATAGTGTTCATGGTTAGACTCCATATCATTAGGTTCATGATCAAACTCAAAATGATCAGCAGGTTGAAGATCAGACGCAGGATGATCAGTAGGATTCAGATGGCATTGATACTCAAGAGAGTGCACCATTAGCTCCACTAACCATTGCTTTGAGGAGGTCTACCAAAGATCGCACCCCATCTACTAGATACTCTTCTAGTGAGTATGTTTTATTGACAGATGCAGGTGAACTCGAAAATTTTGAAGAATTAGTAGAAGATAAGAATAAGAAAGAATGATTCGATGCAATGCATGATGAGATGAAGTCACTGGATGAGAATCATACTTTTGAGTTGGTGGCACTGCCTAAGGACAAAAGCTCTTTGAAGAACCGATGGCTTTATAGATTGAAGCAAGATGAGACTACTTCGTGTCCTTAATATAAAGCTAGACTGGTTGTCAAAGGCTTCAATTAGAAAAAAGGAGTTGAATATGATGAAATTTTCTTGCCAATTGTGAAAATGTCTTCAATTTGAGTTTTTTTAGTCTAGCACCTAGTCTTCATCTCGAGGTTGAGCAAATGGGCATGAAGACTACATTTCTTCATGGTGATTTGGAAGAAGATATTTACATGGAGATGCTTGAGGGTTTTCAGGTGAAAGGTAAGAAAATTATGTTTGCAAATTGAAGAAAAGTTTATATGGCTCAAAGCAAGTGCTGAGACAATGGTATAGAAAATTTGAGTATTTTATGGGAGAGCAAGCATATAAGAAGACTACTTCTGATCATTGTGTGTTTGTGTAGAAATTCTCTAAAGATGACTTTGTTATTTTATTACTCTATGTGGATGACATGTTTATAGTTGGTTAGAATGTTATAAGGATTAACAAGTTAAAGAGAGATTTGAGCAAGTCTTTTTCGATGAAAGACTTGGGGCCGGCTAAGCAAATACTTGGTATGAGGATCACTCATGATAGACCGACGAACAGGTTATGGTTATCTCAAGAGAAGTACATAGAGAAAGCACTTCAAATGTTCAAGATGGATAAAGTTAAAGCGGTGAGTATGCCTCTTGCTATACACTTTAAGCTTAGTCATAAACAATATCTGTCTAATGGGAAAGATTTGAAAGACATGGAAAAAGTTCCTTACACTTTTGTAGTAGGTAGTTTTATGTATGCAATGGTCTATACAAGGCCAGACATAGCTCATGTAGTTGCAGTGGTTAGTTGCTTTATGTCAAATCCAAGAAGAGAGCATTGGAATGCATTGAAGTGGATCCTAAGGTATCTCCGAGGCACTTCTAATTTGAGACTTTCATTTGGGTGTAAGAAGCCGACTCTTGTTGGGTATATTGATTCAGACATGGCAGGGGATGTTGACACAAGGAAATCGACTTTAGGTTATTTGATTACTTTTTCAAGGGGAGTTGTGTCTTGGCAGTCAAGGTTGCAAAAATGTATTGCTTTGTCGACGACATAGGCAAAATTCATTGCAGCAACCGAAGCATGCAAGGAATTGCTTTGGATGAAAGAGTTTACACGGGAACTTGGTTTCGCTCAAGAAAGGTATGTTTACTTTGTGATAATCAAAGTGGTATACATCTTGCGAAGAATTCCACTTTTTATGCCAAGTCAAAGTATATTGATGTGAGGTATCATTGGATACGAGAAACTCTAGAGTCCAAAGAGTTGGAACTTGAGAAAGTACACACAGAAGATAATGCTTCAAATCTGATGACAAAGGCTCTCACTAGAGAGAAGTATGAGTTTTGCTGGCGCTAGGCTGGCATGGTTTTCTGTTGAGTTTCTTTTGTATCAAAATCTCTCTTAATGGATTCGAGAGAGAGATTTATTGGATCATTTAAGCTGGTCCAGCCCATTTAAGTCAGCTCTTAGCTTGTTATTATGTTCGACAAGGGGCTTATGCAATTTTAGGGCAACATATTAGCATCACAAACATAAAAAAACAGCAGCAATTTTTCTGGTGAAAAAGGAATATGTCCGGCAGCCATCAACTCGATGATAGAAAGTCCATTCGTGATCCGATTGGGCTGAAATTTTGTTTATAGCTTTGGGACTTATCGCTCTTGATTTTGATTGGTTGGATCGTGTTTTCAAAGCGTTTATTATAGATTTCGTGGGTGGTTTCAGACCACATTTTTAGGGGTGTTTTTCATCCGTTTCTTTCGTTAAAGGTGATGTTGATTCTTGATCTTCACTTATAGTTTTGGAATTTCAATGTCGTTGAAATTTGTGAAGTTTTGTATCTATACTATCAATAGTGGAGATTCGGGTGAACTCTGTGAACAGTCTCATGGTTTTTATCTTTCACATTGGAGGAGTTTTCCACGTAAAATTTCATGTGTTATTTGTCTTTTGATTTGTCTATTTCCATTGGTTGTGTTTGATTCAATTTCTCACGGGTTCAGTCAAAGGAGGAAATTCATCCGTTGTTTTCCCAACAGAAGGGACTAACCTATTTCGACTGACTATAAATATGAAATAAAGCCGTCCACGACGAGTTTGGGATAAAAATGATGTTGATGTTGATGTATAGATATGAAATAAAGGAAAAAGAGTATTGTTTTAGACAAATTATCATGTCCTGTAGATTAATTTATTTGACTTTTGGTCCAAAAGAGAAAGATATTTTCTTTACCGTAGTGACTTAAACAAAATTTAAGAGCACGTTTGGTGGTAGAAGTTGGATCAGGTAACTAATTCGGGCTCTAGGGAAAACATATTTTATCATACCCAAATCCAATAAGATCAATCACATTTGATGGAGACTCTTTGATCTTTTGCAACTTTACGATAGGCCTATCAAAAGGGTTGATCAGATCGGGATTGGGTTTGATCGGTAGAAAGCGATGCAACTCATATTGATCCATTTAACCTATATAGATCAAATATTTATGCGACACAACTTTAGCACCATACCCGGACTCACTCGATCTTGTGCCTATCAGAGCTGCAGTTTTTTGCGATTATTCTCCTTAAATTGCTAATTTGTTTGGGACTATTTTGAATTTTCTACAACACTCTATGCTATACAATGACCGAATATTGTGCATGCGAGCATTTAGCTTTATGATCGAGGGGAATAACTTGTCGGGCTCCTTATAAAATAGAGATCCTGTCTATTGTTTTTTCAATGTTCTTGGCTGACATTCATATTTTTTTTCTTTAGTTGATCTCGTTGGTCATCCATTGGTCCTTTTGAATTTGTTTGGCAAGAATATTGAAGGTCGACGGCAGATTACACGTGCAATATTATAATCTCGCAAATTCGGCATCGAAGTCTACTATATTACATGACATATATCACCCGAGATTCACAAGGCAACAATGATCATCACGCACATTTGATGTGACTTTGGCAAAAAGCATATCATCATCTTTTTCGAATTTCCTAGAAAAGTAGAAAGATAAGAGGTTTTCTTTTAGTCAACCCTAGATAGATAAAAAAAAAAACGGTGTCGTTTTATCTCCCATAAGTAGCTTTTTCACCAGAAATGGTTAAGCGGCGAGCAACAAATCTTTCGAAAAATAAAACGGACGAATGATTATGAATTTTGAGCTAGAGTTATGTAAGGATAACCTGAATATTTCTTTATCTTTATAGACAATATTTTTCACCTTTCATAGCTCTTCCAATCGAATTAAAAACCTCAAGTCCAGGAAAAGAGAACCGAAGTGTCAAACCCTAGAAGTAGAAGAGTTCAAGCTGTAAAAGCAAGCCACGGTGAAGGCAATATTTTTCACCTTTCATAGCTCTTCCAATCGAAAACACTTTCGCACGCCACGTCCAAATCAAAAACGTCAAGTCCAAGAAAAAGGAACTTGTCCATTGACAATGGACAGCAAAACAAACTACGTTCGGAGAATATGAAAGAAGCTCCATGTTTTGGACTCTCACTAGCCCTCATCGTAATGTTTGTGCCATCCATCTGTCGTGAACACATTTAATTTCCCGTGGCTGTTCCTCATCTCTTGCTCCCTGTCAAAACTTATTTCTGACATAGAAAATTATCTAAAACCTTATAAATTTATTATATTTTTGTTAATATAATTTTAAATTTTTTAATTTTATCAATTAAGTTCTGAATGTTTTTGGCCTTGCGACACTTTGGGGAGGGTTGGCAAGCCCTCGCTAGCCACAATAAGGGGAAAAAAAAGAAAAAAAGAAATGAAAAGAACAAAAGCATAAAATAAAATATACATAAAAAATTGGAAAAAAAATTAAGATATTCTCAATAATTGTCCACCTTGGTTATTTTTAGCCAAAATTGATCAAATAGACTCAATTAACAAAATGTGAAAGGATTTTGAGACTCAATGTTGACACCTGATTTTTTTTTATCATATTTTCTCTTTAAAATTAATAGAAAATTCATAAAAATTCATAAAATTAAAAAATCAACTTTGGGGACCTTGGCCAAGCCTAGGGAATCAATTTTGACCAAAAAAGTATTTTCCATATTTTTAGTATTTTTCAATATTTTTATTCAAAAATTAATAGAAAATCCATAAAAATTCATAAAATTAAAAAATCAACTTTGGAAGCTTTGGCCAAGCTTAGGCAACTATTTTTTAGCAAAAAATAATTTTTCGTATTTTTTTGTATTTTTTAAATATATTTTTTAGAAATTAGGAAAATATCTCATAAATAATAGCATTTGAGGCCACAAAAATACATAAAAATAGTTAATATTTTTATTTTAAATCCCTTTCCATGTTGGCTATCATAAATTTAAAAAATCCAATTCGGGGTCGTGTATTCCTTCACGAGCATAATCTCGAATCGGGCCTAAACAATTTTAGTTTGAGTCAATTTATTTTCATTTTTCACTTTTATAAGTTGTGACATTATTCTCTAATATTCTAAATTTTCATCTTGGCCCAATTATACTCAGAATAACTCAATTTTGCAAAAGGGCTTTAATTAAATTTTGCGGTAAGAAATGAGTTTAAATTTGATATACGATGAATTTTGACTAAGCATAGGAGAGGTGTGTTGAAAATTTTGAGGATATTTGGACTTAAAGAAATATTTTTTCAGGGACTAAATTGTAAATACTCAAAATCTCAAGGACTAGAGTGTAAATACCTAACTCTTAAGGGATTATTTTGCAAATAACAAAAAAAAGGAGTTAGTGGAGAAATTAGAATAGAGAAGGGAAGATGAAGAAGATGAGATGGAGAAGAGAAGATGGAGAAGAGGAGATGGAGAAGAATGGATGGAGAAAATAAGATAAGAGAAGAGAAGATGGAGAAGAGGAGATGGAGAAGAGAAGATGGAGAAGAATAGATGGAGAAAATAAGATAAGAGAAGGAAAGATGGAGATAAAGAAGAGTTAGTGGAAAAATTAGAATGGGAGATATATATGGAGAAGGGAAGATGGAGATGGAGAAGAATAGGTGGAGAAATTAGAATGTGAGATAGAGATGAAGAAGGGAATATGAAAATAAAGAAGAGTTAGTGGAAAAATTAGAATGAGAGATATATATGGAGAAGGGAAGATGGAGATGGAGAAGAATAGGTGGAGAAATTAGAATATGAGATAGAGATGAAGAAGGGAATATGAAAATGAAGAAGAGTTAGTGGAAAAATTAGAATGGGAGATAGAGTTAATGGATAAATTAGAATGGGAGGTAAATGAGTGGGCTTGAAAGGGAGGAATTTTTTTTTTGAGAGAAAATTTTGAATGTTTGAGAGGGTTTTGGGAGATTGAAGAAAAATTTGAGAGAAAGAAAATACCAAAAAAAGAGAGAGAATTTTGAAGATGATGGGAGTTTAAAACTAGCGGGTTATCATCATCAATTTGTTCATCGATTAAGAATTCATCCCAGATTTGAAGATAAGTGTCCCTCTACTCTCTTTGATTTTTTAGTATAAACTAGCTCAAATTTTCTACTCTTCTCCCATTTCCCCATATTTGATTTCAAGCATGAACTAATTATATCCATCAAGCACTTTTCATAATGCCATTGAATCTAAGTGCTTCTTTCATTGTTCTAATTTTTAATGTGAATTAAATCATATTTACTCAATTACTCCATTTCTCCATATTTTTATGTCAGGCAAAGGACAACTCCAAGTCAACGGTAAATCCCATGGAGGTGTAAGATTGGCGCTGAAGAGCTCTTGAGTGCCCATTAAATTTTCAATTAATCCGTTGATGGATTTCGGCACGAATTGTCAAATCAATTCGTTTTATTTTAAAGAATTTAAACCCCAGAATGTGAAGGGCAAAGCCCGCTCATTGAAGGTCATTTTAAATTTCTGCAATTTAAATTCCTGCACCTTAAATCCCAAAGGAGAGGGCCAAGCCAAGGCTGAGCTATCCATTGGTGGTCTTTATTTATTGTCATTTACTTCTTGTAATTTAATTTTTGAATCACTAAACCCCAAAATGAGTAGCTCGCAGCACTGCACAGAAGTCGTTAACTCACTCCCTCTTTCGACTTCAGGGAAATACTTAATATTTTGAAAATGCCAAAAAAAATGTCACTCACGTATATTCCATTTAAAAAAAATGTCACTCACGTAATTATACCAATTCAACCATAAATATTTTTCATTTATGCTAATTCAATCCATTCAACAAACTTTGACTGGATGACGCTAATATGAATGCCAGCCAGAGCTGACATGGAAGAAATTTTTAATAATATTTTAATATTTTTCAAATTTCTTTATTTTCCATTTATTTTTCTTTCTCTTTCCCTCTTTTTTGCTTCCTTCTTCCTCCAATTGATTGTCGGTGAAGCTCGTCCCGCTGGCCATTAGAAAGGGTGAGCCTCGCCATGGTAAGGTCGGGCAATGCTCAACTCAGCCATCGATGGTGAGCCTTGCCACGGCAAGGTCAGGCAACCCTTGACCTTGACCCCGCTGTCGATGGCAAACCTCAGCTAGCCCAACCTCACCCAATCTTAGGGGGTGAGCTTCATTGGCCCTTGCCTTTGGCTAGTAACTAGCGGCTATTGGTTGGAGAAAAAAGGAACCTTTACCAAAAAAAAAGGAAAAATATTAAAATATTATTATAAATTCATCTACGTCAACGTTGGTGTCCACATCAGATTTAGCTGACATCCATGTCGACAATGGCTAATTAGAGTTGGCTAGATGGATAAACTTGACATGCGTTGTGCTTCCTGACCACATACAGCACAAGCCATCGCAGTCATGACCAATAGAATCGAGACGATCAAGCCAAACATATGATCAAACACTCCATCAACGCCTCGCGCAAATCTCGGGCAAAGGAAAGAACATATCACGATTATCCCTTAGAGACTCATCGTTTCCTCATCTACTCACATTTTGGACACTACGATTATATCATCAAACAATCAGTAAAGGAACGAGCAGAAAGAGGGAGAAACACTCTTATGAAGCCGACACGATCAACGAAAAGTACGAAGAGAAGGGGGAAGAACCACGCAGCAACCGGGGTTCGACGCCGAGGCGTTGCTGCGTCTCGTCCTCCAGTATACAAATTAACGCCTGGAATTGCACTGCATGTACCTTCATCAGAATTTGACAAAATTGCATTTGCACTATCGTCACCCTCTTAGTAGGGTCTGATCACGACACGGTTCAATTAAAGTAGCACCAACATCGCAACATGTCATCGTCTAATAAAACATTAAAGGAACATAAATATATCTGCAAGCACTACCATTGCATTGAGCACGAGCTGTGAGACTTCTCTTGAATTATCACCGGTGAGTTCTGGCTCCGTTGAGGCTTCCCTCGTGAGAATAACAAGGGAATTTCATGAATGTAAACTTAACTCGGTGTTAATACCGAAAGATACATACTTTATTTGATAACAGGATAGTTTAAGAATAACATACACAAGTTTGGATCTTTTTATTTTTATTTTAAATAGAATTGAGAAATAGAGCGAAATATACGAAGTAGAGAATTTCTATATAATTTGGTGTATCTAGGTATGAGTACATGGAGCCACCATATCAGAAGACTATAGTCTAAGGTAATAAGATAAATATTATATCAAATATTATGAATCGAGGATATGCACTATTAAATGAGATATATATATAATATCGAAAGATATCCAAAATCAAGTAAATATCATAATCTTCATATCATATGTATGTTAAAGATTATACATCACAGACAACTTGATAGTTGCAGCTCATGGACAAACTAATGACTCCACGATTTGTTTTGATTTTGAAAAATGCTAAACCAAATCAAGCCATGTAAGATACTGTTAGTTTGTAATAAAAAATCACCTTGACCCAAAACACTAATATTGGCCTCTTTTCTTGAGAGGTTGATATTTACATCTATAGTAAAATTAAACAAAATAAAAAAAATTATCAAACCTAGTCTCAGCTCGTTCAGACTCCCCATCCAACTTCATTATATTATTACATGCCTTAATCAAGCCGTCCCTTTATTACTGTTATTATAAATACTATTATTATTGTTAAATTATGTCTCAAGTTTGATCTGCATACATGATTTGCTTACTTTGAATTCAATTTTGATCGAGAAGAAAACAACTACTACGCGATGAAAAAGAGGGGCACACTTATTTTATTATATCTCTATATGTACGGTCAAAGCGGATTGTACGGATCTCAAATACAAAGGATAAATCCACTGAAACTAAGGATCCAGATACAAAAGATCAATCCACTCAAACTGCAGAAACATGTCCCGGAAAACAGTGTCCTCCTCCACCAGTACTAGGTTACCCGCTGGGGTATCTGATGGGGCGGGGGTACGTTTGTCCCCCATGTCATAATCGAGGTTGTGGTTGGTTCTATCCGTGCAACTGCCACTGTGGGAGACCACCAGTTTGCGACGATGGATTTGGGAGGCCATCGATGTGCCGTGACGGGTGTGGGAGGCCGGCCCACGAGTGCAGATGCTGGAGACCTAGTTACTCGTGGTGCTGCGATCGATACAATGATGGAAACGCCTCTTCGTCATGGACCTCGCATAGTTGTGATAGTGGAAGGCTGCCGATATGCACCAATGCGGGCTACGAGTGTAAAACTTTCTGGTCGCTTGTGTAAGGAGAGCTCCATGGTATTTGTGCTGAAACGAGGTTTTCATTCCCTCGAGTCGATGTTTTCACGACATGGAGAGAAGCACGGTATATAGTATCTGTTAAATATGTCTTGAATTTTTTGACATATTATTTGAATGGGCCGTAGGCCCAAACCCAGAGGAATTAGGTTTTCCTTTTTATTTTGAGACACAATATATATATTGTGATTAGGGTTTCATTGTAACTTGTGCACTCTCCTTTTGAATATAGTGGAATTTTCGTTGTACCTCGCCCGTGAACGTAGATCAATTTTGATCGAACCACGTAAATCTCTGTGTTCCACTTTTGTTCTTCGTTTGATTTCCGCAACAAATTGGTATCAGAGCGTGGTTAAGAGATGAAGAAGAAAGAGGACGACGTTTTGTGAGAGTTTTGCGTCGACCGACCACACGTCCGCTGCGCTCGGCCAAGGCCTGTGCTCTCGGCCAAATTCCATCGGCTATGACCCGTGCTCTTGGCCACTTCCGTCGGCCTCGACCCGTGATCTCGGCCACTTCCGTCGGCCTTGTCCCGTGATCTCGGCCACTTTTATCGGCCACGGCCCGTGATCTTGGCTACGGCCTGTGCACTCGGCCACTTCTCTCAGCCAACTCTCGGCGACCAGACCAGAACAGCCCCCGACAAGCCCCGATCCCCCCGACGACCCGATACCAAATCAAAGGGCACTTTTATATGGCATCTCTAAAGTTTCAGATTTCATCTTTTGATGGACAGAATAATTTTTGATTATGGAGAATAAAGATGAAAGCTCTATTGAGGCGAGAGGGTACGGTTAGAGCACTGGACGGAAAGTATCTAGACGACATGATCTCGGCAGAAATAGAAGAGATGGACGAGAAAGCGCATAGCGCGATTCAGTTGTCGCTAGATGACAAGGTTCTGTGAGAAGTCGCCGATGAGGAAACAGCTGCGGGTCTCCGGAGCAAACTGGAAAGTCTCTACATGAAGAAATCTTTGACGTCGAGACTTTATTTGAAGCAGCGTCTTTATACCCTAAAGATGCATGAAGGTACGCCTGTTCAGGAACACTTGGACGAGTTTAATAAAATTGTTCTGGATATGAAAAATTTAGATATTAAACTTGATTATGAAGATCAAGCTTTGATTGTGTTATGTTCACTGCCTGCTTCATATGAGAATTTTGTGAACTTGATGCTTTATGGACGTGAATCCATAACTTTGGAGGATGCTAAAGCATCTTTGAATTCTGCTGAATTGAGAACGAAACTAAATGGGAATACTAATGAAAATAAAGCAGATGGTTTATTTGTGAGAGGCAGGAACAAGAACAGGGATAAAGCTCCTCGAGGGAAATCTGTTAGTCGCTCAAAATCTAGGCTACCTGGCGATAAGACGAACGTGGAGTGCTATTATTGTCACAAAATAGGACATTACAAGTCAGATTGTTCTGTGCTTAAGAGAAAAGGTAAGCAACATGCTCAAAGACAAGATGTGGTGAATGTTGCTAGCGAAGATGAGTCTAAGGCGTCAGACAATGTTCTTACTGCATGCTCTGCTGTTAGTTTGTCCGATGATGTTTGGATATTGGACTCTGGAGCATCATATCATATGTGCCCAAATAAGGAATGGTTCACCACGTATGAGAAAATAAATAGTGGATCAGTCTTGATGGGCAATGATATTGTATGCAGAGTTATGGGTATTGGTACTGTTCGGATCAAATGTTACGACAAGGTAGTGAGAACCTTGACTGAAGTTAGAAATATACTGGACTTGAAGAGAAATCTTATTTCGTTGAGCAATTTGGATTCCATTGGGTGTGTATACTCAGGTGGAGGTGGAGTTCTTAAAGTCTCCAAAGGCAATCTGGTTGTGATGAAAGGAAGTAAGGTAAATCACTTGTATCATCTACAGGGTAGCACTGTTATGGGTCCTTCGATTGGCACATCTAATTCTGTTTCTGATAATGATAAAACAAAATTGTGACATATGCGTTTGGGCCACATGAGTGAGCGTGGCATGACAGTTTTGAGTAAACGTGGTTTACTTTATGGAGAGCAGACGACCTCACTAGATTTCTATGAGCATTGTCTTCTTAGCAAGCAGTGCAGAGTTAGCTTCAGTATTGACACACATTCAACAAAGGGCACACTTGACTACATCCACTCTGATTTATGGGGACCAGCACAGGTTCCATCTAAGGGTGGTGCTCTTTACTTTGTGACGGTCATTGATGATTATTCCAGGAAGGTTTGGGTTTATTTTCTGAAGAAGAAAAGTGATGTATTTGAAACCTTCAAGAAGTGGAAAACCCTTGTTGAGAATTAGATTAGAAAGAAGATCGAACGTCTTAAGACTGATAATGGTCTTGAGTTCTGCAGTGGCCATTTTAATGAATTCTGTGCAGATGTTGGTATCGTTCGACACCGTACAGTTTGACACACTCCTCAACAGAATGGGGTGGCAGAACGTATGAACAGAACCCTTTTGGAGAGAGCAAGATGCATGCTCTCTAATGCTGGTATGGAAAAAGACTTTTGGACTGAAGCTGTTAACACAGCCTGTTATCTGGTTAATCGCTCTCCTTCAACAGCAATAGACTGCAAGACTCACATTGAGAAGTGGTCAAGTAAGCCTTGCGATTACTCTAATCTAAAATTTTTTGGATGCCCTGCTTATTATCATGTTAAGGATGGTAAGTTAGAAGAACCTAAAGCAAGAAAATGCATCTTTGTTGGATATGCTGATAGTGTAAAAGGGTATCGTTTGTGGTGTCAGGAATCCAACTCGCATAAGTTCATTATTAGTAGAGATGTTACTTTTAATGAAATGCTTATGCTTGATCAAAGGAAGGTTGTTGATGAGTCTGCAGGAAAATTTGAGAGTGATATGAATGAGGTGAAGCTTCAGGTGGAGCTTCCAGAGAAGACTTCTCGGAATGATTTGAGCAAGCAAAGTGCTGTTGTTGATTCAAGTTCAGATGAGGAAGCTGCAGATGAGGTGGAGCAGCCATACTCTATTGCCACTAGCAGAGAAAGGAGGCAGATTCGACCTCCTCAAAAATATGGATACTCTGATCTAGTGGCTTATGCTCTCACGACAGCAGAAGTTCCTGAGAGAACTATGATGGTAAAGAAGATTGATACTGCTGACAATCTTGCTGATATGTTGACCAAGCCAATCCCTGCCAACAAGTTTAAGCATTGCTTGAACTTGATTGGCATGCTTGGTTGAGTTTTGCCCCTTTCTGGGGCTTGGTGGCGAGGTGAAGGAAATTCTACTTTTGTTTGAAGAGGACATATTCTTTCCTTTTGTTACATCTCTTGTTTCCTACACCGAGTTAGCTCACGTAGGTTTAGGGATGCTGGAAGAACATGTTCAGCTTCTTGATGATTAAGTTCAAGCCAAGGTGGAGAATTGTTAAATATGTCTTGAATTTTTTGACATATTATTTGAATGGGCCGTA
Organism: Psidium guajava; assembly: GCA_016432845.1. Lineage (NCBI taxonomy): Eukaryota > Viridiplantae > Streptophyta > Magnoliopsida > Myrtales > Myrtaceae > Psidium > Psidium guajava. The sequence goes on from CM028230.1 coordinate 26,340,183, forward strand.
GGCCCAAACCCAGAGGAATTAGGTTTTCCTTTTTGTTTTGAGACACAATATATATATTGTGATTAGGGTTTCATTGAAACTTGTGCACTCTCCTTTTGAATATAGTGGAATTTTCGTTGTACCTCGCCCGTGGACGTAGATCAATTTTGATCGAACCACGTAAATCTCTGTGTTCCACTTTTGTTCTTCGTTTGATTTCCGCAACAGTATCTTCCATTAGATAAATGTGACCGTCGTCGGATCTTGATTATGTTTTCAACTTATTACACTTTGTATTACCTTTCACCTACTTTAGTTTTCAATGTTGTTGTTGATTTGCTACTTTTAATATAAGATATTTAGGAAACGTCACCAGATAAAGATGTTCTATGGTTGTGGTCCTTCCTCTTCCCATCGTGCTTCCACCAGAAAAGAATAATACTAGAATTGAGAAGGTGCATGTGGAATTGATAAGGTGCATGTGCTACTCCTTAACGTCACCAGATAAAGATGTTCTATGGCTGCGGTCCTTCCTCTTCCCATCGTGCTTCCGCCAGAAAAGAATAACACTAGAATTCAGAAGGCCTCACGGTGCATGTGCTGCTCCTCAAATACCTTGTCCAAGTCAATCTCCATTCTAGATTTCTGATTTCTCTCTCTGTTGTTAACTTCCATGTTTTTCATAACAGCTTGAATTCTCCTCAACTCTAGTTTCGCTATAATCATGTCCTTTTGCCGAGTAAGACGAGGCCATCCACCGCGTCATTTAGCTCAAGGGCCTTTGGATTAGAGTGGAAACATCGACCCTTCCGATCGGGATGCGATTGAAGTTGTGCCGCTCAAGGAACGTCACCAGTCAACCCACTATGTTCTCTGCATGCCACTTTGTGGATCCTATCCAGCTGAAAAAATAGACGGTGCTGTTCATTCGATGAGTTTGCACAGCCTAGTCAACCATGTCACTTCGTCATTATAGGGATCCAAAAGGCGTCCAAACCATTTAATGGTTGGAAATATTTTTCAGGTTAGAAATAATGAATCTCCTAATTATGTGCAATTCAAATAATTCTTTTGATAAGTAATGTGATTTGTTAAACCTCGCCTAGATAATATTTTAGGGTGAAGTAAATAGCCGGATTGGGCCCAAACGCTTGCCTTATCACTGAGGTTCGGGCCATAAAAACGGGGCCTAGACACATATGTTCCTGTCTCTCATTGTTGACACTTGGTAGGGGGAAAAATGAACATCGAAGAAGACTCTCCAAAGCAAAGGAATCCACCCAAGTCAAAGAAGGCTTTAGTGATCTGAGTTGATTGAACCACGAGTCATCCGATGTCCTTCATGCGTAAACTTTTCTCTAAGATTAAAACATGAAAATATATGATATGAAATATTTTAATTTAGGATCTCATGCTCTTATACTATGTAAAATTTCATGATGTCACTAACAACTGTTCTAAAATTTTACGATGCTTGAAGATCATTTAATTTAAGCACCAACAGACTCACACTTTATTATCAAAATTAGAGACGCTAAATTGAGGACTCCATTTGAGAATCCTAGTATGAATGAGATCAAATCCCTCTTACCACTAGAGGGTGAAGAGGCAATTTAAAAAGAAAAAAAAATGATTGTTAAACATAAAGAATGCCCATGAAACTTCGATTATCACGATGGGACCACAATAACATGATCGTCCTAACCATATACAAAAGATGCTTATGTCGTAAAGTTTTTATCATTGAGGATGGATTTCACTTTGCAAGATGCATTAACGAGTTTCCAAGGCAAATGAGATTTTATTTCTCGCATCAAACTATGCAAACATGTTGGATAACAAAATTGGGGCAGATTGTAAAATTCCTAACCAACCCAAATAATTAGTAAAGTGCCGTAATACATGTTTCTACCACCTCATTGGACTTTGGTGTAATGCCCACTTTAAATAGTTTTAAATAACAAGGAAATAAGCGAAATGAATTAGAAAGTTAACTCATGCCGAAAGAAATAGTGAGTAGTCCGGAATCAGAAATCATCTAAATTGACTGACCGGACAATGACGGTGAGAACGATGATTGGACCTGGCCCATTACGAGAGCCGGCTCGATCAAAGTCAATGGCGGTGGCCCATGAAGAGGCTCGGCCACGTGGGTTTAACCGGCCCAAATTTTGACGGGCTTCTATTTATTCCACGCGTAGCCACTAGCGCATAGGGCCAATTATTTGACGACAGAAAGTAACGTGAGCTCTTTGCATTGCATGGAGTAACCCACGTGCTCAGCTCAAGCAGAGAACAAGTTTCTCTGATTTTTTTTTCTCTCTCCTCGGTGGCGTCACCAAGAGAAAGTGTTTCTCTACCATCACCTTCTGGTTTTCTCAACCAAACACCAGAGAGTCTTGCACCAACGAAGGGGAACATCGTCGACGAATTCTGGAGCTATGGTGCGACAAAAGAAGCAGAGGAGGAAGAGAAACCATATACCCTCTCGGAGCTCACGCCAATCTCCTCCGCGCCGGTGCAGTTGTCTTCTTAGTTGGTCAGATGTTCGGTGACTCTCCAATCTCAAGCGCGCTCGAAAGCAAGCTGTGGAAACAGAGGTAAGTCGTCTGTCTAATATGTCGCCTAACTGTCTCAATGTGGATTAAACACGATGAGGTGCTTTATGAATGGGTTGCTGGTTTTCTAGTAGAGAGCTAGCATGTAGCTTTTGGTAGGAGGTTTTCTTGTCTAGCAACGTGGAAATTACAGGAAGGTGAGTGGATGAACTGATCACAAAAATTTGAGAGCATAGAGGTAGCAGTTCTGGGTCGTTGCGCTACTAAATTCCACCCCAGAACTGATCGGAATTTAGTGGAATGGTTACACAGAAAGATATCGAGCATAGGGCTAACTGAGCACTTCAACTTCAGGGTTGTCTTCAGTTGGTGGTAATCGAGAAATGAAGATGATGGATGGTGAGTGGTGGAATCGTGCATGCCCTCTGTTCGTGAACCAAGTTGCTGTTTGGGCTAGTAATAGACGGTATCTTAACGCTAAAGTTTAAGTTCCTGATGAGTGGAACAGAAGAGGAGGTTAACCAGGTCCAAAAAAAGAAGAAGAAGTAAGTTTGTGATGGTGAATTAAGTGGGACTTCAGAGGCTGATGTTGGTGCTTTAGATGGGGCGAAAGAGTGAGATGGTGAACTTCAATGAGGTTGGTGTCTTGAATTTGGAAAGGCGCTTCGGGCGAAGGTCCAGACGAGGAGTTCTGGAATGGTGAAGATGCTAATGTACGTGGGTGATTGTGTTCTAGTATTGGTGTGCTAGATTTAAAAATAGTGGCAGTGGGAAGAATTTGAACTTGGTTGACCGTGGCTTTGTGGTGTCCAACGTAGGACGTGTGCTTAATATATTTTCAGTTATTCTCTAACTTGGAAAGCAAAAAGATTAGTCGTTCATGTGTTCGTCAATTGTGATGGTCTCTTTAGGGAAAATAAATCTCATAGAGAAGGGTATGACCTCGTATAAGAAATGCATAGATAATGGTCCTGAGTATAGAGTTTTATATCCTTGATCTTGAACACAGAAAGTTAATGAAACGGGCTCACATCTGAATTCATATACCCCATAGAGTTATAGGAAGACTCTGTTGTGTGTCTGGAGAGGCAGTACCAGATGATAGACGATATTATATTGCCGTTTGATTTGCTCAGAAGTTGCTGGACTCAGATAGTTGTAAATGGCACGTTTTATACGCATGTAGTTATGAACGTACTACCACAGTATTGTATACTTTACCATCTTTATTTACATAACGTCTAGGATAGGGTTTGAATACCAACTATCTAGAAGCTTGATGCTTATTGGTTGACTTAGACAGTAGATTAGAAATTCGACTTATTGAGATTATTATCTCACTCTGTTGTTGTTGAAATTTTTATAGGTAAGTAGCATGGTGCAAGCCAATGAGTAGTGGAGTTAGTAGTCGGGTCAGCGATGGGAGCCTTTGGTTAGGACTGTAGTCCTCAATTTTTTTTATAGCGGATAGGACCATTGGCGATTTTTGATGTCACCTGACGCATTTCCCAGATGTATGTAAAATGAACTTGACATTTGTCGGTTATAGATAAATGAAGTACTGTGCTTTTATTTATCTACTTGTTATCTAATTTAAATTTAAAACGTCAAGCCGATAATATAGATGGTGAGCCTGGGACGCCATGGCTTTGACGACAACGCGGGACTTGGCCGCGACATTTGGGGACTTATGATGGAGTTCTTGGAGGAACAAGATATCTCACAGTCCTTTGAGACCCTTTGAGACCCTAGAGTTTGATCAACTTCAAAGTGTAATTGGCCCAGGATAGAAGCATATGCCCAACAATGATGAGTGGTATGTGCTAGCTGTCCAAGAAGAAAATAGGGTCTGCCAGCCCAAAATCTTATTGACATTGGAAAAAGCATAATCTTAAATTTCGTAGCACGATTGCTAGTACCACGAAAGAGCAATCTCTTAATTCTGATTCAATGTCAAATCATGTGTCTTGATTAGCCTATTATCCTATTACATCTCAGTTACAAGCATGATTGCCAACATTGTGAAAGAGAAGACCTTTGGGGAAGTAATAAATACCCTGTCGAATGGATACGAGAAATCCTCTATTATTGACATGGTCTACTTGATATGATGTCTATTTCATTAACCATATGCAAATGTGCGACCGCTACTAAACCTATCAGTGAATTTGATGTCGTCGTTGGTCACCTTGAGTCCAGTTAAAAATGACTTTGATGATAATGTATGGGCTTTGACTCAATTCTCATTGTTTCATTGTTGGAATGCCACTACCACTCACCAACTCAAAATTGGTGAGCTTCAAGCTTTTGCGCTAGTTGAGTAGGACGTTGTTGGGCTGCACGTTGCGGTGAACAACCAGGAGGTGGTGGTAATGCACTCATTTGACGAAATGGCAGGTCTCGTGCATGGAGATGGGGCGATGAGGACGAAGAGGGTGTGGTGGTCATAGAGCTTGAGGACGATGGAGAGACAGTCTAGAGAGTCGAAGGCATCAGCGATGGTGATGAAGTGAGGATAGGAAAGTGCAAGCAAATAAGTAGTAAGGACTAACCAATGCGTCTCATCTGTACACGTGGCGACATAGTAAGATAGACACACCTAATATTTTATTAATGACACTCCATTTGACAGAAGATGACATCGACCAAGTTTTAAAAGTCTAATATTAAGAGTTTGTTTGTTTCACAAAAAATGCATTAGTTGCAAAATAATTTTTCTTAAAAAATCACTTGTGTCGTTTAAAATAACTACATAATGAAAAATATTTTCATAACTGACAATAAATTATGTCTAAATATTTTGCTGATAATGAAGGCTTTTTCTATTCACTCAATTTTGTAAGTGATACATGCAATATTTTTAGAATAACGTTTTTCAAATAATTTACTTCTCACGAAACAATTGAAGCTTAAGGTAAATTAAAACCTCAAAAATGACATTGGATAATGAGGAAATATTCATATCTATCGGTGTCATAATCATGATTTGTTTAGTTAACAAGTGCTCGGATGCTCGTTAACAACGTTATTTTTTTTTAAATAATAAGGGCTAATTTTAAAAAGATCTTTCTATAGAAATTGATGTATTTACCCCAGTGGAAAAATGGTGCGATCTTCTCCTTGATAAGGCTCTCCGCTTCAGTGGACAGCAGAGACAGCGCTACAAAAAAACAAGGTTTTAGCAATGATATTTGTGACGAAAAAAATTTCGCTGCCAATTCAGCGTTGCAAAATTTAGCGATGACAAATTTCAAGTTTCGTCGCTAATTTGCGACGGAAAATATTTGCAGCAAAATTTGTTATTAATTTGCGACAAACACTATTCATGACAAAATTTGTCGCTAATCAATGATGAATCTTTAGCAACGGTATCTGCCATGAAATTTGCGACGAAAATAGTCACGAAAAGAATTTCGTTGCCAATTCGGGTGACAAAATTTAGCAATGAAATTTGATAACTTTCGTCGCTAAATTATGACGAAAACTAATTTGTGGCTAATTTTCCATGAACTATATTGGTGGCAAAAATCGTTGCTACTTAGCGACGAATTTTTAGCAACAGCATTTGCCATGAAAGTTGCAACAAAAATAGTAATGAAAATAATTTCATCGCCGACTTTGGTTGCAAAATTGAGCGACGAAATTTTTTTAGCTTTTGTCACTAAATTGCAACGAAAATAAGTTTGTCGCTAATTTGCAACGAGCATTATTCATGGCAAAATTTGTTGCTAATTAGCGATGAAAGTTTAGCAACAACATTTTCCATGAAAGTTGCGACAAAAATAATTTCGTCGCTAACTCGGATCACAAAATTTAGCGACAAAAAATTTTAATTCGTCACTAATTTGTTTCGAATTTAACAAAGTTTAGCAATGACATTTGCCACGAAAATTTCCATCGCTAATTCGTTAGCCACAAAAAATTTGCTACAAAATTCATCGCGAATTTGTCACAAACACCATTCCTGAAAAAAAATCGTTGCCAATTAGCTGAAATTTGAAATAATTTAGCGACAAAATTAGCTTTTATATATTTGCAGGGCCTCCCAACGATAAAACTAGAGAGGGTTCTCATTATACTTGCCCAACCACAATTTTATCAAACATGCATAAATATCAAAACCTGAAAGAAGTATCCATAATATATAAAAAAATATAATATTCCTGAAGAAGTCAATAATGTATTTGTACATACGAATTTTTGTCCAAAATCCTAATTACATCACAAGAGAGATTGATATATACATATAAGTCTAATGAATAAATTTGTGCTATTCACACTTGGCAACTCAATTAGACTACTGAAAAATTCAATATAAAGGGAACGAGTGACTGTTGGTTGAAGGCCTCACTCACTTGAGTGGAGGAAAAACCATAAGGACTTCATTCCCACCATCCACTGTCCATATCACGATGCTCTGTGGCTCCAAGTAAAAATGTTCTTGACCTCCCATTTGAACCTCCCCTTGTATTACTTTTTAACATTTGCCTGGCTGAAAGCCGAGATCCCCATCGGCCATTTGAAACCCCCCTCTATATGTGGAATATGCAGAGGTGCATTGTATATACTAAGGTGAACAAGGCATACCTAATTATAACAAGAAAATGTAGAAAATCAACAGAAAGCTAAAGGTAGATGTACATCATCGACCCAAAAAAAAAAAAAAGATTTGAGATGTGATTACCATGGGTACTACAATATCTTCCAACCTTATATTGGTGTTGGTGCTGGGGAGTACAATGTGGTCAAAAGGTTCAGCAGAAATCAGAGTAGAAACATAAGCATATTCCAAAATACCTAACCTTCTATATGCAATGTTATTTTTCCAACCTTATATTGGTGTTGGTGCTGGGGAGTACAATGTGGTCAAAAGGTTCAGCAGAAATCAGAGTAGAAACATAAGCATATTCCAAAATACCTAACCTTCTATATGCAATGTTATTTCAAAGCAATCTTGTTCCACATTAATGAATCTTTAACCTTTTCTTATCATCAAGATCATGCTATCTCCACCGATACAATCAACTGGTCGAGAGGCCATATTAATGGCAATAAACGCTTCAAGCATAGAGCTATCTAAGTTATGAGAGCTTTAAGTTGAAGAGAACAAACTGAAACCATGTTTTTAGTGTGCAATGCATAAGCGCTACTTATTACGTATATTCTGGAAATCAGATGCTCCAATGAATGTTTTGTTTCCTTCTCAGAAATAATTCAGAAAAGTGTTGATCTTCAAAGAAAGATGAACCTCCTTGTCAAATTATTTTATCTTTCCAGGCACATAGACGCCTATTTCTACTCAATCAAAACATGTTGATCAAAGATGAAGTAAAGCAGGTTAGTTAAGGATAATAATAGCAAAGACCTTTCTGTACTTCTTCCCTATTTGTAGAGTGAAGGTTACAAGTAGGATAATCATAGTGTTAGAGTAAGGGTATAATGGTCTCTTGGATTTATTATGTATATATATTCTGAGATTTTATCAATAAAATTAAGTAAGCTCATTATTTTACATGGTATCAGAACCTCTTCTCTGAAACCCTAACCCTCAGTCGTCAACCTATCGTCAACCGCCGTCGATCTCCCACCGGGAACCGTTGGCCACCGCCAATCCACCTCACCTTGTTACAAACCCTATTTCCGAGGTTGCCCAGGGCCGGCGAAGCAAGATCCGAGGTCGCATCGAGTCGGCGAAGCCAGATCTGAGGTCGCCCAGGCCCGGCGACCCCTTTTCCGGCGCCGATTGACGTCACCCAGACCAGGTGACCCCCTCTCCGACGTCGCCTAGACTAGACGACCTCCTTTCAAGCATCGCTTGAAGGTTTCCAGCGCCGGCAACCCCCTCTTTGACGTCACCCAGACCAGGTGACCCCCTTCCAGCTACCATCGGCTCTCAATAGCTCTCAAACCAGATATGTCCTGATCTGTATGGCTGTTGTTGTTGGTGCCGGCTGTGAATGATTGAGATTTTTTGGCTGATATTATTGTTTCTTTGGGCACTGCTTTCTGGATGACCATAGTCAAGTGTATATGCTGATATTGATGAGAAACTTTCGGGATTACTGATATTGGCTGTTTTCGGGATGATTTTTATGTGAAGATTAATGTTTTCGACGCTGTTTTTGGCTGACATTGGCTGCTGGGATTGAAACTTAATGCTGTTTTTTGTTGAAATTGGTGCTGTTTTGAGCTAAGTTAGTGCTGGTTTTGGGTTGCTTTAGTACTGTTTTTGGGCTGATTTAGTCATCGATTACAATGGCCGACCCTGAGAAAAATAACATGATGATTGAGGTAATTTCCTCTTCGTCTTCTCGAATTACGGATAAGAAACTTGAGGGTATTGACAACTTTCAACAATGGAAAAAGATTGTGAAGTTTGTTTTTACGGGTAGAAATCGGCATATACATTTGACTGGACCTAAACCCTCTAATGATACTACTTGGGATATTATCGATGCACGTCTTACAAGTCAGCTTTTGAATTCTATGGAGAGTAATATTGTGGACTTGGTTACTCATATTGATACAGTGAAGGATTTGTGGGAGTATTTAGATGTATTGTATTTTGATCATAATAATATTTCCAGGATATATGAATTATCACAGGAGCTTCACCGGTCTGAGAGCAAAGGGCATTCTATTGATCAGTACTTCGCTGATTTCAATAGAATATATGAAGAGTTGAATGCTCTTCTTCCTATTTCTTCTAATGCTGAACAAATGAGACTTCAAAGAGAGCAGTTGGCTGTGATGAATTTTCTAGGAGGTCTTGGTCCGACTTATGATGCTGTTAGATCTCAGATTCTTGGAGGTAAGACTATTGCATCCCTTAGGGATACCTATGCTCGAGTCCTTCGGGTGTCTCGTGGTTCTTCTCAAAGCACTACAGTTGGGGTTGATAATTCAGCCATTGTCTCTCAATATCGAACTGGTAGAGGTAGAGGTGATGAAAGAAATCGTGGAGGAAATAATAGTCGTGGTGGCCATAGTGGTCGAACCATAGGAATAGGAGGAATAAGAAGAGGTCAAGGACAAATACAGCTCTATGGACAGCCCCAAACTTCTATTGAGAGCTCAGGCACTACTCGCACTTGCCATTATTGTGGAAAGCCCGCCGATATTCAGAAATGTTTTTACAAGTTACATGGTAGATCGGAATAACAGCAACAGTTTGTAAATGCTGTATCTGGTACTGACTCTGTGTTTCTACCACAGCCTTCCCAAGGCAATGTAATGGTTATGTCTGATGAGGAATTTGCACGGTACAACCAGTCTCAAATTTCACGACCTACATCTTCTTCCACTACTACTCTAGTCCAGACAAGTAATGCTACAGCATGCATTTCCACTAGTTCTCATCCTTGGGTCATTGATTCAGGGGCATCCGATCATATGTCAGGTCTTTCAGGTATATTTTCCTCTCTTACTTCATCATCATCTACTGTCACTTTAGCTAATGGTTCATCTTCTCAAGTTAAAGGAGTTGGTACAGTCCATCCAACCCCCTCATTGTCGTTACCCTCAGTCCTTTATATTCCAAAATTTCCTTTCAACCTCATGTCTGTTAGTAAATTGACCAAACACTTTCAGTGTTCAGTGACATTCTACCCTGATTCTTGTATTTTTCAGGATCTGGCTACGAAGAAGACGATTGGTAGAGGACGAGAGATGAGGGGATTATATGTGCTTGAAGATACTCCTTCCATTGCTTGTCCCAATATTGCTTCTCTTCATCAGATTCATTGTCGTCTTGGACATCATTCACTGCAGAGTCTTCAGAAGTTGGATTCTAGTTTTCAGTCTCTTTCTAGTTTAGAGTGTGAGTCATGCCAACTTGGCAAATTGCGTCGTGTCAGTTATCCAGCTCGAGTCAATAAAAGAGCGGCATCTCCCTTTTCATTAGTTCATTTGGATATTTGGGGTCCTTGTCAGTTAACTTCCAATTTGGGTTTTAGATACTTTGTGACTTTTGTTGATGACTATTCAAGAGTTACTTGGTTATATTTAATGAAAAGCTGTTCGGAATTATTTTCTATATTTCGAGCCTTTATTTCTGAAATTTATACTCAATTTGGTGTTTACACCTCAATAAAATGGTGTAGCTGAAAGAAAGAATAGACATTTACTAGAAGTCACTAGATCCATGCTATTTGAAATGAAGGTTCCTAAGACGTTTTGGGCTGATGCTGTTCTTATTGCATGTTACCTTATTAATCGCATGCCTTCTTCTGTTTTACGAGATGGTATTCCTTTCTCTACTTTGTTTCCTAATCAACCTTTGTTTGCATTACCACATCGTACCTTTGGTTGTGTTTGTTTTGTCCGTGATCATCGACCTGGAATGTCGAAACTTGATCCCAAGCCATTAAATGTATGTTTTTGGGCTACTCTCGTACTCAGAAAGGATATTGCTGTTATTCTCCAATCTTGAGTAAATACTTTATATCTGCTGATGTCTCATTCTTTGAGTCTACTCCTTATCATGAAGTACCAATTACTATTTCTAAGATGGATGAAGGCTTAGATGTGATTATCATTCAATCACCTCCTCTAATTATCTCACTAGAGTCTGCACAGGAACCTCATCCTCTCTAGGTTTATACTCAGCGTTCTCGAGCACCAACTGATCTCCCCCATCCTCCCGTCACTACTGCGTCATCTTCTGCTCCAGATCTACCTTCAGCTGATTTCCAGGTAATATCTGATCTTGATCTTCCTATAACTCATCGCAAAGGTATACGTACTTGTACTCAGCATTCTATTGCAAACTTTGTCTCATACACTTCAGTATCTTTTTCTTTTCGATCCTTTTTATCCACCATTGATCAATATCCTATCCCTAAGTCTGTAGTTGAGGCATTACAAAGCCTTGGCTGGAGGATAGCTATTGAAGAAGAATTACAGGCATTACAAGATAATAAAACTTGGGAATTGGTACCACTTCTATCGGGTAAAACTGCTATTGGTTGTCGGTGGGTGTAACTGTGAAAGTCAATCCGAATGGTTCTCTTGCTTACTTGAAAGCAAGATTTGTTGCGAAAGGATATGCTCAAGTGTATGGGGTTGACTATCTGGATACTTTTCTCCTATTGCTAAGCTGACATCCGTTCGTATTTTGATCTCTCTTGCCGCCACATATAACTGGTCCTTGTTTCAGCTTGATATTAAAAATGCCTTCTTGCATGGTACTCTTGATGAAAAGGTATATATAGAGTAACCTCTCGGATTTGTTGCTTAGGGGGAGTTTGGTGGATTGGTTTGTAACTTAAAGAAGTCATTGTATGGCTTGAAGCAATCTCCCCGAGCATGGTTTGGAAGATTTTCTGAGACTTTACTCTTATTTGGAATGTCTAGATGTGAAAATGATCATTCTTTCTTTTATAAACAGTCAGGAAAAAACAGGTTGATCTTGATTGTGTATGTTGATGATATTATCATTATAGGAGATGACTCAACCGGCATAGCAGATTTAAAAGTCTATCTTCAGCAATAGTTTCAGACCAAAGACTTAATAAAGTTGAAGTACTTCCTAAGAATTGAGGTGGCACAGTCAAAGAAAGGTATTGTCCTGTCACAACGGAAGTATGTCCTAGATTTGCTCACTGAGACGGGTATGTTGGGGTCAAAGCCTCTTGATTCACCTATGGAACAAGGAGTTAAATTGGTGGCTAATGGAGGAGACATTCTTGATAATCCTGAGAGATATAGAAAAATGGTTAGTAAACTGAATTATCTCACAGTTACTCGACCAAATATTGCCTTTCTAGTTAGTGTTGTAAGCTAGTTTCTATCTTCTCTTTGTACATCTCACTGGGATGCAGTTATTCGAATTCTGAAATATTTGAAAAAGGCACAAGGTAAAGGAATTGTTTATCAAAATCATGGCCATAGTAGAGTTGAAGGATTCTCGGATGCTGATTAGGCAGGATCTCCAAATGATAGAAGATCAACTACTAGCTACTGTACTTTGGTTGGAGGAAATTTGGTATTGTGGAAGAGTAAGCTTCGGCTCCGATGCTTTTGTGGTGTGATAACAAGACGGCAATACATATAGCTTCTAATCCTGTATTTCATGAGAGAAATAAGAACATCGAAGTTGACTGCCATTTTATTCGAGAGAACCTCTAGAGTGGAATGATTCTTCCTAGTTATATTAGAACTGATGAACAACTTGCAAATATTTTTACTAAGCCTCTGGGTAATGGTAGAATGGGATATATTTGTAACAAGCTGGGCATGATTGATATTTATGCTCTAGCTTGAGGAGGAGTGTTAGAGTAAGAGTAAAATGGTCTTTTGGATTTATTATGTATATATACTCTGAGATTTTATCAATAAAATTAAGTAAGCTCATTATTTTACACATAAAAAGTAACTTGATAAACATGAATAGGTAATGAGCCTATTCTATGTACAGGAGATGGATGTAAATGATTATTCACAACCACACAAGTGTATTATCCTTATTAATGTGGAAAGACAATAGCAGAAAAAATGTACACATCCTTTGAGAAACAAATTTCAGAGCAACTTACCTCAATTAGAGGGTCCCAACCAACAATGGAAAATACTTTTGTAGCCAGTTTCTTTATGACTTTTGCTCTAGGATCATAGTTTTTCCACACACGATTACTAAAGCCTGACATTTTTCATTTCCTGGAAAAAAAACCGAATTAAACATTGAACATGGCTACAATGTTTCGTGCCATTTAAGGTTATCAATTTCAACCATGAACTTACCGATTTTTCACACCTCTATCAACTCTAGATTGTTCTTAACACTTCCAATTTCACTAATCATCTTAAGCACAGCCTACAGGAATATAAGTAGCCTCAGCTGATGGCAATTCATCACTTTATGAAATAGAAATCAAGGAAAAGCAAGTTCAAGAGAAGTGTCCAGCTTGGCCATTTCAAACTTCATCTTTTTGTTTATAGCTAAACCACATGGTGAATGTCATTATTAAAGGAGACCTTTCCAGACTTCATCATGATGGAACAAACAAAATAAGTACCTCATTTTCTCCACCATCCATAGAGAGCTCCAACAGCTCCAGCAAGTGTAGTGTACACATCAACACCATTACACAAGTAGTTGCAGAATGTTAGAGATCCAATTTATGACTTTAAGTTTGGGATTTGCGACGAAAACTTTGAAAAAAAAAGCAAGAGCTTCAGAAGAGTTAATCACTGAATCATCCAATCAAATTCCCATACCTAACGACTAGATCAAAATTCAAATTATGGGCATGGAATGTCGACCCTCGCACTCGCGGAATTCTCTTTTTTCTCACGACCCTTCTAATACATGTTGGACCAAAAGTGGTGGTCAATGCCGTCTCCTTCTTCTCATCATTGAGATTAAAGACGGAAGAAGGGAGATTGAGCTTTCCTTCGGAGACCAAGGCAGCTGCATCCACCAAGAGATGAAGACAAGAGAGATCGAGTTCTATCTCCCTTTCCTTCTTTGAAAGACAACTTGTGAACTGAAAATAGACCCTCGCCACTAGAATTCTCTGATTACCCATCACCACTAAGAGATAAAGAGAAGATGCTCATGGGTTTAGGATTAGTAGAATGTAAACAAAACATATTGAGTTTATGTGTCCTAAAAAATAGCACTAACAAGACCATTAACAACATGATGTATTGCGAAATCTCCGAAGCATGTATATTGTTATATTCCACCTTTTTTCCTTTGAGCATCATTATCCACAAGAATTAAGTTGCAACAAGTCAAAATATGTAAAAGAAGAAAGAAAAGGACCTCGCACTAGCATTGGACACTTCCGTTCTAACAAGTAAGCACAAAGACATAGCCTAGAATGGCCTTCACCAGTTCTTTCACTTCTTCTTCTTTGCACAAAGCTGTAAATTTCACTGCAACAACAAAAAATCTATTCAATTAATATATATTAATATTCAAACGATGAATCTTGAATATTGTAGATAATTAGGTTGAAACAAAGTTCAAATCTCATCATTCAAATGAGTCGAAAAAGAGGTCCTATCACTTTAAGGAGAAACACAGGGAACCGTCATCTTCTGTAGAACAGAAGCAAGTCAATACTAGAGTATACTGGGTAATCAACATGCAGGAGCAAAAAATTCTTCATGTTTAAACAATGAAACAACTAACAAATCATCATCAACAGCAGCAATCTCATCATCATTGTGTCTCTCATCATTGTGTCCATCACTTATTTGATTACTGGTAGATACAGGACGAATCTGATATTGATTAAGATTGAGGTGTCGCAAGATCAATTATGTTTGCAACTGTAGAGAATTATATAGCTCATTCACCTCTCTAATTTGTTCATCTTTCTGTGACAATTGTTGTTTGACCATTTTCATTTCTTCATCATTCTCTACAAGTATATGTTTCAGTTGGCTCAATTCTTGGGTCAATTGCACCTCAATTCATGTCCTTCTTGAAACAGCTGCATTGGATGATGAAGTTGTAGCAATTTTTGTCGAATATATCCTTGACAAGGATCCCATCCCAAATATTTTGCCTCTTTTTATCTCACCCGATGCTTCCACCCATAATGTCATATTGTCAGACCCCCTACTCGATGACTTAGACGCATCAACACCATCACCACCACTGACAGTACTCATTAAAAGTTCATCATATTTTTCCTACATTAACAATATAGATGAAAATAAAATAAATTTATATATATAACTACCATAAATATTAAAAGCATTCATTACTTTCATTCTAATTAACCTTACATACCTTAATAGCTTTTGCTCGATCGCTAGTCCATGTCATATCTTTTTTTTTAAATGTGCATTCAAATGTAGCCGTATATATCGATTCTGTCCCTAATTCATCTGCCTATCAACATCAACATCACCTTTATCCCAAACCAGCTGGGGTCGGCGGTCGATGAACCCAAAGCGAAAAGCTTAAAATATACTAAAATAAAAGTAAAAATATGGCTACTCAAAAATAAATAAATAAATAAATAAACATATAAATAAATAGAAAGGACTAAATAGGGCACTCTGGAACACAGGAAATCCCCCCTTTTACAATGCGGATAGCTTTCCTCCACTCCGTCCTAAGGCAAACCATATGCCAATCTATTTCCCACTCTATTAAATCTTGTTTTACTACCTTCCCCCAAGTAAGTTTCGGCCGACCTCGTCCTTTCTTCATATCGTTTTCTCGGTAACACACTTTTGTTCTTATCGGAGCATCTAAGGGTCTATGAAGGATATGTCCAAACCATCTCAATCTATATTCTCTCATCTTCTCTGCCACCGATGCTATTCTAACTTTTCGTTGAATATCGTCATTTTTTATCTTATCCATCCTTGTATGACCACACATCCACCTAAACATTCTCATTTCCGTTAGTCCAATTTTATGTCATGTTGCTTTTGTACCGGCCAACATTCAGCTCCGTATAGCATTGCAGGTCTTATTGCTGTTCTATAAAATTTTCCCTTTAACCTAAGAGGGATTTTGCGATCACGCAAAAATCCTGATGCACTGCGCCATTTCATTCAATCTGCTTTGATTCTATGGCTAACATACTCGTCAATCTCTCCCCTCTTTTGCAAAATTGATCCCAAATATCTGAAAGCATCTTTCTTAGGTACCTTCTGTCCAAGCATATCTACAGATTCTTGATCATCTCCTCTTGGCGTGGCGAACTCACACTTCATGTATTCCGTCTTACTCCGACTTAACGTGAATCCTTTGGACTCTAACGTGTTTCTCCATAATTCTAATTTAGCACTGACCCCAGTCTTGGTCTCATCAATAAGTACAATATCATCTGCGAACAACATACACCACGGCACCTCATCTTTAATATCTTTTGTTATCTCATCCATAATTAGTGCAAAAAGATAGGGACTCAGAGCCAAACCTTTATGTAAACCTACTGTGATTGGAAAATAACTTGATGTGCCATCACAAGCCTTCACACATGTAGTAACATCATCATACATATCCTTGATTGCCTCTACATACTTTAATGATGCTTTTTTCTTCTCAAGAATCCACCATAAAACTTTTCTTGGGACCCTATCAAATGCCTTCTCGAGGTCAATAAATACCATATGTAGATCCTTCTTCTTTTCTCGATATCTCTCCATCAACTATCGTATTAAGAAGATAGCCTCCATGGTAGAGCTTTCTGGCATAAATCCAAATTGATTTACAAAGACCTTGGTTTCTACTCTCAAACGATGCTCAATAACTCTTTCCCACAATTTCATTGTATGGCTCATAAGCTTAATACCTCTATAGTTACTACAGTTCTGAATATCCACCTTGGTTTTTACTCTCAAACGATGCTCAATAACTCTTTCCCACAATTTCATTGTATGGCTCATAAGCTTAATGCCCCAATTCATCTGCCTATAAAATATAAAAATAAATGAGTAATTGAATTAAATTAATCAACAGCATGTTTAACAAACTTAACATTCTTTTTCTACGCTCTCCAATGTTGATAGAACCCCCAGCATATGTAGCAGACCCTTCACTAGAACTAGAAGCTCGATTCTTCTTATTCTGTTCACTCCTTCGCTTATTTTTTTTTTCAGTTTCCTAAGTTCTACTCATTTCTGTCCAATTGTCACCTGTAATGAAATATGGCTACACTTGACTTGTCTTAGCTTTATTCATCACATTTCACATGTGATCACCGACTTTCTTCTTAAAAATTCTTTTAACTTCATCCTCTTCCATTTCATCCCGCCTGAATTTCCACTGCAATCAATAGAAAAATAACTGACTTTACTTACACCGAACATCTTTTGTGAGAAAATAGAATGACAAAACTTACCTTGAACTCATTCTACCACAAATCCTTTACTTCTTTTGGTGCGATGCTGTAACTAATCCACTCCCCCCTCCAATAGTTATTGACTATTTTATTAAGTTGCCTCACAACATAGTAGCATCCATGAATCTGTAAACAGGTTAGAACAATATGGACAATTCAGTTGACATTAATATTTAAAATCCAAATGAAGGGAAGATTGTAAATATTACATATACTTAAAAAATGAAGTACTTACGAATCTCCATATGGGCATATCATGAATTAGCTATCTTCTTTACCTCTGTTTTCGTTATCACTCGAGTACTATATTGAAGGAGATGGAACTGAAGGAGATTGAATTGAAGGAGATAGAAACTAAAGGAAATGGATCTTGAGGGTCGGAGGAAGGGCTAATGTGTCCATATTATCCATCAGCAAGTAGTCATTGAGGGTTAGATGAAAGGGAAGAAGAAGAGGAAAGGGACGGAGACGAGGATGAGGACGAGGAAGGGGAATAGGCTGATCTTCTTTGTGAAACTGCACAATGCATGTGACCTCCACGTTTATACTGACATGTAGGAAGGTTAGATAAATATCTTTAAAAATATGAACATGTATTAGGGACACATAATGAAGTACATCATGAAGCTTACCATTTTGTTTTAGAGAGCAAGAGATAAACTTGGGAAAATGGACAAACTTGCTATCAGCTCTGATAAATAGCAATCTTTGGTATTGAAGGAACCTATTGAAATCTTGTGAATATTAGATTCCATGAAAAATAAAGTGGAGCATATTATAATCATTGTGGCACAAGAAAATAAAGAAAAATCAGAATTTAGTCATGTGTCCACTGTCTAAGCTTTAAAACTCAACAACAATTCATGTCCTAGGCTCCAAGTACCCACGGTCCAAGTTTTAAAATTCAACAACAATTCAATGCATCCCCATATCCAAATGATCATTAAAAGCACATTGAAAGACAAAACAAAAGGGAAAAAAAAAGCACACATGATCACTGAACATTAACCAAAATAACAATGAAATATAAAAATGGGAAGAGACACTTTAAATCCCTTCTTGATATTTGATCTTATTGAGAAAAATGTTGTTTAGAAGGTGAATTTTGAAGTTGTTTAAAAGATCAATGTGATTTTCAGTTCCGAGCAAAAAAGGTGTTAACTCAATTACCAACAAAGGATATGTTGCATTGCAGTAGTGCCATAAACATTAACTAGTGCCTCCCCTTGTGATAATTTTGGGGAGCATGCTTCGTAGAAAAGACGAAGAATAGTATTGAGCATATGTAAGAGATAGCAAAACGTGGGAGTTAGTGGAAATAGAAAGGAACTTTGTACTGGTACTTAAACTTAGCAATGATGATTTACCATCCCACTTAAAATAATGTTTTCTTATCTTATCACTTATGCCCAAACGAGTTGAAATCCAAGCCGTGCATTTAACTAGACTTTTTTGGGTTGTGCAAACGATTAATTTCATATGTATTGTATAAAGGGCACATTAAGATTTAGAGGGAAATACATATTAGCTCATGTACATGTCTTTGAGGCATAGTATCAAACAGCTCCAAAAGTTAAGAACAAATCGAACCAAATCATGGAATCAAAACAATTTTTATGTCTAAAATCAATGTGGGAGCAAGAATACAAGTGCAAATCGTTAAGAAAATACCAAGATATTTCGTGAGAGAAGTTCCCGCTTTGCAGATGGGAAGGGACACAACTATGGGTACAACACTCTGTAGAGCAGGTAGCTTGTTACCAGGTCCTGATTTTGTGTCTAGAGCACCATTTACAGAATCTCCTCCTGCATAAGAAGCCGTGTTATCAGGTGATCATCCCCCCTAGTATATAGATTATGCATAAACATAAACACTTAGATTTAAGAAGGCATTATAGAATAGGTAATAATAAAGCTGATCAACCCTTCTATTATATAAAGATTAAAATTCTCACATCTACCATTAACATTTAGATTTTTTTTATAGTATATGTATTAACGGAATAAAATAAATTCAACCCGCCATTGGCAGATGAAGATTGTGGAGGTACTTTTGAGCTCAATGTAGACAATGTAGTGAAATGAACTACACAAATGACATTATCTGCAGCTAGCCCAGTAGTTTGAATTGATGGGGAAACCTCAAGAGCATCAGCTACTGCAACATAATTGACAACTAGAGACAACAAGGGGCAAAAATGATCATCAGCTGTAGATTGATAAAGTCAATAACAAGTTTTTCATAACTTAACAAAAACGAAAACGAAAAAAAAAACCTTTGGCAGACCATTACAAGCTTTAACAACATGAAAAAATATGATACGGCAATTCAACATTATAGAGATGGTGCGAACATATTTTCTTTTATTCAAGGACAATTCATTAAAGTGTTATTCATGACATGAATAAAGCTAGAAAGTGGCGTGGTAACAAACTTCTCCTTGTCACGAATGAGTTCAGATATGATCATAATAAAGAATCATTTGCTGTTCTTGATTGACAAGCGGAACTGAAAGGAAAGACTTTAAATGAAGAAGGAAGTTTAAGTTAATTCAATATACGACAATATCAAGCTGATTTTCTATGCTTTTCTATACGATCAACAGGACTTGATCGTGTGCTCTCTGCTCTGCAGAGCTTCCCCCCTACCGACGATGGTAGTATCTCCCCCAGAACCCTACTTCTACCAGTGAACCCTATTCATTCCTCACAATCACTGATACACAAACCAATACTCTTACAAATCCCATTCCCCCGTCCCCAAATAATCACAATGACCAAACCCTACAGAATGGGTTTCGGCTAAACCCATCCTAAACCCTAGAGTAGAGCCCCCTTCAATCCATCGAAGCTGGCAGCTGGCCTTTTGTGGTAATGCTGAGTGGGAGACTCGCAGCTGAAGTCTGGTGCCCGATGATGTTGGAGTTCTGAGGAAACTTGTGTCCATAGCTGCTGGGAACGTAGAGTCCATCCTTGCTGCGGGCTGTTAGCAAGCTAGAATTAGAAATACTCTGCTACAAGCAAAATCTACAACAAAGACAAGAGTTTCAACCCATGTACGACCTAGAGGTAATCTAATTGTTTTCCCACGGAAAACAAAATTGTGAAGAAATGGAAAAAAGAGCAGGGAGGAAGAAAATGAAGTTAGATTGGCTGCTCTCTATAGAATCTTAGGTGAAATGTGGTCGGAAAGTGATGAGGTTGTGGCAAAAAAGGAAATCCCGAAGGATAGAATCACAGAATGTGAACACATGTTGTATGGAAAACTGCAGGAAAAACCGAATGTTAACTTCCAGGCCTTTATTTCCACTATGAAAAAGGCATGGAAGGTGGACAATGTAGAATGTGCCGTGCTGGATCAGGGGGTCTTCTCATTTAAGTTTGAATCTGTAACGGAGAAGAAGAGAGTAATGGAGGAAGGGCCATGGTGCTTTTCGAAGGACTTGCTAGTACTTTAACAGTGTGAGCCAGACATACCTGATCACTGCTATGTATTCACCCACAGTCTATTTTGGGTTCAGTTTATAGGGCTACCGAGGGGAAGAGTAACAAAGGAGATTGTTCACGAATTGGCTTCAAAGATTGGAGAGGTAGTGGAGGTGAAAATTGAGACTAGAGGCAATAACCCAAGGAGATACGAGAGGGCTAGAGTGATACTAAGCCTGGATTCCCCACTAAAATCAGGAACCATCCTGAATTTGGGGCACATTAAGCTATGGATTGATTTTCGTTATGAGCGATTACCCAGGTTTTGCTTCTCGTGTGGTTGCATTGGACATTACACTACAGATTGTGAGTTGATACCGTACAAGGAGCCTAACCTCGAGATAAAACCATGGTGGAAATTTGGTAGCTGGTTGAGGGCTGAAGCTAGAAATCCAAGCCCTTTTTGGGAACTTTTTTAGGGGAAGGAAATACTAGAGCTTAGTGATGAGGAGATGATCCTGGAAACCCATCAGACAATGGTTCTTAGGGATTCTGATGTAGATGAGGCTGTCAGAAGTAAAGAAAATGACAGACAGTTAGTGATGACACAAACGCCAGCAAAAAGGAGGCCGCATAGACTCCAATTCTTGCAGGATACCCAAGAAGGTGCAGCTGGTCAATCTGAAGTTGAGAGGTCTTCTCTTAGGCCTAGGAAAGATAAGATGGTGGCCAAAATCCCAACACAGAAGAAGCTGAAAAGGCACAGCCCCTATATGTTACCTGGTTCACAAGAAAGAGTTGACAATGCTGAAGCACTACTTGATACACCTACTACTTTGGTGGAAGGAAGAAACGAATGGGCTTTGGTGGTTAGCCCTAATAAGCCACTAGGGATTATATGAAGATTATGAGCTGGAACTGTCAAGGGTTGGGCACCCCCCTAACGGTCCAGCATTTGCGAGCCATTGTAGCTCAAGAGAGGCCCGACCTTGTCTTCCTTATAGAGACAAAAAATAAAGAAGAAGTTGTGCAGAAAATTAAAAAAAGACTACATTTCCACCATTTGTTTGTGGTTAACCCAATAGAGCAGGAGGATTAGCTGTTTTATGGAATGAAGAACGTGTAGTGACGGTGGAAGACAACACGCATGATTTTATAGACGTAATCTGTAAGGAAAAGACGAGTGGGGAGCAAATGAGAGTAACCTTTTTACACGCACCTTATGAATTCCAGAAAAGAATAGGCTTATGGAAACAAATACAGTAAATACGATCACTCAACAGATTACCTTGGGTCTGTTTGGGGGATTTCAACGAAATATTATACCATTAGGAGAAGATGGGGAGAAGAGGGGCGGATCATTCTCGTCTAGTGGCATTCCAGGAATTCATTAACAGCTGTTCATTGATGGATTTAGAGAGCAAGGGTTGCACGTTCACATGGTCAAACAATAGGGAAGGGGATGATTTGGTGAATGAGAGGCTGGATAGAGCCTTGTGCAGTATGGCATGGAGAGTAGAATTTCCTAATGCGGAAGCATATGCAATGCCGGCTATCAGATCAGATCATAGTCCTATTATTCTCTCCCTTCACCCCCCCTTCTAAGAGAAGGAAAAAGGAATTCAAATTTGAGGCTTTCTGGGTAAAAGATGAAGAATGCAAAGATATGGTTAAAAGTGCGTGGGGTGATCAGCATAGTGTGGCTGAAGAGGTACCAAAAAAGATAATGAGAACAACTCTAGCCCTCTAGAGATGGAGCAAGACGAAGTTCTCTAACGCGTAGAACCAAATAAAAGCATTATCTCAGAAACTCAGAGATATCAACAATGAGGTAAGCAACCCTTCTAGACGGGAGGTTTCAAAAACCATTACTGAGCAAATTGGGAAGCTATGGAGAAGGGAGGAGCTCTACTGGAGTATGAGATCCCGAGTTACTTGGCTTAGGGAAGGGGATAGAAACACAAAATATTTCCATGCCACAACTATCTAAAGAAGGCAAAGAAATAAGATCTCGTTATTGAAAACTGGTGACCAAACATGGAGTAGAGATCAGAATCTATTAAAGCAACATGTAGTGGACTACTACAGTACCCTATACAGCATAGTGGGTGCGAGAAACTTCGACCCGGTGCTCTGCCAATGCCCTAAAATAGTCACAGAGGAAATAAATGAAGCGTTAATAGCCCCGGTATCTCTAGAGGAAGTCAGAATTGCAGTTTTCCAACTAGGGGCAGCTAAAGCACCGAGCCCGGATGGATTAAATGGCTTATTCTATCGTAACCATTGGGGAGAAATCCAACATGACATTCACAAGATGGTCAGGGAGTTCTTCACTTCAGGTTTTTTCTCTCCTGCTCTGAATGAAACCCAAATTGTGCTCATTCCTAAAGTCTCTAATCCAAAGGAAATTTCACAGTTCAGGCCGATCAGTCTATGTAATTTCAGCTACAAGATTATTTCAAAGGTCATGGCCAATTGGCTCCGCCCTTGAATTCTGAACCTAATAGCAACGGAGCAGAGTGCCTTTGTGAATGGTAGATTGATACAAGACAACATTCTTATAGTGCAGGAAGTCATCCATCAATTGAGGATAAGGGAGAGAAAAAGGAAATTTCAAGCCATTCTTAAGCTCGACATGCAAAAAGCTTACGATATGATGGAATGGGATTACCTATGTGCAAGCATGACCAAGATGGGTTTCTGTGATAGATGGGTTGATATGGTCAGATATTGCATGGCCTCGGTGTCCTTCAGTGTTAAAATCAATGGCGAGCCCCAACCTTTTTTTCAACCATCTAGAGGAATAAGACAAGGCGATCCTCTTTCCCCTTACCTATTCATCCTACTTGCTAACACTCTGTCTCATCTACTGAGAAAGGCAATTGAGGATGGTACTTTAAAAGGAATCAAGCTGGGGGTGGCTGCCCAACTCTGTCTCACCTACTATTTGCAGACGATGCAATTTTTTTCCTGGATGGTACTATCAAAGAAGGCCAAAATTTGGCTAATATCTTGAATCAATATTGCTATGTCTCAGGCCAAGCTATCAACCTTAATAAGTCAGGGGTTTTTTTCAGTAAGGGATGTCCAGAGCCCCTTAGATCAAACATGGCCAGCGAACTACGGGTCCCTATCATTAAGAAAACGAGCAAGTACTTAGGCATTCCCTCGGATTTGGAGCAAACCAAAAAATAGTTGTTTGCATGGATCTCAGCCAGGGTCAATATGAAGCTTGAGGGGTGGAAGGAAAATATTTTTATCAAAAGCAGTGAAGGAAATTCTGATAAAAACAGTGGTGCAGGCTCTACCACAGTATGCGATGTCAATTTTCAAGATTCCGATATCGATTTGCAAGGCCAATGAGAAAAAAGTAGCAAACTTCTGGTGGAAACAGAACCCGTCAAGAGCTGAAATGCATTGGAAGAGCTGGGGTGTGCTGAAACGAAGAAAGATAGATGGCGGGTTGGGATTCAAAGACCTTATTGCTCTTAACAAGGCCATGTTAGGTAAACAAGCATGGAGACTCGCTCAAAATCCTTCATCGCTATGGAGCAAAGTTTTTAAAGGGGTTTACTTCCAAAACACAGACATATGGAAAGTAAAGAAAGGGAATAGACCGTCATGGTGTTGGCAAAGCATTCTAATGGGTAGAGATGCTATCAGCTCAGAAACTTGTTGGGCTGTGGGTAATGGGCAGAACATTAAGATTCGGGAAGATAAATGGCTAAAGTCTGGAGTGATAGGAGGTCCAGCTAACAAAGATGATCCAAAAATTGTCGTCGATCTCATTGACAGTGTAAATGCAAGGTAGAATGAGCAGAAGTTGAGGGACCTATTCCCGGAAACTACAGTGCAGGAGATTATGGCTACGCCCCTCTATCCTAACTCTAAGGATGACACGCTAATCTGGGCAGGCAACAAACAGGGGAAGTATTCCATTAAATGCGGCTACCAGAAAATCTTCTCAAATATGCAGCAAATCAAGCAACCACAAGCATCAGCATCGTATCAGCCACCCCGCAGTCTTTGGTCAGCTATTTGGCAACTGCCTAACCCCCCCTCCCCCCAAGATCCAAAACTTCATATGGTCTATTTGTCACAATGCAATCCCGACAACAGAAAATCTATACAAGCGAAATATAGTTCTGACCCGCTATGTCCAATCTGTCGCGAAGCTCCCGAGACGGTTGAACACACCCTATTGCTGTGCAAATGGACAAGAAGTATCTAGTCAGACTCGAGACTTAACATGCAGATCTCACCAACAAAAATTCAGAGGCTTGACAAGTGGCTAAACTCAGTCCTTACCTCAGATCCGAACCTCCCTGAACCCGAACTAGTGGTGAATGTTCTTTGGATAATCTGGAAAGGCATGAATGAGTTCATCTTCGAGCGGTGCCAACCAAATCCAGACAAGGTTATTGAAGATGCAGAGTTGATCAGAGGAACCTCAAATCTTGGTCTTCAATGGAAGAGAAAAAGGAACAAAGGTGATAAAGGCTTACCGACTCGCTGGTCCACCCCGATGCTCGGTTGCACAAAAGTAAACGTCGATGGTTCCTAGATCGAGGGCGAAATGGAAGGATCGGTGGCTGGCCTGTGCAGAGATGATAATGGCGTCGTCGTAGATGGCTTTGCGAGATCAGTTTACGCCCGATCAGCCATGGAATGCGAAACCCTAGCTTTGAGATCTGCTCTTTCACGTTTGCTAGAGGAGAGAGAAGGGAGACTTCAAAGTGAAGAGAGCTCTCAAAGTCTTCGGGGGAGCAAAGTGGAAGTACAATCAGATTGTATTTCACTGTGTGCATGGCTAGAGAAACCTGAAGAAAGCCTATGGGCTATTCGGCACCTTATATTAGAATGCAAGCTGATGCTGGGTCGGCCCCAAGATGTCAAAGTGCAAGCCATCCACCGTGAGGCAAAATAGAGCAGCTGATTGGATTGCCAAGGCACACAGACGTAAAGCGCTCCCATCAAATTAGCTTGTCAATTTCCCCCTACCACTTTGGATCTAATCTGTTGCGAAGCGACTTTTCCTCGCGTCTGTATTTCTAACTTTAGATGAATGAAAAGCATCTCCTTCGACCAAAAAAAAAAAAAACAGGACTTGATTGTAAGGGGATAGCCAAAGGGAGTAGAAACTCCAACACGACATTATAAACTGGAGATATGCATAATATCGAAAAACTAGAAGCTGCTGACTCAGTATAAAATTTTGAGATAGGCTTAAGCACGACTAAATTTGGTAACTTATGGTTTCCGCGGGAACAAAAAAAGAAAAGAACGTCAGTTAGGCTCAACTTATCAGTTTAGCTAACTCACGTACCACGAGACAAGTACAAGATAGGCATAACATGGCGTTAAGCAATATTATATATTCAGGTACTATTCCCGTTGGCTTACACTCATTTGCAAAAACATTATTAAGTATCAAAGCTGTAGTTCACATCATTCTACTCCACAAAAATTTCTAAAAGGCGAATGCTCAGAAGTTACCTTAGGCAATGAGCTAGTTTTACATTAGATATAAATAATAACCTCACGGAGTATCTCTTATAGATATAGCCAAAGAGAGTCAATTGCAATGTCCAATTCAACTACCAAACTCAAATGACCACATTTCATGTTCTGTCACAGTAAACTACTGACCCCTCCAAGCTTGTGTGCCCATCAACCAAAGCTTTAGGTAAAAAAAAAAGCATAGATCTACCAATTTTGCTCATGCAAAGGAGACTAAACGAACAAATTCCTATGACAAAATCCTTTGGAGCCGACTACCTTTGGACAAAAAAAGCAGAGAAACCAAATCGCATTGCTCAACAACCCAGATCCCCAACACAAATGCGCAAATCAGCATGATCCAACACAAAATGAATTTCGAGCATCCCCAGCAAATCAAGGATCGGAACCTAGCTCGCTCGCAAGTCAGCTTTTACTATGGAAACAGATCCCCCCAAATTCAAGAAAAGACCCAATTAAGGACTGCGTGACCTAGAAGAGGAAACACTAATTCAAGCTCAAAGAAACGAACCTCAAATCTCTCGAAAGGCCGTGTCAAACTATGCCCTATCCACACTTGACTTGGAATCTCCCCAACGGCTTCACCGGATGAAGACCTTGCTAAGTCGAGAGTCCCGCGATGGAGAAGACGGCAGCGGATTGAAGAAGGGGTCGAGCTCGAGTTGCGTACGATTTGGGCACGTGGATGGAGGGAAATCCTAGCCTCCAGAGAGAGAGAGAGAGAGAGAGAGAGAGAGAGAGAGAGAGAGAGAAATGAATTTTTTTTTTGTTGTAATGAAACTCATGAAGAAACTAGCGACGAAGAAAAGTTCCACAGAAAAGTATCGCCTCTCTCCTCTCTCGACCATGGGGCCTGCATGGTAACCATTCTAATTCTCTGATTCTGTTCCTTTGAATAGTAAAGAATGAGAATCATGTTTGGTAGCGCAAATAATTTTGATTCTGATTCTGTTCCAAGAATCAATTTTTGAGAATCAGAATCACTTTTAGAGCAAAATCCAAAACCCAAAAAAAGTTGGTTCTGAAATTATAATCACTTTTGAGAATCACAAAAAAAAATGAAATATCACATCTCTCACTTTTTTCTTTTAGTTCTCTCGTCACTTTTCTTTCAACCTAATAAAAATAAAAATAAAAAATTTTGAAAAAAAATTGAAATTTTTTTTAAAAATCACAAAAATTTTAGGAAATTCCTAAAAATAGAAGAAGCTTAGATGAGACTAGTTTGACCTCATTTTCATAATTTTGGACCTAAATTTCCTAGATTTGATAGATTCACTCTTCTACAAAAAAATATCGCAGAAGATGAGGGCATCCAATGTGTGAATGGTAACATATATACTCATAGCCATGCGTTACAAAATTTGACCATTTGCACGTGGAGTTAGAGCCAAACACCCACTTGGATTTAGGATAGAAGTTGCAAAATGATAGTGAATGACTTGTATTTCGTATCAAGGAAGATAATTTGGTTTTTTTTAATGATAATTTGATTGTTCGACTGCTATGTTTGTATGTATTTGGACAACGCAACATTTAAAGAAAAAATGAGTCCTTAATATGGGAACGTGTCCCATGCTTTAATCGAACTTCAAATGTCATGTATTAAATTTTGTGTTTCATTTATTATGACACGCTAAAAAAATAAATATATTTTAAATTTTTTTAGTATGCATTGGAAATTAGTCTTCAATTTAAAATAAAATTTTACAAAGTAATTACATAATTATTTGACTTAAATGAAAAAAATTAGGAAGAGCAATAGTTTTTCAAAACAGAAATTTTGTGTAATTATCAAACGCGTTTCCGGTTCTTTAAAACTCATTCAAAAACAGAATCAAAAAAAGTCATTTTAATCAAAATCAATTTTTTGGAACAGAATGGTTACCATGCAGGCCCTAATTAGCGACGAAGAAATACATCGTCGCTAATTAGCGATGAACAGGAATTATCGTCTCTAATTAGCGACGAATATTTTGTTCCCATTGCTAATTAGCAATGCTGAAGAATTATCATCTCTAATTTGCGATGAAATTAGCGACGACTTATTCTATTAAAAATTGACTCAATAGGAAAAAGTTGCCAATTAGTGACGATCGGGATTTGTCATCACTAATTTTGCGATGAAATTAGCGACAACCTATTATATTAAAAATTGTCCTACTAGAAAAAGTCGCCAATTAGCGACGAAAATGAGTGTCGTTGCTAATTAGGGACAAATCTTGCATTGCCGTCACTAATTAGCGACGATCAGGAGTTATCGTCGCTAATTTTGCGACGAAATTAGCCACGATCATTTATATTAAAAATTCACCAAACAAAAAGTCACCAATTAGCGACGATATAAATAATGCCCCCTAAAAGGGTTAGGCCCGTATCACGAACAAATCTCAAATTTGTTTCTCCACTTTTGGGTCGCACAAATAATATGTTAAGTCGGGTGATGAATCAGATCGAGTACATAAAATTCAAGACATATTTAACAACGACTAATTTAGCGGCGAATCACATAGAATTAAAAACAAAAAACAAAAGATGACACACAAATTTAACGATGTTCACTGCAAAATAGGACTACTACCTGCATATGAATCCACTATATTTTTAAGTTTTCACCATAACCACTTGTTACAATGATCTCTCATGCGAGTATAATATGCAAGACTTAAAAAACAGACCAAAAACCCTAACCTATCCGAAAACCCTTTAATCCCACAACAAACAGGCCAACTAAAAAAAAACCAAACTCGATGTTGTTTTGGGGGCGATACCCCCGAATTTCGTGTGTAGAGGTCACATGTCATTAGTTCATATTTCAGTTTCCCTAAGCTCATGTGGGTGTACTTGATATGAAAAACAAGGGTCCTCAAAAGTATTCGCTAACTCCAACACCTAAAAAAATTCAAGTGAAAAAAATAAAAAAATTTCTAGGCCACGAAAGTAGCAACGACAACAACAACAACAAAAACAATAATGACATCAGGAATAACATATGTGGCAATAATAATAAATTACACATAATTAGTGAAAGGTCTCAAAAATCATAATCTTCATCTTCATTTTCATCTTCACTTTCATCTTCGTCTTGATCTTGATCTTCATTTTCTTCATGAGCATCATCTTCATCATTTATCCCAAAATCAGATTCTTCAACACTTTCTAAATTTGTTTCTTGAATTTCAGTTGGATCCACATCTGTCATTGCTCCACATAGATCTCGTAAAGTTGAAATGTCATATTCCTCAGTTTCAATAATGTTGCAAACTTTCTCTTGTTGATATGCTATATCCTTCTAGTGTTCTTCGATTTTTCTCTGTACTTTGGTTTTACATATAGCCCACCAATCAGTTTTATCATTTTCCAAACTAGGATATAATGCATAATATACTTGAATTGCTTGTTGTGCTAAGGCAAATGGTTCATATTTCATATACTTTTTCTTGTGATTTATTTCAACCAAATTAAACTTCATATGCGCCTTCATTCCTTTGACGGGGTCAAACCATATGCACTTAGATAACACAAACTGCTGAATGGTCCAAGGTACTCTATCTCTATGATTTCATCCAATAAGCCATAAAAGCCATCTTTCGCATTGCCACCGTTGGATGACCGAACACATACACTAATATTCATTGTGGCTTTTCCCATTCCATATTCTCGAGTGTGAAAATTATATCCGTTTATGAAATATGTTGACCAACTTCATACTCTTGAATTTGGATCCCATTACAGATGATACACCAGTCCTTGCTGTTCAATTTGATCATGATCACTATGAACCTAAAGTCACACACTCGAAGTCGATAATATATATTTTAATAGATGATGTACAAAATATTAATAACTTGATTTTGATCCATAAGCAACTTACATATGTTTTGAACCATGCTGCAAATTGTTCATCACACAAATAGTTAAACTCATTTGGTAGTACTCCATATATTGAATTTTGAAAAATCTTATTACCAAATACCATTTACATATTAGCAAATGTTTGACACGTAATACATATATTTCCAAATGTACACTTACTCGAAGTATGGCTCTACTTCTGGACAGTTCAGTAAAATATATGTATGGACTGCCTACCATTTTTCGTCTGTTAAGTAACGAAACGTACATGTCCCGTTTGCTCGACCGAGATAATTGAAAATAGAGAATGATTTGCAATTGGGATTAATGGAGCCCTCATCATTTCTTGCTGCTCTCCGCTTCTTGCACGGCACGTGTGGCTCAAAATAATATAATGCAAATGTTGTCACTTCTTCCACAATATATACACTACAAATTGAAGCTTCAACACATGCCTTATTCTTTACTTTTTTATTCAACTGATATAAGAACTTAGATGCAATAGAAAGAAGTTTTTCGGAACATAATATATAATAAAGTATTTTGAAATTTATTTAAAAAATATTTTACTTCTCAAATGGATACATCTATCGAAATTGGACGGGATCTGCAATTTTTGCCTCATAAGGTAAGTGAACTAAGAGATGTTCCATTGAATCAAAACATGATGGAGGAAATATTATTTTTAAATTACAAAGGATAATTGGAATATCTCTCTCTAGTTTCTCCATGTGTGATGGTTTTAACACTATTGAGCAAATGCCATAAAGGAAATTACTTAACTCTATAATGATGCCCCATACAAAGTTTGGTAGAAGTTCTTTGAAAACTATTGAAATTAGTGTTTCCATAAATATGTGACAATTATGACTCTTCAAACCTATTAACTTGCATTTATTCAAATCAACACATCTCCCTAAATTTGAAGCATATCCATCAGGAAAATGCACAGATTTCAACCATTGACACACAACTTGTCTCTGCTCTTTGTCTAATGTATAAACTGCTTTTGATTTTGATCCCCTGGTGCTTGGATCTATATTTAGTGCTGGCCGATCATAAATAACTCTCATATCTTTTCGTGCATTCAAGTTGTCTTTCATTTTTCTAGTGACATCCATCATAGTATTTATAACATTGTCAAAAATATTCTTTTCTATGTGCATAACGTTAAGTTTATGATGAATAAGATGGGTCTTCCAATATGATAGATCCCAAAATATACTGCGTTTAGTCCACTTATGTGTACTTCCATATGCAATAGTTATGCTACGAGGGTTTTCAATAATAGTTGAAAGTCATATACTTGCTCTCAAATTTGATCACCATCAACCTCAATAGTGGATGTGTTCTTTCAATTTTATTCTTGATGAACTCTTTTTTATTCCTTCTAAATGTATGATTTATCAGTAAAAATTATCCGTCACAGTCAAAAGAGCTGGCCTGCTTACCATGTTTTTATTTGAATTACTTTGATCTCTCCACACATATCAGACATCCTAAGATCCCAACTATACTCAATCCAGATAACATTTCATAAGCTAGAAAGTCATTTATTATCCAAAGAAAAGCAACCTTCATTACAAATGTTTGATCAGTAGAAACATTATATGTAAGGACACCTTCATCCCATAGCTGTTGTAACTCTGCAATCAATGGTTGCATATACACATCTATTAACTTTTTCGGATTTTGCGGCTTAGGCACAATCAATGTCAAAAACATATAAGGTGTCTTCATGCACATACCATGTGGAAGATTCTATGAGTTAAGATAACTAGCCAACATGAATAACTTTTTCCTGATTTTTCAAATAGGACAAATCCATCAACACATAGACCTAATATGATGTTTCGAGGCTCGATTGCAAACTTAGGATATGTTCTATCAAAATATTTCCATACCTCTACATCTGAAGGATGACACTTTAGATCCTCTTCTGTTTCATGATTTGCATGTCAAGTCATCTATTCAGTAGTGACTTGAGACGCATAAAGCCTTTGCAATCTAGGTATTAATGGTAGATAAAACATTTGCTTGCATGGTCTACGCTTCTAATTACGACTCTGCCTCCTGTTAATCTTGTACCTAGGTTGGCTATAGAATTTGCAAGATTCTGCATTTTTATTATCTCTCTAATTTAACATATAACCCCTACTACATATATCAATCTTTACAACTGTAAGATCTAAGTTATCCATTAGCTTCTTCATATCGTAAAAATCACTTTGCATGATATTATCACGAGGCAATATTTTCCACATTACTTTAACAAAAGAGTTAAAGCAATTTTCAGACGTATTATGTTCTTCCTTGATATTTAACAGTCTTAATGTCACTGATAATTTAGTGTGGTTATCACAATTTGCCCATAAATGTTCATTTGCTACTTTTAATACTTTCGAGAACTGATTAGATGGAAATGTTCAATTATACACATTCTCATCAAAACCCGTTACTCCTACCTCTTTCAATTGTAATACATTACTAGTACCCACTTATTTAGGTGTATAAGTAAAACTAGTACTTGCATGATTCGATTCTAAAACAAAATTTTGACCAATGCATCAATCACCATCCTCTAGTATGGATTCAATTGGTTATAATCGCTACATTCTTCCTTAACTGAAAACTGATTACTTCTTTGATATCCTTCATCAGATATAAATGGTTCACCATAACAAGTCCAATTATAGTAGTTCAGAGTAAACCCAAATTTACAAAGATTTTCTCTAATTTTATCACACATATGAAATTTACCATCACTGCACTTTTTATATAGACACCTTAACTTATTTCCATCCATGAACTCAAATTTACTACTAGCAAAGTCCAAAAACTGTTCAAACCCAATATGAAACTCATCAGTCAATTCTTGATGTCCAGATAAGTTCTTTATTATACATCCAAGCCCTGTCTCTTTGCATTGTATTTGTATAGAAATTAAAAAATCTCATAAAATATTAAAAATATCATATCTAGTATTTAATATTCTTAATTAAAACTATAAATGGTTCGCCATGGCAAAAAAATTATAATAGTTTAAGGTAAACATAAATATACAAAGAAGTTCCCTAACTTTATCACACATATGAAATTTACCATTATTGCACTTTTTACACATAACTATTCTAGTAACAATTTGGCGGATAAAAGTTGTCGCAAATGTCGTCGCTAATTTTGCGATGAATCCATTTCGTCACCAATTAGCGACGACCATCAGGATGTTGTCAATATTTTGCGATGAAGCTCCACAAATTAGCGACGAAAAGTAGGGGTTGTCACCAATTAGCGACAAAAAGTAGGGTTATCGCTAATTGGTGATGACCCTACTTTTCGTCACTAATTTGCGACAAAAGTAGGGTTGTCGCTAATTAGCGATGACTCATAATTTTCATCACTAAATTCGTCACTAATTTGTGATGACCCTACCTTTTGTCGCTAATTAGTAGTGACGAATAGCATGTGTTAGCGACGAATTTATCGACGAATATGCGGACTCCTTCAAATTAAATATATAAGTACTAAAAAAAATCAAGTGAAAAAAATGAAAAAATTGCCAAATGAAGAAGACTTACCCAAGGGCAGAAGGACACTTTTAGTGCCTTAACTTGTGTACGAAGATCACTTTGGTGCCAAAAATTTCAAACGGATCACTTTAGTGCCAAATTTTTGAAAAAACGATCAGTTTAGTGCTAACTTCGATTTGGTCCGTCGGATTTCTGACGTGGCCTTATTTTATTAATAAGTGAAGTTAACGTGGCCGCCGGAGAGTCTAATCAGCAGCTGAAGCCTTCACGACGTCGTTTTGGACATGGTTCTTCAAATAAGAATCCTAAATCAGCCGATTGAAGAGAAAAATCCCCAATTTGAAACTCTAAATCAGTAGAGCCTTGAGCAGCGCGTGGAGGGCTTCACGAACGTCAATGGAGGGCTTCACGAGCAGCTTCAACAGCACCTCAAACCCTAAATCAGTCAATTTAAGAAAATCCACAATTTCAAAGAACAACCCCAATTTCGATTTGATAAAAAAAAAGATAGATCGGAGTTGGAAATGGCGGGCTTCACGAGCGACACCAGTAACTTTAGCAGCGCCTCAAACCCTAGCCCTAATTCTTCTCAAACCGAAGAAGGTGAATGTTATTGTTATTATAGGTTACCGAGTCCAATAAGAACATCTTGGACTAGGTTGAATCTGGGTAGACGATTCAATGGATGTGCTAGGTATAAAGAAGGCTTGAAGTGCAAATATTTCAAATGGGTTGATTCAAAATTCTCCGGATGAGCGACTGAGGTAATATTGGAGCTTCTTGAAGGAGACATCAACCTTTATCTACATTAGTGGACGAGTTGGATGATGTTGATGTTCAGTCAATGGAAGCCGAAAATAAGGCTTTAGCATCTTTGGCCAACCATTTGAAGAAGAAAGTTACAAGCATGAAAATTGAAAGAATTTGTTGTCGAGCGTTGACTATCTTATTATTCTGTTGAAAAGCTTTTTTCATGGGCAAATGTAAAGGGAACAGTGAGAATAGGTTTCCTAGTCTACCATAGTTGAAGATGAATGAAATATGTACTTGTGAAAGACAACTTGTAGTTGTGTTGCTGGTTTGATGTTTCCCTTTGTTGTATGGAATGAAAGTTTCCTATTGAAGTCGATGTTGGTATTCATTGCTTGTGCACATTTACAAGTTTTCATGAGATTAGTTATTGTGCATTGTAAACTTCCTTTGCTTTGTTTGTGAATGAGATGTTAGTTATTGGTGATTTGCTGGTTTGCTGCAATTTTTGCTGCAAACACTGGTCAAATGAAAGAGTAGTAGTTTGCTGAAGGTGATTAATTTAGTGCCAATCGTGCTTTAACAAAAATAATACTTCAGTGTCAATTTTTGACTGAAGTGATCACTTTAGTGCCAAGTTTTGGTGAAAATAGCCATTTCAGTGCCAATACTGGTTACAAAATGACCAGTTCAGTGCCGATCGAACTTGGTGCATCAGCGTAACTTGGAGGTCCAATTTGCAGTAGCTGCTGGTACACCAACTTACACCAGTTGTAGTAGCAGCTGGCAGTAGTAGCTTGCAGCAACTACAGCTGGACTACTGCTCCAGCTAGTGCACCATCTTGCACCAACTGCAGCTGCTCTGCTGCTTCTGCTTGCACCAGCAACTATTGGTACGCTGTTCGAAGTTACAGATGCACCAGCATATCTCAATATGCACAGACAAAACTTCAGCACTTCAGTAACATCAACTAGCGACATAGCACTAGCAACCTCACATCAGCCAAGAACAACACGACAACAAAAAAGTAAGCTACATATAAAAATTTCATTGCCATTGACATTCAATCGATCCTTCAGGAACAAGAACATCAATCAGTAATGCTATTCACCTTCATTCACTTCCCATCAAACATGTCAAAAGGTAACAAAAAAGACATAACAACATCAAACTCAGTCAACAAGGACCACCCCCCAAAATATTTTTTTCTTTCGATGGCTTTTTCACTTTATTTATGATCTTTGCACTCTTTCTAATCCATTGGCTAGGTTCTTCAACCGGGCTTGCAGGTGTTTGATCATCGTCACGTGCAAGTTCTTCAACTAGTGCAGGTACTTCAACTGCCCTTGTTGTTCCATGAACCTTCTTTGCACGAGCTGCAGCAGCTCTAGTAGTTGGCAGTTGTTTTGGAGCTGCTGCAGCTTTTTTCTTCTTTGGATCACTCTTCCTTGGCATGGCACTGGACTCTTTTGAAATGGAGGTCCCTACAAAGCAGAAAACCTCAAAAATTTATCACAAATGCTAAAAAAGTTATCTCGATGTCCACATTGACCCTATCTTTTCTGCTCAACAAGTTGGGTGTACCACCAAACCCTATATTTTTCACATAGAGGTCCCTACCATAGTCCCCTCTCAATCTACCACAGAGATGGAGAAAGCCCTACCAAGTCCTAATTTCGCTTAACTTCCGAATGCCCTCATTTTTCTATTCAATCGAAGCCCTAATTTTCCTTTTCAAATTAATTTCGCAACAAATGGGGGAAGCCACATACCTATCAGAGTTGCTGAAGGAGTGTGATGGCGAACGACAGCGTGTGACCGTAATGATGGCGAGCGATGGCGTTTGACCGTAGTGATGGCCAACGACGACGGCCAATTCGTGATGTGCGACAGAACTGTGAAGCCACCAATGGAGAAACACGAAGGCCTTCTCCTTTGCGATGGAGAAGGTGTAATGGAGAAGACGACGTCTTTGGGCTTCTTTTCATCATCTATTATAGCAAACGATGTCGTTTCCAAACGTGGTGCTACGTCGGATGAAATGACGTCGTTTCATAAGCTCCACATGGATGGGCTTCCTCAAAATTTCACAGCTCAGCATTTAATAATTATTCAAAAAGCCACGTATTATTTTTGGTCGGAAATTCTTGTCGGAGGCACCAAAGTGATCCTTTTTCCTCCGACTTGGCACTAAAGTGATCCATTTGAAACTTTTAGCACCAAAGTGATTTCCATACACAAGTTAAGGCACTAAAAGTGTCCTTCTACCCTTACCCAAGTATTTGGTTGAATTTTTGGTTGTAGAAAGTACTCAATTTGATGAGAATTGCAATGTCTCACATCGATACGTACCTAACAAAAAAAGAAAAATTACTTAATATTGATGAAGCTTATGGTAATTAATGGAAGACAATGGTGAAATAAACAATAATTTATTTCATGCTTACCATATAACACAAATAAGAAGAGAGAAGATAGAAGATACAAGAGAGAAGAGAGCAGACGAGGTGAAAAAAGCGTGGAAAGAAAAGTGGGAAAAGGGATTTGAAAAGAGGGTGGCGACGAAGAGTGTCGGTGGATTTTAACGATGAAAAAAGTTTGTTGCAAAAATAGCAACAAAACTATGTTGTCACAAATATCGTCGCTAATTTCGTGACAAACACTTTTTGTCACCAATTAGCGATGAAAAAGTTTGTCATTTAGCGATAAAAGTGGGACGAAAGTTTTTCGTCGCTAAAATCCCTATCTTATTTTGCGACAAACTTGGCGACGAATTTATTTTCGTCACTATGCTCATCACAAATTAGCGACGAATCATATTTCATCGCTAAAATCCCTATCTTATTTTGGGACAAATTTAGTGACGAATTTTATGAATAATTTATTTTTGTCGCCATGTTCATCGTAAATTAGTGAAGAATTATATTTCGTCATTAAAATCCCTATCTTATTTTGTGAGAAATTTTGCGATGAATTTTGCGACGAATTATATTTCGTTGCTAATCGTCGCCAAAATCCCTATCTTATTTTGCTACGAATTTATTTCGTCACAAATTAGCGACGAGTTATATTTCGTCGCTAAAAGCCTTTTGTTATTTTGCGACAAATTTGTGACGAAAGTTATTTTCGTCGCAAATTAGCAATGAATTATATTTTGTCGCTAATTTTTCGTGGCTGAAAGTCCTTTTTTTTTTGTATTGTAGGCCAAAATGCATATCATCTTTGCTCTTCGCCGTCGTATTTCCTAGCTCATTCATGGTGCTTAGTGACCTTGATAAGGTGTGTGAAAGTCTAGCATCCTGAAGTATTCAACTTCTCAAAGTATTCATATGGGAGGGCTTTTAAGAGTAGATTCACTGGCTCATCTTCTGCTATCGGCGACTTTACTTGCATTGCTAAGGCCTGCCACCTTTGAGTGAATGTACGCATCACCTCACTCTTTCCATTCACGATTCTTAATTAGTCATCTCTGTCCGACATCGTTACAGTATTAAACTTGTATTGGTGCAGGAATTCTTCATTAGATCCTCTAAACTATCGTAATCTTCCATGTCCAATTCAATAAACCATGCCAAAGCAATGCCCGCCAAACTGTCTTGGAAGGTGTTCATTAGTAATGGAACGTAGTTTGAGTAATGTGCTATCTTATGCAGATAGTATTTCAGATGTGCTCGGGGATTACCTGTCCCATTATATTTCCTGATGAATTTCGGCTCCCTGTAGCTATGTGGAATCTCTATTTTCGTGAACGGGGAATTTTTTGGAATTTTTTGAAATTTTTCTTATTTTTATGAATTTTTCCTTTTTTTATTTTTAAAGCATTTTTTGAATTTTTATTTTTTATTATTAATTTTTTTATTTAATTTTTGGGGCTGGATTGGACCCGAAGACTCGACCCAAACCCATGTGGGCTAGGACCAGGCCTAAAATGATGTCGTGTTGAATTTTTTATTTTTTCTATTTTTTCTAATTTTTTTTATTATTTTCTCAGAATTTTATTATAACCGGCGATATCCAATTGCCCAGAAGCAACCACATGGCTAGCCCACATCCATTAGATCAGGCGACTAAAATCTATGGCCCGAATTAAACGAAGACCAAATCCTCACCGTTCAAACTAATTACCAAAACCTACGGTTCAGATTAAACCTTCAGACCAAATCTCAACCGACCAATCTAAATTTTATTTTTTATTCTAAAAAAGGTTTTCTAAATTGAAAATGATTTTCAAAAATCCTAGATCTGGACAAGTGGCACCACCCCCAGCTTCCGATCTATTTTATTATTTATTCTAAAAAATTGATTATAACGGCCAAGCTGACATGGCATGCCACGTTGAACTTTGACCACTCAAAGAGATGACATGGCGATGCCATGTTATCGCCACATTGGCATTGACTGAGTCGACAAGCTGACGTGGCGTCATCTTCCTCTCCTCAACAAAAA
Source organism: Psidium guajava (assembly GCA_016432845.1). NCBI lineage: Eukaryota > Viridiplantae > Streptophyta > Magnoliopsida > Myrtales > Myrtaceae > Psidium > Psidium guajava. The sequence continues at coordinate 26,379,061 of CM028230.1, forward strand.
CCAAATGAACAACCTAGGTTCACCGACGATCATCTAACAATGAAACCCTCACCAATTGGCCTAAAACCAATGCCAATCAACCCTAAACTATTAAAGATCAACATACCTTAGAGCTAGCTAGATCTAACGGTGAAAACCAACTATTCAAAGCTCAAACAGTTCATCCATAGCCAATCCTATACATGCAACCTAGAGCATAACCAAAGCTGAGAGTCATAGAGTATAGCATCACAAAGAGTCTAGGAGACTTACTTAAGGTCCTAATTGACTTGTAGATTGTCAGGGTTTTCTTGTGAACTCAAGACGAGTTTGAAGGTATGCAAAGGCCAGCCATGGCAATTTAGTTAAAATCAATGCAATCAAAAGAGTAAGCTAGGCTTAGGGATGGTTCAGGAGGCCACTAGATCAAGCAGAATGCAAAAATATGCTCACAAATGATAATCGCCATCGAAAGCTTGTTCTCGAGTTCTGAACTTGATCGAATGGGTTGCCAAGCTTCCCTAGACCCTAGCGAAGGTTCTTGAAGTGATTTGGAAGCTCAATTCCTTCTGGATCATAGTGACGAAGTTCGTGAAGCTCTCGGCTATGGTGGACTCACAGAGTCTTTCTCTCTCCTCTTTCACTCTCTCTCTATTTTGTTTCAAGTCTCGTGCACGAATGAGGCTGTCCTTGATCAAAACCGCATTGAATTGGTTATATCCCATTTGAAAATTTTCATGTGCTCGGGGAGGGGGTAATCGACTTGAAATAGCACGTGATCGGCGATGAAATTACATGCTGAATGGCCAAATTGGTGCCGAAGAACTTGGGGAATCTGGTAAACCTGATTTGTTACTTTGGCGAGCTCAATTTGGGGGTGGAATTGGGTTAGTTTAATCTTGCATGCTAGAATTGAACTGGGGAAGAAGAACTAGGTCTGTGGGTCGGATCTGGTTTGACCGATAGACCCAATTGGCTAAAAATTAACAATTTAACATTCAAAATATCAAAATTTGTCAAATTAAATGTCAAAATTGCATTCCGGGGCATGAATTCTATTATAAAATGTTATTTTTCCCAAAACTTTTCAAGTAATTATACAAAAACGCCACTTCTCAGGACACATTTCATCAAATCCAAACCCTAAATGACCTTTTTAGCTCAAATCAATGTCATGAATGGATTTAGGGGGTCAAAAAATATAGGGTGACGTGCTTGTATTTTTAATTCAGTCCTTGAAATTTTTTTAATTGCATTTTTAACGCAACTAAGGACCAATTTGCAATTTTTCTTATGCAATTTGGTCCTTTTTGAGAAATTTGACAAATTCCTTAAAATTGTTGGAGTAAAATTTAATTTTGGAAAATATAGGGCAATGTCATGACTCTAAAAATAAAAAAAAATGGAAATTTAAAGGCTTAAAATGCCATTTCAGGGATTTTTGGGAATTAATTCGAGAATATGCTTAATTAGGAAAACCATAATCTTGAATCAATATTTTTTAAATTTTCTTAGGAAAAATGAAAATAAAATAAAAATAAAAATATTTTCTATTTTTTTGTATTTTTGTGGCCTCAAATGCTATTTTTTGTGAATTTTCAATTATTTTTCTATTTTCTAGAAATATTAAAAAATGAAAAAATATAAAAAATTATTTTTATTTAAAATGGTTGCTTGGGCTTGGCCAAGGCTTCCAAAATTTATTTTAAATTTTATGAATTTTTATATATTTTCTATGAAGTTTTCAAAATAAAATGTAGAAAAATGCTGAAAATATAAAAAAAATTATTTTCTATTCAAAAATGGTTCCTTGGGCTTGGCCAAGACTTCGAAATTTAATTTTCCAAATTTATGGATTTTTATGGATTTGCTATAAATTTTCTAAAAATAAAATAATCCAAAATCAGGTATCAACACCGCAATACCCATCAATTGACTTGTCTGGCCTTGAACAGGTTGAACTGGGATGGGCAACCACTGAACAAATGGTCTTGGAGGAAATTTCCCTGGCATGTCCTGAAGAAACCTTGAATTGAGTTGAGCAAGATCCAATTGTTCCTCAACGGATCGCGATTGGTCTTGTTCTTCTTGTCCATCGAGTCCTGTTGAGACTTGTTGTCCACCCTCATCTACTGAGTCTTGATTGTTGGAAAAGACAGATCATGAGACATTCCAAACTCTATAGTTTGATTTCTGGGCATTATTCCTTCCAAAAAAAATAATAATTCACAGGTCGAAGCTTGAAATGCAGAAGCTATGTTGAGGAGGGATGCTTTGATACCATGTCGAAAAACTAAATGAAAAAAAATAATAATTGGAATATCAAAGGGAGAACGAAAAGAAGTAGTAGCCAAGAGTTGGAAATTGTGTATTGCTATTCTCTACGTAAATTGCCCGATTACAATCCCATTTTTAATACATGAGGTCTAAATAAGTAAGGGAATAAATATACAGAACAAAGGAAAAAAATTCCTAATACACAATATTCCGATTACCCATCAATAAGCCAATTAGGATCAATTAGAATCAAGCAGAGGCAATAATATCTTCAACATTATTATTTCTATATCTTTAAGCTTGCGTAAAATCTGACAATGCCACGTCAGATGGGCAATCATGTGATGCCCCGCACGCATTTCGCCCGCATCACTCTCCAGCGTCGGCCCCCATATGTATATTTCTTTTTTTTTTCTTTTTTTCTGATCCTAGTCCTTGAATATTCCCTCTTCACGTGCGGGGTATTAGTCACGCTAATTCAATTTGCTTAATCAATTAATTAATCCCTCCCTAAGCATCATTAATGAACTAATCTAATCTGCCCAAAGGCGAATTCACCAAGTCACCATTATTAAATTCTTTAACGTATAACTTTTAAAAAAAAATTAATTTCTCCGGAATGAAATTTGCGGTACAGCAAAGTCCAAGCTAAGATACCACCCGAGGAGAAAAGAGAGATTCCCGGAGAACCGTTGCGTGGCACTTGTGAATCAAATCTCAGCTGACCAATTATTTAATCAAGGTCGATTAGCATTAGCCAAACAAAGATAATATGTTTTTCTCGTATAAAGCTTTTTGCAGTTTCCTAAAGAAAAATTAATAATCATATATATATATATATATATTGGGAGTAGAGACAACATCTTTGCTCGCCATTGATAAGGACTAGATGTGTGCAAACTGGACCAAACCGGCCCGAACTGGCTGGGTTGGTCCGGTCCTTGATGGGGGTGGTCCGGTCCCTAGTCCCATCCCCAGAGCCCAAGCGGTCCGGTCCCCGATCCCATCCCCAGACCTAATGGAAAAAATGAAGAATCGATTTTGCGGCAAAGGCGTTGCGCTCACATTCTAGACATCACAAATTCTAGGTCAGTCCTCCATCTGTTTATCGCATTCTCCTTCGTGGCAAGGGAAACTAATATTTTAGCGTGGAGGCTTTTAGGACTATTGCCCAGAAATTCGAGGTTTGCGCTGGGATCAACTTCGCACTCATTGGATTTTATCATGACGCGATTGTGGATAGTGCCTTGGAAATGATCTAATGGTTTTCGCGTTGCGATTAGGCTGTGAACTCAGAAGCCTCACCTTCATATAGTGCTCGTGATAATTTGCGCCGCCTGTGAACGTCGATTGAACTATACGGCGCTTGTTTGGACTTAGCTAGTCATCCTGCTGTGGGATCTTTAATAATTCAAAGAGAAAATCATGCTCGACCCCACCTATATATTTTTAAAGACTCCTCACTCTAAAGCATCTTAGAACTAAATCACCATATTTTGGAGCCACATGGCTATAATCATATTAGCAAGAGAAAATCTAAATGAAAGTATTTGGACTCTCGCTAGCCCTCATTGTAATGTTTGTGTGATCCATCTGCCGTGAAAACTGTCGTTTCCCCGTAGCTGTTGCTCCTCTCTTGCTACCTGTCAAAACTTACTGCTGCGATTTCTTTTCTTTTTTTCTTTTTTTTGACAGAGAAAATTATTCAAAAAAATCATAAATTTATCACACTTTTGTTAATATAAATTTTAATTTTTAATTTTGTCAATTAAGTTCTAAACTTTTTAGCCTCGTGATGCTTTGGACGAGGGTTGACGGGCCATCGCTAGGCATAGTGAGGGGAAAAAGAAACAAAGAAAAGAAATGAAAAGAACAAAAGAGGAAAATAAAATATTTATAAAAGTTGTAAAAAAAATTAAGATGTTTTCAATAATTTTCCACATCAGTCATTTCCGGCCAAAATTGATCAAATTAACTCAATTAACAAAATGTAAAATGATTTTGAGACTTAATTGGCAAAACTAAAAGGTGGATACCTGAATTAGTAAAGTGTGATAAGTTTAAAATTTTTTGAATAATTTTTCCTTTTTGGATGAAATCGAGGAGTACATATATAAAGTCAAGTCAATAATTCGTCGTGAATTGTTTTTCAACATATACAATTGAAGATTACTTTGGATAGTCCCTCGGTTCCTACATGCATAGTTAGTTTGCCTTTGATTGAATTAGGAAGTTCACTCATGGTGTCATATGATAAATAAACGAGAATATAAGAGAGTTAATAAACTGATTAAATAATGATATGAACTTTGCTCGGAAATACCTGAACATTTTTACTGGGAACATTACCAAAAGAGTCATAAATTTATTACAATTGTGTCAATTCAATCCTTTTTTTTTCATTTATGTTAATTTAGTTCATATAACCAACTTTGACTGGCTGACGCTGATATGAATTCCAGCCGGAGCTGACATGGAAAATTTTTAAATAATATTTTAATATTTTTAAAATTTCTTTATTTTTCTTTCTCTCCCCCCCCCCTTTTTTTTTTGCTTCCTTCTTCCTCTAGTTGATCGTCAGTGAAGCTCATCCTGTCAGCCACTAGGGAGGGTGAGTCTCACCATGGTAAGGTTGGGCAACCCTCGGCCCCATCACCAATGGTGAGCCTTGCCATGGCAAGGTCGAGCAGTCCTCGACCTCGACCCCACCATCAATAGCGAGCCTCAGCACTGTTGATGGGGAGCCCTAGGTTCGCCCGACCTTGCCCAGTCTTAGGGGGGCAAGCTTCGTCAGCCCCTGCCTTTGGCTAGTCACTAGCAGCAACTGGCTAGAGAAAAAAAGGAAGCTTTAGAAAAAAAAAAAGGAAAGGAAAAGAAAAAAGGAAAAAATATTTTTAAAAAATACTAAGATATTATCAAAAATTTATCCAAGTTGGCATCGAGTGTTCACATCGACTTCAATCGGCGTACATGTCAACACTAGCCGATTAGAGTTGGCCAAATGAACTAAACTAACATAAATGCAAAATATTTAGAACTTAAATTGACATAATTATGATAGGTTTGAAATTTTTTCGGTAATTCTTTCCATTTTTAATTTGGCATATGCAACCGACGATACACTTGATACATGGTAGAGACAAACTTGAAGAAAGAGCACAAAGTACTAAAATGCATAGGCTCATATATTTCCATTGCATGCTTTTCTATAGGATTAACATCATCCTCGATTGAGAAAAAAAAAGGCCTAGAGGAAAATATTCATAATGCATGCCACAAAATGAGGTAATTGAAGTATACTTCCAACATTGACAATCCATCCTTTCTCTGAAACAACTACACCAATGACTTATTTGACTATGGATGTCCTAACATACTTGACTTGGAAGACCATCGGGATTTAAAAAATTTAACAAGAAAGGACATTTCTTCGGATTTGATCTCATTGCTATCCGAAATTTAAAAGTCAACATCACTAGATAATACTATTCAATTGGATTCCAGTTAGCCGATCAAACAAATGAGTTGTGCTCCCTAACCACATGCAGAACAAGCCATCACGGTCACGACCAATAGATTCAAGATGACCAAGCCAAACACATGATCGAACACTCCATCGACGCCTTGCCCAATTCTTGGGCAAAGGAAAGGACGTGTCACGGCTATTCCTTCAGGACTCATCGTTCCCTCATCTACTCATAGTTTGGACATGACGGTTATATCATCAAACAGACAAAGAAAGAACTAGCAGAGAGAGAGAGAGAGAGAGAGAGAGAGAGAGAGAGAGAGAGACACTCTTGCGAAACCGACATGGTCAATGAAAAAGTACAAAGAGACCAAAATAAATAATGGAAAACGAAGGGGAAAAGGGGATACCTAAGTTGCAATCGGCGCGGTTGAGAACCACGAGGCAACTGGGCTTTGACTCCAAGGCGTTCCCGCATCACGTCCTCCCGTATACATGTCGTGCTCTGATAAAACATTAAAGGAACAGAAATATCTCTGCAAGCACCACCACCACTGCATCGAGCACGAGCTGTGAGACTTCTCTTGAGTTGTCGCTAGTGAGTTTTGGCTCCATCGTTCCTTCCCTCATTTGCGAAATGAGAATAAGAAGCGAATTTCATGAATATAAACTTATAAATACGAATTGAGAATTTCTGTATAATTTGAATAACATCCGCAAGTTTTAACTTTTTTTATATTTTAAATAGACTTGAGAATTTCGACCAAAAAAAAAAACCAGACCTGAGAAATAAAGTGAAATATAAGAATTAGAGAATTTCTATGAATTTGTTGTATCTAGATATGAGTACATGGAGCCACTTTATTAGAAGACTATAACTAAGGTAATAAGGTAAATAGTATATCAAATATTGTGAATATATGATATGCACTATCAAATAAGATATATGCATAATGAGCTAATGATTCCACGTATTTTTTTTTTGTTTTGAAAAATGCCAAACCAAATCAAGCCATAAGAAATCTTACCCAAAAAAAAAAAAAATCAAGCCATAAGATACTGTTTGGTTTGCAATAAAAAATCACCTTGACCCAAAACGCTAATATTGACCTCTTTCCTTGAGAGGTTGATATTTGCATCTAGAATAAAACTAAACAAGATAAAAAGATCATCAAACTAGGCTCAGCTCATTCATACTCACTATCCAACTTCATTATATGATTATGTCCCTCAATCAAGAACCGTTACTTTACTACGGTTATTATAAATACTACTGTTATTGTTAAATTAAAAATCAAATTTAAACCAGTGTACTATGTGCTTACTTTGAATTTAATTTTGGAGAAAATAACTAATGCCACTACAAGCCAAAAAAAGAGGTGCACACTTATTTTAGGAAAAATTACCAAAAAAGTCTTAAACCTAATGTAATTATGTCAATTCAGTCTTGAACCTTTTTTTGCCGATTCAATTCTAAATCTTTTATAATTGTGTCAATTTAGTTTATTCATGAAATTTTGGTCGACCAACGCTAATGTGAATGCTAACTGGTCGGTTTACCAACCTCTTCCCTATTCTTCGGCTTCAACTTCATCAGTTCATTGAAGAAGAAGAAGAACCGAACCGGCTAAACTAGACCCCATGCACCTCCATTGCATCTGCCTTCTCCCCACCCTCGTACCTCCTCACCGTTGCCGCCGCTGCTCCTTCGCCTTGGGTCTATGTGTCGAGGGCCACCACGCTAATCCACATCACGCACACCTACGTGTTTACTGAACCTTGGTGAGGCTCTCACCAGCCTTGCCATGGTCAAGCGAGGCTTTGGCGAGGCTCGACCTCGCCAGATTTGGGCGGGCAAGGTCAGCATTTGCACCGCCATGGCGAGGCCGACAAGAGCCTCGTTGGTCGTCCTCTGGCTGGTGATCAGCTGGAGGTATGTCGCGACCCTCTAAAAAAAATTTTAAATTCTAAAGGGGTTAACAGATTATTAGGTTAATTAGATTTGACTAACCTAACGCGGACCCTCCCAAGCCCTATCGAATCGCAACTTTGGATTTTTTTTAAATGATTTTTAAATTTGGAGTCGCCACTAATCATTCTTGGTAGGTCAATTAGGAACCTAAATAAATTAGCGGAAGAACTAATTTATTCCTGCGAACCAGAGATTATGAGTTCGGGGACTTGGTTACACTAGTTAATTAAAACTAATGCCCTTTCGGTACCTTAATTTCATGGATATCCTAATTCGGCAACTCAGGCTCGGTTCATTTCTAAGGCCCTAGTAGGGTATTCTCTTTTGTGTTTTCACTTTTTTTTAAAAAGGATGCATGGATGGTATATATTTTTTATTTATTATATTTTTTTAAGTGTTAAAGATTCCCTGAAGCCGAAAGAGGGAGTGTGTTAACGACTTCTGTGCAGTATTACGACCTACTCATCTTTTGGGTCTGATGATTCAAAAATTAAATTATAAGAAGTACATGACAGTGAATAAACACCTCCAATGGGAGGCCTAGCATTGGCTTGGCTCTTCCCTTTGGGATTTAAGGTACAGGTATTTAAGTTGCAGGTATTTAACTACTGTAAGTAAAAACCTCCAATGGGAGGCTAAGCATTGGCTTGGCTCTTCCCTTTGGGATTTAAGGTACAGGTACTTAAGTTGCAGGTATTTAACTACTGTAAGTAAAAACCTCCAATGGGAGGCTAAGCATTGGCTTGGCTCTTCCCTTTGGGATTTAAGGTACAGGTACTTAAGTTGCAGGTATTTAACTACTGTAAGTAAAAACCTCCAATGGGAGGCTAAGCATTGGCTTGGCTCTTCCCTTTGGGATTTAAGGTACAGGTATTTAAGTTGCAGGTATTTAACTACTGTAAGTAAAAACCTCCAATGGGAGGCTAAGCATTGGCTTGGATCTTCCCTTTGGGATTTAAGGTACAGGTATTTAAGTTGCAGGTATTTAACTACTGTAAGTAAAAACCTCCAATGGGAGGCTAAGCATTGGCTTGGCTCTTCCCTTTGAGATTTATGGTGCAGATATTTAAATTGCGGATGGACTTTGTCCTCTCCATTCTGGGGTATGAATTCTTTAAAATGAAATATAACGAATTGATTCAACAATTTGAAATTTGTGCGCGCTTGAGGACTCCTCCAAGCCGATTTTGTGCCTCCATAAGGTTGACCATTGATATAGAGCTGCGGCTTCCTGACATAAAATAGAGTGAAGTGTCAGTATACAAAATATATGCTAATCTGCACCTAAAACCAGAAGAGTGGAAAGAGTATTTATCTCCCATTTTTTTGGAGGGATTTCTATAATTGATTTTCGCTCTCTATGTTCCCAATATAGAGAGTCTCTTTTGAATTAAGAGGGACTTTTAGTCACAGATCAGCTGAGAAATTGGTGGACACTTAGGAGCCTGCTTGGGCCCACTTTGCACCTCCATGGAATTTATCGTTGACACGGAGTTTTCCTTTTTACCTGACATGAAAAGAAACGGAAAAAATGAGAAAAGAAGAATGACTTTTAACCCACGTTTGTAGGTATCGCTGTCAAGCCGTCACATTGGAATGTCGAATTCCTGTATTTGTGCCTTCCACATTAGAGTAGATGATTAGCAAAGCTCAGCAAATTAAAAAAATAGAGAATAAAAATAAAATAAATATAAAATAAAACTAAGGATAAGAATAAGACGAATGTTTCAAATAAAACTCTAATTGCCCTATTAATTTATCCACTAAGACATATAATATGAAATAAATTACTCGAATATTTACGTCAAGCTAAACTGAATTATGCAAAATTAAACATGAAAAATAATCTACACTTAAGCACATGCAAAACACGAGCAAGCAGTATAGGCTAACATGGGTATTCTCCACCCATTTCCTAACAGGCAGTATAGGCTAACATGCAAAATAGGACGTCAGAGGTGAATCATACAATTCACTTACCATCATGCCCTCTTATGATTGACAAGTGCAAGACAAATTGTTTGAAGGGTCCCCTCAAACAAATTATGCAATTCAAATCGTGAATCGGGTGATTTTTATAACAGGGCAAAAAAAACTAGTAAAAACTAGGCACCGAAATCAATAATCAAAGAAGTCCAGCAGAATCATTCCCAACTCAAAGAGAAGGCATCTACGCAAGGCCATAGAGAGTTACAAATATTGCACCCATATGAGAGGAACTAGTAAGTTAAATATTTTGATAGTTCTACAGATCATCTCAAGGCTTTGATTTCTCTCTCTTAATTTAAGAATATCATCAAGTCCCCTTGAATACCACATTAGTATTAGTTCCTGTTATTTTTCCTTAGATCAAATTAAGGTACTGGCATTGTGGAAATATTATAGATGCAGGAACAATAAGATTTCAGATATTCTTTTTGCAAGAATTATGTCCTCTGAATCTATTTCAACCAAGCTTCCTATAAATACTGTTGACCCTGAAATGTTTTATAACAAGAAAGGGGAAGCTCAATACTGAGTTAACATTGTGCCAAAAACGAAAAATAAATAAATAAATAAATACTGAGTTAACATTATACCACTGATGTTACTTTCATTTTGTGAAGGTAGCTTGACTGCCTTAGCTATCATTGAAACACAAGTTGTTGAGTATCGGCCTATATTCCTACAAATTTGATCAGCAGAAAATATGTTTTCGATAACTTTCGTTTTCGTTATTTTCATCTTGAATAATTGTACGCAGTATGTAGAAAAAAAAATCAGGTAATAGCAACGAACAGTCCATAAAGTATAACCACCATTTCACTTAAGCAAAGACACGAGATAGGTTAATGTATTTTATAAATTAACAGTAACAACGTTAAGATTAACCTGGAACCATTTCACTAAATCGTAAGCTAATTTAAACTAAAATCGCAATTTATGAGATACTTCTACTGCATAATAATATAGAGAAAATAAAAAATAAAAAATTTAAAATTTTTTTGCATCACTAGGCAGATACCAAATAAAATTTACCACCTGAAATTTGAGTCCCATTAATTCCATAGGGTAGATGAACCACTTAATTGATATCTGACTCAGATTCCATCATAAGTTTAGACATTGCCTCTTCTGTACGAGATTGATGTTTAATCTTTATAGTGGTTTTTAGAGTATACTTACTTAACTCTGATTAAAGGGGTAGAAAACTACAACTACATTAGTATCAGAACATTAAGAGATAATACTTATAACACTCTAATTAAAGGGGTAGAAAACTACAACTATATTAATATCAGAACATTCAAGGAGATATAAATTCTGTGCATGGCACAAGGCATTCGACTAGTTTTGCAAAGAGCGGAGAAAGGGGTATATTCCCATGGATACAAGAAGAATAGATGAAGTAGAGTAGCGCAAATGGTATCCTGTACCACAATAAAATATAACTATAAAAAAATTGATATCCTCCAGCACCAGCACTAACACCAATACTGTTAATATTGTGAAGTTCAATACCATTATATGAAATAACGATGGAAAGTGATTTTGGCGAAAATGAATGATCTAGTTGATGTCTCGATACTCAAGGAAAGATATAATTTGAATTTACTGCATCCCCAAAGTAGTTGGCATGACTTCAATTGATGACAAGATGAGAGAATATAATAAGAATGAAATTCCTTTGGGATGATACGTCTAAAGGCATCAGTGAGAAGATGTGATGTTATGATGAAGACACAAGATAAAAGGCTCAGGAAGGAGAAAGCTGGAAAGATGTGGCGAATATTTGAAGTAATATCTTGAGTAAAATATATGGAGGATATAGTTCAGGTCAAACAAAATGGAGTACCAAGATCCATGTACCAGACCTTGCTCCGGGACATGTAAGTGAGTACGTTATATACTGCCGAAAACTATAGCAGGACCACTGGTATAAAATTCTTACTAGAGTGGTAGCAGGCAGCATTAATGTTCCAATGTTAATGCGAGGAATATGCTTCTCTTTTCCAACAAAAGAACGGCGGCGCAACTTGAGGACGGACCGGCCAGGTAAACGGAGACGAGAGGTAAGCGACGAAAGTGATGAAAAAATGGGAGCGAAAAAAAACGAGTTGATATCGGATGTGGCGTTTTTGGACATGGCTGCCCCCCTCCTCTTGTGAAGAAGATCCCATTGGGGTTTTGTAGGGTTCTTTCCCCCCCAAAAAAACCTTCTAGCGGTGGCCATTTTTATTCTTAATGTGAAGAGCCAGTACCACGTGATCCAGCTGGTGCAGTCTGCACATCTACCACTCTCACGAATTCTTATTTCTTAAATTAAACTCCATCTACCGTTATCTTCACCAAACCTTCTACTTTGACCACCGAATCAAAGTCATCCCTTCTTTTTTTATTTGCTTGAATCCCCACCATGGTTGAGCGTCGCTGAGTTCACTGGAAACTTTCATCAATTCATGCGAACGAACAACCTGGAATTCTCGGAAGCTGACACGTTCGAGGCCTCAGTTGTTCTGAATCCAGACGTTGTTCTTATTCCAGCTTGAAAACTCAAGAACGTGAGCAGACTTCATCGTGCAGATGTTTACAAATTGTGAATCAAGCCCCAATCCAATGTATTCCGAGACATTTCATATGGAGTTTGAAAAGACGGACCGTATATTTTGAAATCTCAAAAAATTTCTTCAAGGCATGCTACTCCAAAAAATCACCCCACACCTTTCTCCTCAACTGGATGCAGTTGGATTTTTCTTGATTCCCTGAAGGTTGTCCTCTAGATTTTTCTCTTGATAGGCAATCATACACCAACGGGGAGTGGTTGTGGCGAGCTCTTTTCCATCATATTCTCTCCAATTAGAACAATTATTCGGGTGGTTCCTCCACATTGGCCAGGGAGACCCCTTGCACGATTGCACATGAAACTACATTTCCATTGGGTAACCCCTTTGGAGTAAATTAAGCATCGTTCAAAGAATTCACGCAAACTCGTGGCGATATAGATTAGGTGAAACGAGCCATCCGTGAACGCGACGGCTACTACATTTTTTGTTCTTTGCTCATCGTATTGAGTTCATTTCTCCACCATTGATGCAAAACGCAATGTAGAAGAATAAAATAAATAAATATGCAATGCATGGAGAATATTTCATTCCAGATGACAAATTAAATTCGAAAAAATCGAATGCAATAACGAAAACTGCATCTTCAGGTTATTGAAACATTTGGGCTGTTAGAGGACAATATCACGACTCCACAAGCGCGGAAATCGAAAATTACAAAGCTGAAATGAGATTTCTACAATTTTTATTTTTAACCTGAAAATGAGATTAACCAAGTAAGTCCCGATTTCAGACTAGTTTTTTGCAAATTTTCTTTGGCCAAAATGAAGAGAAAATTGGAATAACAATACTTACTATTTATTCACATTTTTATGGCCTCAAATGCTAATTTTTATTTTCAAGTATTTTGTCTATTTTCTAAAAAAATAATAAAAAATAAAAATACTAAAAATATGAAATTTTTTTTTTGTCAAAATTAGTTCTCTAGGCTTGGCCAAGGTCCCCAAAGTTGATTTTTCAATTTTATGAATTTTTATGGATTTTTTATTACTTTAGCAATATAAAAAATGATTAAAAATCAAGTGTCAACAAGGTAAAACAAGGAAAGGGAAGAAAAATTAAAAATAAAAAATTTTCATAAAAATTATTTAAATATTAGATCAACGGCCGCCTGGCTTCTATTTCAGTGCCGGTCTACTAAAATATTCTGGATGAATTGAATTGATATAATTGCAATACGTTTAGGATTTTTTTTGAAAAAATTTCTCTAACTTTATTATATCTGTACATGCACGGTCAAAGCAGATTGTAGGGATCTCTGTTTGGAAGTAAAAGAAAAGTTTGTGGGGCCCATGAGGAAATTATAGGAAAGTAAATGAAGATGGCGTTTTGCTCTGGTTTTCTCCCTTGACAAGTTGAAAAGACAAGAGAAAAACAAAGACTTAGTGGGGCGGTGGTCTCTTTGTCTAAGCAGCCACGTGAATGGAAGTGCCGCACAAGTCGACGGGGGCCAAACAGTGAGCTCTTGACGCAGCCACACAAGGACGAACGCAAAGCAAAAGAGACGTGCGTTTGTGCTGTTAGCAGTACAGTAGAGCTTCGGACACAGGCGGATTTGTTGCATGAGTTTTTTTTTTTAAAATATTTAATTAAGAATTATTTCATTTATAAACACTTCAAACTTTAGATATAATTTAGATATGAAAACATGAGCAGATTGAGCGACTATAAATCCGATTTTCCTATTATAATGGATTATTTTTGCTCGCTCTCCTTGTACTTATAAATGCCGACATTCGGATCGAGCCACGTAAATCTCTAGTGTCCTTTATTGTTCTTAAATATTTTTGTATTTTTCGCATTGGCTTATTTGCAAGATCTTAGTTAGTTTCCATATTATATTATAGCAGTCATCACTATTACTATTATACTTCTAAATCTTGAACCGCATCTCCCATTTTTTAGTATCATGTAATTAAATATTATGTAAATGTTTTGATCCCGTTTTTTCAATATAACTTAAATTGTTGCAAAGGAAAAGATGAGAGATATGTGGGATAATTGACAATTATATTGAGTTCACATTTAAAAGGTAAATGATTCATTGATTTTCTTCCCAATTGTCCATATTATTGTTGCCTAAAGTAAATTAAGATTTTGGCCATTTATAGTCTAGTGTGATATTTTAACCGTATGCATGGATTTCTATGAAATTTGAGATTGAAGTGACTATTGAGTTTGCTTAATTTATAGAAAAGCTATAAATAATTGTAAGTACTACGTGAGTGGGCATATACTAAGAATCTTACCAAATTTGTGTCAAATTAATGATTTGTTGTGACTTATGGAATAGAGAATCGATACGTCAAACTTGCGCTAAAAGCAAAAGATATTAACCCATGCGAGTGAAATAGTTAAAATGAGTATTCGTTTAGTTACCGTTCAAAAATAACCTTTTACACAAGTACATTTTCACCATCTCTCTCTCCATCTAAAGCATGACTCCGTGTATTACAATCAATTTTGGTCAATATTACCAAAAAAAAAAATCTAGAGTGGAAACAAATCATAAAGTTGAATATTGTTAAAGAAACTTTTTCCCCTAAAAATCCGAGCTATTTAGAGAAGGGAGTATACAGTCACATCATGTTCATTATAACCACTGTATGCATGGATTTCTATGAAACTTGAGGTTGAAGTGGCTATCGAGTTTGCTTAATTTATAGAAAAGCCATAAATAATTGCGAGTACCACGTGAATGGGCATAAAGTAAGAATCTTACCAGATTTGCGTCAAATTAATGATTTGTTGTGACTTATGGAATAGAGAATCAACACGTCAGACTTGCACTAAAAGTAAAGATATTAACCCATGCGAGTGAAATAGTTAAAATGAGTATTCATTTAGTTACTGTTAAAAAATAACCTTTTACACAAGTACATTTCCACTGGCTATCTCTCCCCATCTAAAGCGCGAATCAATTTCAGTCAAGATTACAAAAAAAAAACCCCCGAGTTGAAACAAATCATAAAGTTGAATATTGTTAAACAAACCTTTTTCCCCTAAAAATCTGAGCTATTTAGCGAAGGAGTATATAGTCACGTAATATTCATTATGACCACATACACAAGCGATCGGGGGATTATATGTAAAACTCCACCTCACACGATGAGCCGCTCCCTTTCACGCACTCGACTCGGCTTGGTTATTGTCGGATGGGCACGGCTCCTATTTCTCGCGATCGAGTCATTAGAAAAGTCTTATTCCAACAGGAGTAAATGCCGTGGAGAACTAATCGTGATCTATAACTTTATGTGGAATTAGGAGGCGGCCGTTAGTTGGAGCGATGGTTTTTATGTTGACCTTTGTTACTTTTTGGGTAAACCTAAACTGCTTTTGCTTTTTTTTTTTTTTTTGAAAACCAAGGTGTCCACGCGGCCGGTGATCTTGTGCTCAAACCAACGATGAAGCACGACTAGTCTTCGGAGGGCTAGCGCAACAACCCATCGCCACGACCCTCCCCTTAAATCTTCGATATCCAGCTGGGGGTTTGAACCCAAGACCTAGCGCTCGTGAACGCAGTCTCAAGTCCATCTATCAACTGAGCCACCGATGGGTGGGTACCTAAACTGCCTTTGTTTTGTTCTCCTTGCTTTAAAAAAAAAAATTATTCTTTTTGTAATCGTAATGACCACTTTAACCACGAACGGCAACCAATGATGCCGCACCAGCCGCATTCTGTCGTGTGAATGTCGCAATACCCAAGCATTGGGACAAGTAACCTTTTTCTTTTCTTTTTTTTTTCAAAAAAAATTCTCCGAGGGATTTTTCATCATTATTTCATTTTCGCGCTTCGCATAAATCTTTTTAATTCATTCGCCAGTGCAAAAGACACTTGTTCGACGTCAAGCGAGGTCAAGACAAGAGGATGGAAAGTTGATGAATAGCTAGACTAATCACCTATGTTACACGGACACGCCCTTTTTCAAGATTTTGGCGTGTCGGACACTCGGACACTTCCGGACACGTTGACCTCGGGTCAACACGAGTCCCTCGCGTGTTTAATGGTAAAATGGGTTAGAAACTCAAATTTTTTTGACCTAATTATCACCTTAGCTGTATTAGATGCATCAACATGGCAGATATTTTGATGAAAGTATTGCAAACTCTTACCTTCGTTGGGATTCTTTCAATTCTTTAATACAATTTAGCTTATGAGAAGGAGCCACTATTAAAAATATACATATAATATATAACGTGTCCCAGCGTGTCGGAATTCTCTATTTTTTGAGAATTCACGTGTCAGCGTGTAGTGTCGTGTCGTGTCGTGTTGCGTGTCGTGTCTCGTATCGGTGTAACATAGCTAATCACAAACCAACAACACATGAATCGCAAAATCGCATAGTCTTGTCAAGCAATCGAAGAGGAAATCTTGCCCCAAGAAAAGAAAAGGAAAAAATTGGAAGAGAACCGAGGAGTCCACAGGAGTAGTGTCAATAAAAATTGGATAAAAAATAATATATGATCGTCAACTCACAATCATATTATTTCTTCGTAAATATACTCTTCCACAATGGCTTAAACATTTATTATGATGCACAATTCAGGACCCCTCAGCTCCACCTCTGCACTGTAGCATTAAAAGCATACTTTTAATGCTAACAAAGTGATGGTATTAAGCAACTCTAATTTAAGTTGATAATTATATGTAACAGTTCACCAAGTCAAAGTTTTAGTAAGTTATGCAACTAAATTTGTTTTTAATTAGTACAAAAACTCATGTTACAAACTATAAAAATAATTAGTAATTTCATAAAAGTGTTATAAGTTACTATTAAATTATTTGAAAAAAAATATGTTTCTTCTTTATCTATCAGCTTTTTCACACTCAACAATGCTTATTGAAATATTTTTTGTATTGGATAAAAATGAATAATTACAAAAAAAAGTCCTAAACTTATTATGCAAATACTAATTCAGTCTTAACATTTTAATTTGGCAAATTTAGTCCACAACCTTTTAATAGTTTAGTGAATTTTGGCTAGATATCATGACGCAGATACCATCCATCCTATGTGGCACAATCGATGCTGACGTGCATAATTTCTACAAAATTTTAAAATTCTTTTTTATTTTTTTTCCTTTACTCTCTCTCTCTCCACCAACCCTTGGCCTCAATGATGGTCAACAGAGGTCGCCAATCGCAAGCAAAAGAGTTGTAGCTCTTGCCCAGGACCTAGCTAGCCACAGCGAGGTCTTTGGGCTACCAACCCACATTTTAAAACAAAAAAGAAAGAAAAGAAAAGAAAACATAAACAAACAATTTACATCAATAAAAATCTTTAAAATTACAAAAATCATCCACACTAGTGTGAGCCGTCCTACCTCCACATCAATAATTTCTTGTTAAAATTGACAAGAAGACTATATTGACAAATTATCAAAAGCTTCATGGCTATATTGACCAAATTGAAAAGTTTAAAACTTAATTGACCGCTTTATGATAGGTTTAAGATTTTTTAGGTAATTTTCCCAAATACAAAAATTGTCATGTTTCATTTTTAACTTTCGACCCGCTCTTTTAGAGAGAACCAAGTTCTAACACTGAAATGACATCAAAGAACCACATGTGAAATTTGGAAATCAAAACTAACATCGTAACAAGAGCCATGAATAGAATGAAGAGAAAAGGGGGAGGAACAAAATAGAAAGAGGAAGCATTGAAGCAAAACAATTTCCGTCGGTCACACGTTACATCGATCCTACTGTGCCAAGTGGTAGCTATCAGTATTGTGTAGGACCTTACCCGCTCCCTCCCTCCCTCCCTCCCTCCTCTCCCGGGCTGTTTTTTTCCCCCTCTTTTTGATTGATTGGTATGGCTAATTTCCAATCTTATCTATTTGAGTTCATTTTTTTTAGGGCTAATATTATGAAAAACTTCAAAATGGTACTCATGTGATAAATTTACCATAAAATAATTTTTTGATCATCAAAAATTACAAATTAGTACATCTATAATAAATTTACCCTCAATTAGTTTATATTAAATTGAATAGTACCACTAAAAATTCCAAACTGATATATCAATGACAAATTAAGGATAAAAATCTCAAACTTGTACATCCGTCACTGCAAGCGCGTATTATTCACCTCAAACATACTAGTTTGAGATTTTTAATAATTAAAAAATTAATTTGAGATAACTTTATCATAAGCGTATTAATTTGAGGTTTTTTTTTGTCATTAACTCTTTCTTTTAAGTAGCTTTTTTTGGGGGTGTGGATATTTTTGACCTTGTTCAACACATTCTGACATGGGTATTTTGTGCCCTGTTCCTCTTGAGAAGCTCAAGAACTCATGTTGGGGGTGGCTTGCCCGCAAGAGTCGTGAGCCGAAGGGGCTTTCATCCCTGCATCGTACTGCTCTTTGGCGGCGGCGGACCTCCGTGGAGTGCACACTTGAGCAAAAAGGTCATGAAGTCTTCTGTGACTAGCTGTTGAGCGACAAGCGTGGCAGCTCTTGCTGGAGATGCGCCCAATTCGCCGTCTGTCCGCCTCCGGATCGTCAAGTTCTCATGAGCAGAAGAGACTTGCACTGATAATGTATCTACTGATGCGTATAGGATTAGGGGAAAAAAAACGCACAAGCTTATTAGGGTTTTTTGGTCAGTCATATGACAATAATTGAGGATTCAATCTTTGTCACCTTGTTCTTTATGCTGTCTATTCCACTGTGGAAAACAATGAAGAAGAAATTAGAATTAATCCAAAGACTAATATGATCCAATTCCACATTGCCAATCAAATCCTGTACATATAATTTATTGAAAAATGCTTCATTGACAATACTATCAGAGAAGATACAATCTCAACCGTAGATTCACACACCATCACCACATGTTCTGCATAAAACACTCATTAATTGAGATATCATGTAGTTAGAAATTGCCGATAATACTGTTAGACTATCATGCTAGTAGCTTTCATTATTTTTCGCTAAATAAACAAAGCCTTATATTATATTTTTCTTTTCAGAGGTATGTATGGGATATGGTAGGGAGATGAGGCCTGATTTGCACCATTTAATTTGTCTAATTTCCTCTTGAACGGTTGTTTTGCAACATATTTGATGGTCAATCCATATAATTTCCATTCCATACACTGAGCGAAGCATCGGAAGGTGTTACCGGTCGGTTTTGCCTACCGTGCTTTTCATGTTTCTGTTGTAGTTCAGACTATGAGCTAGTGTAATTTCTTTTGACGATGGAAGGTAAAAGCTGTGCATGATCATCTATTTATCGTAAAGATTCGGCACACAACCACAACAAAATAGAGCGTAAACGCAAGAAAGAGAAATTGAAACATTACATTTATTATGATTCCCCTTTAAATTAGGGCTACATTTAGCATATGATTTTTACTATAATTAGCATCTCTCATCTTTCTGTTATAACTTTCAAAAGGGATATACGTTATACACAAGCAATAGCTATTCATGAGCTAAAGTCCAAATTACCAATAAAATATGAGATTCAGTCTATAAAAAACTTTGACACTGGCCCCCTTGAAACCCTTGTCGGAGCAACCTCCTCGAACCCTCACCCACTTACCGTGGAGCCGGATCTCTTACTTTTCTTTGGATGAGAAGTACGAACCACTCCCTAACACTTGTAACCCATTCAATGCCACCAAGTGAAAGCCTAATAATGCAAGTGACCTAGTGACGTAATGCTATGGACGTCATGAATTCGACACGAAAATGACAGCAGAACTAACGTAGGAACCCTTCACGTTTCGCTGTTTAGAGCAGGCGAACCTGTGCAGGAAGTAGCAATTCATCTTCTCAGAGCTCAAGAAACATGGCGGAGCAGGTGCGAAACCCGTGTTCACTTCATCTCGCATCTCCATCTCATCGATCTTCTTGATCTCTTCTACTCGATTCTCTCCGTGTTCTTCTCATCTGGATTTTCAAAACTGGCTTCTTGACCATACTTTCCCAATGTTTTAGCTCATTTTGTTGCGCCTGTGTTCAATGCTACAGGACGCGAAGATGGTGATCAAAGTGGATCTTCAGTGCCGTCGCTGTTACAAGAAGATTAGGAAAATTCTGTGCAAGATCCCTGGTGAGTCCCTCCCCTTTGCCTCAATTGATTAATCTGCGTCTCTCAACGCTCAATGAATAAAAGATATGTGCATCAGTTCTTTTTCTTCACTTTCCTCTTTTTCAAAAGTTATTCATCATGAATAACACGAAGTGTTCATAATACGTGGAGCTGATGAAGCTTTGTGAACGCAGAGGTAAAAGATCGAATCTTCGACGAGAAACAAAACACGGTGACCATCACAGTGGCGTGTTGCAGTCCCGAGAAGGTCCGGCAAAAGATTTGTTGCAAGGGGAGAGATATCATTTGTGGCATCGACATTATTCTCCCATCTCCCCCTCGTTCCCAGATGGTGATACTAACGAAGGGCCCCCCACAACTTTCAAACGGTGAACCCGAATGTTGTCATTGTCGCTGCTGCGGCTTAAGTTGCTTAGGAACCGTCACCAGATAAAGATGTTCTATGGTTGGGGTCCTTACTCTTCCCATCGTCCTTCCACCAGAAAACAATAATACTAGAATTGGTAAGGCCTCACGGTGCGTGTGCTACTCCTCAACTACCTTGTCCAAATCAAACTCCATTATAGATTTCTGATTTCTCTCTCTGTTGTCAACTTCCATGCTTTTCATGACAGCTTGAATTCTCCTCAACTCTAATTTCACCGATAATCATGTCCTTCTGCCTAGTAAGATGAGGCCATCCACTGCGTCGTTTAGTTCAAGGTCCTTTGGATCAGAGGGCAAACATCGACCCATCCGATCGGGATCCGATCAAAGTTGTGCTGCTCAAGGAGCGAGTCCTGTTGACCCACTATGTTCTCCGCATGTCACTTTGTGGATCCTTTTGAGCTGAAAAAATAGACGGCTGTGTTCGTTCGATGAGTTTGCAGAGCTAGTCCGTCATGTCACCTCGTCGTTCTAGGGATCCAAAAGACGTTCAAACCATTTAATGGTTGGAAGTATTTTTCAGGCTAGAAATAATGAATCTTTGAATTATGTGCAATTCAAATAATTCTTTCGATAAGTAACGTGATTTGTTAAACCTCGCCTAGATAATATTTTAGGGTAATGGAGATTGCCGGGTCAGGCCCAAACTTTTGCTACACCACTGAAGTTCGGGCCATGAAAATGGGGCCTAGACTCGCATGTTTTGGTCTCACGTTGTTGAAGCCTAGCAAGGGAAAAAATGAACATCGAAGAAGACTCGCCAAAGCAAAGGAATCCACCCAAGTCAAAGAAGGCTTAAGTGATCTGGGTTGATTGAACCACGAGTCTTCCAATGTCCTTCATGCGTAAGCTGAACTTTTCTCTAAGATTAAAACATGAAAAGATATAATATGAAAGATTTTAACTTAGGATCCCATGCTTTCATACTATGTAAAATTTTAAAATTTTGTAAGGTCACTAACAACTATTCTAAAATTTTACGATGTCTGAAGATCTTTCAATTTAAGCCCCAATAGACTCATCCCTAATTATTGAAATTAGAGAGGATTAATTGAGGACTCCATTTGAGAATCCTAGTATGAATGAAATCAAATCTCTAAGAAAAGGGATCTCCTCCCACCTCTAGAGGGTGAAGAGGCAATTTTTTTAATATAAAGAAAGGGTGTTAAGCATAAAGAATGCCCATGAAAGTTCAATTATCACAATGGAACCACAATAACATGATCTTCCTAACCATATATAAAAGATGCTTATGTTGCAAAGTTTTTATCATTGAGGGTGTATTTCACTTTGCAAGATGCATTAATGAGTTTCCAAGGCAAATGAGATTTTATTTCTCGCATCAAACTATGCAAACATGTTGGATAATAAAATTGGGGCAGAATGTAAAATTCCTGATCAA
The DNA here is from genome assembly GCA_016432845.1 of Psidium guajava. Taxonomy (NCBI): domain Eukaryota; kingdom Viridiplantae; phylum Streptophyta; class Magnoliopsida; order Myrtales; family Myrtaceae; genus Psidium; species Psidium guajava. The sequence goes on from CM028230.1 coordinate 26,401,246, forward strand.
TCCAAATAATTAGTAAAGTGCCATAATACATGTTTCTACCACCTTATTAGACTTTAGGGACTTGCGACGGGCTTGGAGGAACAAGGGATCTCACAGTCCTTCGTGACCCCTAGAGTTTAATCAACTTCAAAGCATAATCAAACTCCGGCGCACACCTGAAAAGACATTCTGATTGGCCCAGGATAGAAGCATATGCCCAACAATGATGGGTGGTATGTGCTAGCTATCCAAGAAGAAAATGGGGTTTGTCAGTTCAAAACCTTATTGGCATTGGGAAAAGCATAGTTATAAATTGTCGCGACCTAAAAATAAAATTTCTCAAGTTAATAGATTATCAAGTTAATTATTTAACTAACCTAACTCGAACTCTCCCAAGTCCATACCAAATCACAACTTATGATTCAATATTTAACATGCAAATATTTTCAATAGGAGTCGTCACTAATCTTTTTTGATAAGTCGTTTAAAAAATTAAGTAAATTAATGGGAAAACTAAATTACTTATACGAACCAGTCCAAAGACTTGATTACGCTATATTACTATAATGCCCCTTCAGTACCATTTTATTTCATGAAAAATCATTTTAGAATGCAACACTAATTGATTTTTAACCTAAATTACTCACAAAGGTTATCATACGGGTGCACAATCAATTAATTAAACATCCAAAAATCAAAATAATCAAGGGAGCATACGTTACATAAAATATTATTCTTTTAAAATTTTGATTTTTTCATTAATGCATATGATGCATGAAATTATTCTAAGATGCAAAGATATGAATTAAAGGTAATTCTAAAATTCAACCTATATAACATGGAAAGAATGATGATGTGCTAGGATACATGGCCTAAATGACATAACAAAGATAACATGGCAAATATGACATGGCAAGGATGAGGTGATGTAAATGACATGGCAAGGATGACGTGATATAAATGACATGGTAAAGGTAGCATGGCATGGAGGATTTTTTCTTTATTATTGGATGAATTTATTTCCTAAAACAAAACTACGTTAAAACAATGTTTATCTTGCATATTTAGAGTTTAAATTGACATAAACCCTAATATATTCAAGATAGATTATTTTAGACATGAAATTCTATTTAGGCATGCAAACTATATTCTAAAATGCAATCTAACCTAAATATTTTACAAAAAAAAGGGATTAGATATGCAATTATATACATGATGCTATTTTTAAAAGATATGCAATTTTCAAATATGGAAATGAATGAATGTAAATTTTTTTAGAATTTTCAAGATTATATCATGCGATGGATATATTCTAAAACAATAATAAAGTAATTCAAGTCAAAAATAGGAAAGTAAATATGCCAATCAATTCAACCAAGTAAAATGAATATATCAATCAATTTTGAAATATTTTAAAAATATTGAAGCTAATCTTTAATCCGTAATCCTATGATTAACGATTGAACTCAAATCTTTGCCTAATCAAGTATTTATCAATAATCCTAAAGATAGACTTTCTCGATCATGTGGCAAGTTGCAGATTAGGGAAAAAAAATTCCTAATCAAATCTGAATTTTTGAAAAGTATATTCACTTTTGATGCAATATACTTATATGATATGCAAGATAATATATCAAATATAACAAGATAGGCAAGTGAATGTTCTATTTCTAAATAAGAAATACCCGAAATTGCTTTTCGGTTTTGATTTGCACCGAAACTTGACGATCAAGCCTTGCACTTTGGACCGAATGGCAAGGGGAAACTCCTTGGATGGAGGCTCGCACGTCTGGGTGATAGTCAGTGGTTCTTGGGCTGATTAGGGGGCTGCCCACCTCAAATAGTGAGAGTTTCAGGCACCTGTCAGCAGGGACTTCGGTCCTGAACAACGATGAATTTCAACACCAAACAGCAGATAAATGAGCGCTGAACAGCAGTAATTTCGGCAGCAAAATAGCAGCAAAGTCGTCTACGAACAACGGGAAATTCCGGATGCCGAAACAGCAGCTATAGCCAGGGACCCTTTAGTGTCGTTAGGCGGGCTGTGCAGTGGCATTTGTAGGCTAAGATGGCGCCAAAGTGAGCTTGGAACAGTGGAGTAAGGATGGTCAAATGCCGCCGCTCGAACACTCTCTCTTGCTCCTTGTTCTTATGTGACCTGCATGTCCCCTCATTCTGGATGTATGAGGATCCTTCACCTAGAAGAGAAAAGAGGGAGGGAGCTTCCTGTTTGTTTTTTTCTCTAGTGGAGGACCTCTCTTCTTTGCCCTCTGATGCGTACTTCACGCTCTGACTTTCACCATAAGCCCTTTTTTTTTTCCCCGTGAATATTACGTGCCCTTCCTTTTATATGCGCTGACTCTGAGCTTAAAAGGCAAAAGAATATCGCGGAGGAGTGAACGAATCAAAGATTCGATGATCTTACCAATTTGCAAGATAGTATTTTACGGTCTACCTCATTTGTTCACAAGATAATGCCAGTGAATGAGTCCAATTGGTAGGTTTTTTTTTTTTAATACTTTTGACCGTGAGTGCATCTGCCCATAATTCTTTCCTTTCTTGCAAAATAATACTCTTCACTTCCCTATTAGCTTCCATAAAAATTGATTTTTGTTTCCACCTTAACCGTCAATCGAGGTTATCATGCCCATCGTGCCCTATGAGACTAAAAATATAGTGATACCAATACTCATGTTTTGGCTATTATTCAAAAATTAAGGGCTTGGCCAAATTTGCATTATCGAGCTTGGTGCAAACGTTCATCAATTTTTGCTCCTATGCTGCCACTGGTTCAAATGATTAAAATGCAATGCATGATTGACAAAAATTAAACATGAATGATGAATTATTATTATTTTTTTGTAGGAATTAAAATTTTAACTCCATCTTTTTATGCAAAATAAATGATTAAGGAAAAATCAAAATTTAAGTGTCAACGTAAATTTCGTAACACCATTGTTAGCACCGTGAAAGAGAACTCTCTTAATTTCGATTCAATGTCGAATCATGTGTCTTGATTAGCCTATTACTCTATTACATCTTAGTTAAAAGTATAATTGCTAGCATTGTGAAATAGAAGACCTTTGGGGAAGTGATTAATACCCTGTCGAGCGGCCATCGGTTTCCCCATAGGCACGATGGCAACCCCCACCTTACAAAGATTGTTCCCCCCTCCCTCCCGGGCGGTTCAATCGAATGTCATCCCTTTCCACTCCTACTACATTCCTCATTGCTTCTCTATTGCGGCTTTGCCTTCCAACAAGAGAGAGAATGTATCTAGTCCCCAATCCAAATAAGCAAGCCAAGCAGCTTGTGCAAGCGAACAGTTGAGGGCACTGCTTTAGCCTTAAAGAGAATAGCCTAAACTAAGATAGTGCAATTCAAATGACTATTTGTGAAGTACCATGGAATTGAGGGGCACGACAATAACACTCAACTCAAACAAATAACAAGAAGCCCTCTATCATTAACAAGGTCTACTTGATATGATGTCTATTTCAATAACCATATGCAAATGTGCGTCCACTACTAAACCTCTCAATGAATTTGATGTCGTCGTTGGTCGCCTTGAGTCAAGTTAAAAATGACTTTGATGATAATGCATGTGTTTTGACATTATTCTCCTCATTGCTTGATTGTTGGAATGCTACTGCTACTACTGATAGTAATTACTATCAATCTAGAAGCTTGGTGTTTGATGAGGTTTGCTATTTGATTCTAAATAGGACATCTCGCCACCAAGCCAGATTGTCGACTTGAAATCGGTGAGCTTCAAGCTATTGCGCCAGTTGAGCAAGACGTTCTTGGGCTTCATATTACGGTGAACAACCAGGAGGTGGTGGGAGTGCACTCATTTGACGAAATGGCAGGTCTTGTGCATGGAGATGGGGCGATGGGCGACGAGGTCGAAGAGGGTGTGGTGGCCGTATAGCTTGAGGACAAGGGAGAGGTGGTCTGGAGAGTTGAAGGCATTAGTGATGTTGATGATGTGAGGGTAGGGGAGAGAGTGCAAGCAAAGAAGTAGTGAGGACTGACCAATGGGTCTCCCTGTACATGTGGCGATCACTTAATGGAGCAGCCTATCGCTGACATAGTAAGACAGGCCTACCGAATCTTTTATTAATGAGACTCCGTTTGACAAAAGATGACATTGACCAAGTTTTAAAAGTCTAATATTAAGACTCGATTTGTTCCACAAAAAATACATATTTGCAAAATAATATTTCTTAAAAAATCACATATATCACTTAAAATAGCTACATAATAAAAAAAAATATTTTCATTACCCACAATAAATCATGTCTAAATTTTTTGCCGACATTGAAGACTTTTTTTTATTCACTCAATTTTGTAAGTGATACATGTAATATTTTTAGGATAATTATTTTAAATGATTTAATTTTTAGTAAACAAATGAAGCTTAAGGTAAATAAAAACTTCAAAAATAACATTGGATAATGAGAAAATATTCATATCTATCAGTGTAATGATCATTATTTTTTCAGTTAACAAGTGCTAGGATGCTCGTTAACAACGTTACTTAAAAAAAAATAACAAGGGCCAATTTTGAAAAGATCTTTTCTATAGAAATTGACGTATTTACCCCCCGTGGAGCAATGGCACGATATTATTTTCATCTTCTCCTTGACGGGGTTCTGCGCTTCACTGGGCAGCAAAGACAGGCCAAAATGGCGTATCATCTCTGCTCTTCGCCGTCGTATTTCCTACATGCAGCTCTCTATCTTGTCCTCCAAATGGCAGACTTAGAAGTTTCAATTTGCCCCGTGTAAGAATTGTGTATTCTATATTCACTATCTTGTAATCTGTACATTTACAGTATAAATAGATAGCAGAGAAGAACAAAAAAAAGGAAGGATTATACATGATAGTCTTCCTAAAATAGAAAATCAAATAAAATCAACTGAGATATCCAAATCTTCAATCAATCCCAATTAATCCAAGCTTTGATAGCACAATCGGAATCTCCAACACTCCCCCTCAAGCTGACGGCCTAAAAATGTCCAGGACGCCAAGCTTGCTCAAGAGATACATATGTTGCCTTTGACACAATGGCTTGGTAAAAATATCTGCCGGCTGTTCAACGGTTCCAATTCCTCTAGTAACCAGAATACCTTCTCGAATCTTATCCCGAGTGAAGTGACAATCAACCTCGATGTGTTTTGTTCTTTCATGGAAAACTGGGTTTGCTGCCAATTTTAGTGCCGCATCATTATCACAAAATAATTCAGTTGGCCCTTTGACTTCCATTCCAAGATCAGCAAATAAACCTCGTAACCAGATTACTTCACAGACAGTTTTGGCCATAGCGCGGTATTCTGCTTCTGCTGAGGACAAAGATACTGTTGTTTGCTTTTTGGTCTTCCAAGAGATCAAGGAATTCCCAATTTTTATGCAAAAACCAGTGACAGATCTTCTAGTCATGGGACAAGTCGCATAATCAGTGTCACAGAAAGCCGTCATCTTCATGTTGCAATCTCGAGATAGGAAAATTCCAAGTCCCGGACACCCTTTAAGATATCTCACTACTTTCAATGCTGCGTTCATGTGAGATTGCTTTGGTTGGTGCATAAATTGGCTTAATATCTGAACTGCGTAACATATGTCAGGTCTTGTCATAGTGAGATATATCAACTTTCCTACAAGCCTTTGATATCCTGATGGGTCCTCCAGCAGTGGATCTTCAACAAATGCGGAAGTCCCTTGATCAAACTCATGAGTAGTCAGCTTGGTATTTTGTTCTATGGGAATGACGGCAGGTTTGCATCTTGACAGGCCGGCTTCAGAAACAATCTCCAATGCGAACTTGCGCTGACTCAGATTGATTCCCTTATCAGAACGCGCGATTTCGATGCCAAGGAAATATCTTGGGGCACCTAAATCTTTGATGCGGAAAGTAGAATGCAAATACCTTTTGAACTTCTTAATGCTTGTCTCATTGTTTCCCATGATTAGTATGTCATCGACATAAATCAGCAAATAAATGGATGCAGTACCTGAGGTCCATGTAAATAGGGCATAATCATGTTTTGAATGGCAAAAACCTGCTGTTGTTAGAGCATCTGTAAATTTGGCATACCATTGCCTGGAAGCTTGTTTGAGCCCGTACAGGGATTTATGAAGACGACATACGTCTGACTCCCCCTGTCTGCATAATCCCGGTGGAAGAGTCATGTAGATCTCCTCATCAAGATCTCCATGAAGAAATGCATTATTAACATCCATCTGGTGAAGAGACCAGTGACGTGCAGCCGCTATTGAAAGGAAAGATCGAACAGTAACCTCTTTTGCAACAGGTGAGAAGGTTTCATGGTAGTCGAAGCCCTCCTTCTGAGTGAAACCTTTGGCCACTAAGCGAGCCTTGTAGCGTTCGACAGATCCATCCGCCTTGAATTAGATCTTATAAACCCATTTGCATCCAATAGGTTTTCGATGATCAGGTAATGGAACAATATCCCATGTGTGATTTTCAGTGAGTGCATTAAGTTCAGTTTCCATTGCCCGTTGCCATCGAGGATCTTGGATAGCCATTTGATACGAAGAAGGTTCCTCTTCGTCTGAGATCCGGCTAATACTGCTCATATAAAGAGGAGAAAGTCGACTGAAGGAGACATAAGATGATACCGGGTAATGGCTTCGTGAAGTTTTGGATGCAGAGCAAATGTAATCTTTGGTCCATGTAGGAGGTCGAATAGTACGCCCAGAACGCCGTGGTTGATCAGGAGATGATGCCACAGGTGAATTTACCGATGAAGATCCCACTGGGGAAGAATTCGGTGAAGAGTCTATAGGTGATGATGGAGAATCAGCAACAGGGAATGATTCTGTGAATGTTGTTTCTGGAGTGTCTGTTGAGGCAGATGCAGTTTGTCCTGGTGGAATGATAACATAAGAAGAAGTGTGGTTCGCAATATCTTCTTCCAAGAAATTCGGTTGCACCAGATGAGATGAAGATGGAGACGTTTCATCTTGAAAAGGAAAAACGTCTTTATGGAAAATAACGTCCCTGCTAATAAAAAAATGCCCAGTAGATATCTCCATGACTCGATAACCTTTCTGTAGAGTGGGATATCCCATAAAAACACATGGAGTGGCACGAGGATCCATCTTAGTTCGAGGTCCCACATTTGTTGCATAACATAAGCACCCAAAAATCCTCAGGTTATCAATGCAGGGAACTTTTCCATAGAGCAATTAAAAGGAGTGGCACCATTCAGAACCCTACTCGGCATGCGGTTAATCAAGTAAGTAGCAGTGATCACACAATCGCCCCAGAATCGTTCAGGAATGTGTGCTTGATATTTTAGAGCTCTTGAAACCTCTAGGAGATGTCTATGTTTACGTTCTACAATCCCATTTTGTTGTGGAGTGTAGATGCAGGAGGTCTCATGGAGAATACCATGAGAAGTGAGTAAAGATTGACAGTTATTGGAGAGAAACTCACGTCCATTGTCTGTTTGAATTTTTTGGATGGTGGTGTCAAATTGAGTTTTAACCATGGAAAAGAATCTGGACAATATGGGAAGGGTCTGACTTTTAGAATGTATGAGAAAAGTCCAAGTGGCACGTGAGAAATCGTCTACGATTGTTAGGAAAAAACGAGAACCATCACGATGAGCCGAATGGTAGGGACCCCAGATGTCAAGGTGTATCAGGGAAAAAGGACGGGTAGCTCGAGATGTACTATTAGGAAAAAAATTTCTGGATTGTTTGGCTAGAGGGCACACTAGACATTTCGGATGAGGAAATTTTGCACTATGACCCAAACGTTGGTGATAAAGGAGATTTTTATTAATAGTAGTGGCATTACAATAAATGCTCTTATTCAAGAAATTTAAATCTACAGGAGAATCAATCCAGAAAAATAGACCATCTTCAATTCTACCCAAGCCCATCAGTTTGCCAGTCGTACGGTCCTGAAATAAGCAATTGTCGGAATTGAATATGACATTGCAGGAATTATCCTGGCAAACTTTTGACACAGAGAGGAGATTGAATTCGAATTCTGGGATATACAGGACATTTCGGAGAACAAAATTTGGCCCAAGGCGTACAGTCCCAGTTTTAGTAACTTGAGTGGAGTTTCCATTTGGAAGTCGTACGGACAAAGGAAATGGACGTTTCTCATCAATGTGGGAAAATAAATTCTCAGTGCAAATAATGTGATCACTGGCACCTGAATCGACTATCCATGCATTAACCGAAATAGAGTTTTCTTGTGACAAAAAAGTACCTGAGAAACTGGCACTTTCATCAGTGGTCTTCAACTGGCTTAGCATTTTGATGATGGTCTGATACTGGTCCTGAGTGATGACATTCTGACTTCCTTCTCCCTTTTGTGCAGAAACTTGAAAAGCAGACACCTCCTTCCTTTCTCGGTCATTTGGGCGGCCGTGCAATTTCCAGCAAGTTTCTACGATATGATGTGGCCTTTTGCAATAATCACAATATTTATTTTTGGATTTTATAAAATTCCCATTTACCTTTCGAGATGCAGACCCATTTCGGAGATTATTGGGCCCGCGTGAATCTGGCCCATACAGCCCAGTGTGAATCTGGCCCATGCTCCCGCGCGAGTCTGACACGCGAGACTCTGGCCCATAAGGCCCTGCAGCCGGCCCATTCCACCCTAAGTGATTAGGGTTTCCTCCTCCTGTTGCTGGCCCATTCCACCCCAAAAGATTAGGGTTTCCTCCTCCTCCTCCCTTGTGCATAGCTCCAGACTATGTCTCGAATCTTCTTCTCCCCTGCTCCCGTGAGGCGACGAATGCGACTGGACCTGTGAGTCCGCCGCTGCGAACGTCTGGAGCACTGAGAGGTGAGATGGCCGAGAGGGCAACTCCTTCTCCGTGTTGTGTTGCCGTCGTTGCCGCCGATCGTTGACTTTCCTCTTGAACGGCGAGTTGGAAGATACGGCCGAGCGTCGGGGGTGGTTCCATCGTCAGGATTTGAGTCCGAAAAGGTAAGAAATCCTCGTTAAGTACCAGAAGAAATCTGGTGGCTTTCTCTCGGTCTCGTATGGTTGTGTATTGTCTGAGGGTTTCTTCCGGGCCAATTAAAGTTTCTTCTGCAGCCTCGATTTCGTTCCATAGCGCCGATAATCGATTAAAAACACTTGTCACCGATTGGTTCCCCTGTCTAAGCTCTGTTAGGGCCTGAGTCAGTGAAAATAATTTTGCTCGATCTAATTTTCCATACATCTCCCGTATGTTTTCCCACATGGTTTTTGCGTCTTCGGTTGGTGGTAGTCCGGCGGCTACTTCGGCCGTGAGACAGTTTCCAATCCATTGTCTCACCAGTTGGTTGCATCGTCGCCAGTGACGATTCTGTCGCTCGTCAGCCGGGATAGGAATCGTGCCATCGAGAAAACCATCTTTGTCCTTTGTGACGAGGGCTCGCCTGAAATCCCTTGCCCAGGTGGAATAATGTTCGGTTCCGGCCAATTGGAGCCCGATGAGGCGCAATTCTGGTCCATCGGCCGGTGATGTGTACAATGGGTCTCCGATCTCCGGCCGGCCACCGCCATTCCCGAAAGGGAAGATGGCTTGGTAACCGGGTGGGGGAGTCGGATACCCGGCCATACCCGATTTGGGTATTTGCCCCGCATAATGAGATCGGGTCTGGGCCTGGAGGTTTGGCTTGCCCTAGATCCGGATGGTGGGCCTCCTTCGGGCTGCCCATGACCTTGTGCTGCTTCAGTTGAATAAGGCGATGATGACCCAAAGGCAGTGGGCTGGACGGCCCCATAATACCATGGGACGGATGATCCTGGAACATGCAGCCACTGGGTTGGTTGCCCTGGAATGGGCTGCCCCTGGTTGGTTGGATAAGATTGCCACTGGATGGGCTGAGCTTGAAAATGACTTGACCCATAATGGGTTTGAGGTAAGGAGGTTGGGTTTTCTGTATTGGAATTTTCTGTAGGTTGGGTGCTCTCATCAGCAGAGTCTTCCGGGAAAGCTGGATTTGGAAGCTCCCCCTCGACGCTCTCGGTAAGGTTTTTATTCTTCATGGTATCGAAAGTCTTTGATTCCTTTGAAAAATGCTGGCTCTGTGTTTGCAGACTCTGGTGCAATAACAAAAGCAAGCCGAAGAAGAAGAAAGGCAATCAAGGGAAGCGGAAGCTAGGTTAGGATCGATTTAGCTCTGATACCATGTAAGAATTGTGTATTCTATATTCACTATCTTGTAATCTGTACATTTACAGTATAAATAGATAGCAGAGAAGAACAAAAAAAAGGAAGGATTATACATGATAGTCTTCCTAAAATAGAAAATCAAATAAAATCAACTGAGATATCCAAATCTTCAATCAATCCCAATTAATCCAAGCTTTGATAGCACAATCGGAATCTCCAACACCCCGCAAGTCAGATTTTGTTTCACTTCACTCGAAATTCTCTTGTCAAGAGGCCCAGGTCTCTATGGACGACTCCGTTTCTCAATAATCTCGGAACCCAGCTCCGAAATCACCGGATTCTCAATACTCAGATGGAAAAATCAGTTCTCCATCTAGAAGCTACGTCTGGGTCAATCCCAATAGCCCCCGGGCTTCAAAGCTTCGGCAACAGTCGCATGACGCTAGGTACGCTTTTTTTATGAACACGGCCGAATCGTTGAACTCATGTAGTTCGACTGAAGATGATGTTTTCGGGATCTTGAGCGGTTTGGGGGATAAGATATCAGAACAAGATGCTGTGTTTGTTCTCAATACATGGCTAATGCGGACAATGCGGTGCTTGCGTTGAAGTACTTCCTACAGAGTATAAAACCAACGAGGAGGTGATAATGTATAATGTGACGTTGAAGGTGTTTATGAAGTGCAAGGATTTGGATAGAGCAGAAAAGCTGTTCGCTGAAATGCTTAAGGGAGGGGTCCAGCCTGATAATCTAACTTTTTCCACTATATTTAGCTGTGCTAGGATGTGCTATCTGCCGACTAAGGCAGTTGAATGGTTTGAGAAGATGCCTCAATTCAGATGTGATCGTGATGAGGTTACGTATTCAGCTATGATCGACGCATATGGTCGGGCTGGTAATGTCGACATGGCTTTAAGCCTTTATGAAAGGGCCAGGACTGAGAAGTGGGGCGTTGACGTCGTTACGTTCTCAACTTTGATCAAGATACATGGGCAGACAAAGGGTTTTGACGGGTGCTTAAATGCGTACGAAGAGATGAAGGCTCTTGGGGCAAAGCCAAAATCGATAATTTGTTTGGGACTGTCAAAGCCAAAATTGGAATGAAAATAGCACGATCCAATTATAAAATCAACTTAAATAAGAAAACTACACTTCAGCTAAGAGTCTTTATTCTTCAACTTATATAAATTACTTATGGATCATTTTGGGAAAATTATAAAAAAAAATCCTAAATTCATTGTTTTCGTGTCAAATTAGTCATAAACATTTTAATTATGTCAATTAAGTAGGGGTGAGCAAATCAGATCGATCGGACCGGACCGAGACCAGTGGTCCAGTTCCCGATTCTAGAGGGGTCTAGTCCAGTTCCTAGTTCCTGAAATTGGAACCAGTGACTGAGCGGTCTGATTTTTGGTTCTAGGGACATAGAACCGGATTGGACCGCCTGAACCAGACATAGGCTCGGCATATTCGTTGTCTAGCGCGTGGTCACTTTTGGAGCTTTGTTAAAGCCTTTTATGCAAACTTTTTGTGGCGCTAACTTAGCTTTAATAGGCTTTGCGGTTGTAGGCTAGATGTTCAATATCATGTATGGTGCAACTATTGATGGTTGCTGTTGTTAACATGCAGGATGATTTGGCACCTCAAACACCATGCAGCCGCTTTGGTATGAATTTGTGATTTTCCTGTTTTCCCCGTTGGTGTATAGATGCTATATATTAAAAACTGCACATCTCTGATACAGTTGGATTGGCCTCCAATTGGAACAAACATTATATATTTTACCAAACTTTTGGACCCTTATTTCCATTAGTCAGGACAGATTGTTAATTAAGCGAGCTTTACCAAGAAACCCTTTTCATGATGTTGTTGGTAGATTGAGAGTGCTCGAGCCTTATTGCTTTTACCATACTAGAGGTTAGGCTCTATATGGAAATAGCATGTTCAAAAGTCCTGCTGCATGGTGGAGCATTCTGGATTTTTTTTCGATCTAGTTTGGTTCGGTCCAATTCCCAATTCGGGCAAATCGGGAATCGGGACTACTAGTCCAATTCCGGATTCTTGAGGGAAACCGGACCGAACTGAAAACGGGTCACCCCTACAATTGAGTCTCATACTTTCTCATGTTTTTCCAATTTACTCTATGTGGTCAATTCTGGGCGAAAATCATTGATGTAGACACCGGCCATTATACATGACATGGCTAATGCTAATGTAGAGTATTTTTAAGAAGTTTTGATATTTTTTTTTTCTTATCTTTTCATTCTTTACATTTCTTTTTACTATGACTGACAAGGGTCATCGCCGCGATGGTCTGGGCGGCCTCTCCTGCTACCAACCACAATATTAAATATAAAAAAAAAAAGGAAGACCAAAATATTCATATCAATGCCAACCATGCAACTAAGGACAAATGCCGTCTATGTCAATGATTTCTAGTCAAAATTAGCCTGATGAAATAAATCGACAAAAATTAAAAAGTTTATGGCTCAATTAACATAATTAAAAAGTTTAAAACTAAATTAGTAAAAATGCAATAAATTTAGGACTTTTGTGATGATTTTCTCAGCCGCTTTTTGCCTGAAATGTCCATAAAATCCGAAGTCATTAATTTCACATCCCCTGAAATCCCAAGCCATTAATTTCATAATCCATGAATGAATCACGTTACCATAAATTCTAAGGTGGCCCAATTTTTCACCCCACCACACGACAAGTGTCCGTCGCTCCCGCAATTCCAAGGCCTATAAATACACCTACCCATCACCACCCATAGAAACCTTCAAGAATATTCAAGCCCACACCAAGGAAAATAATCATCCGCGATCGTCAACCGCCAACGCTCCAAGAGAAGACCCCAGAAAAAAAAAAAATGGTCACCAAGAGCCAGAAAACCTCCGAAAATGAGATTCTTCATCCGCCTCGCGGCCGCTGCTCTCCTCCTCCTCCAAGTCTCGGCTGGCAGGGGATCGCTGACGGAGGGAGGGTGGCAGCCGATAAAGAACCTGAGCGATCCGTACATGAGGTAGATCGCGTACTTCGCCATCAAGGCGCACAACGACGACGCCAAGACCGGGCTAGTGCTGAAGAAGGTGGTGAAGGGAAAAGAGCAGGTCCTGGCGGGAATGAAACGCAGGCTGGTCGTCGAGGTCGAGTACGTGGCCGACACAAGGAGCTTCCAGGCCGAAGTTTGGGACATGCCATGGGAGAATTTTCGGCGTCCCGCGTCTTTCAAAGGCCGTTAAGAACAACGTGTGAGGTCGTGTTTGCGAATTATGGACGTCGACCCTTTTTTCAGTAATTCGAGAATAAACTCTGCTTTTGCTTTTCTGATGCGACATGCAAGAATATCGTGAAGATGGATCAGATTAGGCAAGCTGACACAACAAATCTGCAGATAACCCTTTTCTTTTTTTTCTTTTTTTGGAGGTTGTGCATAGAAATATTCAAAAGATTTGATCTTTGACGGAAGGGGGCCAACCGATTTGAGGCATATTACTTTGGTGATGCCCATTTGATGAAAACTCAAACAGCAATGGACACTCTTCGTCGTTCTGCATCTCAGCAGCACCATGGCGATATCGTTATCGGTCGCTGCTCGACGGCCACCACCCTAAGGCAACAACCACTTGGTAATCACGGCTCTCTGGTGATTCCTCTCTCTCCCAGCCCGGATCGATCCGAATGTGTGCGACTGCCCAAGACGGTTGTCGTGGCTACAGTCCGACTTATGGCCAAATTTTACTCCCACTTCGACACCCTTTCCGTAGTTTCTTGTCCTCTGTCACACCGATGGTCTCAAAAGATCACCGCAGCAAAGGCAAGCGCCACCCTCGCGATTGTCACCGTAGTGACACAACCACCACCATGGTGGTGGTCGCCAACAATGGCGATCATGTGTAATTGTATTCTGTCTTATCCTATTCGACTATATTAACTATACTCTCTATCGACTGGAGTACTTAGATAGATCCAGATATTGGCTGCATTATTTAGATGGATCCAGATCAGATGAATCGGGCTACTCGATCCCGGTGCAACTATAAGAAGAGTCGTAAAGTTATACAACTAGCTAGGGCTAAATAGTATACATGAGTATGTGCGTATCTTTTTCCTTCTGGTTTATTTACGGCTTTGAATTCGATTGGCGTAGCTTGAATACCTCGTTCAAGAACCATCATCCTCAATTTCCTGTGGACTTACAATGAAAAGTCAGCAAAAAAACCTATGTGCTCACATGTTCGACCGACGTCTGGTTTCATGGGCTGTAGTATAGGACAAAGGAGCTCGTACGCACCTCTCTTCGAAAGGATAGATGGGGCAATTTCTTTTGCTGGAAGATTTTTGACAGAACAGAGATAGGATTGCGTAGGAGAGAATGAATAAATAGAATATGAAAGCAAGTTTTACATTAAGAAAATTTGGCGCATATTCTATTCGATATGGATGGGAAATTTCCAAATTATGTTTCAAAAAAATTTATTTACCAAATTAGGATAAAAAAAATATTTACAAGATTGGAGCTCGTGCAGCACTTAAAATGCCGCACGGGCCCAATACGGCAGTCACAATGCCGCACGGGCTCGCGGCACTGTGCAAGTGCTGCCGCATGGGCCCGGAAGCACTATGCAAATTGCGGCCCGAGCGCGTGCGGCAGTGCCGTGCACGTGCGCAATTTTACTTTTCTAATTTCGTTTTTTTACCTTTTTTGTAATATTTATATAACTTTGTAAATACAATTTTTTTCTTTTGTAGCTTATTTTTATAACATAATTATCAATAACTAATTGAAATTTTTTATTATTATTTATGTAATTATTTTAAAAAATATACGTAAATTAATTAATTAAAATTATTCACGAGGCCGGTGCGGTGGCATTTTTTTATTTCATTTTTTGTATGTTTTTTTTATTTACTATGTAAATAATTAATAAAAAAATATTCACATAAATATAATTCTCAATTAATTATTGATAATTATATTACAAAAAGAAGCTTAAAAAATTATATATAAAAAATTATAAAAACATGTTAAAAATAAGAAATTAACAAAAAAAAGTATCAGACCAACCTCATGAATATTTTTATCAATTATTTATATAGTAAATAATTATTAAATATATCTTAATAAAATTTTTAACTAATTATTGATAGTTATGTTATACAAAAGTTTCAAAAGGAAAAAAAAATTATATTTACAATGTTATATAAATTTTATAAATAAAAACACCTAAAAATGAAAATTTAAAGAAATGCTAATTTTTTTAATATTTTTTTATTAATTATTAACATACTAAAAAATTAATCACATACATATGTCTTAATAACTTTTTCAATTAATTATTGATAATTATGTTATACAATTAAGCTTCAAAAAGAAAATATATATATTTACAAAATTATATAAATATAAAATTATAAGAATATGTAAAAAAAATGAAATTAAAAAAAATGTGATCGCACCAGCATCGTGAATATTTTTTATTGATTAATCAATTACATACATCTTAATAAAGTTTTCAATTAATTATTGATAATTATGTTATAAAGATATTTTCAAAAGGAAAAAAAATAAACACTTAAAAATGCAAAATTAAAGAAATGCTAATTTTTTAATGTTTTTTATTAATTATAACATACTAAAAATATTAATCACATACATATGTCTTAATAACTTTTTCAATTAATTATTGATAATTATGTTATAAAATAGGCTTCAAAAAGAAAAATATATATTTACAAAATTATATAAATATAAAATTATAATGATTATCTTGCAAACAATTGAATAATTGAAAAAATGCATGGTACATTCTATGATGTTTAATGTAGGTTTATTTTTTAACAAATAAGGATAAGAGTATATATATGCATTTTATTGGATAATTATTGGGTCCACTGCTGATGTAATGAAATCTTTACACACTAAAAATTGAATGATTAACTCATATATTTGTAGAAAATGACGAATTCTTCACGGGTCAATTAGATGAACCTTTGACAAAATAGTGTATTGGCAAAGAGATCGATATACAAATCGTGTGTGTATATATATTCCACTTCATGCTCCTCTCATCAAAGTTAAATCTTCGAGCTGTTTAATAACGTACTATTTCATATTTCATTCCATGAATTTCCTAACTAGTATCAACCTGGATTACTGTGCCTTTCGCCTTGATCCAAGGGATGCATTTAATTTGGTTCATAAAAATTCATATATAAGTGCGACCTAAATATAGAAATACCCACACAAAAAAAGATTAAATACACGGTCGGTGCCACATCCATCGCTACGGACTATTGCTTTCCTCTTTATTTGATTTGTACCTATTTGGGTTAACACAATTTCTAATTTGTCATAGCGCCGTACAATGCACCTTTCAATTTTCTTTGTCCCTCGATGACGTGGTTTTGTCAGAGAAGATTGGGCGTTGAAATCTAAGCTCTACTTATCCTTGAAATTTCAAAGTTTATTAACACTTATTAATGAGACTAGTTAATTACGATATAAAATCATTTTTTCATTAAAATTTCTAAAACTCGATAATAAGACAAGATTGTATGGGATGTCGATTAGTGTGTGTATAGGTTTCGCAGTTACCTGAACATCCAATTACCAAGTTCCTGTGTGCACGAGTGTTAGAAAAAATTATCAGTAATTTTTATTCATACTCCGGCCTCATTCCTTAAAAAAAATACCTAGATTTAGGCTCAATTTCAATTTAGTCTCGAACTTTTTTAAGATAATCTCAAACTTTCATTCTAGTCTTAAATTTACCCACGCGTCCCACTAGTTTCTTTTAAAGTTATCAACATTCTAGTCAGGCATAGGTCCGTTATCATTAAATGTATCTTCGTCGAGATCATCCCCTTTGTATGGAATAACTACAGTCTCTTGATGCTAAAAGTTTCAAAGAAATCACTGGTGATTTTTGGACTCTTGGGCAGTTTGATACTAGAATGAATTGAAGATTTTTCTTAGACAAAGAAAAGTTTCGACAGAATTGAAATTTGACCTTAAATTGGAGGATTTTTTTTTTTCACGAAATCAGCCCTCCGAGCTCCTAAAAAGAGGGGTGAAGGGATGTTAAAGTGG
Organism: Psidium guajava; assembly: GCA_016432845.1. Lineage (NCBI taxonomy): Eukaryota > Viridiplantae > Streptophyta > Magnoliopsida > Myrtales > Myrtaceae > Psidium > Psidium guajava. Next base: position 26,418,479 of record CM028230.1, read on the forward strand.
AGTTGGAAATAAGCTGAGCGGAGGGGACGATTACATACAACACAAAGGTGGAGTAAAGTTGAATTTGTAGTTGAAAGAGTTTTTTTTTCCCCCCCGTAAAGAGGGATGGGAGCAAGTTGAGTCCTCCAAAGGCCATTTTTATTATTGCTGAACGTTTGTAGACTGTGTAATGGATAAAAGATTTTCATTTATACTATCTTTTCCATACGATTTACAAGCACTTGGATCCAAAACTTTCGATCTACTTTATAAAATAAAGTCCGAAATATACTTGACATGCATTCAGGACACAATCTGTGATTCAATTCTACAGAAATTGTGTATGCAAATAAAAACCATATACATATATATACATATATATTGTAAATTAAATCGGATCGCAATTAATCGCAGTGGAATTCTAACGGTTAGATTTTCGCAGTAAGTGTTCGCTAATTATCTTTGGAGAAAAACATAAATAACACAGCAACAAGAGATAATAAGATCGATACATCAGAATTTTTATGAAAAAAGTCCAATTTGAAAAAAATAAAAAAAGAGAGAGAGAATCACGGGATGTTGGTTTAGGAACTGCTCCACTGTAATCAAAAGATTACAATTAACATTCTATCGATGTCTTTCTCACAAGCAATCCTCACAATTGTTACAAAACTCATCCTTCCTTGATGAACTATCAAGATCTTTCATGTTTTATAAATCATGGAGAGCTCTTGTGATCTCTCTAGAGTATTTTCTAGTGCACATAGAATTCTCCACACGAGGCTGGTGCTGAACAAGGTGATGAAGGGCAAGACACAGGTCGTCGTAGGGACGAACTACAGGCTTGTTGTCAACAATCAAAGCCCTCATCTGGGACAAGCCTTGGGAGCATTTCCGCCATCTCTCGTCGCTTAGGGCAACATGTGAGCAGTGTCATTCGTCCTACTTTTGAATTACTACTAACTATCCTCAGTCATATTACAGTTTTAGTAGTTTAAGAGTAGAATAAAGAGTCCATAGAAAGGGATTTTTTTCAAATTAGGGTTAAAAAAATTATCTACAAAATTAGGGTAAAAAAATATTTACAAAATTGGGGTCCGTGCAGCATTTTAAATGCCACACGGGCCCATTTTTGTTTTTTAATTTCGTTCTTTTACTTTTTTCTAATATTTATATAACTTTGTAAATAGAATTTTTTTTTATTTTGTAGCTTATTTTTATAACTTAATTATCAATAATTAATTGAAAAAATTTGTTAATATGCATGTAATTATTTTATAAAGTATGTAAATAAATTAATTAAAAATATTCACTAGGCCGATGCAGTTGTATTTTTTATTTCATTTTTTGTATGTGTTTTTTATTTACTATTTATATAACTTTGTAAAAATAAGCTTCAAAATTATTGATGATTATGTTTTAAAAATAAGCTTCAAAAAATTATATTTATAAAATTATAAAAACATGTAAAAATAATAAATTAATAAAAAAAACTGCTGTACTAGCCTCGTGAATATTTTTTTATCAATTGTTTAATAGTAAATAAACTAATTACATATATCTTAATAAAATTTTTAATTAATTATTGATAATTATGTTATAAAAAGTTTCAAAAGGAAAAAAATTATATTTACAAATTTAAATAAATTTCATAAATAAAAACACGTAAAAATATGAAATTAAAGAAATGCCAATTATGTTAATATTTTTTATTATTAACATAATAAAAATATTAATCACATACATATATCTTAATAAAATTTTTAATTAATTATTGATAATTATGTTATAAAAAAGTTTCAAAAGGAAAAAAATTATATTTACAAATTTAAATAAATTTTATAAATAAAAACAAAAAAATGAAATTAAAGAAATGCCAATTATGTTAATATTTTTTTATTATTAACATATTAAAAAAATTAATCACATACATATAAAATTTTTAATTAATTATTGATAATTATGTTATAAAACTAAGCTTCAAAAGGAAAAAATATATATTTACAAAATCATATAAATATAAAATTATAAAAATACATAAAAACATACGAAATTAAAAAAATGTTGTCGCACCAAGCTCGTGAATATTTTTTTATTAATTATTAACATAATAAAAAAATTAATCACATACATATATCTTAATAAAAATTTTAATTAATTATTGATAATTATGTTATAAAAATAAGCTTCAAAAGGAAAATATATATATATATATATTTACAAAATTATATAAACATAAAATTATAAAAATACGTAAAAACATACGAAATTAAAAAAATTCCGTCACATCGGGCTCTTGAATATTTTTTATTAATTATTTAATTACATACATATTAATAAAAGTTTTAATTAATTATTGATAATTATGTTATAAAAATAAGCTTCAAAAGGAAAAAATATATATTTACCAAATTATAAAAATAAGTAAAAAATTACGAAATTAAAAAATGTCATCGCACTAGTGAATATTTTTTATTAATTATTTACATAGTAAATAATTAATTACATACATCTTAATAAAATTTTCAATTAATTATTGATAAATATGTTATAAAAATATGCTTCAATAGGAAAAAAAATTATTTTTACAAATTTATATAAATAGTAAATAAAAAACATATACAAAAAATGAAATAAAAAAATGCTACCGCATCGGCCTCGTGAATATTTTTAATTAATTGATTTACAAACTTTATAAAATAATTATATATTAATAAATTTTTTTAATTAATTATTGATAATTATGTTAGAAAAATAAGCTACAAAAGAAAAAAAATTGTATTTACAAAGTTATATAAATATTGAAAAAAAAAGTATAAAAATGAAATTAAAAAATAAAAATGGGCCCGTGGGCACTGTGCAAGTGCCGCATGGTTCCATGCAGCACTTGCAGAGTGCCACACGGATCTCAATTTTGTAAAAAAAAATTTATTCTAATTTTATAAATAAATTTTTTTAACCCTAATTTGGGAAAAAAAAAACCCATAGAAGTGGAGACCTGGTCGTTTTATCTTTAGGGATGGGAAGTTTCCGTCTCATGTGACGGGCTGTTTCTGTTTGAAAACTTTGGTGCAAAATTCGAGGGATCCCATGTTTTGTTTTCCCTTTACATGTGTTGTTATTTGCTTTTTTGGGTCTGATGTTACTTGCTGCAACGTGCAAGAATCTTGTGAAGAAGGATGGGATTAGGGCAGCCGAAGAGAGAAATTTGCATGTGAAGAAAGTTCGTGTCGATTAGGAGTGATCCATTCCGTTCGGTCCAGTCTCACCCATCTTTTAGGATCGGAAATCGAACCGGATGGTCCCCTGAGCATACTTTCACGTGAACTATCGGGAAGGGAGCGACCTATTTCGACTGACTATAGATATGAAATAAAGAAAAAAAGGTATTGTTTCAGACAAATTATCATGTGACGTAGATTAATTTTGTTGACTTCTGGTCCAAAAGAGAAAGATAGTTTCTTTACTACAGTGACTAGAACAAAATTTAAGAGCATGTTTGGTGGCGGACATTGAATCAGGTAACTAATTCAGGCTCCGGGGAAAAAAACAAAGCTAGGAAATATGAAGATGATAGATAGGTAGATAGATAGATAAATAGATGGATGGATCGATCGGTGTATATATCGGTTAGATCATTTTCAATTCGATCGGACCCAAACTCAATAAGATCAAACTTATTTGATGGACACTTTTTGATTTTCAGCAACTCTATGATAGGCCCATCAAAAGGGTTGATCAAGTCAGAATTGGGATTGATCGGGTCGAAAGTGGAGCAACCCAAACTAACCATTTAACCGATATATATCCAATTTTTATGCGATACAACTTTAGCACCATAACCGTACTCGTACTCGATTTTGTGCCGATCCGAGCTGCAATTGTTAGCGATTATTCTCCTTAAATTGCTAATTTGTTTGGGACTATTTTGAATTTTCTACAACACTGTAATATACAACGACCGAATATGGTGCAGACGAGCAATTAGCTTTATGATCGAGGGGAATAACTTGTTGGGTTCCTTATGAACTAGAGATGTTGTCTATTTCTTTTTCAATGGTCTTGGATGAAATTCATATTTTTTTTCTTCAGTTGATCTCGCTGTTCATCCATTGGTCCTCTTGAATTTGTTTGGAAAGAATATTGAAGGTCGACGGTGGATTACACGTGCAATATTATAATCTCGCAAATTTGGCATCGACCTCTACTATATTACACAATATATATATATATATATATATATATCACCTGAGATTCACAAGGTAATAACGATCATCACACGCATTTGATGTGACTTTGGCAAAAAGCATATCATCCTTTTCGAACTTCATCGAAAAAGTAGAAAGATTTTGGGGATTTTCTTTTGGTCAACCTTAGATAGATAACAAAAAATGGCGTCGTTTTTATCTCCCATAAGTAGATTTGTCATCGGAAATGGTTAAGCAGCGAGCAAAAATCTTTCAAAAAATAAAACGGAATTTGTTCATCGATATGGGACAGCAAAACAAACGACGTTTAGAGAATATGAAAGAAGCTCCATGTTTTGGACTCTCACTAGCCATCATTGTAATGTTTGTGCCATCAATCTGTCGTGAACAATGTCGTTTTCTCGTCGCTGTACCTCATCTCTTGCTACCTGTCAATACTTACTGCTGTGATTTTTCACGGAGAAAATTATCTAAAAATTCATAAATTTATTATACTTTTATTAATATAATTTTAAATTTTTTAATTATATTTTGTAGATTAAGTTCTGAATTTTTTGGCCTCGCGACACTCTGGGCGAGCATTGGTGTGCCCTCGCTAGCCACGGTAAGGGAAAAAAACAAAGAAAAGAAATGAAAAGAACAAATGAGTAAAATAAAATATAAATAAAAAAATTGGAAAAAATTAAGATATTTTCAATAATTATTCACATCAGTTATTTCTGGCCAAATTGATTGAACGGACTCAATTAATAAAATGTGAAAAGATTTTGAGACTCAATTAGCAAAATTAAAAAAATTAGGTCTGAATTGGCAAAAATGCAATAATAAATTTTAAAAAAATTTGAACAATTTTCCTTTTTGGATGAAATTGATCAAGTACATATATAGAGTTGGGTTGATAATTTGTCGTGAATCATTTTTCAACATATGCAATTGAAGAATACTTTGGATAGTCCCCCGGTTCCTACATGCATAGTCTAAGAAGCACCGACACTCTTCGAAAGCTTTGTGTCGTGTCTGACACTTTGACACTCTCCTGACACTTTCTAACACTCTTTCACATGCAATCTACATATGATTAGTGTTCCAGGCACACGAGTTCAACATCCCAACATGTCATTTCGACTAGCACAAAGTCAAATTTAAGCATTTTTAATAAATTAAGGTTCAAATTGTAGATTTATCAAACATATATATACTTAAGTCATATATCTAGCTATCCTAAAATTAATATATCTAGTTACTTTAAAAAAACCTAATCATGAATCCATAATAAAAGAAGAAAAAAGGCTTACCAATATTTTTATATAATCATGTATATATAAAAATATACATTTAATATATAGCGTGTCCTAACGTGTCGAAATTCTTTATTTATTTTTTAAAAAAAAATGACGTATTGGAGTGTTGTATTGTGTAGTGTTGCATGTCGCATGTCGGTGTTGACTATGCATAGTTTGCCATTGACTGAATTAGGAAGTTCACTCATGTTGTCATTTGATAAATAAACAAGAATAAAAGATAGTTAGTAAACTGATTAAATAATTATATAAACTCCGCTTGAAAATACATTTTATTGGCAACTTTTCCAAAAGGGTCATAAACCTATTGTAATTGTGCCATATGAACACCCGCCAGAGTTGGCATAGTAAATTTTTCAATAATATTTTAATATTTTTCAAATTTATTTATTTTTTCTTTTATTTTTCTTTCTCTTTTCCTGTTTTTTTTTTTTTTGGTTTCCTTCTTCCTCCAACCCATCATCGGCAAAGCTCGTCCTGTCAGCCACTAGATTGTGTGAGCCTTGTCATGGTAAGATCGGGCAACCCTTAACCTCGACCCCATCGTCGATGGTGAGCCTTGCCACGACGAGGTCGAGTGACCCTTGACCTTGACCCCACCATCGATGGCAAGCCTCAGCTGGCCCAACGTCGCCCAATCTTAGGGGGCAAGCTTCATTGGCCCTTACCTCTGGCTGGTCATTGGTTGCTACTAGCCGGAGAAAAAAGGAAGCTTTACTTTTAAAAAAAAAGGAAAGAAAAAGGGAAAATATTAGAAAAATATTAAAATATTACTAAAAATTCAACGACGTCAACATCGGTGTCCACATTAGCTTTAGCCAATATCCACGTCGACAATGGCCAATCAGAGTTGGCCGGATAAAATGAATTGACACACGATGTGCTTCCTAACCACATACAGCACAAGCCATCGCGCTCGTGACTGATAGAATCGAAACGATCAAGCCAAACACATGAACGAACACTCCATCGACGGCTCATCCAATTCTCAGGCGAAGGAAAGAACTTATAATGATTATTCCTTCGAGACTCATCATTCCCTCATCTACTCCCATTTTGGACATGACGATTATATTATCAAACAGTCTGAGAAGGAACGAGCAGAGAGAGGGAGAAACATTCTTACGAAGCCCACACGATCAACGAAAAGTACAAAGAGAAGGTTGGAAAGGGTTACCTAAGTTGCAATCGGTGTGGTTGAGAACCACGAGGCAACCGGGCTTCGACTCTGAGGCGTTGCTACGTCTTGTCCTCCAGTATACAAATTAATGCTTGGAATTACACTGCATGTACCTTCATTAGAATTTGACGAACTTGCATTTGCACTACCGTCACCCCAGTAGTAGGGTCTGATCACGACACAGTTCAATTAAAGTCACACCAACATCGCAACATGTCATGCTCTAATAAAACATTAAAGGTGCAGAAATATATCTGCAAGCACCACCATTGTGTCGAGCACGAGCTGTGAGATGTTGAGTTGTCGTCGGCGAGTTCTGGCTCCATCGAGGCTTCCCTCATTTGTGAAATGAGAAGAACAAGGGAATTTCATGAATGTAAACTAACTCGGCATTAATACCGAAAGATATATACTTTATTTGATAACAGGATAATTTAAGAATAACATACGCAAGTTTGAATCTTTTTATTTTTATTTTAAACAAACTTGAGAAATAGAGCAGAACATAAGAATTAGAGAATATCTGTATAATTTGGTGTATATAGATATGAGTACATGGAGCTATAGTCTAAGGTAATCAGATAAATATTATATCAAATATTATGAATCTAGTATATGCAATATTAAATGAGATACATATATAATCTCAAAAGATATCCAGAATTAAGTAAATATTATAATCTTCATATCATATATATGTTAAGGATTATGCATCATAGACAACTTGATAGTTACAGGTCATGGACAAACTAATGATTCCATGATTTGTTTTGGTTTTGAAAAATGTTGAACCAAATCAAGCCGCAAGATACTGTTTAGTTTGCAATAAAAAAATCACCTTGACTCAAAATACTAATATTGACCTCTTTTCTTGAGACGTTGATATTTACGTCTAGAGTAAAACTAAACAAGATAAAAAGGATCATCAAACCTAGTCTCAGCTTGTTCATACTCACCATCCAACCTCATTATATTATTAAATTATGTCTCAAGTTGAACCCCATGTATGATGTGCTTGCTTTGAATTCAATTTTGATCTTAAGAGAAGAAAATAACTTTCTGCCACTACAAGATGAAAAGCTAGGAAGCACGGACACGCTGTAGGAGTGACGGTGTCGGTGTCGGACACGTGTCGCATGTCCGACACGCGTGTGACACGCGTCAACACGTCTGGACACGCGTTGACTGCGTGTCAGACTTCCGACACGCGGTCAACGAGCCGAACACACTCCTGACTCACATGTCCGGCTCGAGTAAAGAGAACATCGGTGGAGGAAAAAAGAAAGAAGAGTTCTTTGGCCATTCATGTTCTCACATGGTGGGGCCTTTATCCACTACAACACCCAAGACACAATATCGAAGACATGCAGGAGGCTTGGGGCCTTGGTCAAAAGAAGAGGGAGGAAAATGGTGAGTGGAGGAGAGCTTTTAGGGGTCTGCAGCCCTAACTCTCTCCTTATACTCTTAAATCGTCTCTCTTCTTCTTCCTCTCTATTTTAGCTCAAAATTTTTCTGAAATTCCTCTCTATTCCTAGAACTAAAGAAGCTGTTTCCACAGTGATGGATCCAGTTTTTACTGATTAGTAATGAAGTTGACCTTTTTATGCAGCTCAATTCCGAGTAACATGCTAATAGGCTCAATTCCTATTTTACCGCATTTCATTATTACATTTATAAAAAAAAACTTTTATTGCATTTCTTATGTGATCTATAATTTCCTTAGTAGTGTTTTCATAATTTTTTTAGTTGCGCTTTTGACTCTTTGATTTACTCTTTTGCAGATTTATTTTTATATATTCTCAATCATCAAATAACTTGAATTGTGGATAAGAAGATATAAGAAGGAAATAATTGGAGTTAACAATTGCAGCTATTGAAAACTTATTGGAGTTGAGTGGTTCACATTGTACTTTGAGTACATGCAGGTGAACTATATTCCCTTACTGATATGTAGAATGAATTTTGGATTAATTCAAATTAACTATAATTTATCATACATATAAAATATATATAATTAATATACATGTCCCAACGTGTCGGAAATTTGTATTTTTTAAAAATGACGTGTCGGCGTGTCGTGTCGTGTCGCGTGTCGTGTCCTTATCGATGCTACCTAGATGAAAAGGAGCGGCACATTTATTTTATTATATCTCTATATGTACAGTCAAAGCAAATTGTACGGATCTCTTTTTGGATGTAAAAGGGAAATTTGGGGGGCCCGTGAAGAAATTATGGGAAAGAAAATAATCTTTTCTTCTCTCACACGCTGAAAAGATAAGAGAAAAAGAAGACTTAGTGGGGCCCTGCTCTCTTTTTCTTGGCAGCCGCGTAAGTAGAATTGCCGCGCACGTTGAAGGGGCCCAACAGTGTAAGCTCTTGACGTGGCCGCACAAAGACGAACGCAAAGCAAAGGGAACTAGGCGGATCTGTTGCATGAGTGTGTTTTTTTTTTAAAATTATATCCAATTAAGAATTGATTTATTTATATATACTTTGGGCATTAGATATAATCTAGATATGGAAAACACGAGGAAATTAACCGATTGTAACTCCGATTTTCTTATTATAGTGGATTATTCTTACTAACTCTCCCTGTGGATATAGGTACCTGCATTCAGATCGAATCACGTAAATCTCTAGTGTCCTCTATCATTTCACATTATTTCTAAATTTTGAACCGCATCTCCCAATTTTCAATATCATGTAAGTAAACAGTACCTAAATGTTTTGATCCCATTTTTTGAACACAAGTTAAATTGCCGCAAAGGAAAAGATGAGAGATTTGTGGGATATTTGACAATCATATTGAGTTTACATTTAAAATAAGGTAAATGATTCATTGGTTTTCTTCCTGATTGTCCATATTATTGTTGTCTAAAATAAATTATGATTTTGGCCATTTATAGTCTAGTGGGTCGTGAGGTATTTTAATCATATGCATAGATTTCTATGAAATTTGAGGTTGAAGTGGCTATTGAGTTTGCTTAATTTATAGAAAAGATATAAATACTTGTAAGTTGTAAGTACTACGTTGGTGGGCATATAGCAAGGATCTTACCAGATTGGGGTCAAATTAATGACTTATTGTGACTTATGGAATAAAGAATCGACACGTCGAGCTTGCACTAAAAGTAAAAGAAAAAGAGAATAGAGAAAAATAAAAAATAACTCAAAATTCAAAAACAGTTTGAGCTCACTTGTAGCTCGTTGCCGGTCATGGCGGCGGCGACCGGCCGAAGAAGAAGGGAAATGAAAAAAATACTATATGATCACTAGCTCACAACCATATGATTTCTTCGTGTATATGTATACTCTTTCACAATGGCTCAAACATTTATCATGATGCACAATACAGGACACCTCAGCTCCACCTCTGCACTGTACCATTAACGGCATCCTTTTAACGCTAACAAGGTGATGGTATTAAGCCACTCTAATTTAAGTTGATCATTGTATGTAACAGTTCACAAATTCAAACTGTTAGTACGTTATGCAACTAAATTATTTTTTTAATTTTAGTACAAAAACTCATGTTGCAAACCATAAAAATAATTAGTAATTTCATAAAAGTGTTATAAGTTACTAACAAATTATTTGGAAAAAAAGAGACAGTAGTATTCTTCTTTATCTATCAGTTTTTTGACACTCAATGATGCTTATTGAAATGTTTTTGTACCGGATAAAAATGAATAATTACAAAAAAAAAGTCCTAAACTTATTATGCAAATACTAATTCAGTCTTAACTTTTAAATTTGGCAAAATTTAGTTTACAACCTTTGAATATAGCTTGCCAGTTTAGTGAATTTTGGCCGGATGGCATGACGTAGATGCTATCTATCCTATATGGCACGATCAGTGCTAACGTGCATAATTTTTATAAATTTTTAAAATTGTTTCTGATTTTTTTTTCCTTTACTATATATATATATATTTCCCCACCAACCCTTGGCCTCAACGATGGCCAATGGAGGTGGTTGGCCACAGGCAAAGGCATTGCAGCTCTCGCCCAAGCCCTACATTGCCAAGCAACAGTTTAAAACAAAAAAACAAGAAAAGAAAAGAAAAAATAAGCAAAAAATTTACATCAAGAAAAATCTTTAAAATTACAAATATCATCCATGCCAACGTCGGCCGGCCGTTTTACCTCCACATCAGTAATTTCTGCCTAAAATTGACCAAAAAACCAATTGACAAATCATCTAACGATTCGGGGCTAAAATGATCAAATTGAAAAATTTAAGACTTAATTGACCGCTTTATGGTAAGTTTAAGATTCTTTTAGGTAATTTTCCTGAATATAGAAACCGTCATGTTTCATTTTTTTTACTTTCGACTCGATCTTTTAGAGAGAACCAACCTCTTAAAACTTAAATGACAAGCAAGAACCACATGCTCTCTCCTTTTTTAAAGCAAGAACCACATGCTCTCTTTTAGAGAGAACCAACTTCTGACGCAGAGGTGAGAAGAGTGAACTTGAAATTACGTATAAGAAGGGATATGGTTCCATGAGTTTTAAAGCAAGAACATTCATGTTAAGAGCGTCACACAAGAGACATCTAGAATAAAGCCGTACATTTTAGCTGTAATGCTTTTTCAATGCACATGAACTTTGCCAAGAATCAAGAAAGGCTGTGTGGAAAGCGCCGTTCCGAGGCCATCAATTTATGTCTTTTCACTTTCGGCAATAAAGAGAGTGAATAAAGTGAATAGTGGGGTCTTCAAAAATCTCTTGCGATGAAAAAAAGCAGAAATGTCCAAACGAGTTTAAAAAAGAAAAACAAAGAGAGTAAGTTTTGTTAAATCTATAGATTGAAAGCATGAAAGACCCATTTGCTTTTCTCTCTTTATTATGATTTTCCCTCTCCTTTTTGCGTCTTTAGGGTCCATTCAAACATGTCCAACTAAAAAAAACAAAAAAAATCTCCAACTATTTTGGAATAGACTAAACATATGAGATTGGAAATCAGAACTAACATCGTAACAAGAGCCATGAATAAAATGAAGAGAAAAGAAGGGGACAAAACAGAAAGAGGAAACAACCTTACCCAAAAAAAAAAACAGAAAGAGAAAACAAAATTTTAATTTTCCTCGGTCATACGATGACGCTGCAATCATGCAGTGTCAAGTGGTAGTGCATGGGTAGCTGTCGGAATTAGATAGGACCGCACGCGCTCTCTCCACGCACCCCCATCCAAGAACATGAACCCATCTCTCTCTTGTTTTTTTTTTTGTTTTTGTTTTTTTTTTTGTGTTTTTATTGGTGGGTATGGTAAATTTCCAATCTTGTATGTTTGAGTCATTTTCTTTTAGCTTTTAGGACTAATAATATGAAAAACCTCAAAATGATATACAGATGATAAAATTACCCTAAATTAATTTTTTGATCATTAAAAATCTCAAATTGACACACCTATAATAAATTTATCCTCCGTTAGTTTCTGTTAAATTTGGTTAATATCACGAAAAATTTTAAACTGATATACTAGTCACAAATCGAGGATAAAAAATTAGTATACCCATCACTACAAGTGCATGCCATTCAACTTAACAATTTAACGGTAACCTTTAACGAAAATTAAAGGAGGATAAATTTATCATAGGTATACTAATTTAGAATTTTTTATGATCAAAAAATTAATTTGAGATAATTTTATTATAAGCGTATCATTTTGAAGTTTTCTGTGCCATTAACTCTTTATTTTAAGTAGATTTCTTTTTTTCTTTTTTTTTGGTGTGGGTATTTTTGTCCTCGTTCAACACATTCTGACATGGGTATCTTGTGCCCTGTTCCTCTAGAGAAGCTCGAGAACTCATGTCAGGGGTGGCTTGCCCGCAAGAGTGGTGAGCCTAAGGGGCTTTCATCCCTGCAGCGAATTGCTCTTTGGCGGCAGACCGCCGTGAAGTGCACACTCGAGCAGAAGGTCATGAAGTCTTTTGTGATTTCCTATTGAGCGACGAGCGCGGGAGCTCTTGTCGGAGTTGCGCCCAATTTGTCATCCGCTTGCCTCCAGATCATCAAGTTCTCCTAAGCAAAAGAGACTTCCACTGATAATGTATCTGCTGATGCGTATAGGAATAGGGGAAAAAAACGGAAGCTTATTAGGGTTTTTTGTTCAGTCATATGACAATAACTGAGGATCCAATCTACGTCACCTTGTACTTGGGATGGCCGCTTCGGAACCAAATTATAATGTCTGAGCTTCTTGTTCTTTATGCTGTCTATTCCACTGTGGAAACCAAGGAAGAAGAAACTAGAATTAATCCAAAGACTAATATGATCTAAATCCACATTCCCAACCAAATTGCGTACATATAATTTATTGGGAAATGCTTGCTTGACAATACTATCAGAGAAGATACAATCTCAATCATAAACTAACACATCATCACCCCATATTTTGCATAAAGCACTCATTGATTGAAATATCGTGCGGTCAGAATAACTGACTATACTTTCACACTATCATAATAGTAGCTTCCATTATTTTTCGCGAAATTAACGACATTTATATTCTATATATTTTTTCAGAGGGATGTGTGGATTATGGTAGGGAGATGAGCCTCATTTGCACCGTTTAATTTATCTCATTTCCTCTTGAACGGTTGTTTTGTAACATACTTGATGGTCGATCCATATAATATCCATTCTATACACCGAGAAAAGCATCGGATGCTGTTAACGATACAATTTTGCCAGGTATGCTTTTTAGGTTCCTATTGTAGTTCGGACTATGAGGCAGTGCAATTTCTTTTGATGATGGAAGGTAAAACCCATGTGTGATAATCTATTTATTGTAAAGATTCGCCGCATAGCCACAACGAAATAGAATGTAAACGCAAGAAAAAGAAATCGTGACACCGTATGTATCATGGTTCACCCTTAAATTAGGACCGCATTTAGTAGATGATTTTCACTATAATTGGCATATTCCACCTCTCTGTGACAACTTTTAAAAGCAGAAAATGATATATATATATATATATATATATATATATATATATATAAGCTATTCATAGGCCAAAGTCTAAATTATGAATAAAATGTGGGCTCTATCTAAAAAAACCTTTATCATCAAAGAAGCACTACTCCCCTTGAGTCCCTCGTCGGAGTGACATCCTTTGTTAGAATATATCTCGAATTTGAGCCTAAAGCAAAAATTTGAATTGCGAAAACAAATATATCTTGATCTTAAAATTAAATATAAGATTTGTTTTTTAATATCATGGAAATCTATCTTGATGAAAGCAGTAGGATATATTTTATTTGATATATTTCAAATCAAGATCAAGGACAATATTTCTATTAGAGTTGGACTTTTCATGTGAGATAAAGACGAAATAGGAAAGTCAATCCTGATTTTTTCATTGACCGAACTTCCCATTTATTTTCTCCAATATGTGTGTGGCTTATTAGCCTATATACAAGTCTGCCGTTGTTGATACGAAGAGTATCAAGGAAGTGCCGTTTCGTCGAGTGTTTGGCAAAAATCTATCTTTGTGAAATTACATAAAAAATTCAAGTGTTGAAGCATATTAAATCTTGTTATAAGATTCATGTATTAATTGCTTCGTGAGATTGAGAGATTATTTCATTAGGAATTGTGGGGCTAAACACTGTATGCGTTTTTTTATTGTAATTGGGGCTGGGAAACACTAAAAGTATTTGAGTGACTCAAATGTGGTTTGTAATCTTCGTGTATTCGTTGCTACCCTCCCGTGGACGTAGGTCTCTTCGATTGAATCATGGATATCTGGTATTCGATTTATTTTCTTATTCTGTATATTTATTATTCGATAGCTTGTTCTACACAACATCCTTGAACCTCCACCAACTCATGAGCAGAATCTTCGTACTTTCCTTTTAATAGGGATTATGAACCACACCTTAACAGTTATAACCCAATCAATGCCACCAAGTGAAAGCCCAATAATGCAAGTGACCTAGTGGCGTAATGCTATGGACGTCATGAATTCTACACGAGAACGATAGCAAAGCTAACGTAGGAACCCTTCACGTTTCGCTATTTAGAGCAGGCGAACCGGTGCAGGAAGCAGCATTTCATCTTCTTAGAGCTCAAAAAACATGGCGCAGCAGGTGCGAAACCCGCGTTCACTTTGGCTCGCCTCTCCATCTCATCGATCTTCTCGATCTCTTCTATTCGATTATCTCCCTGTTCTTCTCATTTGGATTTTCAAAACTGGCTTCTTGATGGTCAATCCATGTAATGTTTTAGCTCGTTTTGTTGCGCCTGCGTTCAATGCTATAGGTCACGAAGATGGTGATCAAAGTGGATCTTCAGTGCTGTCGCTGCTACAAGAAGATCAAGAAAATTCTGTACGAGATCCCTCGTGAGTCCCTCGCCTATGCCTCAAATGATTAATCTGCGTGCTCATCGATTACTCTCAACGCTCGATGAATAACAGATATGTGCATCAGTTCTTTTTCTTCCCTTTCATCTTTCTCAAAAGTTATTCATCATGAATAGCACGAAGTGTTCGTAATACGTGGAGCTGATGAAGCTTTCTTTACGCAGAAGTAACAAATCAAATCTTCAACGAGAAACAAAACACGGTGACCATCACAGTGGTGTGTTGCAGTCCCGAGAAGGTCCGGCAAAAGATTTGTCGCAAGGGAAGAGATATCATTTGTCGCATCGACATTATACCCCACAAGCCAGATCCAAAGGATAAATCCACCCAAACTAAGGATCCAGATACAAAGGATCAATCCACTCAAACTGCAGAAATAGGTCCCGGGGAACAACAGGGTTGTCGTCCAACGGTAATAGGTTACCCCTCGCTGTATTTGATGGGGCAGGTGTACGTTTGTCCGCCATGTCATAATCGAGGTTGCGGTTGGTTCTGTCCGTGCAACTGCCACTGCGGGAGGCCACCAATGTGCGACGAAGGATTTGGGAGGCAGCCGATGTGCCCTGATGGGTGTGGGAGTCCGGCCCACGAGTGCAGATGCTGGAGACCTAGTCACTTGAGGTGCTGCGATCGATGCAACGATGGAAACGCCTCTTCGTCATGTACCCCGCACAGTTGTGACGGTGGAAGGCCGCCGGTATGCACCGATGCAGGCTACGAGTGCGAAACTTTCTGGTCGCTTCTGTAAGGAGTGCTCCGTGGTATTTGTGCTGAAACGAGTTTTTCATTCCCTCGAGTCGGTGTTTTCACGACATGGAGAGGAGCACGGTATACAGTATCTTCGATCAGATGTACGCGACCGTCGTCGGATCTTGATTATGTCTACGTATGAGGATAAGTTGAGTTATGCTTTACCATAGGTTTTCAACTTATTAGACTTTGTATTACCTTTCGTCTACTTTAGTCTTCAACGTTGTTGCTGATTTGACACTTGCAATATTCGATATTTATGAAACATCATCAGATAAAGATGCTCTATGATTGTGGTCCTTCCACTTTCCATCGACCTTCCACCAGAAAACAATAAAGCTAGAATTGAGAATGCCTCACTAGCTTGCCCAAATCAATCCCCCTTACGGATTTCTGATTTCTCTCTCTATTGTCAACTTCCATGTTTTCCATGACAGCTCGAATTCTCCTCAACTTTAGTTTCACCTATAATCATGTCCTTCTGCCGAGTAAGACAGGGCCATCCACCGTATCGCTTAGATTAAGGGCCATTGGATTAGACGGGAAACATCACCCCATCCGAGCGGGATGCGATCGAAGTTGTCCCGCTCGAGGAGTGTGTCCGATCAACCTGCTAAGCTCTCCGCATGCCACTTTGTGGATCCTGTCGGGCTGAAAAAATAGATGGCGGTGTTCATTCAACGAGTTTACAAAGCCTAGTCCGCCATGTCCCTTCGTCATTCTAGAGATCCAAAAGACGTCCAAACCATTTAAAGTTTGGAAGTATTTTTCAGGTTGGAGATGATGAATCTCATGATTTTTTGCAGTTCATATAATTATTTCAATAAGTGACGTGATTTGTTAAACCTCGCCTAGATAATATTTTAAGGTGATGGACATAGCCGGGTCTGGCCCAAACTCCTACCTCATCACTATGGTTCGGGTCATGAAAACGGGACCCAGACAAGCATGTTCAGGTCTCACATTGTTGAAGCCTGGTAGGAAAGCAATGCCGTTAGGGGAAAAAAGGAACATCGAAGAAGACTCGCTAAAGCAAAGGAATCCACCCAAGTCAAAGAAGGCTTAAGTGATCTGGGTTGATTGAACCATGAGTCTTCCAATGTCCATGCGTAAATTGGAATTTTCTCTAAGATTAAAACGTGAAAATAAATAATAAGAAAGATTTTAACTAAGGATCTCATGCTCTTGTATTGTGTAAAATTTTGTGATGCCACTAACAACTATTCTAAAATTTTACAGCGTTTAAAGGCGTGATTTGATAATTAAATAATCTAATTGAATCACACTATTGTATCAACAATGTTGTTCCATAATTTTGCATGTCTAAAAAGTTACTTTATCTTTCAATTTAAGCACCAACATACTCACCCCTGATTATTGAAATTAGAGAGGCTTAATTGAGGACTTCATTTGAAAATCCTAGTATAAATGAGGTCAAATCTCTAAGAGAAGCGATCCTCTTCCCACCTCCAGTGGGCGAAGAGGCAATTTAAAAAAAAATCTTGGGTATTTAGTATAAAGAACGCCCATGAAACTTCGATTATCACGATGGGACCACAATAACATGATCTTCTTAACCATATACAAAAGATGCTTATGTTGTAAAGTTTTTATCATTGAGGATGTATTTCATTTTGCAAGATACATTAATGAGTTTACAAGGCAAATGAGATTTTATTTCTCGCATGAAACTATGCAAACATATTGGATAAAAGAAATTGGGGCAGAATGTAAAATTCCTGACCAATCCAAACAATTAGTAAAGTGCCATAATACATGCTTCTTCCACCTTATTGGACTTTGGGGACTTACAACAGAGTTCTTGGAGGAACAAGGTATCTCACAGTCCTTTGGGACCCTAGAGTTTGATCAACTTCAAAGCGTAATCAAACGGCGCACACTTGGAAAGACATTCTTGTTGGCCCAGAATAAAAGCATATGCCCAAAGTGATTGGTGGTATGTGCTAGCTGTCCAGGAAGAAAATGGGGTCTATCAATCCAAAACCTTATTGGCATTGGGAAAAGCATTATCATAAATTTTGTAGCAAGATTGCCAGTATCGCAAAAGAGCATTCTCTTAATTTTGTTTCAATGTTGAATCATGGGTCTTGATTAGGCTTTTATTCTATTACATCTCAATTAAAGTATGATTGCTAACACTGTGAAAGAGAAGATCTTTGGGGAATTAATGAATACCTTGTGGAATGGATACAAGAAGCCTTCTATCATTAACAACGTCTACTTGATATGATGTCTGTTTCACCAAGCATAGGTGAATGTGCGATAGCTACTAAACCTATCAATGAATTTGATGTCGTCATTGGTTGCCTCAAGTACTGTTAAAAATGACTTTAATGATAAGGTATATGCTCTTACTCTACTCTCCTCATTGTTTGATTGTCGGAATGCTACTGTTACTTTTGTTAGTAATTACTATGAGTCTCGAAGCTTGGCATTTGATGAGGTATGCTATTTGATTATGAATAAGGACATCTCGTCACCAAGCCAAATCGCTGACTCGAAATCGGTGAGCTTCAAGTTGTGGTGCCAGTTGAGTAGGACGTTGTCGAGCTTCAAGTTGTGGTGAACAACCAAGAGGTGGCGGCAGTGCACTCATTTAATGAATTGGCTGTGAAAGAGTAGAGAGCATAATGGAATTTCACTATATTTCTGAACAGTTAATAATGATGATACAAGGGTCTAGTTAGAGACTATCCTAGAATGTTATCTAAAGAAACTAAATATTACAATAACAATTAGAATCAATCAAGAATATTATGATCCTATCAATATCTCTAACATCCCCCTTAAACTTAAGATGACATTGAACATGTCAACTGGAGTTTGGAGAACAGCTCTTTAAAATGTCTAGGTGAATGTACCTTAGTGAAGATATCAACCATCTAATCAGTCGATGAAGTGGAGTCAAGACGAATAGTACCATGAAGTACTGGAGATCATACGAAATGGCAATTTATTTCAATATGCTTGGTACGCTCATGAAGGACATTATTATGGGTTATCTAAATAGCACTTGTGTAATCGCAATGAACGATCATTCCATCATGATGACATACTCCCATGTCTTCTAATAACCATCGTAACCATAATAATTCAAATGTTGTATCAACAAGAGCTCGATATTATGCTTCTGTACTAAATCGAGCGACGGTAGTCTGTTTCTTGCTTCGCTATGGAAGAAGAGAGTTTTTTAAGAAGAAACAATAACCTGTAGTAGCACGATAGTTAAGAGGGGGGATCACCAACCTAATCAGCATCTAAATAAGCTTTCAACTCCAAGGCTGAGGTAGCCGAAAAGTGAAAACCATGAAATAAGGTACCCTTGAAGTAGTGAAGAATTTGAAGAACAGTAGCAAAGTGAGTCATTCGTGGTGTGGTCATGAATTAACTTACAACGTGAACAGCATAAGCAATATCAAGATAGGTAACTATGAGGTAAATAAGATTGCCAACCAACTGTCGATAAAGTGTAGGATTCGGAAGAGTAGTCACATCTTTGTCATCAAATTTTGCATTAGTCTTTATGGGAGTAGTAGCAATCTTGGTATCAGTAAGTCTTGCCCAAGAGAGAAGATCAGTCACATCGCTTGAGAAAGGTAATAAACAAAAGAATTTAAAGAAATTCCAAGCCTAGAAAATAACTGAGCTGCCCGAGATCTTTCATTTCAAATTGTTGACTCAAATATTGTTATAATTTCTTAATGCCGTGATGATCATCTCCAGTGATAATTATGTCATCCACATATAAGAGTAGTAGAAACACCCATGAGATGTTCGTTGAACGAAGAGAGCGTTGTTGTAGGTAAATCCAAGACGTTTCATAATGGAACTAAACTTGGAATACCGTGCATGGGGAGCCTGCTTCAGTCTATATAATGCTCAGCGTAGTCTCCACACTTTATTTGAAGTGTGATTGTATCCAGGAGGAGGCTCTATATAAACTTTTTCAGTGAAATCTCCATTTAGGAATGCATTTTTGACATCCATCTAGAACAGATGCCGTCTCTTAATAGTAGTAATAGCAAGGAGGCTGCAGAATAGAAGTAAGACGTGCAACTGGAACAAATGTCTCATCATAATCAATGTCATACTCCTGAGTGAAGCCTTTTGCTACTGGGCTAGATTTGTAGCATTCCACCGTACCGTCTGCCTTGTTTTGATTTTGTAGACCCGTTTACAACCTATAGCAACTTTTCAAGAGGTAAATTAACCAAATCCCAAGTATGAGATTTTTCTAATGCTTCTAACTCATCTGTCATCGTTTGCTGCCAAAGAGGATTAGTACAAGCTTCTCTATATGTGCAAGACCCATTAAAAGAAGCAACAGTAGAATAATGATAAATATCGAGAAGTCAAACGGATGGTTGACTTACATGAGTGGAACGACAAATAAGAGAGGAAGGAACATCCAATGATGGAGAATCCATGGATGGCATAAACATGTCAGGAGCTGCGAAGTGGGATTGCCAGAGATGCGTACATTAAGATTTGAAGTGGACAATTCCAAAGAGGAAGAATCAAGTGTTCATCTTCAGGAAATAGATCGACAGAAGGATTTGTGAAGAAGGGACCGGTTGGAGAGGATGTAAAGGGACAAAGACACAAGAACATCTTATGTTCCCAGAAGGTAACATGGCGAGAGACACTAATTCGATTAGAAATAGGATCCTAACATCTATACTCCTGATGCTCAATTCCATATCCAAGGAAGCAACAAAGATGAGCACAAGGTTCTAGCTTTGTGCATTTGCTAGGAAGAAGATGCACAAAAAAAAGCACTACCGAAGACTCGAAGTAGATTATAATTAGGAACATTGTCATACAAGCACTGATGAAGACAAATGTTACCGATAAGAGGCGATGGAACACGATTGATAGTATATACGATAGTATGACAAGCTTCTCCCCAAAACTGCTATGGACAAGATGATGATATGAGAAGAGTGCGTATGACATCTAGAATATGTTCGTGTTTGCGCTCTGGCAACCATTTTGTTGGGAAGTTCTTGGACAAGAATAATGAATAATGGTAACATTCTAAGAAAGAATTTGAATGAACTGTTTTTCCCTATATTCCATGGCATTATTAGTACAAAAAACTTTGATATTTTGGAAGAATTGTGTTTTGATCATGGCAACAAAATTTTTAAAGATATGTGTAAGTTTAGATTGATTCTTCATCAGAGAAAGCTATGTATAACAAGAATAATCATCTACAAAAATCACAAAGTAACAAGATCCTCCCATAGTGGGAGTAGGAGATGGTCTCTAAATATCAGAGTGAATCAAATCAAAAGGAGTAGAAGAGATAGATTCACTAATATTGAATGGTAAAGCATGATGCTTTCCCAAGTTGCAAGACAAGCAATCAAATGCTTCATTATCAATAGAACCTAAATGACCACTTAAAATCAAAGGATTTAATCTAGAAAGAGAAGGATGACTCAATTAAGAATGCCAAGTTTTAGATGATATTGTGGCAGCACAATTAATGGAGGAGCTAGGAAGTTTCAATGAAACAATCTCAAACAAGTGTCCCACTTTACGGCCTATCCCAATTGTCTATCCTATCTGTGGATCTTGCACATGATAGCCATTCAAAGAGAAATGAATGTCAAAACCAAGTTCATTAAGTTGTCGCATAGATATTAATTTTAATGAGAGTTTGGGAACCATAAATGTATCAGGTAAGGACAGTTTGGATGTCAAAATGTTTCCTGTATGTCTAACTATCATTTGAGAGTTATCAGCTGTTTGAACGATAGATACCTATGAAGTGTATGACTTAGAGTTGAATAAATTTGAATTAGAGGTCATGTGGTTACAACAAGCAGAATCAAAGAACCACGAATTAGGAGTACCTGGGGTCACTAACAGAGCATAAGTGCTAGAAGTACCAGTTTCTTGAATCATGGAATAGACTATGGATTGAAGATCATCTAATGATAGAGTAATGGACAAACTTTTTGAAGAATCCTCAATAGTAGTAGCAGTAGTAGGTGGGCGTGCATGCAGACCTCTAAATCGAGATCGGTTGTTTGTTCACGTAGGTTGCTTAGGGTGTAGCTGATAACAATTCGATGCACGATGACCATGTTGGTGGCAGTGCGTACAATAAGGCTTGTGCCATGAGGAGGCAGTAGCAAGCAATATATCTGTAGGTGTGGAAACTGATGGAGCAGCGCATTGTGCTTTTAGGGTAGCAAGTCAAGTCTCCTCAATCAACAGTTCTGAGATAACTACCTGAAGATGAGGTAAAGGATCTCGATGTAGCAATGAAGCTCGCATAGGTTCAAACTCACCATTCAGTGCCATAAAAAATTACATGACACGCATACGATCACGATATTCAATAAAATTACGAGCATAAGGGTTTGACTCCCATTTTGGTTCAAATAAAGCTAGTTGATCCCATATAGCATGCATGAAGGATAAAAAGTCATTAATAGACTGACTTGTCCCCTGATGTAGACGATGTAAATTCCCTAATAGTTAATATTGATGAGCAATATCTAATGTGGAATAACGACTAGCAAAAAGATCCTAAGCTTCCTTTGCTATATTAGGCGACCAAACTGAAGTCTGCAAGATGGAATTGAAGTATTTCGAAACCATGTGAATATCTAATGTTTCTTGCTGTCAAATTCCTCCAAACGTTCAGCAAATTTATTATCAGCCTCACAAATAGCCTGTGTAGGCTCACGAATATCTCCGATGACATAACACCAAAGCCTACATCCTTTTAGAAAACTCGATATTTCTTGAGCACAAAAAATATAGTTCAATCCATTCAAGATTGTACGAATGGAAATCATGATTTTCACTTTATCCATGACAAGTAACTAGGAAGAAAACCAATAGAATCTATACTAATTTCAAGGTAAAGTGCAACTTTCAGAGCTGATATAGAGAAAATAAGCCCAAAAATAGGTTCAGGACATCGAAATACCTCAGGAACCGGTCTGAAAATACCAAGAATTGGTTCAAAAGTGGTCGAACCGTTTAGAAATTGCAAGAAAACCAATTTGGTCAATGGGTCAATGCCCAATCAATGAAAGTCAAAGATTGATCAACATGGGTCAACTCTGGTCGACATCGGTAAACAAGTGATAATGTGGCAGACACATGGCTTTGATAGACAAGTGGATGATGACATGGCGACAAATGGACACTTTTGTGGCGAATGACGTTAGCAAGAAAACCACGCCTTTATTAAATAGCTTAAAATTTTAAAATAATTGACAATGGTCTCATAAAATCTCACAATGATAAGTCTCGTGCATGGAGATGGGGTGATGGGTGATGAGGTCGAAGATGGTGTAGTGGTCGTAAAGCTTGAGGACGAGGGAGAGGTGGTCCGAATAGTCGAAGGCATCATCGATGTTGATGATGTTAGGGTAGGGGAGAGAGTACTGTTGACACCTGATTTTTAATCATTTTTTCTATTGCTAAAGTAATAAAAAATCCATAAAAATTCATAAAATTGAAAAATCAACTTTGGGGACCTTAGCCAAGCCTAGGGAACCAATTTTGACCAAAAAACGATTTTTCATATTTTCAGTATTTTTACGTATTTTTTATTTATTTATTTTCGAAAATTAATAGAAAATCCATAAAAATTCATA